>CM033449.1:120877204-122077204 GCA_019425775.1 Rafetus swinhoei
TGGGATTTTCAAAAGCACTCCCTAGTGGTTTATTTCTGCTTCCATTAAAATGAATGGGAGTTTTACCATTGATTCCAATGGGTGCCCATTCCTTCCTAGTGCAAGATTTTCCCCTAAAGATTCAGGACATATTTGCATATGCATACCAAAATTGATTTGGTCTTTGTGGCTGCCACATTACACCATACACTCATGTCCAATACTGTATCTATCACTGCTCACTATTACCTCTAGCTGCCTCTCAGATTCCATTCTCATTCAAGTATTTGTTTTAGATTACTTCCCAGAGAAATATTCACTTGCATGTTTTCCAAAATGGATTTTATGACCTTGATTCCTTATCTCTAGGCCCTTTTATATTATTTTCTTGTCCTCACTTTTTGCAGTTCCCCCCAAATTAAGACTACAGTAAAAACTACAGGATTATGTTGTAAATCACATCTGCTAATCTGAGGCTACACAGCCTTACTCATGAGTAATTTTATGCATGTGGGACAGTGGGAACTGCTCACGTAAGTGAAATTCTTCATGTGCGGAAGTCTTTATAGGATTGGGTGCTTTCTTAACATGCTGTGTATTAGAACATTAATGAAGTTAATAACTAAGTTCAGATCTAACATGGATGCTCCCCCTACTCCACAACTCAAAATATGGCCACTTATCTTCACCCTTTATTGGTGATTCTGTCAATCTTCAGTCCTTATGCCATTGCCTATATTAAGCCCAATTTGAATTAATGTTACACACCTTATGAGACATTATCATGATTTATTAAAATCTAGCTGTGCTATATTTACTGCTTTTCTATCACCTACTCACTTGACCTAGTATTTGCTAACAGGTGTTGCCAATACTCATAACAATTTCAATGTAAAATTATTTTTCTTTGTTTAGGTTCCAGGACCAGGGGAAGGAGTTGTTCATGGTGTCACAACAGGTAAGCACACAAGTATATTATTTTAGCTGTCTTCTGACGTAAATCTACTGTATAATTGTTTGTGAGTGTGTCTGTCTGTTTGTCTGTTTGTAGTTTAGGATTACCATATTTGAACTTTCAAAAAAGAGGACACCCCTGAGAGGGAGTGTATATGTATCAGTATCTACCAACTCATGTTGTATTAATGTGTTACATATAGTATGTATATAGTATAACACATTAACACAATGTGAGTTGGTAGATACTGATACAGATACACTCCCCCTCAGGAGTGTCCTCTTTTTTTGAAAGTTCAAATACAGTAACCTTAGTTTGTTCAAGAACTCCTCCTAAATGGCAAGAGGTAGGACCACCAAATTTGGTATGCAGCTTCTTCTTCTTATAATTTAAAATAAGGTTAGGGCTTGGTTGTGCCAGGAAAATGGGATGTGCCTGGAAAGGGATTGCTTCTCAGATAGGCATCACTGAAACCTGGTGGAATGAGGAAAATCTGAGGGACACAATCATACCGGGATATAAAATATATCGAAAGGATAGAGCAGGCCGGGTGGGTGGCGGAGTGGCACTGTATGTGAAAGATAATGTAGAATCAAATGAAATAAAAATATTAAATGAATCAACATGTTCAATAGAATCGCTATGGATAGTAATTCCATGCTCCAAAAATAAGAAATTAGCAGTAGGGATATATTACCGACCACCTGACCAGGACAGGGATACTGACATTGAAATGCTGAGGGAGATTAGAGAGGCTACCAAAACAAAGAACTCTATAATAATGGGGGATTTTAATTACTCCCATATTGACTGGATACATGTCACCTCAGGAAGAGAAGGAGATAAAATTTCTCAATGGCTTAAATGACTGCTTCTTGGAGCAGCTGGTGCAGGAACCTACAAGGAGAGGCAATTTCGATTTAGTCCTGAGGAGCGCAGGATCAGGTCCAGGAAATAACTGCTACAGGACCGCTTGGGAATAGTGACCATAATATAATAACATTCAACATTCCTGTGGTGGGAAGAACACCTCAGCAGACCAGCACCCTGGCATTTAATTTCAAAAAGGGGAATTATACAAAAATGAGGAGGTTAGTTAAACAGAAATTAAAAGGCACAGTGACTAGAGCCAAATCCCTGCAAGCTGCATGGAAACTTTTAAAGACACCATAATAGAGGCCCAACTTAAATGTATACCCCAAATTAAAAACATAGCAAGAGACCTAAAAAGAGTCACCGTGGCTTAACCACCATGTAAAAGAAGCAGTGAGGGACAAAAGGCATCTTTTAAGAAGTGGAAGTCCAACTTAGTGAGATAAATAGAAAGGAACATAAACACTGTCAAATCAAGTGTAAAAATGTAATAAGAAAAGCAAAAAGATTTTGAGGAACAGCTAGCCAAAAACTCAAAAAGAAATAACAAAATGTTTTTAAGTACATTAGAAGCAGGAAGCCTGCTAAAAACCTGTGGTCCCTAGACGATCGAACTATAAAGGCGCAATCAAGGACGATAAAGCCATTGCGGAGAAACTAAATGATTTCTTTGCTTCAGTCTTCACGGCTGAGGACGTTGGGGAGATTCTCAAATCTGCACCGCCCTTTGTGGGTAATGAATCTGAGGAACTGTCCCGGATTGAAGTGTCATTAGAGGAGGTTTTGGAACAAATAGAAAAACTTAATGTTAACAAATCTCCGGGACCGGATGGCATTCATCCAAGGGTTCTAAAAGAACTCAAATGGGAAATTGCTGAACTATTATCTGTGGTTTGTAACCTATCCCTTAAATCGGCTTCCGTACCTAATGACTGGAAGGTAGCCAACGTGACACCAATATTTAAAAAGGGCTCTAGAGGCGATCCGGCAATTACAGACCGGTAAGTCTAACTTCAGTACCGGGCAAATTAGTCGAAACAATAGTAAAGAATAAAATTGTGAAGCATGTAGAAGAACATAATTTGTTGGACAAAAGTCAACATGGGTTCTGTAAAGGAAATCCTGTCTTACTAATCTATTAGAGTTCTTTGAAGGGGTTAACAAACATGCGGACAAGGGGATCCAGTAGATATAGTATACTTAGATTTCCAGAAAGCCTTTGACAAGGTCCTCACCAAAGGCTCTTGTGTAAATTACATGGCCATGGGATAAGAGGGAAGGTCCTTTCTTGGATTGAGAACTGGTTAAAAGACAGGAAACAAAGGGTAGGAATAAATGGTAAATTTTCAGAGTGGAGAGGGGTAACTAGTGGTGTCCCCAAGGGTCAGTCCTAGGACCAATCCTGTTCAACTTATTCATAAATGATCTGGAGAAAGGGGTAAGCAGTGAGGTGGTAAAGTTTATGGATGATACCAAACTGTTTAGGATAGTCAAGACAGAAGCAGACTGTAAGGGACTCCAAGAAGATCTCACCAAACTGAGTGATTGGGCAACAAAATGGCAAATGAAATTTAATGTGGATAAGTGTAAAGTAATGCACATTGGGAAAAATAACCCCAACTAATGCATAGTATGATGGGGGCTAATTTGGCTCGACAAATCAGGAAAGAGATCTTGGAGTTATCGTGACAGTTCTCTGAAAACTTCCACACAGTGTGCAGCGCGGTCAAAAAGGCAAATAGGATGCTAGGTATTATTAAGAAAGGGATAGAAAATAAGACCCGGAATATCTTACTGCCCTGTATAAAACTATGGTACGCCCACATCTTGAATACTGTGTACAGATGTGGTCTCTCACCTCAAAAAGATATTTTGGCCTTGGAAAGGGTTCAGAAAAGGGCAACTAAAATGATTAGGGGTTTGGAACGGGTCCCATATGAGGAGAGGTTAAAGCGACTGGGACTTTTCAGTTTAGAAAAGAGGAGACTGAGGGGGATATGATAGAGGTGTATAAAATCATGAGTGGTGTGAGAGGGCCGATAAAGAAAAGTTATTTATTAGTTCCTAAATAGAAGAACTAGAGGACACCAAATGAAATTAATGGGTAGCAGGTTTAAAACTAATAAAAGAAAGTTCTTCTTCACACAGCGTGTAGTCAGCATGTGGAACTCCTTGCCAGAGGAGGCTGTGAAGGCTAGGACTATAACAGAGTTTAAAGAGAAGCTAGATAATTTCATGGAGGTTAGGTCCATAAAAGGCTATTAGCCAGGGGATAAAATGGTGTCCTTGGCCTCTGTTTGACAGAGGCTGGAGAGGGATGGCAGGAGACAAAGCGCTTGATCATTGTCTTCGGTCCACCCCCCTCTGGGGCACCTGGTGCTGGCCACTGTCGGCAGACAGGATACTGGGCTAGATGGACCTTTGGTCTGACCCGGTACGGCCGTTCTTATGTTCTTATGTTCTTATGTAAAACCATATAGAAAAGAGGCAGATGAAAGGGGCTAGCTGGGGGCGACTTGCCCTCTCATTTGGAATGACCCCAGCCCTAAGCATCCCATATCCCAGGTGCCCTTTAGGAAGATCAAGAGGGGCTGCAGCTCCCCCACCTGCAATGAACATGGACCTGCCCCAGCTGAGGGACATGCATCCCTTCCGTGCCTTTGCCCACTGCAGCTGCAGCAAACGTGGAGAGGCTCTTCTCACCTGGTCCCAAGCTGCTATAGTGACAGAGAGCTGGGGTTGTCCTTTTTCCCTGGGGCAGCCTGCATATTGAGCCCCTCATCCCCAGCCCCACCATTTTATTTTCCAAAAAAACCAAAAATAATTGAGTTAAGGACCTGATCAGCGCCAAGTAAATCTTCCAGGCCAGTGTTTCTCAAAGTGGTCCGTGAAGTCACTCTGAGAAAACTGCTAACTGGCTGCTCTGGTGAGTTTATTTACAGGCTCCATGGCTACGGAGCCTCACAGCTCCCATTGGCCCAGCCCATGCTGCTTTCCACAGTTCCCCTTGTCTGCAAATGGGGTGAACTGGAGCCAATGGGAACTACGAGGTTCAGTGGCTGTGGAGCCGGTAAATAAACACACTGGAGCAGCCAGTGAGCAGGTTTCTCAAAGTGGTTTCATGGACCACTTTGAGAAACACTGTTCTAGGTTAGGATAAATCAGCCATCCATCTGTTCAATGGGTTCTTGGTCTTTGCACAGCCTCTAGCACAGAGATTGACATCCCTGTTTGGACAAGTCTCCTTCTCCTAGGGTGTGTGCAAGCAAGGGCACCAGCTGTTGGACATGGGATGGGGTGAAAGGAAATGTATTTGGGGGACATGTGGGGAGTGGAATGCTCAGGAGGACTGAGACCCATGCCGCTGGATGATTTGGGGATGTGGTGTCATAAAGTGGGTGACAGTTGGTGTGGGAGGGAGCTGGGATAGAGTGTGCTGATGCTGTCTGGGAACTGGGATCAGCACAACCAATGGCAGGAAGAGAAGGATGCAGAATCTGGTGGTCAGGAGATCACACATGCATTAGGAACTATGCAGAGAGCATGGGAAAGAATGACTGTAGGAAAGCAAGGAGCATTTGAAGCACACAGTAGAGATCAGTCCCAGCAGTTAATGAGGGGTAGAGCATTTTAGGCAATGATGGAGCTGCTGTGATATATGCTTTCACCCTGCTCAATGCAGACCTTTCCATGGATCACCAATCATCCACCCATGATGAAAATGGGTGCAGGAGGAGGTGGGAGTGAGGGGTCTGGCTGGGAGGCAGGGTGCAGGAGTGGACTGAGAGTGAAGGTGTGGGTGGGAGGTTGGGTGCAGTAATGGGCTGGGGTGGGGATCTTGGAGGGAGGAAGGGTGCAGGAGCAGGGTGGGAGGTCTGAGTGGGAGGTAAGGTGCAGGAATGGACTGATGGTCGGGGGGCAAGGTCTGGGCAGGAGGAAGGGTGCAGGAGTGGGGTGGCCAGTATTCTGGGAGCAGTGGGCGGGGAAAGCCTCCAGGCAAGCGCAGGTTCCTGTGCTGACATTCCCACAACTGGGGAAAGGGGAAGCAACAGCATGTGGAGTCACTTCCTTCCCCCTACAAACCAGATCCGGTCCATGAGGCAACCCCCATAGCGGGAAGCTGGCAGTGGCGCTCCAACTCACTGGTGGGGGGGAGTCACAGGGCTGGAGTGCCAGCGCAGGCTCCCTGCTGCAGGGGAGAAGGGTGAGCCCTGAGCCTGCAGCCCCACCTGCAAGATAGTTGCAGACCACTAGTGGTCCACGAATCACACTTTGAGGACCACTACTTTTCACAGATCTACTAAGGCCCCAGAAGCAAATACACCTGGGGTTTGTGTAACAGTGACACCTTTGCTTTTTGATCCTTGACATGCCCTCTTTTTCTCATACTGTTCTCAAACCTGAAAGAATCACAAGGGTTGTGACCTTTACATGACATTAGAGAAATTGGAACTGGAGAATGGTTCTCTTTCCACCATTTCAACGTATGCAAGGATAGAGTAGAATTGAACTTATAGGGCCTGATCCAAAGCCTGTGAAAGTTGATGGAAAGAGTCCCACTGTCTTCATGGGGCTTTGGATTGGTTTCATAAAGAAGAGTGGAAGTGATATTTTCCCAATTTTCTTCATATGTCTGTAGATCTATACCTGTCTGAATTTGTGCACAGCTGGTGATCTTGTGTTTGTCTAATCCATTTACTCTATCTGAAACTGGAGCTCTGGGTAACAGCTTTAGATATAACTGTTTAAACATTTACATGCTATTGCTCTGCTGTCAACTGCTCATTACTTTCCAAACCTGACACCTTCTGGCCTAACATTGATCAAAATTGAGCTTTTCTTGAGGATGATTGTTTTCTTTAAAAAGTTTGAGGAAAACTGGTTCAGCCATTTTTGAAACTACTGAGAGGGGAAAATAACATTTCTCCTATTATTAACATTATTGTGATTTTATTTCTAATAAAAAAACAGGTTTAGCACTAGTAGGTAGGATGAGGAAGCTAAAAGTTGGCAGAGCGGTTGCCTTTTTGGGAGAAGTGCTTTCAAAATTCTCATGAAATATGGTTTGAATTTGTCACATTTATGAAGGTTTCAAAATTTAACAACGCACATGCACAGTCTATTTCAACATTAGCACTTCACAGTTTGAAAAATAGGCTTCATGGGGCTTGTGTGCATATGACCATATTAGTTGTAAGACAGTGAACCTGTGTGTTGAATTGATTTGGCCAATAACAGTTACGGTAAATAAAAATCAGTAAAATGGTGCAATAATTATTAAGGTGAAAAGTCAATTACATTCTTTTATAGCCACGCAGAGCAGTTAGGACTTAAACTTTTAAGCTGTTGTCTGATAAATCTGCATAATACATTGAATTTCATGCAATTGATCTTCTTTGGAATGATTGACAAAGGACATGTTTACGCTGCAGCTGGGTTCATGCCTCCCTACAATGGCAGATAGACACACACTAGCTCTAAAAATAACAATTCTTAGCATGCTATTTCAAGCAGATCTAGCACCTTTGTCTATGCGTTCTGAAAAGGCACACTTCCAACTGCAGCATAAACATTTACTTAAAAGCATGGGAAAATACCTGAGCAAGAAGTTCACAGGTTCTGAAGACCATTGGGAGAGTTATTAGCCCAGATAAAGAATTATAAAAGAAAGATGTTTGGGGTAGGACAAAGACCTTTTCTATTGCCTCCTGCTCTACACAGAAACTCAGAGGTGAATAAATAGCAGTTGATTCATACTCAGTTATACAAACTTTACAATTTTTGAAGAAAAGCTTATTGGGAGGCTTATTTAGTACTGTTTAACATCATATGCTAAATTAATGGCTGAGGTGTTTTAACAGCTAAGCTAAAACTACAGCTAAGCTACCAACTCTGACAGTGCTGCAAAATTTAACCTTTGGACACACTGAGGCATTCTGAGTTGGTACAAGTCCTTGATATAAAAGTTTGCAGCCTGACATCAATTTAAATTGGCCAGAGGAGGAAAGAAAAGGAAACTTCAGTTGAACTAGCAGAGGACCTGTGGTGACTAGTGTGTCTGATGTGTGGTGTATCCAGATAACAGCATGAACATCCAGATAAAAAATGGTAGAGATGATGATGAATTGGACTTGAACTTGAAAAGTCCAAGGACACTGTGAATCTGGAGAATCTGTGGCAGCATTAGAATCTTTCTGTGCAGCAGCCTAGCAGAGATAAAAGCTGATTATCATGAGAGAAGAAGAAATAATTTATTGTGAATCCTGAATATCAGTCTGTATCTGATATTTCATTGCACTTTTCAGAGGTTTTGGGGGGAAATGTTAAATTTTATTTGTAAGACAGCGAATATGGACCGTGATGCAAAACATAAGAGCATCCATTCCGCTAAATACTGTGTCAGTGAAAAAAAATTGACCATAAAAGGTTCATTATGAATTTTATGCAAACCAGAATAGGACATCATAACTGACTAATGATAGGCCTAATCCAGCTCAGAAAATAGCTGACACTGAGCTGAATGGATAAAGCTTAGGGTTACTGATAGTAATTCTGTAATAATTTGTTTAATTCTGGGCAGGTAAGATCCAGCAATGGAATTGGGTTTTTAAATGTAAATTAAAAATAGGTAATGCATCGTAACTTTGTACACAGGTTCAAGCAATTACAGTGAATAGTGCAAACTTGCTATAAAAGCTGGAGGACACAGATTCTAAAGTGATATAGTATAGTTCCTATGGAGTAAGTGACTAGAGAACTTGGTCTCTCTAGTGCAAACTGTGGAAACTGGTTTTAAGAAATAAACTTGGGTTTAAGAGAGTGGGTGAATTCAGATTTGGATTTTAAGATAGCTAATGATTGTGTATATACACTAATAAAGTGTCTTGTAAGACCAGTCCATGGAAATTATTCCTGGTAAATCATGTTATTTGCACCTAAATGTGTGATTGGAATATTAAATATAACAACTTATGTCATCTTGAATTGCATCGGAACATTTCATGTAACCCTGTGTTGGAACTGGAGGGAAGAGATTGACTATTACTTAACCCATAATTTAGGCAAGCTACCATAAGTGGATTCAGAACTGAGTTCTCAACATTAGCTTAACCATGGAGTAATTCTGACTCTCATGTTCCTGCCAGATAATTGATAAGTGAATATCTCAATTAGCATCAGAAGGTTCAAGGCATTTCATATACATTGTCAGCAGCAACTACTGGGCATAAGATGATTTGATTTTATCAGTAATAGGGATGAATTATTAGGAAATGACTGGGAGGGGACTGAAGTCATAAACAGTCTCCACTGGTTGGCACAGTGTGGTCATATTGCCTGTCTTGAAGATTAAGGTCCCCACTCTTCAAGCCCCAAAGATCAATTTGAGACTTTGCTCAGCCATGGACTGGCCGCAGCCATGTGATTGTCCAAGGATAACCTAGCTGTACCAGATCAGTAATAACTCTCGAGGGAGAAGGGGGTTAGACATGCAGAGTAAAGCTGTACAATGTGGCCATGGATATTTGGCACTACAGACCCTCTCTGTCGAAGGCAGTGGTTCTCAAACTTTTTGGCCCATGGACCACCTGGCTCAATGTAAATCTTTCCGTGGACCACCAGTTGCTAATGGAAACTCATTGTTAATTACATAATTACACCTGAGCCATTTTGCTAGTGCTGCAACTAGGGAGAAAGGTTTAATTTAAATTATTAAACAGATTAAGTGTTTTAATTACCTCATGTTAGTTTATCAAACTTCATTTTAAATAAAGTAAAATATGAATTTGTGTTCAACAGAAAAGGTTTCAATGTTTTCTTTATTTATGGTAGGGAACCTTTTTTGTGTCGCGGGCCACTGACCCTATCATGGTCATGAGAGATGGCCAGCAGCCTGGGGACTAAGGGGTTAACTGTACCTAGCCAGGTAGCAGTCAGCCAATAGAAATTCAGATAGGGATGTCAAACTGGGACAAAGGAATTTTTGGTTTTTCCCTCCTTTGTCTCAGAGGCAGTTTCTCTCCAGATAGTGAGGGGGACAGACAACACGCCCCTCTCTAAGAAAAGACTCTTCACCATCTGTCAGTAGGGCAAAGTCTAGATAAATCCATTAGGTTTTATTGTTTTATGGTTTGGGAATGGGAATCTGATGTCTGTGCATTTAGAAATGGGTTTTCCTCTCTTTTGTAACGGGGGTACGTCTACACTAGCTCGTTAGTTCGAGCTAGGTAGGGTAATTAGGGCAAGCGAGGAGTAACGGTAGATCGAATTAGGATCTTTAATTCGAACTACCTACTCCGTGCTGCGTGTAGCCGCGGGCACGGAGTTCGGACTAAGGGGGATTTAAAAATGGCGGCGCCCGGGAACATGCAAATGAAGCCCGGGATATTTAAATCCCGGGCTTCGTTTGCAACTCCGCTTGCCCTAATTACCCTACCTAGCTCGAACTAACGAGCTAGTGTAGACGTACCCTAAGTTTTGTTCCCATGGGAAAATTCCCCATGAGTTTATTAGTTGGCGGCTCTTACCATCTAGCCAATCCAACTATGCTTGTAACAGGAGTATTGTTGTGATAATAAAAGTTCTTTCTTTTTTATTAACCTGGTATTGGTTCAGTTCTGTGTCCTGGAAAATCTGTCTGTGGGATCTGCATGCCTCTTACTAGGGGATAGCAGCCACAGACTGCAGTTTATATTTTCTCTTTTCTTTTTCAAGCTCTTTGGGGAAAAGAGCTTGGGGTGCCCTGGGGTTGGTTTCAAGTGTCCACCCCTGTTTGTGGGTTCAAAAGCACTTGATGGTGGCAGCAGATTTTTATCACCAAAATCTAGGTTTTTAGGATTTTGGGGGGAAGTTTTATACCAAAGCCTGGAAAGATCTGACGAAGTGGGTCTTTGCCCACGAAAGCTTATGCTCCAATCAATCTGTTAGCCTATAAGGTGCCACAGAACTCGTTAGTTATACTTCTGTATCGCCCATTTCTTTCAGTATTGATTCCAGAAGCGACAAGGGCTTGGGATAGACCATATGAGCCCATCAATTTAAAGGCTGACCAGTTCCCTGTAATTACGTCAATATTCCTTACAGGCCAAAAAGGGGAGATGCTCTCTCAGTTTCTCTTTACTCTTTACTCACCTGTAGTTTGCTGTACTCCCATGTATGTGTTTTTGAAAATTTTAACACTAGAATATTAGCTTAAAGCTTTATATGGGGCTGCCAAGAGTTGATAACATTGTATTTCTGGGAGGGAACACGCTTTGGGTAGCATGCTTTACTTGCGTTCTGCGGAAATTAGCTTTGTTTATTGCTTTGAGATGGAAACACTTCAAATGAATAGTTGTCTATGGAAAAAGCAGCTTTCCCCAGGAAAGCTATTCAGCAGCCTCTCATCCTCATGATTGCTGAGCTCTGTATCCCAACCCAGACTAATCATTTGGCAGTGGTATCTTAGCAGTAAGAGAGAAAGTGGCAGATGGGGTATTCTCAAACCTTCACTTGTGTGCAGAGTCAGGCATCCATTATGTTCAATGCTCCCTGTTATCCTTCTCTCCCCTCCCCCCATGTGTTTTATTTTCTTCTTCTAAGCCAGCAGGATGCAATTACACTATGCATTTCTGCTGGTTTGTCTTCCTGTTTCTTTACATACACTGGGTGCCATTAAATATGGACCTAACACAGCAATTTCTCCTGTAGGCTATAACAACAAGCTATTTTTACTGTAACACAGTGAACAGTGAATCTCTTTAATGGCACCTACTGCCTCTCTTTTGTCAGGTTAACCTTGATACTCTATAGTGAACTCTATAGGTACTGGTCTGGTTCCCATTTTTATTATATATTTTATTATGTTTATATCACTGAAATCAGGGTCAGCAGTCAGATTCTGTGCCCTTTTCTTGTTCACATGTATGTACTAAACCTTTCCTGAAGAGAAATATATCCCTTTACAGGAAAAAAAATTACAGGTGAAGGAAGAAGGCTTTCTCTATACACTGTAACATTAGCATCTGCCATGTATCAACTTTTCATCTTAATGTAATCTACAAAATGTGATTTTAATAATGGCATTGTATATGAGCCATTGTATATCAGACCACATCAGTACATCTGTTGCGCCCCAAACTTCAGTGTACTTTTCCTTGTTTTGTCAGTGATACAGAATTAATTGGACAAATCTTTAAATGGAATAAGTGTGCTTGATGTGTTTGAAGTCATTAATGCTATGCTAAAAGTTCTTTTTTAAAATTTATTTATGAAAATACATTTTAATGGAAAACATTTGGCTTTTTGATTAAAAATCAACACAATACAAAAACAAATCTTAAATATTGGGGTTTTGTTTTGTTGTTTCTGAATGGTGATTCTCACCCACTTCTTTCACCTTTCCTGCCTCTTCCTTTCCTCCATTTTACCACTGGAAGGAGGAAAAAAGAAGAGGGTAGAGAGAAAACAAATAACAAAGGCTGTTAAAATTTGTTCAGTTTTTAATTTCTTCAATCAAAATGGAAAATTTCAAAAAAATTTAGGATTCTTTCTAAATGAAACATTTTCAAACATATTTTCAAACATACTGATCATTTTTAACCAGTTCTGGTTTTGACAATTCTTTAACCCATTAAAAAGAATGGAGAGCAAACTGCTAATCGGTTCAGGGCAGAGAAAGTTCATTCAGAACTATGGAAAGTTCTCTGGGGATGCACAGGTCCCTGCTTTGGCTGCTTCTGTTACTACTGCCTGGAGTCTCTGGTTGGCTCCTCTCAGCATTTTTTTCCAAGGAAATGTGCAACATCGTGGTCCTGATTCATGGCTGGGCTCCCAGATGCTACCAATAATAACCATAAGAAAATAGTGTCAGTCTGAAGTGCAGCTTCCCACTTCTATTTTACGTCTATTGTCAGTGTGTAAGACAAAGATTTAAGTCATTTGCGTACACTTCCTGCAAGTTGTTCTTTATTAATTAACTTGTTAATGAATTTTTCTAATGGGGACATTTGTTTGATTTTTCCCCCCAGCTATTTTCTGTTGATGTATAATTACTTATAGTAATTTATAGAATGAACCGTTTGATGTAGGACGCTGAAATTCTTTGAATAAGAAATTAGAAGAATCTAATTGCTGGGAAGAAAAGAAAATGGCCAACTAGAATAATGTAGCTGAAGTTGAGGTGCTTATGTCTGCTTACTGTGGTATTTTCACCTTGGTAAGTCGACAGCTGATGCTCTCCCAGCAACTCTGCTGACTCTTCTTGTTTTGGCGGAGTACTAGATTCAACAGGTAAGCATTTGGTGGTTGATTTATCATGTCAATTTACACTAGACATGATAAATCAACCCCCACTGGACTGATCACTGCCCATCAATCTAGCGGGTAGTGGAGATGTGCCATAAATGGGTGTTCAGCTCTTTTGAAAATCTGGCCCTGTATCTTTAAAGCATGGAGTCCTATGGTCCTAATCCTGCTTTCTATCTTGATTCGCTACAGGTTAAACTTCTGGTCCAGCAACATCTGTGGTCCAGCAGGGCCATGGATGTTGCTGAACCAAAGTGCCCCAGAGCAATCCAAGGGCTAGGAAGTCCCAGCTGGGCCAGGCAGCATCTGGGGAGTCCCCAGCCTGCCTGGGAACCCTCAGCATCAATGAGGCCAAGCAGTGGCTGGGGAGCCCCTGGTGTCAGTGGGGCCAGGTAGCGACTGGGGAGCTCCCACCCTGCCTGGGGAACCCCTGGGATTAGCAGGGCCATGTGGCCGGGAAGCCCCAGCCTTAGTTGAGGAACCCCTGGCGCAGCTAAGCTGCCTGTGGCTGAGTGGCCCTGGCCAGGAATCCCAGCAAACTGCTGGTGGCAATGGGGTCAGGGTGACTGGGCAGCCTCCACCGGGGAACCCCTGGCAAAAGCAGGGCTGGTGGAGACAGGCGGCCTCAGCTGGAGAACCTGAGGAATCCCCAGCGTCACCAGGGCAGCCCCAGCAGTAAGGTGGGATGGCTGGGTGGCCCTGGCTGGGGAATCCCCGCCGGCAATAGGGCCGGCGGTGCTGGGTGGCCACAGCTGGGAGCCCCGGGGAACAGGACCAGCAGCAGCCAAGGGGTCCCCAGCTCTGGGAGACCCTGGGGCAGCAGGTGGGCAGCAAGGTGGAAAGCCCCATGCAGGTCCAGCTTTAGCAGGGTCAGCAGCCATGCAGGGAGCCCCAGGGGGAGGAGCCCAAGAGCAGGATAGTCAGCAGGGAAGCACTGATCTCCCCTGGTCTGGCAAACTCCCTGGTCCAAGACAGCTCAGGTCACAAGGGTCCCAGACCACGGAGGTCCAACCTGTACATTGTAAGCTGCTAAGGTGACTGAGAGATCTTAGGAGTGAATAAGCAGAAAAATCCATGAGCTAGAATAGAGAACTATTGATGTGCATGTGTAGAGTAAATATAGTTTGGACCTCCCTGGTCCGGCACCCTTGGAACCTGACTGGTCCCAGATGAGGGATTTTTCCAGACCAGGGGAGGTCATTTTATTGCTGCTGGCACCCCTGTTACCGACCCCCACAGGTTTCCTGGCTCCCCCCCCGCAGCCCAGATGAGCCAAGCGACAGCTCTTGGCTCCTTCCCAGTCCTGCTGAGCTATGCACTGACTCTTAGCCTCCCTGCAGCCCAGCTGAGCCATGCGCCAGCTCCCTGTCCCCCGCAGCCCCACTGATATGTGCGTTGGCTCTTGCCCCCCCCTCGCAGCCCACATGCCAGCCTTTGGGCCCGCACCTTCGTGCAGTGTACTGGGACTCTGATCCTGGAACATCCATGGTCATTACGAAGCATGGATGTTGCTGGACCTGAGAATTCCCGGATTTTAGAGGTGCAACCTGTATTGTCATCTTCCTAGAGCCATGGATCTGCCCATTACTTCAGTTTGCTCTGATATGCTTGTTTTGTGTGTGTGTGTGTTGTGTGTGTGTGTGAGAGAGAGAGAGAGAGAGAGAGAGAGAGAGACATGGACTTCAAATCCCACATTGGAGTAAAGATTCATAGAAGCATATAAATTCAAGATTCATAGACGCATAAAAGAACCTTTGTATGAGAAAGAGGGTCTTCAGAGTATTACTCACAGAGTGAGAGATAATGATTCTTATTCATTAAGAAAACATTTTTTTAAAATCCTGAGAAATTAATAACTGTAATTTGATAAATTTACCAAATGGTATGCGAGTAGCAGTAGCATGCAATCAGTGCGTTCTGTGAACTAATCAAAATATTGTTTCTGCATCGCATTGCACTGAATGTTATGAAACATAGATGGGCATAATAAAGGGCCTTCTGCTCATAACCTCTCTCACACATAGTAAAACCTGATAACTAAATGAATGTGGTCAGTAAAGTCTTGCCAAGCAGCAACAATTGGCCTGCAAATAGATCCTTAATTCTAGTTGTGCTACACTATTTGTATTATCAAATGATGGTGTTTCATTGCCTATGATTCATTTTGGATGTACAGAAATTGTAATGGTCTCACTGTTTGTCCATTGATGCTCATTGTCAGTTTCTGTATTAATAAGCTACTTTATCCTCTAATTCCCTTATTAACCTTCATCCCTCAGTACCGTAACATATTGTTAATCTCTCGCTTTTTAACAGTGGCTGAGAAAACCAAAGAGCAAGTGTCTAATGTCGGGGGAGCTGTGGTGACGGGAGTGACAGCAGTAGCACACAAGACAGTGGAAGGAGCAGGCAATATTGCTGCAGCCACTGGCTTAGTCAAGAAGGATCAGATGGCTAAACAGGTTTGTTTTATTTACCAGGTTTTTTTTAAGGTGAGGAAGTGAGGTCTTTGTGGAGTCTCTGTGAATCCATCAGGGTAAGGGCCTGGGTAATGCAAGTAGCTGGCTGGAGGGGTGTATGTCTGTCTCTTGATCTGGTGAGTGTATTTGTGAGGAGAGCAAAGGGCTCCTGGAAGTTAGGAGCATCAATGGGAGTTGAGCATGTAGTTTCTTTCTGGTTCCTTTGAAAATATCAGCCTGCATTAGCATAGAAAACATTAATGTGTACATTAAGGATGGTCCTGAATGCCATGCCTTCTAATGGATCAAACTAGAATGCTGGAACTGTATGTAGTGACTATCATTTTGGGCATTGAACATGTGACCTCCAAAGCTAAAAGCATAAGCTGCTACAACTTGAATTCAAGAGTCAACTCATATCCTCTGGACTGGGCACAGAAGGAGACGTAACATACTCACTGGTTGATTATATTGGCATGCTCAAACTTAAAGGCTGTGTCTAGACTGGCAAGTTTTTCCGCAAAAGCAGCTGCTTTTGCGGAAAAACTTGCCAGCTGTCTACACTGGCCGCTTGAATTTGCGCAAGAGCACTGACTTTGTAATGTACAAAATCAGTGCTTCTTGCGCAAATACAATGATGCTCCAGTTCGGGCAAAAGCCCTCTTATGCAAATGCTTTTGCGCAAGAGGGCCAGTGTAGACAGCTAAAAAGTGTTTTGTGCAAAAAAGCCCCAATGGCTAAAACGGCGATCGGGCTTTCTTGCAAAGCGCGTCTAGACAGCACGGACGCTTTTCATAAAAGTGCTTTTAAAGCGTCCATGCCAATCTAGACGCTCTTTTCCGCAAATACTTTTAACGGAAAAACTTTTCCGTTAAAAGCATTTGTGGAAAATCATGCCAGTCTAGACGTAGCCAGAGTTTGCAGCAGCCTACTACCTCTCTACCTATAATAAGATGAACTCAAAGCTGCCTCTGAATTTCTTTGATCGCTGCAGGTCAGATTCCTTTCTAGCATGTTTGTAAAAATAATTCCAGTTATTTTTGTTCCAGCACACAGGCTGCTCAGTTATCCTATACCATCAGTTAGCATATTTTTGTATCTGATACATTACAGTTATATTCCTGTATTTGCACCAGAGAAAAAGTGTGGTTTCAGATACTAAAGTGTGGTAACTGTTGATAAATGATGACTTCTTAATGACAATCACTGTGTATATTGATCTCTTTCGACAAAAACAACCAAAAGACAGACGTAAAACAGCTCATGTTATGTTTTATCCACAAATGTATATTTTAAAGTGAAAGAAAAATAGAATATAAAGAGAAAAGCATTTGCAAAACAATGGATTTTAAATTTCAAATATTATGTTGCATTTAGACTGAATAAGTTGTTCTGTGTAATCTTCCCCCTGTATTTAATAGCAAGATAAGCTATTAAAATTGAATTCTTTCCAGTAACTCTTTTATATCTTTACTACCTGTTTTAAGACAGACGGATATGCACTTTGGGTTTCTTTGTTGTTTTAGAAAAAGAGTTAGACTGTGAGTAGACACTTGTTGCATAGAAGTAGGTTGGTCTCAAAACATCACGTTGTTTTGTTAGTTTTTTAAAGCAATTTCCTGTTTTATTTTTAATCCTTTTAAATTCAAATGGAAAGAAAATGGTGCCTTAATGTGTCCCAGGTGCTTTCTACAAGCTGTTCTTTAGCATTTAGAAAATTAAATTCTAATGAACTCTCCGGGGATATATACAAAGAGTGAAAAGTTCTTAGAGCCCCACATCCTTATTTTCTGCTAAGGTTTGGTTGTGTCTTTTCCGTGGCGTTACAGGGGAAATTTCATTTTTTGCTGTTGCTTATATAGCTGTTGCATGTATAGCTAACCATAACAATAAAATTGCATCTGTAGAACCAAGGAACATATGCAGTGCATATTCATATTACTCCACAATCTTATAAATAGCATAATACATTCTAAACATAGTTGAGATTTTGTACTTAGAATGTGGAGAACCAATTTTTTCTATTGCTTGTACTATCATTATTTATCCATTCTTCTTTATTTAAGTTGAGGTTCTCAAAGCCCTTTGGGGGATTTTGCTACCCACTCCATTAGTATTCAAATCTCCTAGGCACTTTTGAGGTTTATGACTTACTGTTTTTGCAGAAGAGGAACAGTTATCTAGAACATGAAAAGTAATGAAGTTCAGCCATTTAAAAACTTTTTATAGCAAAGTGGGATGAGGGTTTCTGCTGTGTGCAATTAAAAAATGGGTGAATGGATTTTGCACCTATTTGCCAGTAAAATTCATATTTGGGCTGGGGCCAAGAATGGAAAATGGTGTCAGCCAAAAATGACTACTTTTCCAATAGAACATGTCAGAGCACATGACATTGGAGCATACAATGGACATTAGATGCAGTGTGTGTCTGTCCTTCTGTCAGTCTGTTTTATGCAAGTTAAGTAGGTCCTAACCCTTGCTAGTGTCCGGTCCATAACAAGTAAGAACTTTCTATTCTTACTAATAAATTAACTATTTTAGCTCAAATGTTAGAAGCCTGTGCCTTTCTATCCCAAGTTTCTCTCCTCATGGATGGCTGATAATCATGGTTGTTACAAAACAAATAATCTAATACCCTTCTGTGGAACTGGACTGAAATGGGGTTTCTTTGTACACTGGAATCCAGGATATTGGCCAGTGTTGTGTCACCTTTTGAATTTACTCCAACTTTGTAATAAATCATGTCTTCCAGCTCATGTTGCTTGCTAAGCACTTACACCTGGATTCTGCAGTTGACAGCACGTGAGCAAACTGATATAGGCTGGGTGGCACACTCAGTAGGCATGGCACTCTGCTTGCACACTTTCAGTTGCAGATCAGGATCTGTAGGATGGATGGGATCAGTTCTATAAATACCTGGCTACAAATCCGTCTAAACAGATAGACACTAATATCTTTTTAGTGTGACTTCTCTTGGAGATTAGGTATGATGTAAAATCGCAGAGCTCTGTAATCAGGTGTGCAGTGTCGTTATCGGGGATGGTGTTCCTGATGGCCTGTAATCTGTCTTTGTGTGGAATGTTGGTGTATACGGCTTCTACATCCATGGTAGCCAGAATGGTATTTTCAGGGAGATTATTGATGTTTTGGAGTTTCCTCAGGAAGTCAGTGGTATCGCGGAGGTAGCTGGGAGTGTTGGTTGCATAAAATGGACTAAAAACCCACTACAATCTACATACCCCTTGGAGATTAGGAAGGGGTTTTCATCAATGATCTTCAAGTATAAAACAGGATAGAAATAGGGTTACCAGATGGCATAAAAAAAATACCGGAAACACTTAATCTTAGATGGGGGGGGTGAGCCGGGAGAGGAGCGGGGCTAGCTGGGAGGTGGTTGTGGGGAGCGGGGCTGGCAGGGAGAAGCGGGGCTCTCCGGGGGAGATCGGGGGGAGGAGAAGAACCATCTGATGGGAAACAGGGCTGTCCGGGAGGAAGTCAGGGGGAGCGGGGCTGGCCAGGGGAGAACTAGCCAGCGGGGAATGGTAGGAGAGGAACCGGCCAGCAGGAAGCAGGGCTGGCCGGGAGGAGGTCGGGGGTAGCAGGGCTGGCCTGGGAGGGTAGAGCAGGGGGAGAGAATCAGCCGGCGGGGAGCAGGGCTGACCCTGGCACACGCAGATCCCAGGATGCTGCCCATCCCGCGCTCGGTCCTGACAGAGCGCACAAGCAAGTCTGGCCCAGGGGATTCCAGCCCGCCCTGGGCCCCGCCCCCTCTACTGCATAGCTGTGGACTGCCTGGCTGGTAGACATGCTCATGGAATGTGACTCACGCAGCGTGAGCGTGTCTACCAGCCAGGCAGTACGCAATTACGTACTGATACTCCTAATAATAATAAAACTTACCTAATTAGGCAAATTGTCTCCACTCAAGATAATCTCATCTGAAGAAGTGGGTTTTTCCCACAAAAGTTCATGATACTGTATATATTTTTGTTAGTCTAAGGTGCCACAGGACTACTAATTGTTTTTAAAGGTTTTTTTTACATGAGGATTTTGTTATTAAACTAAAAGCCCTTGTTAGTGTTTATGGATAACAAAAGCATAAAAACAGTAGGAATTTGCAAGTTCCCTTTCCTTTTTTCCTTTTAATGTAATATGGCTGTCATTCTCTGGATTCCTCAGAAAGATGTAATCATTGTTCTACAATGGCTGTTCAGTGAAGGGGGACAGTTAGACCAGCTGAAGACAACATAAAAGCTACCATAAATACAGCTTCCTATTTTTGCTGCTCCTCATGGTCAACCAACTTAAGAACACAAGAACATAAGAACAGCCATCCTGAGTCAGACCAAAGGTCCATCTAGCCCCATATCCTGTCTTCCAACATTGGCCAATGCCAGATGCCTCAGAAGGAGTGAACAGAACAGATGATCATCACGTGATCCCTCTCTTGTTCCATTTATCTGCTAACTTTAACCAGTCCCTGCATCTCTTTTGAGGGTCATCTTGTTCAAATTACTCTACACCTGAATCTTTGTTCCTCGTGTATGCAAGCTCTGAGAGGCATTATGTCCAATGAGAAGTGACTACAGGGCTCTGGCAGTAGGGATGAAGGAGATTGGAGTTCAGCTGGTATTCTCTTCAGTCCTTCCTATCAAGGATAGGGTGCCCAGGCAGAGACAGGAACATCCTGAAGGTGAATGCCTGGCTGTGAAGACAATGTAGCCAGGACGGCTTTGGCTTCCTTGACCACGGGATGCTGTTCCAAGAAGAAGGTCCACTAAGCAGGGACCTTTCGAGGAAGGGGAAGAGAGTATATGGACTCAGACAGGATAACCTAGTGAGAAGGGCTTTAAACTAGGTTTCAGTGACCAAAGCCCACAGGTAAGTGAAAAACATGGAGACCTGAGAGATGGGTCAGAAATGGGAGGGAGCATGGGCTATAATAGCAGAGAAAAAGGAGGGACAAGGCAGAACTGGGGAGCAGTATCAAATCAGTATCTTAGATGCCTGTATACAAATGCAAGGAGTATGGGAAATAAGCAGGAAGAACTTGAAGTGCTAATAAATAAACACAACTATGACATAGTTAGTATTACAGAGACTTGGTGGGATAATACACATGACTGGAATATTGGTGTAGAAGGGTACAGCTTCCTCAGGAAGGATAGATGGGGGGAAAAAAGGAGAAGGTGTTGCCTTGTATATTAAAAATGAAAACACTTGGACTGAGGTGGAGATGGACATAGGAGACAGACTTGTTGAGAGGCTCTGGGTTAGGTTAAAAGCGGTAAAAAACAAGGGTGATGTCATGCTAGGGGTCTACTACAGACCACCTGCCCAGGCAGAAGAGGTGAATGAGGCTTTTTTTTTTAAACAACTGACAAAATCATCCAAAGAGCAGGATGTGGTGGTGATGGGGGACTTCAACTATCCCATTGCTCAGTGAAGAGGGAGAAACAATAACAGGAAACTTGGAAATGGCAGAGGTGCTTAACAACTTCTTTGTTTTAGTTTTTGTGAAGAAGATTGATGGTGATGGGATGCCTAACATAGTAAATGCTAGTGGAAATGGGGTAGGTTTAGAAGTTAAAATAAAAAAAGAACAAGTTAAAAATTACTTAGAAAAGTTAGGTGTCTTCGAGTCACCAGGGCATGATGAAATGCATCCTAGAATACTCAAGGAGCTGATAGAGGAGGTATGTAAGCCTTAAGCTATCATCTTTGAAAAGTCATGGAAGTAAGGAGAAATACCAGAAGACTGGAAAAGGGCAAATATAGTGCCCATCTATAAAGAGGGAAATAAGAACAACCCAAGAAACCAGTCAGTTTAACTTCTGTGCCAGGGAAGATAATGGAGCAATTAATTAAGGAATTCATCTGCAAACATCTAGAAGAAAATAAGATGACAGGTAACAGTCAGCATGGATTTGTAAAGAACAAATCATGTCCAATCTGATAGCTTTCTTTGATAGGATATCAAGCCTTGTGGATAAGGGAGAAGCGGTGGATGTGGTATACCTAGACTATAGTAAAGCATTTGATATGGTGTCGCATGACCTTCTTATCAATAAACTAAGAAAATACAACCTAGATGGGGCTACTATAAGGTGGTTGCATAACTGGCTGGAAAACCGTTCTCAGAGAGTAGTTATTAATGATTCACAATCATGCTGGAAGGAAATAGCAAGCGGAGTTCCACAGGGGTCTGTTTTGGGACCAGTTCTGTTCAATATCTTCATCAGTGATTTTGATGATGGCATGAGAATATGATTATTAAGTTTGCAGATTATACCAATCTGGGAGCGGTTGCAGCTGCTTTGAAGGATAGGGTCATAATTCAAAATGATCTGGACAAACTAGAGAAATGGTCTGAGGTAAATAGGATGAAGTTTAATAAGGACAAATGCAAAGTACTCCACTTAGGAAGGAATAATCAGTCTCACACATACAGAGTGGGAAACGACTGTCTAGGAAGGAGCACTGCAGAAAGGGATCTAGGGGTCAGAGTGGACCACAAGTTAAACATGAGTCAACAGTGTGACGCTGTTGCAAAAAAAGCAAACATGATTCTGGGATACATTAAACAGGAGTGTTGTGAGCAAGACACGAGAAGTCATTCTTCTGCTCTACTCTGTGCTGATTAGACCTCAGTTGGAGTATTGTGTCCAGTTCTGGGCACCAAATTTCAGGAAAGATGTGGAGAAATTGGAAAAGGTCCAGAGAAGAGCAACAAAAATGATGAAAGGTCTAGAACAGGGCTACTCAACTTTGGAAGCCCCAGGGGCCACAATGATACTCGCAGCACGTGCCGAGGGCCATAACTTAAGTGTGGTTGCATATACAGCCAAATTTATGCAAATATATGCAAATAGCTTCTTTCACCCTGACAGGCATGAATACAAAGATTAAGGCAAGACAACACAACACACAGACCCCATTTAAGTCAGTTCTGCTGATATTAATAAAATGCCATATTTACCTGAATTCCACCCATATGACAGCACTTTTAATGAGCAATGACAGTCCAGGAATTTAACCACTAAAATGCATATCTACAGAAGACCATTATATTGACTACTTTTTTGTTTTGGCTCCCACCCACGGGCCAGGTGTTGATCCCCTCGTAAACCCAAACCACATCATGGGCTGAAAACAAATGTGCCGCAGGTTGCAAATAAACAGGCCTCATGTTGAGTAGCCCTGGTCTAGAAAACATGAGGACTGGGCTTGATGATCTCTCAAGGTCCCTTCTACTTCTTGTATTCTGATGCAGTGTCTTATCTGCTATCTGTTCCTTCTTGCTGTGAAGCCATCAAATACAATTCAAAGCATGATGATTGAGATTTATTTAATTAGATTTCTAGGATTTTTTGCAGGGAGCTCTGTTTGTTATCTCCGTGTGATTACTGGATGGTACTTTGCTTTTTCTAAAAGCAAGAGGGGAACACTGCTAGAATGTCAGTCTGCATGTGCCACATCTTATGAAGACAAACTTGAGAAACTGAAATGATCAGCCCAAGAAAGACATTTTATATCTATAATGGAGTTCTTTCTGTCACAGTCAGATACTGCGTGGGAACTTTTCAAATAGTCTTTTCTCTTACTTTAAGGATCAACAACTAACAGTTATGCTAGCCAAAATCAAAGGTAAATGAGCCTAGAACCCAGAAAATAAAGTGTATACTGAAAACACTCCTATCCAGTTATATGCAACTAGCAATCAGCTTTACCCAGTCACACAAGATGCTTGTCAAGTAATGTGCTACTCAGAGTAATGAAAACTCCCGAGGAAGGAATGGCATGTTTGTGTCAGGGAGCACAAGACAAGTAATTGAAAGTTATAGGTGCTATTACAAAATGGGGAGTGACTGTCTATGAAGGAGTGCTACAAAAAGGGACCTAGTACTTTGGGGACAAGAACCAAATGTCACCTTACAGCAGGTATTTCCAGTCCATCAGCTATGCAGGGCAGCAAGCTTGGTTTTAAGTCACTGTTGGACAGACAGGAATATAGTCTTCAGATTTTGTAGACTATTGATGCTGATTTCAAATGTTGGAGCATGAACAGTCTCTCATATTTGGATGTCTGGATACATATGAAGTGTACAAATTGGTCACTTATGCACTTCACTGTCGATCTGAGGACCCCAAAATAGGGTTTAGTTGCTTTCAGACACCTAGGTTTCCAAATTGGACTTCCCAATTATTCTGAGACACTCCATATTTTCAATTTAATGAGGCTGACAAAGAATTTCCAGTCTCTTGTACTAGAGTACTGTATGGCCCAGGAACTTCACTGCAGAATGCATGGGGCTTTGATTTTGTGCAATGAAAAGAATGTGCTAAGTAGGTAACCTTTACTATTTCTGGGAAGTGAGAGTGGGCAAGCAGTGTCTGGTTCACATGAAGGAAAAACTAACAACTACCTCAGGCCATTCAGAATTCCTTGGCCCTTTGAGAACTGTACAAGACAATAGTCTTAATAGTGTGCTTCAGAATACTGGGAATTCCATTATGCCAACTGACTATTCACATAGGGTCAAATTCTGTAACTGTTAGGGATGCTGATTCTTTACATAATTTATTTTTTATATTTGGATGTAAAAAGAAACCTCCAAGATATGTACCTCAGTGCATTATTCCTGATTTTCACCAGCATATAGATCAGAACAAGGCTCTCTGTCCCTTTCTATAATAAAGCTTTGGAGGATTTGAAAAGTTTTAATTCACAAGTTCAATTTGTGTTAAATC
Source organism: Rafetus swinhoei (assembly GCA_019425775.1). Classification (NCBI taxonomy): domain Eukaryota; kingdom Metazoa; phylum Chordata; order Testudines; family Trionychidae; genus Rafetus; species Rafetus swinhoei. The sequence goes on from CM033449.1 coordinate 120,901,505, forward strand.
AAAAATGAATGGTCTTTAGTTTTAACTAAAGTGAATGCTATTTAAACTGTCAATATCCATCTCATGCATTTTGAAGAGAAAATTCATTAAACATCAGTAGCAGGGAAATCTTTTGTACCTTTTTCTTTTAAAGCAGTACTCTTAAGTTGTTTTTTTAAATTAAGTGTTAAAAGATTCTCTTTGTAAGGTCATGTATCACTTTTTTCAACAATCTTTTAAAAAATATATGTGCAATTGACTTACATAATCTGGAAAATGAGTCTACTCAGTACTACCTCTTTAAAGTATAAAGTTATTTGAGAGTTACCGTATTAGCTGAAAATTACTCATCATGACTTTTAATTATTTTATGACAGCTAAACTAGTGCTCTCATAAACTCATAGACTTTGAGGTCAGAAGGGACCATCAGGATCTGACCTCCTGCACATCGCAGGCCACAAAATCTTACCCACTCATGCCTGTAATAGACTCCTGATCTCTGGCTGAGTTATTCAAGTCCTTAAATCAGGATTTAAAGACTTCAAGTTACTGAGATTCCACCATATTGTTAACATAGCCACATTTTATGAGAACATTTCTCCCTTATGTTGGGCCAAAATCTGTCTCCTGTTAAAGTCTTTTCTCTGACTTCAGCATCAGTTTAGAGAGATAGATCTTCAGCTGGTATAAATTGGCATTGCTTAATTAATTTCCTATTCCTCTCCCCAAAATCCATAAAGAAATACACAAATAGAGCACCAGTCATCTGTCTCAGATTGGCCAAATAGATCTCTATACATATGGTCCTGCTTTTTATGGCCTCGGTGGTGTGGAGCAAACTATGATCATATTTGGGATTACATAGGGTGGGATGACAGGCTGGAGAAAACCCTGCTTCCATTTCCTCTTCTCCCTGGAAGAACTGCGGCACTGATTTAGGCATGGAGAGCAGGGAATCCTTGCTTCCCTCTCTCAAAGGATCCAGGGTGGAGAACATCAGCCCAAACACAGGGAGGAGAAAGAAATTGCAATGGAAACACATGAATATTTTAGCCCATAGACTGAATTAACCACTGCTGGGAAATAACTGCTTTTGACAAGAGAGCACCCTTTTTACAGGAACTCTGTGTTATTAAGTGGGATTTGCCTTGAGATGACCCTGTGCTGAACTAGGGGCTCTGTAAAATCCCAGCCCAGGCACTTAGGCTACGTCTAGACTACATGGCTCTGTCGACGGAGCCATGTAAAATAGTTTATTCGGCATAGTCAAAGCAGCGGGGGATTTAAATAATCCCCGCTTCATTAAAATAAAAATGGCTACCGCACTGTGAGGACAATCAGCTGATCCAGCACAGTGCGGCAGTCTAGCCGCGGTGCGGTTGACAAGGGAAGCCTTTGTCGACCTCTCCGGTAAGCCTCATGAAACAAGGTTTACCGGAGCGGTCAACAAAGGCTTCCCTTGTCAACCGCGCCGTGTCTAGACTGCTGTGCTGTGCCGGATCAGCTGATCGTCAGCACAGCGCAGCGGGCCATTTTTATTTTACTTTGCCGAATAAACTTCTTTGACTATGCCAAATAAACTATTTTACATGGCTCCGTCGATGGAGCCATGTAGTCTAGACGTAGCCTTACTGATCCTCTCAGTTGTTGCTGCCTAAGGTGAGAACAGGCTGTGCTGTAGACTGATATAGGCCACAGTTCCACCTCTACTTTATAAGGAAAAAAATATATAAAATATTAGTTGAAAAATAATATCATATAACTGATATTAGATTCCTACATATATATTGTTTTGTATCATCTTGAAAGAATGTATCATATGATATTAGATTGTTACATACAAACATACATATACTCACACTGGAAATTTAGGCCTCAATTTATCTTACAGGGGAAATGCATCCATTTTTTGTGAATTTATGCTATATTGAAATATGAAAGTACATATTTATCACACAGTGTATTTATCATAACTCTTTCAAAGATCTGTTGCTTTTTACCCTTTATTTTCCATCCCTAACTGTAGGCTATTTATAACAACTTGCTTTGTATGAAGAATTCTGAACTCTTCTCCCCTTGCCCTTTTTCCTGAGGTCTGCTAGCTGAGCTCATAGCTTTTCATTGCTTTGCTGTATACCTTTGATGTTCAGCAACAGTGGTAGTTGCTATGACAACCAAAACCTCCACCCAACTCAGAAAATGGTATTTTGGAGGGTTGTTTCTCTGTTCACAAATACACATCTGACACAAGAGACAAGACAATGCAAGTGTAATCAAAATAATCTAAATCTATGTCTCTTTTAATCACTTTTATTCTCTGCATTTTCCAAAGCTTTATATGGTTCACTGATTTTTAGATTTTGCATTGTTCAAAGGTGACCTTTCACAACAGAGCAAACCTCGAAGGAATGTTTGTATATAATAATAAATTAACGTGGATAATAGTTTTTCTGTGTGTTCCCATTGCCATTATTGGAACAGACACTGAATAGGAATCTCAGAAGTTGGAAAAGGGGGAAAGGATCACTCTGTCGATCTTCATTTTAAGCTATGTCTTTCTTCATTAAGTTGAGGATCTAATTTCCAGCCTGGGTAGACATACCTGTGCTAGCTGTGAGAAAACTTGCATGCTACAAAGAGGCTGCACAAGTGGTACCACAAAATAGCTGCTTTGAGTACAATTTCACTTGACCCTTTGGGAATGTACTTGGGTCGCTAACCTGCGTCATCACTCAAGAAGCTGCAGGCACACTGCAGTTTTGGCATACTAGCTCATTGTGAGCTAGTGTAGCTACATGTACCCAAGATGGAAATGACGCCCCCAGATGCAATGCAGCCATACCCTCGTGCTACGTCTACATTGCGCTCTCTTGCGCATGAACAAATGCAAATGAGTCACGGCGATGAACATCAGCGCGCCTCATTTGCATACTTAATGAGCCGCCATTTTTGCTCAAGGGGCTTTTGCGCAAGAAGAAGCAGTCTACAATGCTCCTTCTTGCGCAAAAACCCCCTCTTGTGCAAGAGCCGTTCTGCCTGAAAATATGCGGCAGAACGACTCTTGTGCAAGAAGGGGGTTTTGCGCAAAAAGGAGCTGTGTAGACGGCTCCTTTTTGCGCAAAAGCCTCCTGTGCAGAAACGGAGCCTTATTAATTATACAAATGAGGCACGGTGGTGTTCATCGCCTTGACTCATTTACATATGTTCATGCACAAGAGAGCGCAATATAGACGGAGCACCAGGGTATGGCTGCATTGCATCTGGGGGCGTCATTTCCATCTTGGGTACAAATGAGGCATGGCGATTGTCACGAGTCCGCACTCGTAGTCTATGCAGATTACACCTTTTTATTTAATCATGCACTGCCCCGCCCCCATCACCGTATAATTTAGAGACAATTCGCTGGCAGATCGCCCCATGGGTCGGTCTACCGATTTGACTGAGTCTCGTTAGCCGCCTTCGGACGGCGGAGAGGGGGGCCGAGGCCCACCCACTCTCCCAGGCCCCGCCCAGGGACCTAACGTAGGGACCTTAACTCACCGGTACGCCACACGCTCATTGCGCCCCTGCTCCCAGATTACCCCACTCCGGTTCCTCTCCGCACCTTCCTCCCTGTGTTTCTGCCACCCCGTACTCCTCCTCTTCCTCCCCACCTTCCATCTGTGTGCCCCGCTTATATAGTTGTCCGTGGCCTTGGCAGATGACGTCACTCCGCTCCCCGGCCTTAACCCCTCCCCTACGGGAGTCTCTGGGCGCTCAGCTGATGTCACGTGTTTGGGGGGCGTGACGTCATTTCCCTGAGCCCAGTCTGTGGCGGCTCACGGGGCCCGTGCCCTCCGCGTGGCCCCACCTCCTTCCCTGTTGCAACACCCGTTGTTGCGTCTTATCAGCCCCCAAATGTCCTGCCCAGGGGTTATCATGTGCTAACTCCATAACCTTCCACTGGTAGGCTCGGGGGACCAATAGTTGAACCAACTCTTCTCGCTCCACCCCTTCTCTTACCACTCGATAAAGTCTATCTCCTCGCACCTCGAAACGGGGTCCTTGTGCCGCGGGCGGGTTGGCCCCCTCCTGGTCTTCCTCCATCTGATGGGTGCTCTCCCAGGCTCGCTGCAGGGTTGGGTCCTCTCATTGGAGTGTTAGGAAGTCGCCCGTATCTGGTTCCAGGGCTAGGGGTGGTAACCGCTTGTCTCCCCGGCCCCCTTGTTGGGCGGTGGGGTCAGGACTCTCTTCCCCCTGGGCGACCCATGTCATCCCGTTTCCTACCCCTCAGTCCCTTTGTCCTGTCTGTAATAAGTGGTGGAACCCAGGCCAATCCCTGCTCAGCAATACGGGGTACATGAGCCGGGGGGCTATCGCCACCTTGCATGGTTTTTCCCGGTCCCCGTCACTTATCCTAACCCAGGCCGTCGGATACGGCCGTGCGTCCCCATATACGCATCTTATCCATAGTCGTGGTCCCCAGGGTACGCACGGCCCCAATATATCGGCACGAACTACCATTTGTCCACACCCAGAGTCAATAACTGCCTCTACTTCTCTCCTGTTTACTTGCACCCTTCGCGTTATTTGTCGGTGGCTTACCTCCCTTCGCAGGCTTTTCCCAGACGTCGCCTGCCCAAAGGTACAGTCCATTAGGGGGCATTCCCTTCGGAAGTGCCCCTCTTGTCCGCACTGGTAACAAGTTAACTTCGGGACGGGGTTCGTCTTGGCACCCGCGCCCTTTTCTTCTTTGTCAGGTGTGGCTCCACCTTCCCTCGTTTCTGGAGAGCGCCACACTGGCACCAATCTCCGTTCGGCCCCGTGGCCCAACATTAATTTGGGACTGGGGATGGGACTGCCGCAGTTTTCCCCTCTTCGAGGGAGGGTGGGGAACTTTGGCCCCGTGCCTGTGCTTGGCATCTTCCTCTTCCCTTCAGCTCCCTCGGCTGCCGCAAAGTGCTCCATGAGGGTAACGGCTTCGTCTAGGGTACCGGGGAGGTGCCGGGAGACCCACTGTTGGCCTTCTGGTGGTAAGATCTGGAGGTATTGCTCCAAGATAACCAGGTCGGCAACTTGGGAGGCCGACTTGTTTTCCGGTTCTAGCCACCTCACTCCGGCCTCCTTCACGCGCTGGGTGACGGCCCTCGGTCACTCCCCCGTCCCATACCTTGATTCTCTGAACCTCTGGCGATAAGTTTCCGGCGATATGCCCCGCTGGTCCAGGATCGCTTCTTTTACTTTGTAGTAACAGAGTGCATCTCTGTCGGACATACTGCAGTAGGCCAATTGCGCCGGGCCTGATAGATAAGGTGCCAGTAGCGTAGCCCAGTGTTCCCGGGGCCATTTCGCGAGCCCTCTCAAAGGTGACCAAAAAGGCCTCCGCATCGTCCTCTGGTCCCAACTTTGAAAGCCGGATCGGCAACTGGGTGCCCACGTCCCCATCCTCGTCTCCTCCCACCAAGCCAGTACCTCTTTCTCGTCATTCCCCTACACCGGGGCTCGCTTCCTTTAACTCGTTAATGAGTTGACATTGCTGTTCTTGAAATTCGGTGGCAATCTGCTGCAGCACTTGTGTCTGTTGCTGTTGTTGCTGCCGCTGGCTGTCCATTAGCCATTCCAGGAATTTGCTTACTTCCATTTTTAATATCCTTTGAAACAAAATTTGAAACTACGTAAATCTGTCCCCGCTCTCCTTTAGCCCTTGGCGCAGGGCCAGGATCTATACCCACATTCTCCACCACGTGTCACGAGTCCGCACTCGTAGTCTATGCAGATTACACCTTTTTATTTAATCATGCACTGTCCCGCCCCCATCACCGTATAATTTAGAGACAATTCTCTGGCAGATCGCCCCGTGGGTCAGTCTACCGATTTGACTGAGTCTCGTTGGCCGCCTTCGGACGGCGGAGAGGGAGGCCCAGGCCCACCCACTCTCCCAGGCCCTGGCCCAGGGCCCTAACGTAGGGAGGTAAACTCCCTACGGTAGCAGACGGGGGTGTTGCCCCTAAACGCGTCTGCCTGCAGGCTTCGCGACTCTGCCCTGGGCCACTGCTCAGCTCCGCCGCCCGGGCTCCCAGATTACCCCACACCGGTTCCTCTCCGCACCTTCCTCCCTGTGTTTCTGCCACCCTGTACTCCTCCTCTTCCTCCCCCCCTTCCGTCCATGTGCCCTGCTTATATAGTTGTCCCTGGCCTCGGCGGGTGACGTCACTCCACTCCCCGGCCTTAACCCCTCCCCTACGGGAGTCTCCGGGCGCTCAGCTGATGTCACACTTTCTGGGGGCATGACGTCATTTCCCTGAGCCCAGTCTGTGGCGGCTCGCAGGGCCTGTGCCCTCCGCACGGCCCCGCCTCCTTCCCCGCCTGGCGGCTCTGGAGTTCACCCAGCCGCTTTCTCTGTGGCACGGGCGCTGGCGTCTTCGCCCTCCTGGGCTTCCCTTGGCCCGGGACCGTGGTGGGGTTGCTTCACCCCGCCACAGTGATATTCCACACTTTGCCTCATTTGCATATTTTTTTGCGCAAGAGAGGGCAGTGTAGACGTAGCCAGCGTGTTTTTCACTATCCCTCCTCTACAAGTATCTCTCCTTTACTCAGAGACTGTGAGATTGGAATTAGTATTAGCTGTCATTTTTCCAAGACAAACCTCTTTTTAGTTATCTGCATGTTTTTAATCCCTACAAATAAAGGCCTTATATAGTCGGAGGCAAATTGGACATAAATTCTGTTGTCATAGTTCCTGGATTATATGGCAATCTAGTGAAACAGACTGGAAAATCAGCAGCTGCTTCATTTAAAATGAAGATTTTAAAATAATTAAACATTGAAATCTGTGATCCAATTAGGAGTGTTGCCCCTGTGTTGTATATTTAATATGCTGTTAATTCTATGCTATCCCATATTATCAATGTCTCTAAGAAGTTTCTATAGATGACAGATTATTGTGGCAGTCACAGTTTTTTGGCATTTGGGATGGACAAAACTAAAGATTTTGGCAACTGCAGAGGAGTGGGAGGACTTTTGGAATTTTAGGATAAGTGCATTAGAAATTCCTGGAGAAACAGAAAAATATGTTGACATTTAAATTGCCATCTTTAGATTTCAGACTTAACCAGGAGAAGTGAATGAGAGAGTTTACATCTCCCAAAGCTGTCATTTCAGGAAGTCTCCAAACTAAGGCTAAGATTACTACATCAGATGCACTTGGTTCATATTTTCAAAGGTTTTTTTTCCATCAACCATAATGGTGTTTTTTAAACATTTAGATGCTGAAGCACACATCTTGCAGCAAAAGGTGGGTTTTGAAACAAATTCTGCAACTGAAGAATTGTAGAAGGGCTCTGGCTATAGGTCTCTGTTTCTATATTCTCATGGGTGTTCATAATTTCTTCCAATTCATTACCACCAGTGACTTTAATTAGCATAATGCTTACTCCTCTTGCAGATTATTAATGAAACATTAAATAAACCCAATCTATGCTGTAACCCAGGAGGCACTCTCCTTAGCTCAAAACACTGTCATTTATTATTAGCCTTTCTTTGCAGTCTTTTAGCACATTTTTAATCTAGGTAATCTTGTTTTTATGTAAATTCACGTGACCTTGTTTTTATGTAAGCCTATTTGAATCCGCTTTTCAGTTAAGATTTTGTGAGGCACAGCACTTGATGCTTCATTAAGATCCAAATATATAAACTCTTGCCCTTAATCTACTAATTTTGTAATTCTTTCAAAAAAACACTCTTACGAAAAAAAATGTGTTCTTATAAGTCCATGTGGCTCATTGCTGTTTTCTAGGGCTTCTTACCTTTATCCCATTTAGGCTTTTGAGAAGTCCAGTGTGACTTATTGTATACCCTTCTTGTTACTCAGTGGAGGGAAGGTTTCCATTCTTCATGGGGTTTTCTTCATACTCATGAGGCCCTGTTTGAGGAAGAGGTATGATATTTCCATTTAATATTGTAAAAATACCTGCTAGCATGTGATTAAATGAATATCAGTGGGTGTTAGTTATACGGGACAGTTGTAGAGTATGGGTCATTGGAACAGATCCCTGGTTGGCTAGCATTAAAAGAAAACTTTTTTTTAAACAAAAAGGACATTAGTTTTTAACTTTTTCAGAGATTGCTGATTGCTGCTTATCCTGTGTTTCAGTTTGTACTGAGTGTCACGCATGGCAACCGTTTGTTATTGGGTATAACTTTTATGTACAGCAACAACTTTAAAAGATTTTGGGAAAACATAATTAAAGTATTTTGGAAGGAAATGGCCAAAATTTTCAAAAGTGACCAGCGATTTGGGGCTTCTCAGTTAATGGGGGTCCATGATGTTGTGGATCAGGCCCTGATGCCTCCTGCCTGGAGGCTTGTGGCCTTGCCATACGCCACCCCAAAGAGACTATAGAGAAGTCCTCCAAGCAAGATAGAGTGGCTAGAAAGGAAGTGGCCAAACAGGGGCCAGAAAGCCCCTTTAAAAGGAACTGGGGAATAGAGCAGCAGTCTGTGTCTCTGGAGACCTCAAGGAAAGAAGACCAAGTGACTGGCTGGCTGAGGAAGCAGCAGTACCACAGGTAGCTCCATGTGGGGAGCTCATTGGAGACTGATGAACAATAATAGGACTCTGAGATAAAGCCCTAAGGTGAGGGCAAAGATGCAGTCTCCAGGAGGAAAGCCCTGGAGGCACCACTCTCTGCCAGAGTGGGGAATGGACTTGGAGGGACACTTCAGAGGGCACTGAGATGGGCATTAGGGTTAGGTGTGCATCCTGGAAGGGCTTTGTGTTGGATTCACACACAGTGTGTGACTCGGCTGGAGGGCTGAGTTGCTGAATAGGCTTCCGAGAGAGAGAGTGCAGGCCCACTCACTCGGCTAGAGAGGGGCCCTTGCAAGAGGTGAGTGTCGTCCATTGCTGGGCCCCATTAGAAATATCTGAAAGAGGGGGCTTAATTTTCAGAAAGTGCTGAACATCATCCAGCTACACTCTGAAAATCAAGTCCCTTTAATGTGTCTCAAATAGACACCCACAAATTGATGAAAAGAGCTACTCCTGAAATTCTTGTTCAATATGGCTGAGAAAAAGAATTCTTAGAGATACTGTAAAAAAAAAAAAAAATCCCAAGCACTTCCACCCAATTGCATAGCACAAATAAGCAACATTATTTACGCCCACCTCTGTAAAAGTAGAAAAGGAATAAAAAGCTCAAAATAAAGCTCATATAAATGGCTCCTTTGTTAGCACAGAATATGTAGGAGCCTCTCTAATACAGGGGTTCTCTACCACTTGAATAGTATTGTTCAGTACAGTGAAAAATTCATGCAAAATAAAGCATCTGTCTCTTTCTAAATACTGCATTATGCAGTTTGTTGTTGGGAACTGTGCTCCTTGATATTTAATATGTAGAATATATTGTTCCATGAGCCACATGTTAGCCATTAATTGTTGCTCTTTCTAAGGGAGGAAATTAAATAATAGCATAGCTTTCATTCCTCTGAGCATTTGATAGAAATACACAAGTAACTGTCTCAAAACAGAACCCTACTAATGTATTTTGACACAGACTAGGAAATAGAGGACTTAGAAACATAGAGTTTTCTAAAATGGCTACATATAACAAAAACAAAAGGAGTGACTTTTACATGAGAAGCACTTCAGCACATTTTTGAACTCTATGTTTTATGTCACTTTGTTAAGAAGTTACTGAATTTTACATCTTCTAATTAACTCCTGTTCCACTATAAACATTGTGTTGATTATTTATACATCTGTTGAAGTGACAAAGTACCTAGTTTTGTCACTGGTTGCTTAGTCACATCTTGTAACCATTTGGTACTTATAAAGTGTGCTGACTTTGGAGTAACATGCACAAGAATCTAGAGGCAAATTCAGGAATGGAACTTTAGTAGTATGCAGCTGAAATGGAGTCATCTGTAAGCATCTTAAAGAAATACACCCATAGTGGAATGTTGATTGACAATACATAACACCAGTGAAATATGGGATAGAAACATTTCATCAGCTGAACCCTATCTTATCTGAACACATCCTGAAGTCAGCAAACAGTTATCTACTGAAGCATTATCTCAGAGCTGAATAACTATCTTCAGTGGTAATACCCTTACATGGAGTGGGGGATACCACAGCCATATACACTAGAGGAGTGATGAATAGAACATACAGAAAACCATCCAGGTTAAAAATCCAAATGGAAAAAAAAATCAAGAAATACTCCTGTGATTCACTTTAAAAACAACAAACAGGAAGAGGTAAGATAACACCAGTCTTTCATGGGGTTTGCAGAAATAACAACAGCTACTATACTTAAAAGAGCAGAGAGTGACTTGGTGGGATGTGTGCTTTAAAGACTGTTCTGGGTGTGAAAGGTCTGCAAGGGGGCTAAGTGAACAGCTGAGGTTGTTATCCACTCTTGATTACAGGAGTGAGGGGAGAGCTGAGATAGCCATAAAGGCCTATGACACAGAAAATGATGTGAGGAGCAAACATTGGCAGAGAAGAAACACGTTTTGGAGGTCAGAAGGAGATGAGAGATGCAGACATGCCTGGATGTATGCGAGTTCCATCAGAGGTGAAGAGATTCTCAGAAGTAAAAACATCAGTTGGATACAAAATGGTCACCAAAGGCTCCAGTGCAGTGCGATGTGGAGGGTGTATGTACAGATGACGGGAGAACAATGTAGACTTTTGGCAAAAACTAAAAAAAATCAGAAAAATTTCAGCCAAAAAGATTGAGTTATAAATGCTACTATGGTACCTAATGGAAGGTGTAGTATGGTGCCCAAAGTCACCTCTGTGTGCCAGGATCTATGGCCAGACTGAATCATCTATGATGCACCTTTTGCTGATCCATTGTGATACAACATGTGAGATACAGTTCAGCTGGAGAATCTGGCCCACAGAAGAGAATGGAGAATTGAGACAACCAAACTACAGCTTCCATGAAACACTGCAGTTGCCATTATGAACACACTTTTTGATGTTCAGGTCTGTGTGGCTTTGCAATGAAAAGTCAAAATTTTATATGAAAAGCAGATGATTTTCATGCAATAAAGTCATTCCGTCAAAAACCCATTTTTCTGATGAAAAATGAATTAGGTAGAAAATATCTGCCCTGCATGTGTGCTGTTTCTCTTCCTGAACAAAGAGCAGGATGACTATGTGCAGGTGAAGCACAATCTGGCTTCCTTCAAGGAAGAGAAGATGGAGGGTTTGAATGAATGATTGACATCACATTGAGAAACCAGAGAAGCCAAATGGCCTCCTGAACCAAGGAGCTATCAAAGAGACTGCAAGCTGGGTCCATGCATAGGGATAGTAAGTGGTAACAGAATGAAGTTAACAAAATTTACCAACTAGGGAGCATAACAAAAAGAGAAGATGGAAGACATCTAGGAAGCACTGCAACCTTGGCAGCAGCAACAGATATTCTTCCTTTTAGGAATAAATAAACTGAGAACCAGGCAAAAATGAACAGTAACCTTATTAATGACCAAGAACCAAGTAATAAAAAGAAGCTTCTATAAAGAAACAAGCAGCAATATTCCTGTCTGGTGATTCCATAATGAAGAACCAGGACAAATAGGACCCAAGATTGTATACTTCATCCCTAGATGCCACAAGAGACGATGTAGTATATCTTAAATGAGCAGTGAGGAATTTCCACTAATTGTTGCCATTGCAAGAATGAGAACAGGGAAATTCACTTAAATCAATGATGAATTGAGGAAGCTGGGAAGGCTGGCTCCAATGCTTATGAAGTTTCCTAGATCCTTCCGGTACCATGAGTGTGTGAAAATAGATGACCAATAGTAGAGACAAAATGACGTTATAAAGAAGAGGGGCTTGTAGTGGTGGATCATTGGAATGCATTCTGTAATGAAAACAAATATTTCCCTCCTGTGTTCAAAATGTATTGAACTCATTTTAAATGAGGTTGGAAATTGGATAAGGTTTGTTTTCACCTACACCAAATAATGTTGCAACTTGAGTTATCCTGAAACAGAGAGTAAAGAATATGGAAGGAGTCTTTGAAATAGGGAAGAACTTGAAGTGATATTTGGCACAGGAAAACATAATGAATGGGGGGGTTGGGATGGATGAGAGAAGGTGAGATTCTCACAAAGGGAGTGGCAGTTAAACAAGTACAATCTATTCAGGAGAGTAAAGAAAAGGTGAGAGGGTGGTGCTATCTGTCACAACTATACAGTATGTTCTACCAACAAGAGAAAATTCGGTGGTGGGAAAATCATGGTAGTGAAAGTCTTGGATAAGAGTATAAGGAGGATATGCATTTCAGGGAGCATCTAACACAGAGCACTAGGGATACAGAAGAATGAAAGTAAAGCTTTCCAGAACCATATGTCAGGAATCCCAAAGCTACACTATACTAATTGCACTTCTTAGCTATCTAAGATATCTGAGTAACAAATGTAGTCAAATGTGTCACTAGCCGTTTCCTGAATTACACACTATAATATAAGAATGGCTATATTGGATCAGAACAATGGTCTATCTAGCCAGTATCCTAAGGAGTCTTCTGACAGTAGCCCGTGCCAGATGCTTCAAAGGGAATGAACAGGACAGGGCACTTATCAACTGATCCCTCCCCTGTCACTGAATCCCAGTTTCTGGCAGTGTGAGGTTTAGGGACTCCCAGAGCAGGCGGTTGAATCTCTGCCCATCTTAGCTAATAGCCACTGATGGACCTATCCTTCATGAATATATCTAATTCATGTGTGAACCCAGCTATACTTTGGGGCTGTGTCTACACTGCACCCCTTTTCCGGAAAAGGGATGCAGATGAGACAAGTTGGAATTGCAAATGAAGCGTGGATTTAAATTTTCCCGCTTCATTTGTATAAACATACTGCCGCTTTTTCCGCTCAGCTTTGACGGAAAAAGCTGCGAAATAAAGCCTTTTCCAAAAGATCCTTATTCCTGATTTTAAGAGGAATAAGGGATCTTTCGAAAAGGCTTTATTTTCCGCAAGAGCCGCGTCTGACTGGCGCTTTTTCCACAAAGCCCCGAGCCAGAAAAAGCGGCAGCTATGTTTATAAATGAAGCGGGAAAATTTAAATCCCCGCTTCATTTGCAATTCCGACTTGTCTCATCTGCATCCCTTTTCCGGAAAAGGGGTGCAGTGTAGACAAAGCCTGGGACTTCATAAAATCCCTGGGAATGAGTTTCACAGGACTGTCAAGAAGTGCTTCCTTATGTTTGTTTTAAAACTACTGCCTATTAATTTCACTGGTGTTTCCTGGTTCTTGTGTTATGTGAAGGGATAAATAACACTTGCACTTTCTCCACCTTTCATGATTTTATAGACTTCTTTCATATCCCCCTCCAGTCATCTCTTTTCTAAAGTGAGCAGTTCTAGTCATTTTAACTTCTCTTCATGCAGAAGTTATTCCATGCCCTTAATCATTTTTATTGCTTTTCTCTGTACTTTTGCCAATTCTAATATATATATATTTTTTGTGATAGGACAACCAACATTTCACACAGTATTCCTGGCGGACATGTATCATGCATCATGTTAACTTTTTTGACTGGATATTTTCAGAAACCAATCCACAATGACTCCAAGATCTCTTTCTAGGGTGGTAACAACTAATTTAGATCCCATCCATTTTCTATGTATAGCTAGGATTATTTTTCCAATGTGCATTGGTTTGCATTTATCAATACCAAATTTCATCTGCCAATTGTGAGATCCTTCTGTAACCCTTTGCAGTCACTTTTGAGTTTAATTATCCTGAGTAATTTTGTATCATGTTCAAACGTTGCCACCTCATTGTTTACCTTTTTCTCCGGATCTTTTATGAATTTGCTGAACAGCACTGGTCCCAGTGTGGATCCTTCGGAGGTGCCATTATTAACTTCTCTCCACAGTGAAAACTGACTATTTATTCCTACTCTTTTGTTTCTATCTTTTAACAAGATCCATGAGAGGACCTTCCCTCTTAGCCTATGACAGCTTACTTTGCTTAAGCCTTTGGTGAAGGGCCTTGTCAAAGAGTTTATGAAAGCTCAGTCGGAACCCACTTGTCCACATGCTTATTGGCATCCTCAAAGAATCCTTATAGATTGGTGAGATATGATTTCTCTTTACATAAGACAAGATCACTCTTCCCCAACATATGGTCTTTATTTGTGAGTCTGATAATTGTGTTCTTTACTATAATTTCAACCAGTTTGGCTGATACTGAAGTTAGGTGTACTGGTCCATAAATTGCAAGGATCACCTATGATCACCTATGCAATCACCTACGATCACCTATGATCCTATGCAAAGATCACCTATGAACTCCCTTTTAAAAAAAAGGAGCTACATTTAGCTACCCTCCAGTCATCTAGTAGAGGCTGCTTTAAGTAACATACCACAGTCGACTGCAATTTCACATTTAAATTCCTTCAGGACTTTTTAGTGAATACCATCTGGTCCTGGTGACTTATTACTGATTATCAGTTAGAAGATAACATTACTATTTTAACTGCATTGAGTAGCACTTAGGAGACCCATTTATGGACAAGGACCCCTGTTGGCACTGTACAAACACAGAACAAAAAGATTGTCTCTGTCTAACAGGGCAGCTGTAACCACAACCAGAGACTGTTGTTCCTCTAGTAGGCTGCTCTTATAGTTAAATCAGTTGGCTAACTTGGGAGATCTGGGTTCAATTCCTGGCTCTACCATAAGCTTTTGTTTCACCATGAGCTAGTCAGTCAGTTAATGGTCTAGTTCTCAATATATAGAATGAGGCATATCAATATTCTATCTTTCTGCCTTGTACATGTATAGATTATAAGTTCTCTGGAGCAGAGGCTGTCTCTTACTGTATGTCTGTGCAGTGCACAATGGAATTCGATTTTCAACTGGGGTCTTTCAGTGTTACCATAATACACAGAGTAAGTAATAAAAATGACATTAAATGCTAGAGCATCAGTGGGCACCTAGAAATCCACAATGCTTATTCTTAATCTCACATAACTGTAAACCAGGAGTGATTAAAATCAGTGGAGTTTTGACTAATGCAGAATAAAGGTTAAATATCCTATATGTTGTGCCTTGTGCTCCATTTTTATTAAGGTGATTCTGTGAACACAGTGCACCAGGATGTTGCATCAGACATTATTTGTATACTTGTGAAGCATGCACACTGAGCATTGTTGACACTGAATAATAACATTAGAAAATAACTGAAAGTAAAGTGTAAGGACTGCACACACGAGTGATGACAGTAAGGCTAGAATACTGAGAATGTGTTGCAAAGGTCTAACCATCTTTTAGTTTTCAGTTTCCCTTCCATTTTGTTCTTTCGATATCGTAAATAACTAGTCAGAGTTCTCATGTTTCCCCATTCAGTTTGCATAAATATTTCCCAGAAAAAATAAAGAGGAACTGCGCAATCAAATGCAATGACGCATCTGCTATTAGCAAGACATTTCCTTTCATTACAGCATAGAAGTTGGATTAGTAACAATAGCTTTTTATCAATTATTCCTTTCATGTTCATTGTACACAACAGGATTCCTAAAGATTTGTTCTCTTGAAACCCATATGTTTTCTTTTAACATCTGTTATGTTGTTTGGCTTTAATGCCATCATTTTCAGTATCAGATTCTTAGAGCAAAAGATAGCACTGATGGCAGTTTAGCATTGCCTCATGCCACAGGCATTGCTTTATGTGGATAAATATGGTCACTGCTGTGTGGGATATTTAAAATATCTAACAGGATTGTCTTTACACAGTAACAAAGTAACAATACCACAGTATATTCAAAACTCTTGTGCAACGCTGCAGAAACACAAGTGCCAAGGAAAATTACAAAAAAAAGTTTAAGAAATGGATTTTTAATACTTAGCAACTATAAGGCCTTTGTTGTATTGATATGATAGACGTTGTAAAATCTTGTTAAGAACATTATACAGATGGGGAAACTTCAGAGAAGGTGACTTGCCCACAGAAAGTCAATGTCAGAGACAGGCCTGTAACTTAGAAGTCACTCATTCTTTGTCCTTAGCAGAGAGCCTGTTTGTTCTCTTTCAATGAACATGACTACTTCTGCACATGTCGTATTATTGTCAAATCTCTCATCAGGCTTCTTCAGCTAATATACTTTCTCTGTTGCTGGGCTTCTCACTGAGCATGAAATTCACCCTAATACAGAGGGATAATTCAAGGACTATGCACCAGTTAAGGGTTGAATAGTGCACCCCTCTGTTTACCCTGAAACTCCTGGTGCCCATAACCTCTGCTCACACCTTTGACATTACAGAACTTTCCAATATCACAGCTACTTGC
The DNA here is from genome assembly GCA_019425775.1 of Rafetus swinhoei. Taxonomy (NCBI): domain Eukaryota; kingdom Metazoa; phylum Chordata; order Testudines; family Trionychidae; genus Rafetus; species Rafetus swinhoei. Next base: position 120,917,781 of record CM033449.1, read on the forward strand.
CAAGACTTTTCACTTAACACTTTTCACCCGGTACTTACAGGCATGCTAGTTGTGAATTTTGGTAGTGCCATCTTTGTGTGTGTTGCTTATAAGATGTGATGAAATTGCCCAATCCATGAAAAGCAAAAAGCTCACAAGATAATGGGAATCATTGTATCAGGCTCTTAGGCCCCAATCCTATATTTTGGTTAGCCCAATTAGTCTTACATGTTTTTGCAATAATGTAGTATGAGCCTTTACAGCTCCAGTCGGTAGAGATGTATTTTATTCATGGTGATATTGCAGCTTGTGGACTCACTGATAGTTTGAATTGCTTTCTTAACATGTTTTAGGAAGTGTTTCTGACTTACCACACTGGATAACAAATTTGTTGCTCAGGCTACTTGATCTCATAGAATGACTGGGCTGTAGTGTGCAATGGACCAGCTCATGTCTGATATGTCTATTTATTTTCCCAGTAGAGTTTGTACTTTTATATCTTACCACTTCAGAAGCCTGAGATAAATATAGCAGGTTGCCTCATGATCTGTCATTTTTCTTTGGATTCCTAAAAATAGGATGCATTAAGAGACTAACCAAAATCTTCAAAATACTTCTGGAGAGCTCAGTTTTTGGATTCCCATATTGACATCCTGATTTTCAGAAAATATTGAGCAGCCAGTTTCTGAAAAACAGGTTCCCTGAAAGCTGTCTCAAGCTGTGCAGACCAAAAAATTAGGCACTCAAAATTATGTATTTCACTTTTGAAAATCTTGACACCTCATATTTCATATTCATAGATAGGTTCTAAGTTGTAGGTAATTGAATTTAAAAGTTATATGTTGTAAATAAAATATAAAGGCTTATTCAAATTCTTAATACTCAGTTAATGCAAATCTGCTGTGCTGTACACTTAATCCCATCACAAAACATAATTTCATGTGTGTGAATGAGATGTCAGAGAGAATAATTATAGGTTAAAAATCTACAGTGTCAGGTATGTGTGTATATTTTTAATATATTAAATTTGAAAAAGTTTTTTGGGGGGGTCCAAATTTCTTTCACCAATATAATTTAACCAACAACTTCAGAAGCTGGTGAGTTTTTTATTTGACATATCAAATGTTAGAATATATTTTAATGCTGCCATTAATTCTAGCCCTTTGTTTCCTACTGTAGATAAATGTGTTTTCATATATCAGACACTCTTGGAAATCTCAATGCTCAGAAATTATTAATGACAAAAAATTTAAGTTGCTACATTAAAAAAATAAGCTCAGGCTTGGAGCCACATTATAATAATGTGCAGAATTCAAAAAAATAGCTAAATCAACTCTATAGTTTTTGAGAATGTATGTGTATATTGGGAAGGATCCCTTCAATAAGGCTCTCCAAAAAGTTGAGACTGGGGAAAGGGCTGAAGAGCTGTTTATACAGAACATTTTGTTGGCTATTTGTTGGCAAATAGAAAGTTGAGGCAACTTTCATTTATTTAGCCAGAGAGATAAATCTCACTACAGGACAGGGAAATGGGAAACTGAGCAATATTTGTCTGGATGGTGGGATGGGGCAAGCTCATCTGCTTACACAGTTTGTATGGGATTTGCTTGTTTTAAGATTCAGAGTTGGGTTCTGAACAAAACTCAGCTAGTTCTTTGACTTCTGGCTAAAATCACCATATTTTATAATGTGTTGAAAGTTCATTAAAAGGTCAAATTCCAGCAGCTGACCTCTCAATTGTCTTGCAATCAGTACTGCATTCAGGGCACTACACAGTAATCTCTGAGCCTGTACTTTACAGATTTTCTTTTTAAAACCAGATGGGACCATTGCATATCTTGTCTGACCTGCTACATAATACAGGCTGTCAATTTTCAGCTAATTACAACTATATTGAACCCAATAATTTGTGTTTTCTAAGATGTATCTTCTAGAAAGGCATTGAGTCTCTCTTTGAAGACATCAAGAGGTGGATAATCACCATTTCCCTTTGTAGATTAGTCCAATGATTAATCACTCATACTGTTAAAAAATTGTGTCTTATTTATCTGTCTCTAATTTCCATCCTTTGGTTCTAGTTGTAACTTTTTATGCTAGATTAAAGAGCTGTTTAGTACTCAGTATTTTCTCCCTAGGAATGTACTTATATCCTATAATCAAGTCACATCTTTAGCTTGTTTTTTATAAGCTGAGTATTTCACTGTATGGTATCTTGTCCTGCCTTTGACTCACTCATGCGGCTCTTCTCTGAGCCCACTCCAATTTTCCTGTAAATTATTTAAAATGTGAAGACCTGGACCTGGACACAACCTCTCCAATGGCATGGACAGTGGTAAAATCACCTCCCGACTCTGACTGCTCCCTGGATTATACATCCAAGGATCACATTACCCTTTTTACAAAACCATTGTCAGGCATTGTGGTGTACACTTAGAATCCCAGTGTGATGGGGCATTCCATATGCTTTATGAAAATATTCTTATTAATATGACTATGATATAACTTGAATATACTTTATGCAAAATACTTCATGTGAGATATCACTGGAAAGATTGTAATCCACTGGACACTATTATCTGATTTGTATGCACTTATCATTCTTGTATTTGAAATTAGATGTATGAAGTTTAAACCTGTATTATTAATGTAGTCATCCTAAGTAAGGGCTGTTAATGGTACTTCAGAGCTATAATGATGTACTAGCAAAGAGACAAGGAAGGTTAGCCTTCCTGCAGATGTGTGGGTAAGCCTGTGAAGTACGGAGAAAAGGGTCTTGCAGAGACACGGGACCATGTCACCTGATACTGGCACCCATCTTAAACCATGTACTTTTCCATGAATAGCTGGGAGGGGGCTAAACTGAAACAACAGACTCCCTCCATATGCAAATCCTATTTAATGATGAGGAGTAAAGTAATCTAGGTCATAATTTTCCTTGGCTCCCCCACCCAAGATGACTGCTGGAACCATCTAAGACTGAATTGGGGAAAGGACTGGGCCCACATTGGAAGGCTTTCCAGTCTGTGACAGAAGCTTATTAGAACAACTTTGAGGGGTGAGATATTACATGTAATTAATCTCTTTAGTGTATTAAGCTTAGCTTGCATGTTCTGTTTTATTTTGTTTAGTAACCTACTTTGTTCTGTCTGCTATCTCTTATGACGATTTAAATCATACTTTTTATACCTAATAAAATCACTTTTTAATTAATAAACTCAGTGTGAATGACTTACTGGTGGGGGGCGGCGGGGGGGGGGGGGAGAAAGCAGCTGTGCATCTCTCTTTTTACCCTGAGAAAGAGGGCGGACAATATGAGCTTGGTCTGTATGGGTACATCTACACAGTAGTGCGTACCTCGAAATAAACTACACAATTTGACTTATACAAATTGTGTAGCTTATTTTTGAAATAGCTTATTTTGAAATTTGGTGCTGTCTACACTGCACTTAGTTCAAAATAAATTGCTATTCTGACATTTTCATTAGTCCTCGTGCAACGAGGTTTACAGGAAGTTGGAATAAGAAGCCCCTTATTTCAAATGTATTTTGAAATAATGGGCATGCTGTTAAGATGCACAGAATGCTATTTCAGGATAACAGACATTATCCCAAAATAGCGCCACTATGTAGACGTACCCTATAAGACTTTATACAGAGCAAGACAGATTTATCTGGGTTTCTGGTCGCACTGAGGCTGTGCATTTGGGTGCTGAGAAAAGTCCCTTTAGCTGAGTCTTCCTAGAGCTGAGCTGATCTCAGTGTCTATGTTTCATCGTGTATGTCTCTGACCCCATCTCTGTATCACTGCTGGAAGAGATCTAAGGGCCTGGCTCTGCAGGACAGAGTTGAGGGCACCCATGAGGGCAGATAGGTAAAGTGAGAGGTATTTCAGCACATTAAGTGACAGTCCCAAGAGGTCCGCTAAGGCTAGCAAATTGCTTGAGTTCAGGGGTGCTGGGCTGCAGTGTGCTATGCGTAGTGGGTGTCCGTTGCCAATGACAACCTGGCCAGTGGATGGTTGAAGAATTGGCAACAATATCACGAATGGCACGGTTGTGATTGGTGCTCTCTTTGGAAGGGCTGATGGGCTGATCAATCAAGCTGACAATAGCATTGAACTGGGAGCTCATGTTCTGTTGCTTCTCAACAGTGATCTCTAAATCCATTTTGTAGTCTCCAGCCCAGCTTACCAAACAACCCAAAATGTTCTGTATAACTGTCCTCATTGCTATTTGCCATTCTGACAGTATTTGTATTCTTTACAGATTTTATTGGCAATGATTTTGTATTTTCTTACAAAATATTGAACAACATCGGGTTGAGAACTGATCTATGAAGGGCCCTAGTAGAGACAACCTCATTCAATGATGAGTCTCCATTGACAAGTACTATTTGAAATCTGGCACCACCACTTCCCCCTCTCAATTTTTTGTGGAATGAAGTAGGTGCAAAAACGAGTCAAGTGCCTAAGCCATCTGACTCCACAGGAGAGTTCCCATCTCTGGATTGCAAGCAGAGATAGGTGCCTACAAGTAGACCAGATACAGGTGCCAAACTTTGTGTGGGGGTCACCCATTCCCTTGATATCTCTCATTGGATAACATAGGCAGTTCCTTGCTTCGCATGTTGGCTTTTGTGGAATTGGTTCTTAAGCACCTATGTCTCCCCATTCATTGTATAGGAAGCCTAGGAACCTAATTTAGGCTTTGTAGACCCTAGTGATTTTTCTAGGCACTTAAAAGTTACACAGTTCTAATGTTTAGTATCACTGTGCCTAAGTGTCCCTTTGTGGATCTAGACCCATGTGCCTTTCCGGGATGCACAGCTTCTTAGGTTCTCAGGAGGCAGCTGTGAGTCTCCTAAAATATGTGAGAGACTGGATATTTCAGTGACTAAAGAGTTCTAGAAGACTGGCACCAGCATGCACACATTCTTTGTTCTGTAAACCAGAAGCCCTGGAATGTACAGTGCTTCCTATTTTAACCCCCTATTTTGATTTTTCTGTTTTTAAAAGGCTACAGTAAGGATGCTCCAGAAAGTAGGTTGCCAGGTGTCCAGGTTTTGACATGGGAACTCCTGGTCAGAAAGAGACTCTGGAAGCTCTAGTTGGACCACTGTCCAGGTCATTAAAAATCCAGTTGGTGTGGGGCTGGCAAGCTTCCTACCTGGCTCTGGGCAGCTCCCCAGAAGTGGCAATGTGTCCCTTGGCACTTAGGCAGAGGGACAGCCAGGGGAGCTCTGCATGCTGCCTCCAGGCAGCTGCTCTGTGGCTCCCATTGGCTGGAAAACATGGCCAATGAGAGGTTTGGGGGCATACCCATGGACTGAGGCAGTATACAGAACTGCCTAATCTCTCCTAAGCATAGGAGCTGAGGGACATGTCACCATTTACCAAGAGCCACCTGCGGTAAGCGCCACCTGGAACCCATACCCCGAACCTCCTCTCATGTCCCCATCCTGGCCCTGTTCTGCACTCTGAATCCCCCGACCCCAGTCCAGACCCTCACCCACACCATGCCTCCTTCCCACACTTGGAATCCTCATTTCTGGCTCCACCTTGGAGCATGCACCCTAAGCTGGAGCCTTCATCACCTCCTGTACCCCAACCTCCTGCCCCAGCATGGTGAAAATGAGCAAGTGAATGAGGGTGGGGAAGAGTGAATGACAGAGGGAAGGAGGATTGAGTTAGAAGGAGTGAGGCGAAAGTGAAGGGCAAGGGTGTTGTTTTGTACGATTAGAAAGTTGGTAACCTTACACGCAAGATAAGCTCTCTAAAGTCTGGAAGGGGCATATGCTTTCATATGCAACTTTAATTACATTTGATCTCCGTCAGTGTAGCCAGCTCTTGTAATTTTTAGATTGCAAGCCTCATTATGTTTGATGTTTTTCTTAGAACCCTAGTTCCTAGAGTCATCTGATTACATGACAATCTCAGTTTCAATTTCAAAAAAACCCAGTTCAACTCACAGGATTAGAGAAAAGCTTGAAAATAAGCAGCGTAATAGCTCCTAACCTAAAAGTTAAAAAAATGTTTTTAAGTCACTTTTGTTGGTTTGGGGATTGTGATTTTTTAAAATGCTTTTACTCTAGTCAGATTTTCCATAAGCGCTCAGCAATCTCAGGGGTCCAGCCCTTTGCAAACAGCTCAGCATGCAGAGTGTTCACCTCCTTTGAAAATCTGGCCCTAGTTGTGGATGCCAAACACTTTTAAAATGTGGTTCCCAAGCCCAAAGTTTGATGTTTGATGTAGAGTATTTGTCAGTCCCATTGTGTTTGGCCATCATGCAATTCAGGTGAAATGCAAACCCTGGCAGCTGGTACACATATAATTTCTTCCTTGTCCAACTATAGTCTGTATCACCATCTCATTAGCAGTAGTGAAAGTTTTGTCTCAAATTGAGGTAGCAGCATTTGGTACAGCTCAGCAGTTTCGCACATATTTTTAACAGATGAACAAATTATTAGAAGCAGAGGTTATGTCATAGTCACAATATTGCAATTACTGTCACAGCACAGTGCAGAGCAGCATCGATCAGGACTCACTTGGGCCTTGCAGGCATTGGGTTGCATTAAGGGTGGTGCAGTTTGCACTAGCCCTGATGTAAGTACAGAAGACATTGTGTCTCAAGTATGCACCAGGCACCCTGCATCTATTAGGAACATAGGGTGAGTTCATTCAAAGCTGCTCAAATTCTGTGGATGTAACAGGTGTTCTCCACCAAAAACAATCAGCATGTTATTGGCCTGGGCCCTTCCTCCTCTCCACCTTGCAATTGTAGGTGTGATAGCAGTGTTAGCTAGGAACAGTCCTTGCACTTGTGGGAATCCATGCGCTCCATGCTTCCTCTTCTAGCTGTACAACAATAAGGATTCCAGCCATAATCCAACCTTCAGCTTTGGAGTAAGTCACCAAGGTATAACAACTGTAGCACTCCAAAATTAAACTTTTCATTAAAAAAAAAAAAATTCAGTCGGTGGTGCCACATGAAATCAGTTGATTCTCTCTGCAATAAATTGTTGCCAGTATCTTTAGAAGTGCAAAAGCACTCCCTATGACTAATATCTGACTCATATGAAACCTGCATCACTAAGAGTATCTATTACAGTCAGAAACACAGTACTTCCCTTCAATTTAGATGTTTTGGTGTCATGTGTGTGTTAAAGAGGAGGGCCTCAGAAGCTGTGCAGCTGGTGCAAAATATAATCCTGAAAGAAGACCAGAAATGAGGGAATCATCGGGAAAACAGGGAAGCACTTCAGTGATTGTCCTGAAGAAACAATTACAAAGCACGTCACAGCTCCCTGTGCACTGTAGGAGTTGGGAGACAGTGTGTGTCAAAGCTCCCAGGTTCATTCTAGAAAGATAGCCTATTTGTGAAGGGCCTGATTCTCCACCTATTTACACCATAAAAATCATTCTCTTTGTACTTGGATTATCTTGCTTTCCAAACATGATAGGAAGGGGACAATTTAATGCTGAATTCAGTTGCTGATCTTAGTGTCCCTCTGTCCACTACCTCCACCGCCTGATGTCACACATGCATGATTTGTCATATTCTTTTGAAGTGATTTGTTTATCCCGGGAATTATTACCTTCCCCCCGTCTTGCTTTAATTTCATCAACCCAGTTGCTTTGGATTTTGTGTTGCCCAATATAGTATCAATTCTTAACTGTGGTCTAGACACACCCTAGGATGTTACGATAAGCTCCTTAAAGATTGTGTAATTGGGAGAGGAACATAAAAGAGATCTGAAGTTCCTTTCTGTAGTTATCTTCCTAGTATCTTTTCTGTTCTACTTATTGATACCCCAACTGTGCAAAACACTTTATCACACATGTAATTGTAAGTGTGTATAGTCTTGTTGATATCTGACTTCATTATGACAACTCAGATATTCAATTATATACTCAATTGTACGTGCATGCTTTGATTGATCTGGACCTTAGGGGTGCATCTACACTGCACCGTTATTTTGAGATAACAATGCGAGCGTCTACACAGCCATTCTGTTATATTGAAATAATTTCAAAATAACGGACGGCTTATTATGAAATCTGTAAACCTCATTCTACGAGGAATAACAGCTATTCTGAAATAGCTGTTTTGAAAAAAGGCGTGTGTAGACACTCCACTGCTTTTCTTTCGAAATAATCCCTCATCAGGGCCATTCTAAGTTATTTCTCCCCAGTGCCTTGTTGGGCTCTAAATCAAGATAGCACATCTACATTAGGGAAGCCTGCCTTGGACTAATTTTGAGGCTTCCCTGCAGTGTAGACACACTATTCCAAAATAAGCTATTTCGGAATAACTCTTCTGGAATATCTTATTTCGAAATAAGTGTGCAGTGTAGACGTACCCAAGGAAACAGCACTCCTGAAAAGAAAATGTCTTTTCCTGTTGCTTTCCACTAGGTATCAGTCACATGGCAAAAGTTAAATTTAATGCTCAGGACTTAACCCACATTTTTATAGCAGGAGATGCAAGTGGGTGAAATGATTTGAACGGGGTTTCCAGTAACTCTCAGGAGAGTGCGCTCGCTGACCTATAAAATATTCACTCTCAGATGCTCTTGGTGAAACTGTTCCACAGAAAGTTGAGCAGAAAGACTGGACCCACTGGCCCCCATCTCCCACAGCTGAGTTGGGAGTACTATGAGCTGCCTCATTCAACTGTATGCACTCATCTGATTTCACTAACAGTTCCAAGCACCAGTGGTTGCAATACAAATAAACTTACACGGGGATGAAGTACTCTGTGTCCACCCAAGTTCATCTGAAGGGATGTATGTCTCTGTGCACTGGCAGGTGAGGGAAGCATTGAACCATTTTTCTTTGCCTAGAGAAAGCCTGCTGAAGTTCAGAGCTTTATTACAGATGTAGGTGTGGAAGAATGAGCCCCTTACACATGCACAAATTGGGAGTGCTGCATCAGAGGAGGGGAGGTTGTGGGCTGTTTGTCAATGTGGGGGAGTCCTTTTCCATCATGACACTCTGCTGAAGTGAATCACACTTAGTGGCTACTTTCAGCCAAGTCCAACCCAGAAGTCTTTTTTTTTTTATTAACCATTGCCCTGATGGAAAGTCAACACATCCTATTTTTCTGGCCCTTAAAGGGACACTTCATTCTTTTCATGTCCTGTTCTGCTTTACAATAAAGCAAACCAGCAAGACATGTCAAATTGTGTTTTCCCTCTAGCCTGTCTGTCACATTCTCCCAACAAGGAAAAAGCCCACTGCTGGAACTGAAGCTTTCCTGACTTCTCAGAGGCCATAACAATATATTTAGAGGTGGCAACCAGCATGTCAGATTGGTAAATTGTATAAAATACTCAGTTCAAGCTATAAACATGCTGAGTGAGCTGCATCTAGGAAACAAAACACAGTGGGGTGAGGCAGTGGGGGGGCAGAAATCTCTGTTGGTTATAGTTTTGTGGGTTAAAGAAAAACATTTCTGTGCTTTGGGCCAGATGCTGATCTGATCATTTATGCCAGGGCTACTCAACACATGGCCCATGGCCTAGTTGTTTGCGGCCCACGGTGCAGTTTGGGTTTACGTGGGGCTCAACACACGGCCCACAATTGGGAGCCAAAACAAGAAAGTAGTCAATACAATGGTCTTCTGTTGATGTGCATTTTGGTAGTTAACTTCCTGGACTGTTATTGCTTATTAAAAGTGCTGTTATATAATCGGGTAAATATTGCATTTTATTAATATCAGCAGAACTGACTTAAATAGGGCCTGTGTGTTGTGTAGTCTTGCCTTAAACTTTGTATTCATGTCTGTCAATGTGAAAGAAGCTATTTGCATATATGTTTGCATGTATATGCAACCACACTTAAGTTGCGCCCCTCAGCTTGTGCTGTGAGTATCATTGTGTCCCTCAGGGTTTCCAAAGTTGATTTATGCTATAGGATATTACGTGTAGTACATGTTTTGCAGTAGGTTTATATTTTGCAAAGGTACTTTTAAAATATTAATATACCCACTGTTTTAAATGTTTTTATAAGATTTGTGCCAATGAAATGTAATAAAAACATAGAAGATAAGCACTGACTAGTAATCATTACATGCCAAAAAGTTGGCATCCAAATAACTTGTGTATTAGCTGTGATATTAGGATGGAAGAAGATAGATATTTCTCCAGTTCTTCATGGAGCTAATCCTGGCCAGTGATTGAATACCACAGTCCGGTACTTATATTTGAGGAAATAAAGGAATGAATTAAGTTCTTCTCCTAAGGCATGTCTACACTACAGCATTATTTCAAAATAGCAAGGCGAGAATCCACGCAACACGCACATTATTTCGAAATTATTTTGAAATAATGGGCTTCTTGTTACAAAATAATAAACCCTCATTTCACCAGGAGTAATGCCTATTTTAAAATTGCTATTTCGAAACATTTCAAGTTTGCCCTGGGTGTTATTTGATATGAACAATAACAACAAAATAGAATCCCTTTGGCTCTTGGTGAGGTTGATTCTAAGAAACAGGTTCAGAAGCAATACCCTTATTCAGACTGCGTCACACTAAAGTGAATGGGACTGTTTATGGAGTAAGGTACCAGGAAATACAACTAGAGATTTCAAGATCTGGCCTGTCAGAAACCTTTTAGATAAGTGACCAGCTCATCTTCTGTGTGTGTGTGTGTGCGTGCGTGCGTGCGTGCGTGCGTGCGTGCGTGCGTGCAAGTTTGCCTGCTGGTATTCTGTAAGGATCAGTTCCCATATGCTACATTGATGTAAGATGAGGGAACTTTTACAGGTATTCTCCCTGTGCTTACCCTGCAGGGTACTGATAAATAAGCAAACACTGTCACCATTATTTTATTTCCCCTCTGCATGCCAAACTGGTGGCAACAGCTAGCAAGGGGAACTGCTGGACATATGGCTCCCATCAGAGCTTGTAATTGATTAGAAAGACCTGCTGCTGTCAGTTAAGTGGTTACCTTTCTGTTACTGTCAATGAGTGTCTGTCTTTGAAGTGTTCCCTTAAGTCCATCACTTTACAGCACTCCACCTAACTGGGTGAAATTAAAAATGTCTCTTGTTCAAAGACAGAAGCCATCACTCACTACAGAAAAGACCCATAGTGATTATTTGAACTGCAAAGCTTTCTGGAATATCTCCAGCAAAGAGCAAGTGCTGCAAAAGAACACAGAACAAGACAGCTTCCAAAACAAAATGTTTGTCCGATGGCTTTATTTTTAATGTGCAGAAAGACATCAATTCCCAACTTGCTTCTGTGTTAGTCACAGGTTATTTCTTACTATGTGCCTAGGAGAGTTTGTGATGCAAGTTGCAAGGATGTGCAGGCCACTGCTTCCTGCAGCTCACATTGGCCAGGAGCAGTGAAACACAGCCCCTGGTAGCTGCAGGGCCCCATTCTGGTGGATGGTCAATGTCAGCAAAACGTCTCATGACCTGCCATCAAATTACACTGGCAGGCTGAGAGCCAAAGGTCACCAACCCCTGATATTGAGAAATCCATATTACAGCCTTTCAGAGGCTATGTCTACACTACAGAATTTTTGCAGAAAAACAGCCGTTTTTCCGTAAAAACTCGTGGAGCATCCACACCTCAAGCATGTTTTTGTGCAAGTAAATCGAAAGATCAGAGGGGTTTTTGTGCAATTGGTAATACTCATTCTATGAGGAAGAATGCCTTTTTGCACAAGAGCTCTTGCGCAAAAAGGTGTGTGTGGACGGGGAAGAGGGGTTTTTTGCCCAACAAGAGGGAAGAGGAAAAAGCACAGGTGCCTTGCTGGCCATTCTGTCCATAGCAATCACAGCTTACTTGCGAGAGAGCATCCAGGCAGTCTGGACACTCTCTTTCACAAAAGCGCATTGCTTTTTCAATGCACTTTGGCAGTGTGGACACTCTCTTGCGCAAGAAGTTTTTGCAGAAGATCTCTTCCGACAAAAGCCACTTGCACAAAAAGCCTGCAGTCTAGATGTAGCCAGATTTCTCTTCTACTGGAGCAAAGAATTATTTAATTGATAAGAATTCACTGTGAAACAATAGAATTTATCTTGAAGCATGGAAGACAGGTAGAATTTTAGAGGAAAGGAGACTTCAGAGCACGGTTACTGTATAGCATTTAGGCAATGGCTCAAGAACAGGGCATCACAGAGCCACCATTTCCCAAGGAAGTAATTTGACATGGAAGGGGACTGTGCAGCCTGCTCCCTCTGGTGCTGCAGGCCTATTTTCAGCTGGTGTACGTTTGTTATTGTTACTTACATGAACTGGTTCTTTTGGTTAAGATTGAAGTATCTGATTAGCACCTCCTATGTCCTCTGCCCTGCATTGGAAGCGTGTGACTTTGAGATCTGAAGAGTCTTTTCCAGGCTAGATTCTGATCTAAATTACAAGAGCAGAAAGTGATGCAAAATTTTGCTGAGCTCAGTTAACATTGTGGATTTATGCCAGTGTACTCTCTATAAACGAGTCTTTTTACACCTCTTCTTTTGCTTCACCCTCCAGTTTGGAATAGGCCAAATAGCAGGTATTTTTCAAAAATGAGACTTTCGTCTGAGGATAACGCACTGCCCATGCCCTACTTCAGGAAGGAAAACACTGTGATACTTTCTGTTCTATTGCTGCCTGAAGTACCACCCACTCTGCAGTAGTAAAGAACCTAAAAATGAATTTCATTATAAACCCGTTTTAGTCAATTTAGTTTTCAGAGATAAGGTAAAAGTATTATCAAGAAATTTACAGTAATATTGACTTGTTTGTGACTACTGCTCCCTCATTCCTTGTTTATGAAGAAGTATCTAAGTATCTAAGGTCAGAACAAATGTCTAGATTCCCTCCTACATACTCCCTTATGCACACACACCCCTTTTACATAATGAGCCATCACATGGAAAATTCCAGTAGTTCCAGATTTATTTTTGTCCCAAATCAGGATGAAGAGCCATTTTTTTCACACAATGAAAAGTTCCTAAAAATTCCAATTCAGATAATTTTATTTCAACATTCCTTAAATAAAATGCTTGATTTCATCTTGCTTCAGCATTAATCTGTGTTCCCCTGAGATGCAACGGTGCTCATGGAAGTTGTAGTCTGCGTGCCCTCATGTCTCTGTTCCACTATACTGACTGGGCTCCTCAGGCAGACTCTATTTCCCAGGGTGTACTTTGGTAACATGACTCCTAGGATGCACTGTGTAAATTCAGCCAGAGTGGTGCATCATGGAATATGTAGTTGAATCAGGGATTCATAGAAAAGGGGGCACAAAGCTGTCAAATTACAACTATCATGTGGCACTACAGCAACTCAAGTAGAGATTAATGTTGAATTAACCCAGAATGAAACAAAGTCTTTCAACAAACCAAAGTGTTTCAATTTGGGTCAACCTAACACAAAATAGAAAATTTCAAGAAAACTCAAATTTTCTCAGGGAACATTTTGATTTTGCAGAAACTTCACCTTTTATAAAAAATTTCAATGGAAAATTCCTAACCAGCTAGAACACAAGATTTATCACAGTGGTGGGAAAATATGTGGGAGTTTTTTGTTAGAATACAGGCAGCACATCAATAGTTCTTTCCTGTCACTAGGCTCCCCTTTATTGTAATAGTGCCAGCTAATTATAAAAAGTTCTTCCTGTCCTTACATTTGTAGGTACATGATATGGTCATCAGAGTCAAAGAGATCAATACAGACTTTCAATATCAAACTGTCTGAGCAAAGGAAAAGCAAGACCCAGAGGTACCTAAACTGGGATAATAGCATAATCAGCATGGTGAAACAGTCAATTTAGCCACTGACACGTCTTCAAAGGGAATTGTTACGGTTTGACCTTCACCAGCAAGAGCTTTCTGTTTATAAAGTTCATTTAAGATTAACATTTATATCTACATCTACAGAGTCCAAGAGGAACAAATGATGGTCATAATTAGATTAGCCAGAACAATCCTTCTTCCATCTCTTATTAATCACAACAGAATTCCTGAAAGTGCCCATTAGGGTCAGATTCTACACCTTTCAGGCAGCACAGAGTCATGGTACTTCAGGTAGAATTACACACAGAACTGTACCTCAGGATGTTCAACCCCTCCTTCTGCAACTCCAAGGAGCATGAAGGGATGTACACTTACTGCATCCTTATGATAGTGCAGTATGCATGCTCTCTTCTATGTTCCTCTTCATGGATGAAAGAAAGGGGCCATAGCCCTACATGTACCCTAACTGCCGATAGCATGTGGACAAGTATGTTATAAGATATGAACCACCCATATGCACTGGGAGAATGCTGTCTTTGTACTCTCCTGGGTGTCAGATTGTGAATGTGCCAACTCTTGATCAGGTGGCTCAAATAGGAATATTTCTCTGGCACCCTGCACCAAACAGAGTGTGATATTTAATGGCTAGGTAATCTAGTTTCCTGCAAGCATAATGCAGTGTCATATTTCCTTCTGTTCTAGCTGAAGCACCTAAATTACTACCTTTAAGAAAGATAATTCAATTCTTTGGAGTAGGGTGAGGGTATTTCTTATTTCATTTACTAGGACCCTTTATACACTCTAGAAATTACTCTCATAGTCTGGCAGATTGTCTGGATCTCAATGATGATAACTATTAAGAGAGCTCTTCTGTTCTTTAATTTTAAAGAGCCATGTGTTCATGCATGACTATCACAGGCGGGTTTGCCAAAATTGGCACATACTCATTGTGCCTGCAAGTCCCACATGGTGCTTCACTACCCCCCACCTCATGGAGCTTGATCTATACAAAAGACAGTGGTCATGAGGCACTCTGAATAGAAATTGTAACTAGCTGTTGTGCCACAATGAAAAATTTGTCCCAAAGTGTTTCTGACCCAATTAGATACAAATTATGAGGTGATTCAAGGAAATGATTTGTTTGTTAGGCCATGAGATATGTGCTCAGAATATTTAAATTTGACAAAGCATTCATACCCACTCACTACATTTAAAACACAGGACAGATAACATGGTTAAGACCAGATGTTTTCTGATTAAAGGTAAAGCACTAGCCTAGAAAGTGTGCTTATTGCCTCCAACATTTGAGACGCAAAAGAAAAAACTGTTTTTCTCTGATTTCATGACACGATCCTCAATTAATGCTAATCTACAGCAGCTTGACTGAAACTGAGCAGGAGTAACCTTCCCCATGACCATGCAATACAAGAAACAATCATAAAGTTCTATCTAGAGAGTTTATAACATTCATTTGAAAAGTAGAGTGGAAGAGAGTATGTAGTTCACACAGGTAGTACCGGTACTAGCAAATTGAGGCTAATCACCACACTTCTTTCTCCTACAAGTCACATTTACGGCTGATGTGATCAGTACTGACAAACTGTCTAGAGCAGTATAATAGCTTCAGTTTGTAAGCTTTCACTGTTGCTGCTGAAGCACCCTTTTGTATGTTACACATTTACACACATATTCAGGTCTGGGAGTGGGGGACAACAGTAACAGGATCAGTTTACACATTATTAAAAGTCCAAAAGATTACCTGCATTTGATATTAGTATATCTAGTTTGAATTAATACATGAAATTCTGCTTGCTTTCATTTCTTGCAAGTCTATAAAGATCATCCTCTACAAATGTTCATGCTAACTGCTGATCCTTCGGATAAGAGCACAATACCCAAATCCTCAGAATCATTCATTCAGGAAGGAACATACACAATTTATTTGCACGTTTGCCATAACTGGTTACCCATAAGCAAAATGAGCAGTTAGATGCTCAGCTGATTAAGTTACATGAATATTCAGTTTTGAAGATTAGGATCAAGGCAGGGAACACTTACCTGGAATGTAAGGCTAAGAATAAATATGGTATGTGCATGGGCATGAACGTGGAGTGCCCTCACATGCAGAGAAATCCATTACCAAAATGTGCTTAATCACCTGTTAGTAGTCTGTCTTTAAAACAGCTCATCTTCATTTCAGTTCACTCGTGAAGTAGTACATGGCAGAACAAGGAGCAATGGTCTCTAGTTACAGTGGGAGAGGTCTAGATTGGATATTAGGAAAAACTATTTCATTAGGAGGGTGGTGAAGCAGTGGAATGGGTTACCTAGGGAGGTGGTGGAATCTCATTCCCTAGAGGTTTTTAAGTCTCGGCTTGACAAAGCCCTGGCTGGGTTGATTTAGTTGGAATTGGTCCTGCCTTGGGCAGGGGGCTGGACTTGATGACCTTCTGAGGTCTCTTCCAGGTCTATGATTCTATGATCTATACATATTTTCTCCAAGGCAAACTTCAGTGGATACCACCATATTGTAATAGTTTTTTGTGTTACGTTTACAGTAGGTAAAACTTAAAAAGCAACAATAGTCTAGCAGCACTTTAAAGAGTAACAAAACATGTAGATGGTATCATGAGCTTTCCTGGGCACAACCCACTTCTTCACCTGTTTTGTTAGTCTTTAAGATGCCACTAGATTATTCATTGTTTTTTAAATTTTTTTACAGTTACAGACTAACTCGGCTATCCCTCTGAAGCATTTACAGGAGGATCAGTCAATGTGATTGCTCACAGACCAAAAAGATCTACCAAGCAATCCACCTTATCTCATTTAAGCTAAGATGGGTTCCTTCAAAGTACTTAAGTGCACATTTAACTTTAAGCAAGGAATCAGTCCCATTTAATTCAATATATTTCCACAGGCATAATAACTGAGTAACAGAGTGGTGAATCAAGCACTATGACTTGATAGAATGATGAACTGTTCTCTTTCTGATTGTTTCCTTGCTTGCTTGCTTCTTTAGGAAATTGCCAAGGATAATTCTGTAGTCAAAAATAGGAAAAAGTAAATAAAAGCAAAACCTTCATCTAATATGAGTTAAATGTGAAATAAGAAGCAAGCCCACTTTCCACTGAAATGAACAGGCTGAAATGAAATGAACAGTATTTTCTATGTGCATTTAAACATGTTAAATTACCAACTAAAGAACTGAGCTATTTTTCTTTATATGAAACAACTCTGAAAATTACAGGAATAACATTCCTGCACTTTGTATTCTCAGGGAAATACTCTCATTGGTCATATGGAGTAAATCCTGTGTCGACAACAAAGATAGTTAATTTGTACTAAATAAATCTATGCCTCTACAGTGACTCACAGCTCATTTAAAGAATGGGAGAGCTTTAATCCTAAAGGGTATGTCTACACAGCAAAGTTATTTCGAAATAACTTTACCAGCGTCTACACAGCCAAACCGCTATTTCAAAATTAAATCAAAATAGCAGAGGGCTTATTTCAAAATTGGTAAACCTCATTCCACGAGGAATAGCGCCAATTTTGAAATTGTATTTTGAAATAAGCGCTGTGTAGACGCTTATTTCGAAATAGGGGGCCTCCAGCCCTTCCCAGGGTGCCCTGCTGGCCACCCTGGCCCCAACCAGGAAAACTCCTCTCCTCTCCCCACCTCTCTGGAGCCCTTAAAGGGGTAGACTCTGGCCACAGTGCCTGTGCCAGCTCCAAGTCTGCCAGCCCAGAGCCAGCAGTCATTGCACCTGACCCAGTGGACCCAGCATGAGCTAGGCAGCCAGTGCCAGCCAGTCCTCCACCTCTCCCCAGGACCAGTCTGCCAGCTCCCAGGAGCCTGCCAGGGGCTGGAAAAGGTGGGCGCCTGCCTGGTCCAGTGCGAAGATCATGGACCTAGTTCAGGTTTGGGGGGATGCCTCCAACGTTCATGATCTCTGCACTAAACGGAGGAATGCAACCGTCTACAGGCGGATGGCTGCCAGCCTGGACACCAAAGGCCACATGCGAACCCAGGAGCAGGTTCGCATGAAAATAAAGGACCTGTGGCAGGCCTATGCCAGGGCCACAGGGGGCAGCTCCCAACCAGGGCAGTCCCAGATCCCTGCCCCTATTTTGATGCCCTGGACCGCATCCTGGGGGGCAGGACAGTCCGTGCCCTCCAGGTGGTCTTCGACCCTGGGGCAGAGCTTGGTGCCTCCTGCTGCTCCAGCCCCTGCTGCCTCCCCAGCTACCGCTCCTCCTCCCAATCCTTCTCCCCCTCCCAATTCTTCCTCCCCACCCTCCCCACACCCCAGGGACGCCGAGGCCCCCGCACCCACGGTGCTGGAAGACAGTTGGGCTGGCGAGGTCCCCCCAACCCTGAGCTTCTCCTCCCCCTTCCTCCCTTTGCCTCCCCCTGCCAGCTCCCTCTTCCCAGGTTTCCCCCTTCCCTCTCCCATCTTCTTTCCCCAGTCTCACCTCAGTTTCATTCCCCCTACCCCAGTTTTGTTCAATAAAGAGGCTTTGTTGTAATATACAATAAAAGACACCTGTTCATCAGGAAAGAGGGTTAGGGAGGGGTTAGTGGAAGGATGTGAGGGAGGAATGAAGCACAAGCCCCCAGTGGGGCACATCAAGGAGACTGCTACTGCCTGCAGAACGTGCTGCCAGGCTCGCAGCAACACGTCCAGGAGAAGCACCAGAGTGCCCAGGGGTGGCTCCGGCTCCATGCTGCAGAGTGCTGTGGTGTCCTGTGTGAGGGCAACCAGAGCACGCAGAGAAAAAAAAATGCTTTGCTGCCCCTCAGCGAGGTAGGCAAGCAAGCAGGGAAACCTTAGAACTGGCTGTCTGGGGGTGTCCCTTTAAGCACAGGCCTCAGATAGCCTTAGGCAGCAATCACACAAGGTAACTCCTGACCGGCCTTAAATGCGATTCAGCATCCGATCAGTGTGGATGCGCTATTTCGAAATAGCAAAATGCTATTTCAAAATGCATTTTGTGTCGAGACGTGTTATTTCGAAATAAGCTATTTCGAAATAACTATTTCGAAATAAGATATTTCAAAATAACATTGTAGTGTAGACATACCCAAACATTACATCTCATATTGCTGCTGTCACAATTGTAAACGTTAGCGATTGTAAACTCATTTTATCTCACTGCTTTCAAATAATAAAAGACTTTGATCATTAAATAGTTTGTTTAAATATTGAAGAGAAAGTTCTTTTTCTGATTGCTTAGCCATTTTAAAATGTCTGACACTAGTTCAGATGAAGGAACCTGAGTATTAATATAAATATACAGATTTCCCCACCAAAAAGTGGCATTAGATTTGAGAATTGACATTATTCATCACATTCTCTAGAAAAAAAAAGAACTGAATTTAAATATAAAAGAGTTCAGAGTTGTTTTGTTGCTCATGAAGATCTTTGAGGCAGTGACTATGCCTCACAACAAAACCACTTGGTGCACCGTGGGGGTGTCTACTCTGCACCATAGCTCGAAATAAGATACACAATTTGATCTATGCAATTGCTTATCTTATTTTGATTTTATTTCAAAATGCAATTGCTTATCTTATTTTGATTTTATTTGTCTACACAGCAACAAATTTCAAAATAACCCATTATTCCAAAACATCCCTTACTCCTAATGGAATGAGATTTACAGGGACGTTGTAATAGCGATCCCGTTATATTTCAAAATAACGGGCTTGCTGTCAAGACATGGAATACCTATTTTGGGATACTCCGGTATCCTGAAATAGCATTGCAGTGTAGATGTAGCCCATGACTGCTAACATAATGCAAGGAAGCTCAGTCCCTTTATTCCTCACCCTGTAGGTCATGGCTAGAGAGCCCCTCAACTCTCACTCATCACCACTACATTCACTTTGAAATGAGAGGCCTCAATTCTGCAGGGAATGCTAAATGCCCTCTTCAAAGCTCATGAGTATCTGCTTAACTTTAGGCACATACTAAGTGCATTGAGTTGAATGTGACTGTGCTTGAAGTGGTTTTCTGCATTCCGGCTAGCATGCTCAGCACCTTGCAGGATTGAACTCTATGGCAATGTCTACACTGCAGCACTATTTTGGGATACCTCTATTCCACATCTTTTGAGCACACCCATTATTTTGAAATATAACAGGCTCGCTATTCCGATGTCCCTATAAACCTCATTCTACAAGGAGTAAGGGATGTTTCAGAATAGTGATTTATTTCAAAATAAGTGCTTTGTAGACAGCCAAATTTTGAAATAAGCTATTTCAAAATTTGAAATAAGCTACACAATTTGCATAGCTTATTTCGAACTCCAGGTGCAGTGTAAATGCACCCTATGGGTTTTATGCAAAGTCCAATAAAAGTAGTGGAAACACTCCCACTGACTTCACGGTCCCAGATCTGGCCCTATATGCATTCTGAGAACAGGGCCTTTTCTTATAAAATGATTCTCATATATCATTTCCATCAAAGTAGTGAAATTAGTTCTCAGGTGCTTAGCAGATACTTGAACTTTTCCTGGCATCAGTTGACAGAGGTGACACTATTAATGGTTTGGGGCCCTGATCTCAAAGTGTAATGAGTGTGGGTCTTTATCATTGATTCTAACAAGAGCTCCAGGCACCAAGCACCTCTCAGGACCTTTGTCCCTTACTAGCTTAGGCCACAGTCTTGCAAAAGCGAACATGGATTTAATAACCACCATTTGTAGACAGTGGTATGAAAAACTTATGAATATGAGGCTTACAATAATATGGGAAAATGTCTTTCAATCTTAATCTTTTTTGAGCCAAATAGTGGAAAACTTTACTTTAAATAACCTTTACTTGTGAATGAAGTAATGTCCAGATAGCCAGCTTTGTTCAGTATGTCAAACAGTTATTCCTGATAACATGAAACAACTACCCACAAACATTTCCCTGTAAAAAGTTAATGTTTTCTTTCATAGCCTCATTGAAGTTTCCTGTGGAAAAGAGTAAATAATGAATGCAGTGTTTTTAAAATGACTTTATTCGTCAGGAAAATAGCAGAAGTGTGAACTTAATCTCTTTGCACATTCTAAAACAAGGTACTGTGTGACTCACCAATTTGAGAAAGGCACTGCGAAAGTTCTATTTAGATTTCTGAAGTCACCCATTCCACTTTTTTCCTCACAAAGTGGATTCTGTCTGTCAGTAAATCTATGTGGCCAGCTGGTCTCCCCACCTTCCAACCATTTTACAACAGTTGTGAATAAATTTACTGAAATAGAGGGATTTCCTTCTTTCTCTTATGAAAAGGAATAGTAGGGGGAACATGTAACACACTGTTAAAATAATGTTAATACCGTTTAAAAGCAGTTTGCAATTGTATCTGAGATAACAAGATTCTTAGGTTAAATTAACAAACAGGGATCCCCTTACATCCTGCATGTCAACACCAAAGGTTGCCATAATTTAATTGCAAATGCTCTGGCAGAAATAGGGAAGAGGCCAACCAGCACTGACAGCACCACTCTGGCTTCCTGAAAGAATGTGTTGGGTTGGCACAGAGTTGTGGCCATAACTGACAGAGCAGCTTTGGGCACATGTTGCAGGTTTAGTAACAGCAGAGGCATGGCCTTCCCAGCATACCTGGGATACCCAGCATACTTTGAAATGTTCTATGTATTTAGTGCATACAATTTATATGCATCTTATTCTGAAGAACTGAAAAGGTGAATAGGTCATGCTCTCCTGGGGCTCCCCTGCTGGCTACCAGTCCACCAGTGCACTGCCCCCAGCTGCCGGTGAGGCTCCACTCCCGGTTGCTGCTGCACTCTGGCCTGTGGGGCTCCCTTCCCTTGTCCAGTGGGGCTCCCTGAACCCGGCCAGAAGCAGCTCCACTCCTCTAGCTGCAGGGTCTGCCTACCTGACCCAGCTGTCAGTGACCCTGCACTCACTGAAACGAGGCATAAAGGATCTGCCGACGAAGGGTTCTGGGGTCGGCAGATCCCCGTCTAGACTGCCACGTAGTGCCAACAAACAGCTGATCCGCACAGCGTGGTGGCCATTTTGATGTAAATGAAGCGGCGATTATTTAAATCACCGCTTCATTTCCCTTTGCCGAGTAAACTCATCTACATGGCTCCGTTGATGGAGCCATGTAGTCTAGACACACCCTCTCACTGGGGCACTGGAATATCTCATTTTCCTCACGCTGATGCTGTATTTAAACATAATACTTAATGCATGTGTTTATCTTCACTTAATTGTTCACCTTAGGAATAATTAACCTAGTTTACTTCCGCCAATTGCCCAAATATGCTTATCTATATGTTACTATCACAGGGATAAACTGCAGATACACATCTGTCATCCGTAGCTGATGCTCAGTCACATGCCAAAGGCATGGAAGAAGATTACCATAGTGAGTGAGCTTGAACGTTAAAGCTTACTAAAGTGCTCTGACAGCTGTAAGTTATAACCAGCCAACTCCACTTAGTCAGTGAAATGGTATAAAGAAAGCAAACAAATAAAAGCCTTTTTGGTAAAGTTTTGCTTAGGGTTTTGACTAGGATTTTCTACTTGTGTAAGAATTCTTATCTCATTAGGAGAGCAAGTCTTTTAGGGCTATATAACTGGAATGACCCTTTAGTTCTCTCACCTGCTTCCTGAGGCCTGATCAACACTACATGGGAAGGTCAAAATAAGATATGCAACTCCAGCCCCATGAATTTCGTAGCTGGAGTTCACGTATCTTACATCACGTTTCTGTGCTGGCCACATAGCGGGAGGCCAATAGGACCAAGTGTTCCTGTCAGCTTCCTTTACTCCTTGTGAGGAACAGGAGCACTGGCGCTGACGAGGGTGCCCTTTGAGTTTGATCTACTACAGTGTTTCTTAACCTCTTTGGTGCTGTTACCCCTTAAGCTTTACCAATAAACCAAAATTACCCCTCCTCCTTTTTTAAATGGCAATAGACAAAGAAAATTATGATTAATCATTTTTATTGTATTTTGTTCTCATACATTATGTTGAACAAAATTGAACACCTATTGTATTTTAAACTTATTACCCCAGTCCTGGGCAAAATACTGTCTGCAGGACGGATATGGCCCAAGCCAAGCCACTGGATCCGGTCTGTGGAGGTAGCGGGGAGCCCCAGGCAGGCTCTCCTGCTTTCCCCGCAACCTCGCACACTGCTCAGAAATGCGGCTGCTGGCACAATCCATTGCTGAGTTTCTGGACAGAAACTGGCCAAAGGTGAGCTGCCTGTTTGAATAACAGGCAGCCCAGAAGAACCATGTTCCTTCCCGTCGGCTCAGTTATTCACACATGCACATGGCCGGGCAGGCTGGCTGGGAAACATTTTACGCTCTGCAAACCTTTAGTTCTGCAGGCAGGCAAGCTAGTTTGGCTGCTGGTTGGTAAGTCTCCTGGCCAGAGTCTGCCTGTGACACCCCAGCCCCTCCCTTCCTCAACCCTCTTCCCCTCCATTCAACATACCCAAACTTTCTGCCCCCTTCCTACACCCTAATCTTCTGCCCCAGATCACAATCCCCTCCTACACTAGGTCATATCCCAAACCCCTGCACTCTAGTCCCCTGCCCTAAGTCACAACCACCTCCTTCACCCAAACTCCCTTCCAGACCCCACTCTCCCTCCTGCACCCCAGTCCCTTACTTCAAGCTCCCTTCTGCACCCAACCTCCATCCCAGACCCTGCATCTCCTCCATTAATATCATGGAAGAGTGCGGCCCTCAACCACTTTCCAAAATCTTGGAGTGACCCCCCCATCAAAAATTATTGTCCACCCTTGTATTACCCCCTGAAATATGCCAAATTACCCCTCTAGGTTAGAGCCCCAGGGTAAGAACCACTGATCTAGCAGGTCTATTCTAGACCTGCTAAATTGAACCCCAGAAGATGGATCGATCTTCCATGTCATGTAGACATGCCCTGCGAGATTCCATCAAAAGGCATTTTTTGCATTGGATGGTCCCTCCCCCAATGGGAAATGAGTCTTTCAGTGGGAAATGCAGGTTAGTGTCTCTGAAAAACCACACCAGGATCTGGGTAAAGAGTAGAGATCAGGTGTTCTGTCTGGCTACAGGTGCAAGCAGAGAAGAAAGGAGCAGTGTTGGCAAAGGTGATGCAGGCCTTTCTAACTAGAGTGACTATCTCAGGATGCCCTCCTACAGATGCCCTTTCAAACTCTCCTGTTTGTGGTCCCCTGCTCGCTTAGCCTCTGGCTTTTAAAGCCTCCTCTCCTAGATCAGCCCTACCGTTGTTAGCCACACAAGGAGAGAGTGATCACATGGCTGACTGAGGCCTTGTAGAATGTAGTTGGAATCAGTGATATGTAAATACACTGTATTACAGTGTTAATGAGTGAAATTATGTCTCCCTGCCCACTCGTCTGCATAATTATGGAATTGATAAAGTTAAATGGAATGACCATTCTGCCTTGTGAGGGGGACAGGAAGCAGTGAACCCCCAAAAGGAATGTCATGCAGCTTCCTTTACACTGCAAAACCATGCACAATAGCAACACAGTGTTGTTTAACAGAGCATGCAGGGAGGCTGGCCGGAGCATGCTCTGAGTTTTTGAACTGAGAGATTTACTAGAGGCAGATTCCACCAAGGCAGGAGTAAGGGGTGGCAATATCACTGCACGGCCCATGCTACAGTCTGAAAGCTGTAGCAATAGCCCTGGAATGGTTTTGTGGGTATTTTACATTCTGCCTTAAGCCTAGTTAAGGAATCTGTTCCTCTACCTCGCATTTAGACTGAGGACACTTGAGGGGGGCAACATCTGTTTCACCCAGTGTTGTTAACTATGTAACCTTGTAGAAAAGCCAAAGTTAGCTTGCATTATTACGTAGAGATGATGCTTTGGGGGCAAGACAGAGTCCTTTTGCTCAACCTGTAACAGCATGCTTATCACAGCTTTACTTTTTTGTAAAATACCATAATTTGAAAATTCTGTACAAAAGAGAAGGAATTAAATTAAAAATGGATTTCATCAAGAACCCACATATAAGAGTTTTCAAAAGCTCAGGACAAAGATTTCCCTAAGGATTCGACTGTTATTTTTACTGGAAAATGATCTGTGAGGAAGTTTGTAATAAGAGAACTCCCTAGTAATAATTCCCTACGGCTAAACTACATCCCTCTTTTGAAAGACGGATGTAAATTAGACATATCGAAATTGCAAATGAAGCTGGGATTTGAATTTCCCGTGCTTCATTTGCATAATCGCGACATGGAGTTTTCGAAAAACGCTATTTCAAAAGTGAAACCATGGTCTAGATGTGGTTCTTTTGAAAAGAAAAGCCTTTTTTGAAAGATCCTGTACTCCTCAAAAAAAATGAAGTTTGTCTACACAGAACCAAGTTTCAAAATAGAGTGCTACTCCAAAACGCCCCATAATCCTCATGGAACGAGGTTTACAGGGATGCCCGAATAGCAAGCCCATTATTTCGAAGGCTCGTTTGAAATAACGGGCTTGTTTAAAAAATGCAGTATAGCTATTTTGGAATACAGGAAGTATCCCGAAATAGTGCCACAGTGTAGATCAGCGGTTCCCAACCTTTTCCAGGTGGGGACCCATTTTGACAATTCAGGAAGACTTGGTGACCCAAGGCAATTGAAAAACAGGGAGGAGGAGGGAGGGCAGAACCACCTGCGGAGACACTTGGCGACCCTTTTGAAATGTAATGGTGACCCATATTTGGGTCCCCACCCATAGGTTGAGAAACCCTGGTGTGGATGTACCCTAAGTAAATAATGGTAATGAACAGACCTCCACTATTCCAATGGTATCAGGAACATTATGCTTCCTCTCCTAGAATCTTAATTTCAGAGAGAAGAGATGGCTTGGGCAGCAAGGCTATCATTAAAAACGAGGTGTGGTAATCTAGAAAGCAATGTTTAACCACTTAGAAGTGTGACCCTGGGTAGCACCATTAGCATTTTAACTAAATGCCAGTTCTGTTCAACTTGACAGCAAAATGGATAAGTGCAGCATTTTGAGATGATGGTTATAAATGTGCAATATGGATAAACATTTCCCAGGCATCCAGCTCTTTCATGTGTTTGGTATTGTGTGTAAGTGTTTGCTTCTTTAAAAGAAAAAAAAGTGTGAGGTTTAAAATAGAGTAAATGGTGGATTCACTGTAACTTGCAGTCTTTAAATCATGATTTGAGGACTTCAGTAACTGAGCCAGAAGTTAGGGGGTCTATTAGAGGAGTGGCTGGGTGAGGTTACATAGTGTACAACATGCAGTAGGTCAAACTAGATGATCACAATAGTCTCTTCTGGCATTAAAGTCTGAGATATTGTTTTTCTGAATGCTGCTTTGTGCTGTTTCATCAGTTCTGCTGGTTTCTTGGGCTTGGAGCTATACGGCTATTCTTCCTGTGAAAGAATTTCCCAGTGGCCTGGCTGGAAATTTGGCCTCTTTTTAAGCATTCTGTTCATCATAATCCAGATGGGCATTTCAGGCCTGTGCTAAAGATACTTAGAAGACAAGAAGCTCATGAGCTGTGAAGCCCTGCTTAAAACTCTGTTGGCAAACCATTCACTTCATCTTTATTAATGGTGTTGCCAATTTAAGTTGCCTTCTGTTCTCCTGTTACAGATAAACTTAGTCTGCACACCTTCTTTCTTGTGCAGCCTCAATAACAATTTCAGGCACAATTTTACTTGGCAGATGGATTACTAGCAAAATCTGCTCTTTTATGATAGGGGGAGGCAGAAATGGTGTGGGTTTTTTTGTTTGTTTTTTACTTTGAATACAAAAGTGCAGTAGTCAGAAAATATAGGTCCTGAAAACAAGAGTGCTGGATGAGGTGTTAAATAACACTTTTTTAAATTATTCACCACAAGAACACACATTGAACTGCTTCAGTCAAATTCAGTGTAGGCTGTTTTGGGGAACCGACAGTGGCAGTTCTGCCTTCAGGGCAGCTGTGTGCTGGGGCATTGCCCTGGTCAGAAAAGTAACAATCTTTAAAAAGATCTTTAAAAATGTTCAAAAATTAGTGTCTAAATTTTCAAAGTAATGAATGCTTTGGGGAGTCTCAGTCTTTGAGTGCCCTGTCTGACACCTGAAAGGGCTCAGTTTTTTAGAAGGTCCAAGAAACTGCTTTGAAAATCAGGTGTCAGGTTGGGAACCCAAATTGTTAGTCACTTTTGAAAATAAAGATAAAGTGTGGGAGGTCTAGGATGGATGTTAGGAAAATCTGTTTCACAAAGAGGTGGTGAAGCACTGGAATGGGTTACTAGGGAGGTGGTGGAATCTCCATCCCTAGAGGTTTTAAGTCTTGGCTTAACAAATCCCTGGCTGGGATAATTTAATGGGAGTTGGTCCTGCTTTGGGCAGTGGATTAGACTCGATGACCTCCTGAGGTTTCTTCCAGCCCTAGAATTCTATGATTCTATATGAACCATATTATCAATAAAGAACCAGTAACAGCCTCTAGGATTGTTGCTCTAATACCCATGGCTGCATGTGCCAGTTACAGTGCTGTTTGTAGAGCAAGGCAACACAGGGGGAAAAAACCGTAAGTTTTCTCTCTAGTTAAGGCAGACATAGCTTGGATTAACCCACATCTGTTGTGCTGCAAGCAGCTGGTAGGAGCTGTGGGACTCATCACACTGGTCTTGGAGGAGGCACACACCTTGAGACAGAATATTTCATATCAGGGACGGACAACTTGTCTCTGGCATAATTTTTCTTCTTGGCATATTTGATGGAGATGGCTGTTTAGTAACTGGAAGCAGAGGATGATAAACTGTGCCGCAGACCCACCCCAGCACACACATGCAGTCTGGGGAAGCTGCAACCAGGCTGGTGCCTTCTGTCACCTGGGCCATGTTGCCTTGGGGGAGAAACTAGCCAGAGACTTCAGCTGAGAGGACCAAAAGCAACCAAAGCAGACAACTATGGAAGTTGAAAAAAATGTGTATAGTTTTGACTGGACTTTCTCTGCCTTGTGCTGATTGACTGTTTATGTCAACCCTCCCCCTTTGCTGCCCTCAGTCTTTTCATCTCAACTTGCGAACAGGTGAGTGCTAACAGGGAGTTTAGAGAGGGAGTTCTCCAGGTAAAGGAGAAGCAGATACAGGACTCTTGAGGGAAGTGTGTGTTGTTATTGGGGCTTTCTTACTGTGTGCTTAGCATGTGTTTGTTGGTGTGCGGTGGGGTTTTTTTGTTTGTTTGTTTTTCTTCTTTCTCGTCTCTGTGTTTTTGAGTGAGGCTTTAGAGAGGGAGTTCTCCAGGTAGAGGAGAAGCAGATACAGGACTCTTGAGGGAAGTGTGTGTTGTGTTTGGGGCTTTCTTGCTGTGTGCTGAGCTTGTGTTTGTGAGTGAGGGTTGGTGTGTGTTCTTTTTTTGTTTGTTTGTTTTTCCCCTGTGTTTGAGAGTGAGGCTTTTTTTCCTCCCTCACTTCCCCTTTGCCCTCCCCCTCCCCTTCATGGAGTGTGTGCTGTGATTGGCTGGTGCTGTGATTGGCTGTGATTGGCAGGTGGAAACTGTTGGCTTCTAATTAAAGTTTGAATTCTAGAAGCCTCTGCTGATTGGCTGAGCCTTGGTAGGGGGAAGGACTTTCAGGCAGTCCAGGGCTTTATAAGGCTCCTTGGGCAAGCGACCAAGGAGCTTGCGAACAGGTGAGTGCTAACAGGGAGTTTAGAGAGGGAGTTGGGAAGGGGGCGAGGTTCTCTTGCCTTTCTTTTAAATCCCTTCTCCAGGACAGCAGGGATGGATGGTGATGGTTCTGCTGTTGTTACCTGCATGGAGTGTGCCATGTTTGTCTTCCTCCCGGAAGAAAGAACAGATTTCATCTGCACTAAGTGCAAGCTGGTCGCCATTTTGGAAGAGAAAATTAGAGGGCTGGAGGCCCAAGTGTCGACCCTTCGCTCTATCAGAGAGGACGAAGACTTCCTCGATAGAAGGCAGCGTTTAATCCTTCAAGCATGGCAGGCGGAAGAGCCGGAGAGGGCAGTACGCGACCAGGAAGAGAACTGGCAGCATGTAACTTCTAGAAGGGAAAAAGGCCAGCATGGGAATCCCCAATGCTATAGAGGTAAGTAATCGCTTTCAGGCTCTCTCCACAGGCTCTGCAGTGCTGAATGCTTTGGAAGGGACCTCACAAGGAAGAAACCGGAAGGAACACCATCTACGGAAGGCATGGGATGCGTAGTCCTAGGGATGGGGTTCCACGGCCACCACCCCCAAAAGAAAGCAGCGGGTGGTGGTGGTCGGGACTCCCTCCTAAGAGGGACTGAGCCATCCCTCTGCCGTCCGGACCTGGCATCTTGAGAGGTGTGCTGCTTACCGGGAGCTCACATTAAGGATGTGACTGAGAGGCTTACCAAACTGATCAAACCTTTGGATCGCTACCCCTTCCTGCTTCTCCGTGTGGGAACTAACGATACGGCCAAGAATGACCTTGAGCGGGTTACTGCAGATTATGTAGTGCTGGGAAGAAGGATCCAAGAATTCGGAGCGCAAGTGGTGTTCTCGTCCATCCTCCCTGTTGAAGGGAAAGGACTGGGCAGGGATCGTCGAATTGAGGACGTAAATGCGTGGTTGCACAGGTGGTGTCGCAGGGAGGGCTTTGGTTTCTTCGACCATGGGACTCTGTTCCGGGCACAAGGATTGTTAGGAAGAGATGGGATCCACCTAACCAAGAGAGGAAGGAGCATCTTCACGGGCAGGCTTGCAAACCTAGTGAGGAGGGCTTTAAACTAGGTTCGTCGGGGGACGGTGACCAAAACCCTGAGGGGAGTGGGAAAGTCGGATACCGGGAAGAAATGCAGAGAGGAACGAGCAAGAAAGGAGGACCCCTGTTTCGAATGGAGAAGATAGCCAGTTGATCGCCCTATCTGAGGAGTTTGTACACTAATGCGAGAAGCCTGGGCAACAAACAGGAAGAACTGGAGGCCCTGGCCCAGTCCAAGAAATATGATTTAATTGGGATAACAGAGACTTGGTGGGATGACTCGCATGACTGGAGCGCTGTCATGGAAGGGTATAGACTGTTCAGGAAGAACAGGCAGGGGAGAAAAGGAGGAGGAGTTGCACTATATGCAAGAGAGCACTATGATTGCTCTGAACTCCAGTATAAGAGGAGAAAAACCTGTTGAGAGTCTATGGGTTAAGTTTAAAGGAGCAAACAACAGCAGTGATGTTGTGGTTGGTGTCTGCTACAGGCCACCGAATCAGGTGGATGAGGTAGATGAGGCTTTCTTCGGACAACTGAGAGAAGCTTCCAGATCGCAGGCCCTGGTTCTCGTGGGGACTTTAATCACCCTGACATCTGTTGGGAAACCAATACGGCAGTACACAGGCAATCCAGGAAGTTTTTGGAGAATGTTGGGGATAATTTCTTGGCGCAAGTGCTGAAGGATCCGACCAGGGCCGTGCGCAGCTTGACCTTCTGCTCACAAAGAGGAGGAACTAATAGGGAAGTGGAGGTGGGTGACAACCTGGGAAGCAGTGATCATGAGATGGTAGATTTCAGGATCCTGACCAAAGGAAGAAAAGAGAGTAGTAAAATACACACCTTGGACTTCAAAAAGCAGATTTTCACTCCCTCAGAGATCTGATGGACAGAATCCCTGGGATGCTAACATGAAGGGAAAGGAGTCCAGGACAGCTGGCAGTATTTTAAAGAAGCCTTATTGAAGGCACAGAAAGAAACCATCCCGACACGTAGCAAGAGAGGCAAACATGGTAGGAGACCGGATTGGCTTACGGGGGAAATCCTTGGTGAACTTAAGCACAAAAAGGAAACTTACAAAAGGTGGAAACTTGGACAAATGACCAGGGAGGGGTTTAAATGTATCGCTCGAGAATGCCGGGGGGGTTATCAGGAAGGCGAAAGTGCAAATGGAATTGCGACTGGCTAAGGATGTGAAGGATAACAAGAAAGGTTTCTACAGGCATGTTAACAAGAAGAAGGTGATCAGAGAGGGTGTGCGGCCCCTGCTGGATGAAGGAGGTAACCTAGTGACAGATGATATGGGGAAAGCTGAAGTATTCAATGCTTTCTTTGCCTCTGTCTTCACGGACAAGGTGGGCTCCCGGACTAATGTGCTAAGTGACGCAAGATGGGATGAAGATGGACAGCCTGTGGTGGGTAAAGAACAGGTTAGGAACTATTTAGAAAAGCTAAATGTACACAAATCCATGGGTCTGGACTTAATGCATCCGAGGGTACTGAGGGAGTTGGCAAGTGTCATTGAGGAGCCTTTGGCCATTATCTTTGAAAAGTCGTGGAGATCGGGAGAAATCCCGGATGATTGGAAAAAGGCAAATGTAGTGCCCATCTTCAAAAAGGGAAGAAGGACGATCCAGGGAACTATAGGCGGTCAGTCTTACCTTGGTTCCTGGAAAAATCATGGAAGGGATCCTTAAGAAATCCATTTTGAGGCATTTGGAAGAGAGGAAAGTGATTAGGAATAGTCAGTATGGATTCACAAAGGGCAAGTCGTGCCTGACCAATCTGATTAGCTTTTATGATGAGGTAACTGGCTCTGTGGACGTGGGAAAGTCAGTGGATGTGATATACCTTGACTTTAGCAAGGCTTTTGATATGGTCTCCCACAATATTCTTGCCAGCAAGTTAAGGGAATGTGGATTGGATAAATGGACGGTAAGATGGATAGAAAGATGGCTAGAAGGCCGGGCCCAGCGGGTAGTGATCAATGGCTCGATGTCAGGATGGCGGTCGGTTTCTAGCAGAGTGCCCCAAGGTTCGGTTCTAGGACCAGTTTTGTTCAATATCTTTATTAATGACCTGGATGAGGGGATGGATTGCACCCTCAGCAAGTTTGCGGATGACACTAAGCTAGGGGGAGAGGTAGATACGCTTGAGGGCAGAGATAGGGTCCAGAGTTACTTAGACAAATTGGAGGATTGGGCCACAAGAAATCAGATGAAGTTCAACAAGGACAAGTGCAGAGTCCTGCACTTGGGACGGAAGAATCCCAAGCATAGTTACAAGCTGGGGACCAACCAGTTAAGTAGTAGTTCTGCAGAAAAGGACCTGGGGGTTACAGTGGATGAGAAGCTGGATACGAGTCAACAGTGTGCCCTTGTAGCCAAGAAGGCTAATGGCATATTAGGGTGCATTAGGAGGTATTGCCAGCAGATCTAGAGAAGTGATTAGTCCCCTTTATTCGGCTTTGGTGAGGCCACATCTGGAGTATTGTGTCCAGTTCTGGGCCCCCCACTACAAAAAGGATGTGGACGCATTGGAGAGGGTCCAGCGGAGGGCAACCAAAATGATTAGGGGGCTGGAGCATATGACCTATGAGGAGAGGCTGAGGGAGTTGGGTCTGTTTAGTCTGCAGAAGCGAAGAGTGAGGGGGGATTTGATAGCAGCCTTCAACTTCCTGCAGGGGAGTTCCAAAGAGGATGGAGAGAGGCTGTTCTCAGTAGTGACAGATGGCAGAACAAGGAGCAATGGTCTCAAGTTGTGGTGGGAGAGGTCCAGGTTGGATATTAGGAAAAACTATTTCACTAGGAGGGTAGTGAAGCACTGGAATGGGTTACCTAGGGAGGTAGTGGAGTCTCCATCCCTGGAGGTGTTTAAGTCTCGGCTTGACCAAGCCCTGGCTGGGTTGATTTAGTTGCGTTTGGTCCTGCCTAGAGCAGGGGGCTGGACTTGATGACCTTCTGAGGTCTCTTCCAGCTCTATGGTTCTATGATTCTATGAACTTCACTCAATATTTGTCCCTCTTACCCTCTTCTCCCCTGGCCTGTTTCCTACTCCCCTCTTCCCATCAGTGTTCCTTCTCCCTTCACTTGGCTTTCCACATCATGGAACTGACACAAATTTGCTGCCATGACAGAGTTCACTCTCTGATTTATCACTTTCTCCACCCTGTGTCTGTCTTGTCTTTGAAACAGGGACTGTCTGCTAATCGGTTTGTACATTGCCCCATTCTTGGTTGGTCCTTAGGCACTACTGTAATAAACAGGATAAATAATAATGAAAACAACTTACACACAAAGGGTATGAAAGTGGGGGTCTTAATCATGCTATTCTTGCAATAGTGCTCTCCACTGAATGCAAGGGATCTAGTCTCCTGTCACAGGAAGTGGGCAATATTCCACTGAGCTTGTACCCAGTGATATGAGCATACGGCTGCAGGAGAGCTTCTAACTGGCACTCTGCTGTTGGCTGTGACACCTTATGTGTGCAACATGGGCCCAGCAGAGTTGTAGCAAAAATAAGGGCACCAGGGGAATAATTCACAGTTTGGAACCCTCCTGCTGTGGAAAAGATGGATTTGGGTAGGTCGAAGGTATGTTTGAGAAACAGTGGAGGAGATGGTGTGTGTGTGTGGAAAGAACAGAGCAATATTTGACAATCAAGGAGAAGTAAAGGGAAATGGATGTACTCATGTTGAAAGAAAAGGGGACTAGAGACAGGTCAGAATGCAGTGGGTAGTAGAAAAAGTAGGTGAGCACAAAGTGTAGCAAGGTGATGAAAGGCAGGAGGCTGATAGGAGCAAACACTCCTGTCGGTTTACCTTACTTCTCGCAAACGCAGGAGTACCGGATGCTGGAGAGCGCAGGGGGGTCCCATCTGAGTTTGAGTTAGCAAGTTTTAACTAGACTGACTAAATCAAAATCCAGAAGATTGATCACAGCAGCAGTGTTCTTCCATTTAGTGTAGATAAAACTTTAGATTTAAGCACCACAAGGGTGGCACCAACAAGCTGAGATCTGGATTTTAAGAATTCCCCCTTACCACCTTGTAACAGGTTCGACTCACCAGCACGGCTCCTTCTGCAAGGTGGCTTTGGGGAAGTAGCTGGCTGTTTCAACACGCCCCCTTTTGGTGTTGTCTTCAGGGCACTGCCCTCCGGCAGTGCCCACTCCGGTCTTTGTCTGCGCCCCCTTCTGGTGGGGTGTCATTGTTCTTCCTTCACTACTCCAGGGTCCTCCCTACAACTCCCAGTTCTTCTACACAGGAACACTCAGCTCCCTCCAGGAACACCCAGCTCCCTTGCACCCTCCAGGCCTCAGTGGCCCACTGCCAGTCCCTCTCTAGCCCCTGTCTCTGGGCAGACTGCAGTCCCTACAGGCCACTCCACCCTGGCAAAGGGTGTGGACCTGCTACCTCTGCCTACCAAGCTGCCTCCTGCAACCCTGCCTTCAGGCCTTATGGCCTGGGGCTTCCCTGGCCCAAGCTTCCCCAGCCTACCGTGTCTGCCTCTCACAGCCCCTATGGCCTCAGGCCTGGTAGCCTGGGTTTGCTAGGCCCAAAAGCCTCGCCTCGCCTCGCCTCGCCTCTCCTCTCCTCTCCTCTCCTCCCCTGCCCTGCCCTGCCCTGCCCTGCCCTCTTCCAGGGAGCTTCTTGCTTCCCTGGCAGTCAGGTCTCTACTGCCCTCCCTCCAGAGCAGCAGGCATGCCCCTCTCCTCCTTCCAGGAGTCGCTCTTTATAGCCTCTACCTGGGCCCTCATTAGCTGCCTCAGCTGGGTTTGCCTCTGACGCCACTCTCAGCCCCTTAAAGGGCCAGTGCAGGGCAACACACTGTCACGCCCCCCCTTATCCACATTTGTCACATATACTTGGAACAGATGTGTAAGCAGGGTCTGAATCAATGCTTCCATTACAGCCAGCTGGGGTGGAAAAGAAATCCTGAGTGTGGTTATGTAAATACAATTTGCCCCTGCTTCGTTTAGATGTGTTATATGCTGCTTAAATCTAAGTGAGTCTAGTTAAGATTACACCTGTAAGCTTGGCTTAAGGTAAGATGACGTAGTGGGAGTGATGTACCTTAAGATGAGCTACCAGGTCTAATGTAGATCTGGCCTAATTTATCATCGTGATTCAGCTCTCTCAATGTCTTTTGAGGTCTTTAACTCTAATTTAGACATTGAGAGAGCTGATGATAGGATACAGGGGTTTTGTGCCACTCATTTTATACATAAGAGGCAGCATTTCAGGGTCTGTTAGTCTCTAATTGTATGAGCCTGAGATGATGTGGGGTTTTTTTGGGTTTTGTTTTAAACATAATTGTTTTTTCACATTTATCTGCAGCACATATTGGCTTTAACATGGCTGTCATATAAATCCTAGGCTATTTGTAATTATCCCTTTAGATTGGTCTGTGGGTTTTTATTTTTACATTACACTCCATATTGCAAGTCTGGAAAATGTTGATTGAAAATATTTAAAGTCACTTTCTTCTAAAGTCTTTGCAAACTGATTTTATATTTATTTCAGTCAGGTTATCAACACGTGTAAATCAACATAACTGCACTGATCTCTCAAGAACTGTCTTTTTTACACCAACTAAGATCTGGCTTGTCCTATCAATCACATGGTCCTATGTCTTTCAATTCAGGATCATCTTCTACTGTCCTTGCTCAGGCAAAACTCTCATCTGTCTTCATCTGGAATTTTGCCTGAAGAAGAGCTATGAGATTTAGCTCATATAGAATATGCATTTCTGAGTCTATTCACTATCTTGTACTTTGGCGTAGATACTAAATAATAGTATTTGCACTTGTAGCATTAGAATCAGTTGCCCTTGTGATTGAGTTGCACCTTACTGTTGACCCAGGGTGTCAGGGTGTGTCAGGAAGGGGTAGCACCTCTGGTGGCTGAACATGTCACGTCCTTTTAGGGCGGTTCGTCCACCTTTGGCCCCCACCTGGCACCCAGCTCTCACCTATGGCTCCTCGTAGCTGTTTGCATGCGACAGCGGCCACACCCCGGGCAACGGCTTCGACTGGCCGGCCAAACCAGGTGAGGGTAGCTGATGGGCCCAAACCCTCGGTGAGACAGGGAGTTGTCTATCCCAGCATGTGAAGACAGACTCCGGCGGATTGAGTGGATGAGACCAATGGAAGGTCCAACGGTCAAGAAGGCGGTCTCTGCAAGTGTTGTGGAATGCGTAGAGCAGGACAAGACACAGAAGACGTCCTGGTCACCCACTGCGCCCAGTCCCATCTCCAGCCATCTTGACTTTTGTCTTGCTACTGGACCCAGATGGGAATTGGGAAGAGAGAGTGAGGTTGACGCTGCGCAACTTTTCCTCACTTAAATCCAAATCACGCGCAAGTCTCGACACCACATTATTACCATCATCATTATCGCAACCTTCGAAGTCCTGTGGCGATGGACGAGTGACGAAGCAGCAGGTATGGATACACTGGGAGCTGTAGTCACGGACCTGCACACAGGCGGCTCAGGTTTAATGGTCGTTTCTTGCTGATCGAAGCAGCAGTGAAATCCGGCGTCTACCTGGGCGACTGAGCAGTCCTTTTTAGGAACGCACTGCTCACCTCCGTAGAATTGGGGAAGGGGCTAGAAAAGGTGCCCTAAACATTGCCTGCTTCACTACATCCTGGCCAGTTTACCGTGGCTGGCGGGAATCCCATTATGGCGGTCGAACAAATACAAATAAACAGATTAAACGTATGGTGACATCGCTCACCATTGGAACTTGGAACGTGCACACGCTTTTGGACAACCCTACAACAGACAGACCAGAGAGAAGAACAGCCTTGGTTGCCAGAGAGTTTGCAAGATACAACATTGATATTGCAGCCCTCAGTGAGACTCGTCTTGCTAATGAAGGTCAGCTAACTGAAACTGGAGGTGGATATACTTTTTTTCTGGAGCGGTTGTGGCGCCGATGAGCGTCGCGATGCTGGAGTTCGATTTCGCCATCAGGAATCACCTTGTTCGGCAATTTGCCAGTCTTCCCAAGGGTGTGAATGATCGGCTTATGACACTACAGCTTCCGCTACAGAATAGAAACCAAGCCACTCTGATCAGTGCCTATGCTCCCACAATGACTAACCCGAACGAGATGAAAGACAGGTTCTATGAAGAACTGGATTCCTTACTATCAGCTGTGAGTAGCACCGACAAGCTGATCCTGCTCGGTGACTTCAATGCAAGAGTAGGATGCGACTCAATAGCCTGGCATGGAGTCGTTGGCAGACATGCAGTGGGCAAATGTAACAGCAACGGCCTACTCCTACTGAAGACCTGTGCAGCACACGACCTCCTTATCACCAACACAACGTTCCGCCTGCCTACCCGGAACAAGACCTCTTGGATGCACCCCTGCTCTAAGCATTGGCATCTTATTGACTATGTTATTGTCAGGAGAAAAGACAGTAACATAGATGTCAGAGTGACCAAGGCCATGTGTGGTGCTGATTATTGGACAGATCACAGGCTCATTGTCTCCAAAATGAATCTCCGAATTAGAATGAAGAGGCGGCCACAAGGTAGCAAGCCCATAAAAAGAGATAATGTGGCCAGGCTAGAGAACCCGAGCATAGCCTCAGCATTGACTGAGGATCTAGAAAGCAGGCTTTCCAACCTGCACCTTGTATGCAGAGCTGCGGACGACTGGGAACTTTTCCGGAATGCTATCCACTCATCTGCACTGAAGATTTTGGGACCCTCTTTGCGCAAGCAGCCCGACTGGTTCGATGAGAATGATGGGGAGATATTGTCTCTACTTGCTGAAAAGCACCGCCTTCATCATGCACATCAGAACGATCCATCATCAGCTGCCAAGAAGAACGCCTTTGCAAATGCTCGCAGGACAGTCCAGAACAAACTGCGTAAAATGCAGGATGCTTGGTTAAGTGACCAGGCAGCTGAAATTCAGGGGCATGCTGACAGGAATGACCTGAAACGGTTCTATGCAGCCCTTAACACTCTCTATGGACCTCAGTCTCTCGGGAGTTTCCCCCTTATTAGTACAGATGGTTCAACTCTGATTACAGAGAAGGCTCAGATCCTGCAGAGATGGGCTGAACATTTTGAAGACGTCCTCAACCGACCGTCATTTATCAACGACGAGGCGATTGAGAGGATTCCCCAGGTTGACATCAACGGCGCCATGGATGATCCACCGGTAGTAGCCGAAGTTTCACAAGCTGTTAGCCAGCTATCCAGCGGCAAAGCTCCAGGGGCAGACGCTATACCTGCAGAGGTCTATAAAGCTGGCGGTCACATACTCACAGAGAAGCTCACTGAGCTGTTCCAGTCTTTTTGGGAGCAAGGATCCATTCCTCAGGAACTCAAGGATGCATCCATTGTACACCTCTATAAGAGGAAGGGTAATCGACAGGTATGTGACAATCATCGGGGAATTTCGCTGCTTTCCATCGCAGGTAAAATCCTTGCAAGAGTGATGTTAAATCGTTTGGTCACTCATCTGGAGTGTGGCCTTCTGCCGGAGTCACAATGTGGCTTTCATAAGGGCCGCGGGACTATTGACATGATCTTTGCCGCGCGCCAACTTCAGGAGAAGTGTCAAGAGCAGAATCGTGAACTTTACACAACCTTTGTTGACCTCACGAAAGCCTTCGACACTGTCAGCCGACAAGGTCTGTGGAGGATCATGTCAAAGTTTGGCTGCCCCCCCAAATTCATTCAGATGGTACGCCAGTTTCATGATGGCATGATGGCCAGAGTGCTAGACGGTGGAGAATCTTCTAAGGCATTCCCAGTCACCAATGGCGTCAAACAGGGCTGTGTACTCGCACCTACACTGTTCAGCATCATGTTTACTGCTATGCTGAATGATGCCTTCCAGGACAGCGTTGCTGGAATCAGCCTTAAGTACAGAGTGGACGGGAATCTTTTCAACCTGAGGAGACTTCAGGCTATCACCAAAGTGAAAGAGACTGTTCTGAGAGACTTCTTGTTTGCCGATGATTGCGCCTTGTATGCTGGCTCTGAAGCAGAGATGCAAGTCAGTGTGGATAAGTTCTGCACAGCTTGTGACAACTTTGGACTCACCATCAACAGCAGAAAGACCGAAGTCATGTATCAGCCTGTCCCTTATGCACCGTACACAAAACCCACAATCACAGTCACAGGGCGGATGCTACAGGCAGTGGACCAGTTCACTTACCTCGGCAGTACTCTTTCCCATGCAGCTAACATTGACATAGAAGTCACATGCAGAATAGCGAAGGCAAGTTCTGCTTTTGGTAGACTGCGCCCCACTGCATGGGAACGTCGAGGAATCAGCCAAGCAACAAAACTGAAGGTCTACAGAGCCGTGGTACTCACCACCCTCCTCTATGCCTGTGAAACGTGGACTGTGTATCGAAGGCACACAAGACAGCTTAATCACTTCCACATGACTTGTCTTCGCAGAATATTACGCATCGGATGGCAAGACAAAATACCAGACACTGAGGTTCTCTCTAGAGCAAGTTTATTGTCAGTCCACACTCTGCTGATGAGTGCACAGATTAGATGGGCAGGTCATGTCATTTGTATGCCGGACGAACGTATACCTAAGCAGCTCCTTTTTGGGGAACTCTCTACTGGTAAACGCTCACGTGGTGGACAGAGGAAACGTTACAAAGACACACTCAAGGTCTCCCTGAAGTCGTTCGGAATTGATACAACCACCTGGGAATCGCTGGCACACAACCGCCCTGCCTGGCGCAGTCTCATTCATAAGGGATGCCAAGTTTTCAAACAAGGCGCATCTCTGAAGCACAACACAACATGCGTGCGCAAGTTCAAAGCTACCAGCGCAACGATTGCAATGCCTACACATGTCTGCCTGACATGTTCCAGGACATTTGGTGCCCGAATTGGCCTGATAAGTCATCTTCGGACACACTGTATCCAGTCTCAAAGCACTTAGTGGTGTTGAGGTCTTCATCAACCACGATGGACGAACAACACACACAACTGTTGACCCATATGAGGAGAGATTAATAAGACTTGGACAAATGACTAAGGTGGGATATAATATCATGACTGTTGTGGAGAAAGTAAATACAAAAGTGTTATTTACTCCTTAGAATACAAGAAATAGGGGTTATGAAGTGAAATTAATAGGCAGCAGGTTTAAAACAAAATGAAGTATTTTTTCATATAACACACAGTCAACCTGTGGAACTCTTTGCCAGAGGATGTTGTGAAGACCAAAAAAAAAATGTTAAAAAAACTAAATACATTCATGGAAGATAGCCCATTCATGGATATTAGCCAGGATTAGCAAGGTTAGTGTCCCTAGTCTCTGTTTACCAAAAGCTGCAAATGGATGGTAGAGAATGGATCACTTGATAGTTACTGTTCTGTTCATTCCCTCTGGGGCACTTGCATTGGCTGCTGTTGGAGGACAGGATACTGGGCTAGAGAGACCTTTGGTCTGACCTAGTATCACTGTTCTTATATCCTACTAATCTAATGTCACTACTCGTGGAATAAGGCGCTATTTAATAACACATAAAATATTAGAATCTGGTCCATAGTATCCTTAATTTTGTGCCATGTTCTAAAATTGAAAAAAAAACCCATAATGCTGTGTATTTTGATGTGTCTTCCTTTTGACCAGATTGTTTGAACATTTTATAACTGTTATCAAACAATGTTGATGTAAATAGGACTGGTTCATCAATCAATAATATAATATTATTAGAATAACCATTTACCCTATTTTTATTCTGAAAACAACTACTTTATTGGCCCAATCCTACAAACATAAGTGGATGAGTAGCTTTACTCACACAAATGGTTACACGGAAATAAATGGGATTACTTGATTGACTAAAGTTACTCATAGGTGTTTCCAGGATTGGTCTCTTCTAGGGTAATCCTCAAAAAAGTCAACTTTGCTTATTTCGAGCTAGACAAGTATTGGAAAGTTTCTCAGGGATATTGATATCATTTCCATGGGGTGAGGCAATTCTGGACACATCCTAAGGGGCAGAAGGGAGTATCAGAGGAGGTGGAAGTAAAGTTGCAACTCTCCAGCCAAACAGAGGAATTTAGCAGTTCTTGTGGTACCCGCCATCACAGATGCTGACGTTCGTTTTCACTGGCGATTGCTCCTTCCCACCTTCTAACCAATGCTAGTGAAAGGCAGGGCTTCAGGGGGAAGAGGCCAAGTAGGGGCAAGGCCTTGGAGCAGGGCATGGGTGGGGCCTCAGGGGAGGAGATGGATTCCAGGCAAGGCCTTGAAAAAAAGAGGTCAAGCAGCAGCAGGGCCTTGGGATGACGCATGGGTAGACTGAGGAATGGTCCAGGCTCTAGAGCCCACAAAAGATTAATCTGAACCTGCAGGTGCTGAACCCCATGGGTGTTTTTTTTGTGTGGGTGCTGAGCCCCAGAGCACCCATGGAGTCAGTGCCTATGCCTGCCATGGTCATATGTTTGGAGAGTAAGTGCCACCTTTAACTTGGCATCATGATTCTTTAATAAGATGTGCTGCCATTGGGTCCGGGATTGCTCTGTACTTTCTCTTTCCAAACCAAGGTAGAGGGTATACAATTTGCACATATTATTTAGGACAAGGACAACATTAATTCCCAGGGTGGATTTTGAAGATCACTTCATGGGGCTGCCTGGAGATGATGCCAACTAGAGCTCCACCACCAATTGGTCATGTCTCCTAGCCAAAACACCCACACTAGCTGAACAGTATTCATAAAGGGGCAGCTGCATGCTAACATGGAAGGGTGATGCTGCACTGAACCCTTTCCCTGAGTCTCTGACACTGTTACTGGAATTCACTATTCTGGAATGTCCACAGCTTTCATTCTCCTGTTGTCACGCAGGAGAGGGGATAACATGGCCCTTTGTCTTCAATAGCCAACTTCTTAGAACAATCTATACTGTCTGTAATGGAAAAAAACAGTACCGATACAGACATATTTTTCAAGGGGAATTGTAAAGAAACCTGTGACAGACTGTTGCTTTTCTCTGCTATTTTAAACATTAGAATGAAGAAGGACTCTCGCAGGAAGGAATGATGGATAGTACAGGTATGCCAGTGGATCCAGATAATGAAGCTTATGAAATGCCTCCTGAGGTAAGTCTTCCTTAGCTATGCTCTCTGAAGTTATAGATCTCTCTAATGGACATCTGAATATTTAGCACAGGGACTTTACGCCAGAATGATCCAGTTGCAGGAAAGGGATGATGATGGCACTTACATAGTTACACAGAGGGTTGTCTCCTCTCTATGGGAGCCAAGTGGTCAAGAGGTTGCAAAATGGAGGTAGAGGTCCATGACTCTAGCGCTCTTCTCCCCAGGCTGTGAAAGCAGCCAGCCATGCAGGGGTAAATGA
This sequence comes from Rafetus swinhoei, assembly GCA_019425775.1. Lineage (NCBI taxonomy): Eukaryota > Metazoa > Chordata > Testudines > Trionychidae > Rafetus > Rafetus swinhoei. The sequence goes on from CM033449.1 coordinate 120,959,550, forward strand.
AGCTGCAGTATAGCAGCCTCTGACACTAGGATCGCAAGAGTCAGAATTCATCCTGAAGGAAGCACACCCACCTGGGGTTCCACACCACCCATTGATTTGAGTCAAAATGGCACAATCAAGCCCAGTGGCATCAAGTTCCCACTTAGCTGTCAGTTTCTGTGTGTAAGTGCTCTGTTATGTAATTAATAAGTAATAATGAATCAGTACTCTGTGTGAGAGAGAGCCTGTCATTAGGATGAATGCTAAGCCATTGTTTTGTGCAGCCAGCTGTCTTTATCGGGAAACTGTAGTTCCTGGAAAATAATTCTTTAGGGCCAAGTGACCTTGGAAGCAGGCAAACAGCACCTTATGAACTTAATGGGAATTGCTCATGCATTGGAAGACAGAAGGTGGTTTTTAGCACTGCAGCAGTGAGGTACCTGAAAGAAAGAGGCAAGACCATGCTGTCTAACTACCCTTTTAGTGCACTCAGAACTCCTCACTTCCCCCACAATAGTACTCTCTATCTAGGAGCATATGCAGCACCACCTTTTGCATTTCTGATTTCCCTCACAAGTTCTCTCAAAACCCAGTATTATATTAGGTATTTTCCTTACAGTACTCATATTTGAGAGAACAATTATATTTGCATGCATACGCACGCACACACACTCCAGAATAATCCACAATTAATTTCCTTTTTCTTGTTTCTCTTTATAAGAGATGGAAGGAAATTATACCATTGTCGATATATGAGTTAAAAAAAATCTATGTTCACAGTAACTTCTTTCAACGGCTTTCTAATACTGTGGATAACACTGTATAGTACACTGTAAATTACTATTACTTTTTCTGGCTCATGAAAACAAGAATTTAAAATCTTTTGTCTCTTAGGGCAGATCTATGCTACAGGGTTAAGTTGACCTAAGTTATGCATTTCCCGCTAAGGGAATAAAGTAGCAAGATTTGACATAGCTTAGGTCAACTTAGTGCAGTGTCTATATCACTCTGAGTCAATGGGAGAAACTCTCCTATCAACTTACCTTATGCTTCTCATACTGGTGGAGTATTGGAGTCAACAGGAGAGCCATCTGCAGTTGATTTAGTGAGACTTAATTCTTCCCTGTAAGCTGTGTGTTTGTGCAGCAACTCAGGAGAAATTCAAATGTCACCCAGCTGATTAGTAGAGCATCCACTAGTAGGGTTTTTTGTTTCTACTAATGGTGCACATTTACATATGCCTCAGTGTACATAAAATACACAAGGATGGCTTATGCACTTGTTATATATGGAAATGTGATTTTCTCTGCTCATTAGTTCTCTTGGGAATTCTCTAGCTATCAAAAGCTTTAAATAAACTTAGCCATTGACATGGAAGGTGAACGGCAAGTTAACACCAGAGGAAATCTAATTAATCTGTAAATACCTTTCTGTGGTGAATTAAGTATTTGGAAAAAATCTGAAATACTGTCAACCAAATAAAGTTAAATAACCAGATTGTGTTCTGATTAAAATGAGTAGCCTTTTTTCCATTAATTCCCATGGGAGATGAATCGGGCCTAAAATGAGACTTTTTCTAAGTGTTACCAATTTTGACTTTTACTCTCCTCAATAGGAAGAATATCAAGATTATGAACCTGAAGCATGAAAATATGTTCCCTCTATGTTCTGAAATCTTCTAACAAAGACGTCCTGTCCTGTACAAGTGCTGAGTTCCAATGTGCCCAGTTGTAAACTTTTTTTTACAGTTTTTACAGTGTATTTTGAAGTCTTCCATCAGCAATGATTGGAGTGTCTGAGACTGTGCCCAGGTTTCATTTCAGTGATTCCCTCCTTCTGAATTGAACAACTGGGTGTCAGGGTCATTGTCGTGCTGTGGATATTGTGGCTTCAACTTTTAAATGTACAAAAAAAAAAAAAAAAAGGAAAAACCCACCTAAGTGTCTATTGCTTATTTATAAAGCTGTACATGTTTTATTTGATTGTCAGTAACTTTGTATTGTTTCTGGTACAAGGATTTTATTTGTTTTGTATTATTATTCTGTGTTGAGGTTAACTTATTGTGAGAATTGTTATATATATATAAAATGAAGCATGAACTATGCACCTATAAATATTAACTATTAACATTTTTATTGTTTTGTGATGTATTTTATTAATGTGTGTCTGTAAATAATGGTGTACAACTGAAGCATAAAATGCAATTCACTAAAAATGAACTTTCAAATTGGTGGTGAGTTGGAGCACCTTCTTTCTTTTCTAAGAGTATGTGTTAAATTATTCAGGATAAGTATCTCATTGTGAAGAGTTGTAGCATAAAAAAATGATACTAGAAGCAATCTAAAAGATGGAAAGATGGATTCTACGTCAGTTCAAAATATGGTCCTGTATGTATGTGAGTGTGGTTTATTAAATACAAATTTACAAAATAGATATTTTGATAGTGACTATAAATTTGCAGCCATAAAGGAAAAAAGTGGCCATTAAAATTAAACTACTGTATGTATCCAGTAATTGTAAGAACATATAAATAATCATTTTCTCGAGGTGGTTAAAATACCAGGATATGAAGAAACCAGCTGAACCATATTTGTGTCATGTAAATTTTGACTATATTTTGTTTTCCCAAAAATAGATCTTATTGTATGATTACGATTTTACAGCACCAAATGTTATTCTTTATTGAAGTTAAGTATCTCTATCATTCACTGTGCTAACTAGAGACACTTATCTATAGTGGGATAAATAAATTTAAAGAGAGATTTTACTTCTCTTTTCCTTGTCATTAAGTCTTCTTTTTTTCTCCTTGGATTCTTTTTTTACCCTCTAAATTGCAGGAAAGTGCTTTTTATGCTAATGTTTTACCTTTGCGTACTGTCTCAAGTAGGATTTTTGCTTTTCCTCATACCTTCTCCTTCCAATAAGACCTTGCTTTGCATGTGCAGCTCTTAATGCAGGTAAATATCATTATCCCCATTTTGCAGATGAGGTGATGTGACTTGCTCAAGGTCACAGAGTAGGTCAGTAGCCGAATTAAAAATATAACCCGAGTCTCCCAAGTTCTGACCCAGCATCCTATCTGCCAGGGAACACTGATCATTTTTTGCTGTTCTTCCCTGGTGGTCTGCATTCTACTGGTACTGGCATGCCCTGAATTGAATGTAAAATTCGTAGCATGGTCTCAGCAGAATTGTATATGGTGATACTTGATGTAATGGCTCTTACAGTTAAAAAAAAATTAGTACACTGCTATTTTATTGTCATTTTGTATTACTAACTCACATCTAATTTCCTGTCTGCTATCACTCCTAAATCTCAGTGCACATTTCTAAACAAATGATTAAAATGAGAGAGAATTGGAATAGAGGGCTTTTTTAAAATGGCATATAAAATTTTTCTAAATCATTTCAACTCAGTGGACTTCATTAACTGAGCTAATTCTCAGTGTGACCCGCAGGAGGCACCATGGTGGTGAGCCAACCCCATTCTAGTTGGGGACCTCAGCCAAAGCCCAGTGAAGAAAATGGAGTAAACCCCACTCCTCAAACTGATATTAGTGTCTTTAGATCAGGAGCTAAATTATCATTTTTTTCTGGTTTTTCAGTTCTGAGGCTTCAAGTAAAGAATATTACTGTGGATGAAAAATCATAGAACCATAGAGCTGGAAGAGACCTCAGGAGGTCATCAAGTCTAGCCCTCTGCCCAAAGCAGGATCAATCCCAACTAAATCAACCCAGCCAGGGCTTTGTCAAGCTGAGACTTAAAAACCTCTAGGGATGGAGATTCCATCACCTCCCTAGGTAACCCATTCCAGTGCTTTACCACCCTCCTAGTGAAATAGATTTTCCTAATATCCAACCTAGACCTCCTCTACTGTAACTTGAGACCATTGCTCCTTTTTCTGCCATCCGTCACTACTGAGAACAGCCTCTCTCCATCCTCTTTGGAACCTCCCATTAGAAAGTTGAAGGTTGCTATCAAATCCCCCCTCACTCTTCTCTTCTGCAGACTAAACAAACCCAAATCCCTCAGCCTCTCCTCATAGGTCATGTGCTTCAGCCCCCTAATAATTTTGGTCGCCCTCCGCTGGACAGCTTCATAGTAGGTGTAGAAGAATGAAATAGTCTGAAGCATGGACCTGGTGCTTGAACCAAAGTAAGCAAGAGTTACACTATGAGTAATAGGCAGTGTCAAAAGCGATGTTTGCCTGCAAGTCAGTGTCTCTCGGCACTAGAACTGCTAGCACTGATAAAAGCACATGGTGTATATAAATTCATTTCACCATGACAGTACAAGGGCACCCATCTGAGTATATGATAAAATAGTTTGAAACAACAAGAGTGAAAGCATAACAACGGGTAGGTGAATGCTTTGGAGGAAGTACAAGGGGAGGTACCAAACATGTCATTGTGCATAAGATGATACGTACCTTGTGTATCATAGATTGTTTATCTCTGTCTATAAATGTTGGGATACCTTGACTTAACTTTTTGGCTGGCTTAGGGGACAATAGTGAAATCCATACTATTGGTTGAGGCGAGTCCATTGTCACAGGTACAAATGCGTAGGAGCTCAGAGGCCATCTGTCTACCAATGACTATTAATGTACTTCGACAATAAACTTGACTTGGGTGCCTTCACATCTTTTCTAAATCTGTGGTCTTTGAGGGCTCTCATGAAGTCTATTATGCCAGCTACCTGTGCAGCGCTGGCATGATATACTGAGGAAGCATATGAAAATGCATGCAGACAAACATTTATCATCATTGGCAGAGCAGGAGACCTGTCAGGACACCACACCAGTGAATCCTGAATTTACTGTATCGCTGTCCTGACTTACTACAGTAGGAAACACATTGCAATACAAAGAATACCTTAGACTAGATACCTCCATTCCCTCCTTCTTTCCTTTCTTTTGGCCGTTGTATAACATCGCTAGGACAAGTCTAGCTATTGCATCAATGTAAAATTGATATCATAAGAAAGTTAAATGTAAGATTTAGTATTATTAATGTTGATTACGGTTTTTAATTGTGGTTTGGCAGATGGAAGCATGTGAGAAGGCCTAGCACCGTGGATTCAACCTGCCAATGAACACTGTATGGACCAAATATGGGCAACAATTTGAGAACTGTTGCACTAGAGCTGAGAATGACAAAGCTACTTAGGGGAATCAGATGTCCAATAGCTTTGAAAATATCATGCATTTCTGAGTGTCTTTTCTTCCCTGCACCTCACACAGGAGGTACCCTTAGTTTTGCTGAGTCATGACACCAAAGTGAATTATTTACGGAAGACATGTCCAGCTTCTTAGAGTGAGCATTCCTCATATAAGCCAAGGGACAGGCTCATGAAAAATATGAGCTATATAAATTTACTTCTCAGGGGTCACACGTCTTTGCCTCTAAGAGTTCATTCTTTTTTTTCTAGGTTAACATCAAGAAATCATTCATAGTATAATGGCATTTTTAATATACTATAAGTGGTATCTCTGGTTCATGTACTACTTAAAAACATGCCCTCAGATGGCCTGAAAGGCCCATACGTTCTCACTGTTACTATGGCAACACAGTGTGAGCCAGTCATGCCGTGCTGTGCTGCATTTTAATTAGCTTCCTCTAAGGCTGCCTCACCATCATTTTCAGGTAAGCTAAATGCCAATTTGTCTTATTTCCTGCAGTGCAATGAAAGCAAATGTGTGGACTGCAAATGTCAGAACTGAGTTAGACCCCCGGCAAAGTGAGATCTAAACAAATATTACTGTAACATGATCTAAAGAACGGTCTGCCCCTTATATTAAAAAAACAAAACAAACCCCCTCCCCAAAAAACCCTCCACTAATGCTATTGTGATACTGTTTGTTTAAGCGATGTCTGCTAGCAAATAGTGAACATTTTAAAGTGAATAGAAAGCAAGGAAAGGAGAGACCTTTTGACTTAGGCATTGGCTTTGGGGTTATCAAGGGAACTAAAAAGCAATATTCTGTACTCTATTAAATAATAAATGACAAATCTCTCCTTATTCCATTTTCCAGGGAAAACCATGTGATTTTTTTCTATTTTGATGGCCTTAATTGCTGTATTAATGACTCCTAATCAAGTTCATTAATTTTCTTACTGTAAATCATGGTGTCATTAAGATTTGCTATACATACTTTTGATGCAATTATTTTGAGAAAACTGGATTTGTCAATGGGAAAAATGCAAGAAATGACCATCATAAATAACAAACTGAGCTTTCAGCCATAACATTCCCTCTCTAGACAGTAATACGAGGTTAGGGTAAACTGCAATGTACTATATCTGGAGAACTATGGGAAACACCTTGCATATGATTAACACTCTTCACAATGCATTTGTTTTACTTACTGGGACATGCATGTGCTTTCCTGGGGTTCATTGGTCCTGTACTCACTTTCATGATACATTTTTCTGAATAAGTAATAGTTTGGACTCTTTCACGCTGGCAGACCTGATAGCAGCAAACCCAAGAGTTTCCTAACTAGCAGGGAATCTCTTTAAATCATCCCTGGCTTAACAGCAACAGTGAGTGGAGCCCAATGACTTGGATATCAAAATGTAATTATCCAACACAGAGCATTAAGGCTTTGGTGAATATTCAAAATGCTTTTTGTTAGTTGCTGGAGCCCTTCTTGAAATACAGCTGTGGACAGCTGCAGAACAGTATTTTAGTCTTGCCTACAGGGATCTATAAAATATTTATACACCACTCCAGCTATGTGGCTACTTTGGGGGTCTGATTCAAAGCTCAGTTACAGTTCATGGAAAGACTCCTATGGATTTCAATGGCCCTTGAATTGGGTCTCACCATAATATGATGTCTAATCTCTTCTCAGCATCGTGAGGTCCCAGTGGATTTCTAACAGTTTCCTGCTGTAGGCTCCCTTTACTAAGGAGCCTCTGACTTTTACTGGGAGAATCCTTTGTGCTGCACTCTAGCCCTATAGACTACAACTCCCATGAGCTCCTGGAAAAAAGGAGGGAAACAGTGACTCTTCCAGGCATGGAGAGAGAGAGTTTGGGGAGGCTCCATTTTGGAGAGAGCCAGATTGCTCGTGTGGAGCCTTTTCCAGGCCAGGAGCTGTTGTGTTGGAGCTAGAGCCTGTTACTGAGAGCCTGCCAGGGCTTGGATCTAGTTGGCTGCTTCAGGGGCTGTTGGTGATTGTCCCTGGAGGGGAGAGACTCTGGCTGTGCCTGTGACTAATAAGAGGCTGCATAGAGATAACTGTGAGTAACTGTGGCTGTTTGGGAAACTGCTGCCTGGGACAGAGCACAGAAGACAGACTGACTCTGTGTCCAAAGAGAGCCAGAGTGATCTGCCCAGTGCCACAGCTGCTGGCATTTGGTGGGGCCTGTTCCAGTGGCAGAGGGATTTTGCAGCTGGCTGCCTGCCTGGACTGACACACAGAAAACCTGCCCAGTGCTGTCTGCACTTCAGCTGCAGACCTTCAAGAGCGCCCACGCAAGCAAGTCAATCCAGAGGAGGGCACACTCTGGGGTGGGATACATGGTGACAGTGTAAATGCCAGATAGATAAGTTTCCTTTATTTCTGTGTACTTTGCTAGTTGATTTTATTCACATTTAATCTGTTAAACCCTGTCTCTTTAAGTTGTTAAGTAAAGATGTGTTAATTCTAATTTACTCAATTAGATGTATATTATTTATAATTATTGACTTGGAGTTAGATCCAGATTATTACTGGAATAAGTTTATTCCTGGAGGCTCCGAAGGCATACCATTAAGTGTGTAGAGGGCCAGCCAGGTGGAGGCACTGCCACTGTATATTCCTTTAGGAACAAGGGACAGCTGCAAGGGGGTGGATAGGGAATCCCCAACTATCCAACATCACCACTGGGGTACTCAGGATCTCCTTCTACGTTAAAACCATCAGGCTCCCAGGCACATAGGTGAGTGTGGCCTGCTCCTGAGTAACCCAGGGAGGAAAGAGGGGGTTACACTGGTTTTCTCTCCATTCTGAGTAGGGAGAAAGTGTTGGAGGGATATTTTTAAGATACCATTTGCCCAGGTAGTATTGTCATCAATAGTGCAGTGTGTTGGCTGGACTGAGACAAAAGCCTGTGACTTTTAGTGAATTGTAAGTCAAAATGTGTGGGTTGTGTCATCACTCCTGCCCCTTTTAGATAGATCAGTTGGTCCACTGCTGAAGAAATATTCCAGGGACCTGATTCAAAGCTCACTGAAGTGATTGAGTAGTTATCATCATTTGCTATGACCCATTTTGATTCACTTTAGCATGACAAAACCACTGCCTCTTCCACGAAACTACTGCTGCTAGAACAGGGGTGGGCAATTAGCTGGAGGTAGTTCAGGAGGATTAACTCCTCATGAGCCACCAGTGCTTTACTTACATGAGCATTAGCAATTACCGCCGCGCCTGCAGCACCCATTGGCTGCAGATTGCTGTTCTCGTCTACGGGAAGACGCCAGGAAGTGGTGTCCCAATCTGCACCACTTCCTGCAGCTCCTATTGGCCAGGAACAGCTGTACCTGCAGACACACAGCTAAATAAAGCATCAGCAGCCCATCAGGGGCTAACCCTGCTGAACCACATCTTGCCCATGGACCACTTATTTCCCACCCTTCTGCTAGAATGTGGGAGGATCAAACCTTTCAACACTGTAAATATAATTCCTAGATGTACCGTAACTCAGATGTACAGCTGCAAAACACAGGAAGGAACTTTTTGCCTCATACCACTTTAATTATATGCTTGAAAAAAAATGGCTTCATCCCCAAAGAAGGCAACCCTGAGTTGCTGCTTTCGAAAATGAATATCATAGGGTGAATTTTCTATAATCCGGTCCTTTTCTTTTCCTTCCACTCTAAAAGAACATCTAAAATGTAAGTGTGAGACAGTGTTCCCTCTAAGGTGCAGAGCAGCACAGCTTCATTAATCAGCCCCGCCCAGTCAGCCAGCTCCATGCAAGGAGCTCTGAGCTGCTGACTGGGCGTGGCTGATTAATCACCTGTGAAGCTGTGCTGCCACATATCTTAGAGGGAACACTGATGTGAGATGAATGATTGTCTTGGGATGAAAGCAGTCTGGAACACAGGCAATCTGTGTTTGATTAATGGCTCTAGCTGACTCTCGTGTGACCTTCGGCAGATCCTCTGTCCCTCAGTTTCCATCTATAATATGGAGATAATAGTTCCTTTGTGTATCATGTCTAATTAGAATCTTCAGATCTCTAGGCACAGCCTAACTCACTTTGTGTCTGTTAAATGTCTAGCACAATGGAGCTCTGTTCTTAAATGGAGCACTATATGGGCACGTCTACACTGCAGTGTTATTTAGAAATAACTCAGGTTATTTCAAAATAACAGAGTGCATGTCTAGACAGCAAGCCTGTTAATTTTGAAATAATGGGCTTCTTACTCCTTGTAAAATGAAAGGTACAGAAGTTGGAGTAAGGGAAGTCAAAGGAGGAGTGTTTGTCCTTCGACTTCCTGCAGTGTAGACAGCATCTAAAGCTGAGTTAAGCTACTTCAACTTCAGCTACACAATTAATGTAGCTGAAGTTGCATATTTTAATTCAACGTTAGCCCGCAGTGTAGACGTACCCTATGCTACTGCAATGCAAATAAAAATAAATATCTGCCAAAGATGTGAGTCACACATCAAAAGATCAAATACTGCTTTCATTTATATTGTTGTGAACCAGGTCTAGGTACATTAATTTCAACACTCACTCCTGAATTACAAGTGCAATAGAGAAGATTTAGCCAAAAATGTCTCTGTGTTTCTTTGCATATTGTTTGTCATATTCTTAATCTGTATTATGGCTCACTTTTTTATTTAGTTACTTCAGTATAAAGAAGGGGTGCAACCATCACGCTCATAACAAGCATGTTTTAACTGGCAACATCATCACCTTAAAACCAGACATAAGCCCTTTTTACAACAAGCCTGACATTCATTGTGTAATTCAAAAAGGCTTCTCTGAGCTAAAAAAAAAAATCTAGCAGATGGAGAAGCAGCAGGTGGAATCACAGAAGAGATCGCCAGAAGGTAATTAACGAGATAGGAAACTAAGTCTGATGATACCTGTCATGTTGAGGTAGGTTCTTTAGAAATGCATTCTTCAGTGGAAACACAAAGGTGGACTTTGTCCTTTCCATTAATGTTTGAATCTGTCTATAAGCCAGACTCTAGAAGCAGTCAGTATCTGTGCAGCATATTTCTCTGGAAAGAGGGAGAGAAAGTGAGAATGATTCCTGGTTTGTTCGGTCTGTCTTATTCTCAGAAGATTGGTTTGCAGAAAAGCATGGCATCTACTCATTTCCATTATTCACCTCAGATCGTTGCTGTAGAGTATGTTGTCATCAGCATTGACCTCATTGATAATGTTGGGATATTCTGACACTTGCACCTGCTCAATTTCTCTTCTATCGCCCAGTTTCTTTCTTTTATTCTTTTCTCTCCCCTCTCTGCTCACTTTCAGTTTCACTGGAATGCTCTGTTCTAGGCGAAGTGTTCTAAAACGTGGTTCATTATGCAAATAATGAATCTACAAATATTCAAATAAAATGTTGCTGGTCCTCCAAAAGCCCCAGGTCCCATAGCCGCCACAGTCAGCTTCAGCTCCGCTAGCTCCCTTCCCCTTAAGACTTACACCTCCCGCACCAGACCCCCCAGTACCAGACTTCTGTTTCTAGAGCTCCACTGCACCCAACCCCTTCCCCCCCGATGCCCTCATGCCAGTTCCCCACTCCAGACGCTCCAGTGTCCCTCAGCGTCAGCACCCCACCTCTTAGAGCCCCCCAACCCTTAAGACACCGCACAATTCAGCAGCCCGAGAGCTAGGGTTGCCAGGTTGACTTGGACAGTCCGGTATTTTTGCCTCCTGTCCGGTAAAAAAAAATTCATTTCCCCCGCTTACTTGGCTCTGCAGCGGCTTGTCTTGTGGCTAGAGCAGAAAAACAAAATGGCTGCCAGCAAAAAAGCCTTTTCTTAAAGAGGCCATGCTGATTTTTTATTTACTTTTTGCTCAACAACTTTGGACTCCCCCCTTTTTTTTTCTCAACAGAATTTTTTTCCCAGTGGTTTTTTTTTCTTTGGGGGGGGGGAAGGGTGTTCGGTACTTTTTGGTTAAACCATCTGGCAACCCTACCGAGGGCTGGGGAGAGAGAGCTGGGAGAGGGGAAGGAGGCTGCTTGGAGTGACTCACGCAGCAACTTGGGTGAAAAGTGGCAGGCCCCAGCGTGTGGGAGCAGTTACACAGGGATTAATGGTTCAGTGTTTGTGCAGCTGTGGCCCCTGGTGGCAGCACTGTGTGAGAGAATTGTACCACCAGTCCCGGGCCGCTCCCACCAGCCCGCACAGACTGCAGGCCCAGCAGCTCACAGGGCTCCCCTGCTGGCCAGGGCAAGGCAGCTGGTGGATGAGGAGGCCCCTGTTACCTCTTCATGGTATGGCCTGGCGGGGCTGGGATCCACACTTGGTGTGTGCGGGGCCAGCGATGCGGCTACGGCTTCCTCCTTGGTGCTGGTGATTCGTCCTGCTACAGCTCCTCCTGCACATGGGCCTCTGGCCACCCGCATGCCGCACTCCGCCCCACCTGCCGACATGACCCCCTCACCTCACTTCCCCCCATGCCATGCCTGGCTGTGGTGTGGCTGTGGTGTGACTGTGCCAAAGCCGTGTAGCACTACCCATGTGACCTCTCCCCGAGCCACTCTGAAGGAAGGGTCTTGCCAGGCTCCGTACAGCCCTCCCACCATGCAGCGAACTTCATCAAGAGGAGACCCAACCCCTGCCCAGTGCTGGTTGGCTGAGAGGCGGGTCAGGACACACCACTCCCAAAAGCAGTGGCAGGAGGGGTTCCCTACCCTGGCCTCCAGAGCAGCTGTGGCCTGACAGCTAGCGTTTTGTGGACTGGCACTGGTCCGCAGATGGGTGGTTGGAAACCGCTATTCTAAAATATTGTAAGGAGGTTGGAACAGGGTCCAGACAGACTGTAAGGGAACAGGCAAAGAGACAGCTGTCTCTCTGAGCAAAGCAAAGACAACAGCTCATGTCCTCCTCCAAAGCCATGGAGGAATCCCTGGCTACAGAAATGCTGCCATAGGGTGGTAGGATCTGGGAACTACACAGCACAATCAAATCACAGAAGCTGTATTTTACAGGGATTTGAATGGGATCAATGGGGGTATTAAGGAAGATGAAGGAGGAGGTTAGAGTGCCCAAGATTGGAGATAAGATCTTGGGCAAGATTGCTGGCTAACAGAGCAAGGAAAAAAGGATAGTTGGCCTCCTTCCCCACGTTCCTTAGGGGCTGCCCTAACTCCCTGTGTCCGTGACCTGGAGGAAGCATATGTAAGTCCCAAGCAGCCAAGTAAACTCAATTTAGGGCTGCTTGGCTCTACTAGAGAATTGAAAAGTAGCCTTTGCATACCAGAGGATCAGCTCTATTGTTTTCTATTTCCTTTTCTATTTTACCTCTCCCCTCCAGCTCTCTGCGCAACATGAACAGGCCATTCAAAGGAATATGATAGGTTACATATGCACACTATGTAGCACTGAAGAGGACAGAATAATGCAAATATGAATACAATGCCATGTTGTCCAGATTGTTTTTATTCATGCACAATTAAATGATAACCACCTAAAATATGTAAAAACCAAAGTGGATGGTCAGCAAATGCTAGCATGTGGTAAGATTTAACCTACCATCCAGCCAAGTCATCCTTAAGTAATGCTGATAATCAATGTTAGACAAATACTTGCAAGCAGCAACTCTAACGCAAAGGACAAAACATTCAATATTGAACAGCTGGAGATAAATTTTGTTTGTTTATGGTGCAACTGTAGAGAAGTCATTTATAAATTCCATGTAAAAAGGTCAAAATAAAATGTTATCTCACTCCCCTAACTAAGTGGCAATTGTAACTGGCAGGGAAGATGTGCCAATTTCTTTGAGGCACTTTTGTATCTTGAAGACCTGCTACTCAGATTGCACAGGGGCTATGTAACAAAACTGAAATAAAGAAACACTCAACTTATAATTTATCACCTAAAAAGCACTTGGACCAAGTATTGCACTAAAAGCATCACATTTCAACCAGATAACTTGATGTTCTAATATGTAAACAAAATGAAAATTAATTCATCAACCTTTATTTTTATTTTTCATTCTCAGTCTTATGAAAACCCAACAAAATCAAATGTGATAATAATCTCAGGCAGTTAAATCTGTGAGAAAGCTGATAATCTTGCAGGGCACAAAATAGAAAGAGCTCCTCTTCCAATATATTAATGCATTCTTGGACAGTTGGGTTTTTTCACTGCAAACACCTGTCTTTCCTCCCATATTATCATAGCCTTGCAAATCCGCAGATATCCATAGATGTGTATATTCACGGCTCATTTTTGCAGATATGGATACAGATATAGATTTTGTATTTAGAATCCTGCAAATGTGTGGATATGCATTTTATATCCATAGGTATTTGTTTCCAAGGATGTGGATATCCACGGATCATTTTTGTGTCTACATGTTCATGATTTGGTTTATTGCTGGGTGCACCAGATGGAGAGTTACAGGAACTTTATAAAAACATAGTTGGGTCGAGTTCAAAAAGTCTGTTTTTCAGAAATGTATATGCTACAACAACAGATACAGTTTCAATATCTTCATGAGGACAACCCATCTTGGAAAAGTTTTCTATCTCCCCATTTGTCTTTCTTTTCTTTTTTCTCATAAGATTTTTGCATGCTTTTCAGAGCATTCTATTTTATAGGTCTGGTACTAAACATTTATGTAGTGACATACTTGGGGATGTGCTTACAGATGTAGTCAACTGAGAATGCATCAACTATCATGGTGTGTGATGTTTGCAGTAAAGATAGTAATTGTGGTATTTCTTAGAATGAAGAATTGTCACAAATATTTAACACAATAAAAGCATTTTAAGGGCATCCAATGTACTTGTAGCATAACATTTTCAAAAGAGCCCAAGTAAGTTGGGAGCCTCAAGCCTATTCTCAAAAATCACTTAGGCAAGGTCTATACTCGGAATGTTTTGTCAATATATCCTACAGCAGATGCACAGCTATGATGGTTGGACTCACCTCTCTTCCCATCTCTGACTGACAGCTATGACAGCAAAAGTTTGCAGTGTGGATCTGGCCTTGTGCACAGAATAGCATTTGATTTTCATGAAGCGTTGACTTTCTTAGTATGACATTCAGTGGGTCTTGGGGCTCTAAATCTCTAGACATATGTTTACACTTCAGGTCGAAGTGTGATAGCAATGTAGACACAGCATCACAGCATGTATAAGCATAGCAAGGATCCTAGGTATGTACCTGCACTGCTAGTTCATGCTGAAGCCCATACCATGGCATCTGCATTGCTGTTTTTAGTTTGGGTCTATTGGGCTAGCATAGTTAGCATTTAGGCTATGTCTACACTGCAGCCTTTTGCCGGCAGAGAGTATGCTAATGAAGCACTCATTAGCATTTGTCGTGCTGTCATTTGCATATTCTCTGCCAATGCTTATTGCGCAAGAGGTTTTTGTGCAAAAACAAACAGTGTAGACAGGTCCGTTTTGTGCAAAAAAACCCCTTTTTGCACAAGATCCTTATGCCTCAAAAAATGTACTTAACATTTGGCAATTTTCTTTATTTGTGGTCTGTGTTTAGCAGTTTGCCTTATGTTTTAGAGTGTAAACTCTTTAGGGCAGGGGCCATCTTCAATTCTGAGACCACCAGTCCAAACCAATGCCAGCATTTTGGGGTGTTTAGGCACTGCTGGGATACAAATGATAAATAATAACAATAATACACAGTGCTTCTAAGGTGCAGGTTCACCAGGCGAGTGTGTTGTCCCTAGATACCCTGTTGGAGGATTTTGTGGGTGAAGTTCATAAGGGTCCAGACCTCTCTCTCCAGCTCCTGCAGTGCTGTAATTCTTAAACAGCTATTTGTCTAATTTGCCTCCAGACTCCTAATTACTGTGTCTGTAAACAAAAGGCAAGTGTTGTAACCTAACATCAGATTTTAATTTACTTAATTGCAGAAATTTTAGCATCATTTTAGGCAAGTTACCTGAGCTGCCTGAACATGCTGACATACAGTAAGGTTGTTTTAGGCCCTGATCAGGTGTGCATAGATGAGAAGAGGGCACTATGAATTCTCTCTCAGACACACTCCAATGCATGGGCTGGGAACAATGCCAGCCTTGACCCCATGCCTATGTGAGGTGGACAGAGGAGAATACATGCTGCATTATTACAAAGAGTTGCACAGCTGCCATAGTTTCTAGAGCTCTGGGAGGCCGTAGTGGTATATCCACTCACTGTCCCCAAAGCAGGACTGACCTGAAAAGGTTGACTCCTTCGTGGGCTTTAGGTCAAGGGACTGGTAGTAGCTATAGGCCATTTAAAACAATTGGTAAGTTCATAGCTTTAATAGATCACTTTTAAAGTACATACAGCCTTGTACAACTTTACTTGCTGAATTTGGAGCTGGAATAGTCCAGGATCTACCACTTACATGATGTCACTATGAACAAGTGATCTCACCTCTAACTGTTTTCCCTCTGTGAAATGGAGACGGTAACACGTGTTAAGTGCTCTCAAATCAACAAATGAAAGTATACTTTTTGTGGTTATTGAAGCAGGACCTAAGTAGGTACTTCAGGCTGATGTTCTAATTCATATCCTTAAACTCTATTCACTAGGGAGGAAGGGAGTAATCAAGAACTGGTTACAGATGGTTTGCAGTTTCCATGGTTGGTCTTTTTTTAAAATATGTTAACACATCATGTACTTCTGTTTAATACTGAAGTTGAAGGGCAATACCCCTTAAGGACAGCACAAAAATATGTGGAATTAAATCGCTGGACAAGGTAAAGTGAATTACAAAATTTAAAGAGTCAGAAAACATGCTGAGCTATGTTGTGTAGGTGTATGTTGATGGAAGTCTGTCCATATCCTCTCACAGAAGGCTGATTTTTAAAAATCCTAACCTCAAGGTTTCTGAGATTCCCAATTGTCGTTCTACTTGAGGCAAAATAGAACAGAGGACAAGGCCCCAGTTATGCAGTGTGGACTAATAACTGGAGCTGGGCAAATAGAGCAAAGCTATTTTCCCTGATTTATTTTTTATAAAATGCAAACCTTAATTTGTGCAATATATATTCATTTTCACTCTGTTCATACCTTTTTTAATTTACTTTCCCAGAATATTCTGGAGAATGAGTTCACTGGTGGCAGGAATGTTAATCCAAACACTGAATTAAAGTGCATATTCCAGAACATTTGCAGAAGGTAAATGTTTGAACTGCTTTTTTTTTTTAAAATTACAAGCTTTCACCAAGGAAACATGGTTCTAAGAGTTATATTTATGCAATTAAGGAAGTAAAACGTGCCATAAGTTGTGCAACCATTCAAATCAGCTCATTTGCATACTGAATACTCATAATGAAACCAACCATAAGGCAAGACTTATTTGATGAGTAGCTTTGAATAATGAACACACACGAGAAAAATCAGACTGTTCATCATCCACACAAAAAAGGTGAAATTCTGTGAATAAGTTCACTAAATAAATCCCTCAGTTCTTTAGTGTTGTAATTTCACACACCAGGGCTGGCTGCTATTATACTGACAAGCATTACTGTTTTGAAACTTGTTTACAATTATCTGGAGCCCAGATGTAATTATGTCTTGTAATAAAAGTGCTTGGCTGGTTCACTTTGTTACAGTAGATCCAATGTGCAACTTGATTGAGTTAGTCTCAAAGGTGTATCTACACTGCACCCGTATGTTGAAATAAGATACACAATTTGAGCTACACAAATTGCGTATTGTATTTCTATCTAATTTCAAAATAGTGTATTTTGAAATTTGGCGCTGTCTACACAGTGCCAGATTCGAAATAAACCACTATTCCAAAACATCCCTTAACGCTTGTGGAATGAAGATTACAAGGATGTTGGAATAGTGAGCCCATTATTTCAAAATCTATTTCAAAATAATGAGCTGGTTCAAAAGACATGGAATAGCTATTTCAGGATACCGAAATAGCGCCACAGTCTAGACGTACCCAAAGGAACCAATGGCTGCTAGTCTCAGAAAAGCATGTTTCTTTTAATCAGGGATACAGCCAAATGGCTGCACTAAAACTAGTACCATAACTAATGCTAAATTTTACTACTGCTAGCTAAGAAAGAGTGGTGGTTATATACCGTTTTTTGTGATGGATATAAGGGCTAGGCCTTTTAAGGTGTGTCTACATTGCAGTTAGACACCCATGACTCATCTGTGTCAACTGACTTGGGCTTGCAGAGCTCAGGCTACAGGGCTGTTTAATTGCAATGCAGTTGCTCAGGCTGGAGCCTGAACTTTGGGACCCCATGATGGGGGAGGGTTCCTAGGGCCCAAGATCCAGCCTGAGCCCCAACATCTACATCACAATAAAGCATCCCTGTAGCTCAAGTCTCATGAGTCCAAGTCAACTGATGCAGGCCAGTCGTGGGTGTTGAATTGCAATGTAGACAGATTGACAGCAGAGACTGTCAGAGTGTTTGGATGTTGGAAAATACCCCGTGCACACATACCGCGAACTGTTCCATGGCCCACATTCACAGTGACAACCTTCGGTGATGGATCTGGAATGACAACACAACGTGGGCTCCAATTACTGGCAAGTAATCCCACTGTTCACGCTCCTGCCTCAGTGACCATACCATTTTTCTCCTCAGGCTCGTTGCCTTATCTTACCTCAGCCTGCTAGATCTTGCTGACAAAATCAATAGGGCTTCTGAAAAGATTAAAGGAGAAAAAAGCAACCCAGTGGAACATCGCCGTGGATTTAATGGCAAGTATCAGATCTCCTCTTCTCTGTGACACCAATATCACAGAGCAATAATAAGTATTCTAATTTTGACACTCATTATAAACAGTGAGGGATGAGAGGATGGTTTGCCACTACACTTCTGTCATTCTATGAGAAACTGACATATGTAGTTATAAATGCTACTACACCAGAAGTGATTAGTCCTATGCTACAACGGTCACTCTTACAAATTTGGCTGCTGCCTTTAGTAATAAAGTCAAAACATGAGATTCCCTTTAAAGTCCTTAGGTAACGTCAGGTAATAATGCAAACAGATCCGGATCCTAAAGTTGATGGAAAGACTCCCAACAATTTCAATAATCTTTGGATCAGGCCTTGTGATAGGATATTCACCCCACACCAGAGAAGAAGGGGCCAATATAGGCCTCCTGGGCTTGCCACATCCTGTCTTAGAAAGGAACAATGGAGATGCACCCTCCAAGCAACCTCTGATGGCTGAACAGGAGGCAGCCAGTTGGAGGGAGGCTGCACAAAGTACCCAATTAGGGCCCAGTGGGCTCATAAAAGAAGCTGCAGGCCACAGTCCCTAGTAGGCTGAAAGAAATCTGGCACCGTGGACAGGTCAGTTGCTGGTAGGAATTGAGAGAGCAAGAGAGATAGGAGGGCAGGTGTCAAGCAATTAAGTGCCATGATGCAAGGGTGAAAAAGCAGCTGGGATCATACGGCAGTGGCCCAGGGGAGCGCAGCAGCAGCAGTGAGAAGAATTAGAGGTGTAACAGGATGCTGCTATTCACAAGACCCCTGGGCTGGGAGCTGGAGTAATAGGTGAGCCCCAGCCACACCCACAGCCACACGCATACACTGCTCTGTGGGTATTTCTACACTTGCACCCTAGTTCAAATTCGGGATGAAAATCCAGGCATTCAAAATAGTCAATGAAGCGGGGATTTAAATATCCCATGCTTCATTAGCATGATCTCGCCGGCACGCTAGTTCGAATCACAGCCGATTCGAACCAGGAAGTGCGCACCGGGACGCGCTAGTTCGAACCAAACCCCTTGGTTCGAACTAACGTTACTCCTAATTTTTTGGTTCGAACCAAGGAGTTTGGTTCGAACTAGCGCGTCCCAGCGCGCACTTCCTGGTTCGAATCAGCTGTGATTCGAACTAGCGCGCCGGCGAGATCATGCTAATGAAGCGTGGGATATTTAAATCCCTGCTTCATTGACTATTTTGAATGCCTGCATTTGCATCCCTAGTTTGAACTAGGGTGCAAGCGTAGACATACCCTGAGACACTCCCCCATAGAAGTGTGTGGGGGGGGAAGATGGATGGTGAAACAGCTGGAGGGCTGAGTTGTGTAGAGGGCTGTGTGAGTCCCAAGGTGTCAGGCAGAAGCGGAGATGAAGTCACAGTGTGCAAGGTGTGGACAAGGGGTATCTGCCTTGAACTAATCCCCAGAATGTCCAGGAGGAGGCACCAGTCTGACAGTAAGTGATATGCCCTGTGACAGGCCTATGCTGATATCTGTTTAGCAAAGATACACCATTAAAACCACTTTCCTACTGGTTTTGAACGGACAATATATTATATCTGGGGAAACCAGATGTAACATTTTTATATTGCACATTCAAGTAAGTTCATTCGTGTTTAGTTGCATATGTGATAAGTAGTATCATTTCCCTCCTCACAACTTTGTTCTTTCTACTGCTTCTTTCTGTAAAACACACACACACAAAGCTAAGTTTGAGAAAAAATAAATGTAAAAAAGATGTTAATGCCACATTGCAGTTGTAATTGGAGCCATAAGTTTGAGTTCCCTTGGTTGTGCTTGTGTGTGATTTTCTTCAATTAAAACACATGCTTCTCTGGAATACTCTTAAGCATAAAGTGAACCAGATGCACAATGTTCTCAGGAGCGTGGACTAATTCAGTAACCAGAACTGTAGCCAGTTGCAATGATTGTCACTCCTAATGAGAGATGCACCAGACAAAATGCTATAAACCACTGGATGGTATAATACAGATCTGAGGAAAGGATAAAAATTCTAATTCATAAAGGATCTGGAAATTTTGGCTTAATTTTGAATCATAATGAAACCTAAATTTTGATGTTCTCAGAAGCAAAATTCTGAAAGGTTTCAGATTTATCTTAATCCTGGCTAGAGGGCAGTGCCCCCTGCTTGCTACACTCGCCAACCCCCCCGTTTGTGGGAGGGGAGGACCGGGGGCCATGGCAGCCCAAGCATCTCGCCTCTCCTTCCCGGCCACAGCCAGCCACAACCTTTTGGCCCCCTGCCGGCCACAGCCAGCCCCCCCACCTCTCACCCCTTCCCCACCAGCTGCCAGGGCAGCACTAGCCTCTACCCCACCCCCCTCGTTGGAGCCCTGGCCTCTTGGCCTCCCATAACCCTCCGCAGCCTCTCCCTGGGCTCCCACCCCACCATGGCCACAGTCAGCCCTGGCCTCCCCATGCCTATTGGCCCCCATCCCTCCTCCGCGGCCCGCCATCCCCTTCCCTGGCCTTTCGGCCCCACCATTCCCTCACCCCCAGCAACAGCTAGCCCTGGCCTGCTCCCTCAGCCTCTCGCCTCCCCGCTCTGGTCACCAGAGGAGGGCTGGCACTGAGCCAGGAGGTGGCGGGGATGGCAGCAGTGGCTCCTCGCTGCACTCGGGACCCAGATGCTCCAGGACCCAGTGGGGAGTTGCCTGGTACTCCTGCCTGGAACTGTCCCCTCCTCCCCCCTCCTGCAAGATTAGCAGGCCAGGGAGAGAGGGGAGAGGGGAAAATCCCAAGGCTCTGTGCTGGATTCAGCTTGTGGAGAAGCGTGTGCACTGCTGTGGGGAGGGCCGGGGTCCCCCTCCCTTCAGCAACGCATGCGTGCTTCTCTGCAAGCCAAATCCGGCACAGAGCCTTGGGGTTTTTTCCTCTCCCCTCTCTCCCTCAGGAAGCCAATGCTGGCACATTAATTGTGTGTGGGGGTGAGGGTTCGAGTTTGGAGCGCCAGGCAGGCGGCAGCCCGAGCAGCCGTAGGCAGCCGTTCTCTGCTGGGTTCCGGAGCGTTGGGGGCCCCAGCATAGCAAGGAGCTGCTGCTGCCAGTCCCTGGCCCTGGCAAGATGCAGGGGAGCTGGGGGCCAGTGGGGAGCCCAAGGTGCCCCCCCACATGGGGACAAAGAACCCTGAACCATGGAGACTCTACTGAGGTTGAAGGGTGGGGCGATGTAGAGTGATGTGATGATGTCACTCTGTCACCCTGCAAGAAAAGGTTTAATATAGAGAGATATTTATATTACATTATACAAAATTGTTGAAAAAAAGTCATTTCAAAATGAAAAATCACTTCACCTTGAAAAAGTAGAAATAGGCATTTCAAAATTGTGAGAATTTTTTGGGGGGGAGCTTTTCTCAGAACAAAATGTTGGGGAAATAGGCACAACATGATGAGGCATCTTAAAGGAACTACCTTTTTCTGACAGAAAATGGTTCTGTTGGAATTTTTCTGAACAGCTCCAGTACAGAATACACTACAAAGATCCTTCCACAATTCCCAGTGGAAACTTGCTTACTCTTTTCTAAATCAGTGGGGTTGAAATAGCTCATGCTCGATCTCAGCCAGAATAAGCTCTTTTACTTATAGCTATTTGCCCCTAGAAGTTTCCCATGAATAACGTGGGACACTCCTTCCCTACAATTCAGTACCGAAAGTTCTACCTTCATAACAACAACACTTGGCAACCTGCCAATGACTTGGGATGTAGGTTTATTGAAACACTAGGCGCATCAAAAAGATATATATTAAGTAGTATACACCCTACCCTAGAAACTCAGTTACTGAATGTGTTATTTTTAAAAGACCCCCTTTTAAAAAGTGTTCCTTCTCAGGTGCTTCACCATCATGCGTTATATCTTTTCTGCCAGCATTTGGCATTCAGAGGAAGGCCACATACATTCGTGGCTGAGAAGTAGAGGGAGGATAGAGCCAGGTTACATACGTTCTAAGTTTATCTGAACCACTGATTCAGTAGGTCCTCCTTATATCTTATTTAAATGCAGCTTTCCAGTTGGATTGACTAACTCCCAAACAAATCAGGACCTCGCTGGGAACAAGATGTTGTATTTGACCTCAGCTTATCCATCAGTGCCTCTCTGTTCCCTGCTACTTCTCCTACCCCTGACTTCCTGCTTACTCGAATAAACTTGATGAATTCCCAGTTAGCCCATTCTTGGGATCATTTCCTTAAACCTTCCTATTCTGAGAAGTCAACCAATGATAAATGCTCATTGGATTTTACATTTCATACCTCCACTTAGTAAGTGTTGGAGAGCAGGAGTCTGGGTTCTATGGGTCACATTAAACCTATTGTAAAGTGTGAGATATGGTTATAGAGTTCTGGGAAGTCTGAGGAATGTAATAAGTTCTGTAGATATCCTGGTGATAGACACACTTCATGGAACAAGAACACTTACAAGCAGCATCTGGCATTATTCCAAGAATGCAGCATACCTAGTGGTAAAGAGCAAGGCAGCGATTGCCCTAAACAAATGCTGCGGGTTGATGACCCTATGTTGGTGAACCTAACTACATCACTATGACGTAGTTAAGCTGACGTAAGTCACAGTGTAGGCAATACTAAGCTGATGAAGGAATTCTTCCACTGACCTAGCTACCGCCTCTTGAAGAGGTGGATGGAAGTACCCTTCCCTCACTGTACTAGGGTCTACATTGTGGCATTACAGCTGAAGTTGTGCCACTGTGGCATTGCTGGTGTAGACAAAACAAGAGCCAGCCAGGATGAGCTGGGGCAGCCTCTGGTGGGCAATCAACAATGATAATCTCCACTAATTCAATTGCAAGCTCTGCACAGGCTGCATGAGAGCCTTACAGCATTAGAAATATACATTGCCAACAGTGCCATTATGCATATAATCTTTTGTCTGAGCACCTTTCTTTGGGATAGGTCAGTACCACGTGAAACATTTGGACTCTAACCAGGAGCTGAGCTGATTTGAAAATCTGGCCCCATAAATTCTGTCTCCAAGTGGATCAGGGCAGAGACCAGTATAACAACATTTCATTAAGCTGTTTGATGCATTTTCTTTATACACCAGGGATTACCCTGGACTCCTCCTCAGTCCATCTGAACACACGCACTCACATGCACTGAGGGGCGTACTCTTGCTTTTCTGAAGTCCTGTTTTTCAGAAGGTGCTATCATTCTGACAGGCATAGTCTGTGGCTCATGTGGAAAACAGCATCTGCTGAGACAGAAAAAGCAGACGGGCTCTGTTTAAAGCATTATTAACAATCCACATTTAACTCTGCACTGAATACATCAGAAGAATTTATTCCCCCATTACTGAACTAGTATTTCTTGCAGGAGTCACCGAGTTTCCATTACACAATGTTCACATGGCACTTGGAAACAGGAGCTCTCTGGCTCCCTAATATAATTTTAAAGCATAATTAATTCCATGTAATGAATTTCAGTTTGTTAACATACTGTGTATTCACATTTAGACTTCTCCTGGAGCAAACATTTCCACTTTCCAAGGGGATGTGATAAGGCACAAAGAGAATGAGTTCTTGTTAATGCTGCCTGAAAACAGGGGAAAAGAAAACTGGTGCTGTCTCCATTCTAGCAGATTGAGGAAGTTATCATTGAGATAGACAGCACTGCAAGATCTCCAGTCTTTAAATTCCCATTTCTTTCCTGTGAGACCTCTAATCCCTTCCTTCCCTTCCCTGCCACTGCACTGCTTCTTCACTAACCCCTTTGTAATCCTTCACAGGCCACATGTCCCGCCCCCCAAACACTAACACTATAGCCAGCTCCTATGCTCATAGACTCTGGCCCTTCCCTTCCAGCTGGCTCAGCTTCTTCTACAGCAGTCCTCTAGCTGCTTGTCTCGGGTTCCCAGCAGCAGTGGTCCAAAACGTAGGCACTTGAATGCAGAAGGCAGTCTCTGGAACATCTCATTTGAGAAGCCACAGGCTGTGTCTACACTGGCGTGATCTTGCGCAAAAGCGGCTGCTCTTGCGCAAAAACTTGCTGCCTGTCTACACTGGCCGCGTGTTCTTGCTCAAGTAAACTGACATTCTAATGTATGAAATCAGGGCTTCTTGCGCCAGAACTCTGATGCTCCCGCTCAGGAATAAGCCCTTTTGCGCAACTGTTCTTGTGCAAGAGACCAGTGTAGACAGGCAACATGAATTTCTTGTGCAAGAAAGCCCTATGGTGAAAATGGCCATCAGAGCTTTCTTGCGCAAGAGAGCGTCTACACTGGCAAGGATGCTCTTGCGCAAAAGCACATGCCAGTGTAGACGCTCTCTTGCACAACTACTTTAACGCAACAACTCTTGCGCTAAAGAGTTTTTGCGCAAGATCACGCCCATGTAGACGTAGCCTCAGAGTTTGCTAGCGTTCAGGAAGCTTGACTGCCATTGGTCTTGCAGACCCAGTATGCAGCCAACTGGACTTTGCAAGAAATACTCAGGGACTTAGAAAAGGTACCGTGAGTTAAAGGAAGTAGTACCCTAGGAGTGGATGGGTGGGCTGCAAGCAGAGAAAGGTGCATTGTGAGGAGAGGATGGAAACTGGTTAATACTTCACCTTTCCTCCTGCCTCCAGTTGTGGGCAACAGGAGTCACTGGGTACAGAGCACTCTTGAAAATCTTGCCCTTCATATTTAATGGGAAAAGACTGGAACCACTAATACATTAGCACACAGAAACCAAAGGGCTCTACAGTGGCAATATCTTTAAGCCATTAACAAATTGGGCTGGATTCAGACTGGTACCTTAGCACTAGAAAGGGCTTCATAGCTTGTCTGGTGATAACAGACAGTGTTACCCCTCCCCCCCACCCCATCACCACCACCACCATTATATTTCTTGGAATGGGTGGATCTCATATTAGCAAAAAATAAATGAAGTTACAATGAATTACTGGTGTCATCCCAGGACATGACCTTCAGCATAAGGCCATGCAGGGCTGTGATGTAATGAAACAGCAATTGATAATAAAATGCACCATGGGAAAGGAATAATTGCCTGAATACCATCAGAGTGAGTCCTGTGGGCTATGGATTTTGACAAGCAGCTGATCTAATAGAGGTTGTAGTCTCTTTCAATTTGTCTCCCCCACCCACTACCACCTCAGAGGAATTGTTACTAAAAGCTACATAGAGAACTCTGTTGCCTGTTCCGTTTTTTCTGTCCCTATCAATAAGAGCTGCTCAAAAGAAATCTAAAACTTCAGTCTGTAAATCTGCTGAGGGTGCAGAAAGGCTCTTTGTCTCCTGTGTGGTGCTTTGATAATGGTAGAAGATGATGGACATTAATAGCATATATTTTGAGACTGCTTGATGTGTGTGGAGGCTAATATTTACCAGGGTGCAAAGAACAGCAATTGTGTTATCCAAGATTCTTCTAAGAGGCTGCCATTTGAGGGATGTTCCACTGTATTTTAGCTGTTTGTTTATTTGTTCTACACCATCAGAGCAAATCCAGGTATAATTCTAAATCTAACATTACAGTGCCCTATAGTTTTGTATTCCCAATGTATCTTGAGATGAACTCCTTTTGTCTGTGACCTTTGGTCCCTGAAACAGAATCATGGATAGCACTGTTTTTATTACATTAACATCCTTTGATATTCCAGTCAATCTCCTATCCTCTAAAAATAAATGTGTACTAACTTTGCTTATCATATCATTGGGGTTTAAAAGCCCAATAATAAGCAATAAACAAGTTGTGAACTCTGAATATGTGATGGATGAATTAGCTCTTGACTAGCATTAGAGATACTGTATCCAGGTTCCTTAGCAAATCTTTTTAGCGAGTATAGTATTTCTTTGCTGTTCAATTTGTAACTAATTTATTAGGGCCATCTTTTGATACCTTATTATTATTTGTATTGTGTTAGCATCTAAGGCCCCCAGTCAAAGATCAGGAACCCAGTGTACTAAATGCTGTACAAATACTGAACCAAAATATGGCTCTCAAACGCTTACAGTCAAATTATAAGATGAAAAGGCAAAAAGTAGATACAACAAATGGCAGCACAAGGTAACAAGATGATGATACTGGTCAGCATGATAAGACATGAACACAGCACACCAGCTACCTAAACATTGTAACCTTTCTTGTCTGCATCACAGCAAAGTAACATTTTAAGGAGCAATTTGGAGAAGAACAATGATGTAACTTAGCAGTTGTTTGAGTAGTTCCTCTGATGCATAGCAGTGACACCTAAAGCACAAAGATGCTTGTTGGAAAAATTGACAACTAGACAGTTGAGGCTGGTCTTACTGGTCAAACAGAAGGCTAACTCAATATCTTGTTTGTGTATGACAGGCAGTATAGGCTACGAAATTCCTTAAAAATGAGAACCAATAGATTTGTGTTTGGATGTGGTAGAGAAGTGGAAACTTGTTGTGGGTTTCAAAGACAGAGATTGTGCGGATTAAGCAATAAACCAGAAAAATGATTATTGCAGTAGTCTTTTGAACAGATACAACTCCAGCATGATTCAATTACTTGAAGCCGAAAAGGAAGATGTAGCAGTAGTTACAATACAAAAAAGGCTTTAGAGCAGTTTAGCTATATGAGTGGAAAGGAAGGACTGGACCTTAAGCTGTGCAGATAAAATTGGCAAGATTTCTACATTTAGAGATTTAGGTCTTCAAAAAGGGCATGAAACACAAGTTATGGACCTAAGGGACAAGGGAAAATGGCTGTCCACAATAATTGAAAAAGGGATGGTGGGGCTAAGGTTTCTTTTTGTGTCATAAAGATCTCCAGGTGACAGTTGACCATCCATGAAGTGATGCCAGAAAGATTAAGATTTTAATTTGGACATGTCAAGGCTGTTCCCCGCTCTGGCACTGCAAGTGCTGAAGGTGAGGGCCTACAAGAGACTTTAAAATACCTTGCCACTAAAGGCTTGTGTTAGAACACCCCACAGCTACAGATTCCTTGGCCTTGGATTGGTATCACAGCCACCATACAAATGCAAAAGCCACTTTGAAAGCCCAGGAAGGTGCATTTGTGAGTTCCTTCCTATGGGATACCCTCAAGCTCTTTTAAACACAGGTGCTGCAATCAGCTGCAAAGGGAACTTTAATTTCTCTTAGTAGCTTGATTATGCAGTCATAGGCATGTGCACAAAGAACCTCCTGCCTTCTAGAACACAGGAATCAGATTATGATCTTAACCCCCCCCCCATATTTGGTGAAACATTTCTTAGTTGCTTAGTGTTACAAAACAACAGGGAAAAAAGGATTAAACTCACAGAGAATTACTTCCCTGGGATTCAGCTTGGAAAGTTACAGTGTAAGGGGGTAGTTAATGTGTTCCACACAGAAAAGTCCAACAAACCCAAAAATAAAGAAAATAACCTAACTGTGTCTGATTAAACATTCCCTGTTCTACTCACATAACTATAGTTCAAGACAGCCCTTCTCTCGGCATGGATATTACTGGATTCTCACAGGGCTCCCAGCTCCCTCTTGTCACGCAACAAGAACAGGATCACCACTGCTTCCAACTCAAAAGCCCATGCTCTGTTTCCATTGGCTCTCCTGGCTTCCTGACAACTCACTTCCCTGGCATTCTTGGGGACTCTCTAGGACCCATTGTCTACAGTTTCAACCCTTACAGGCAAGGTAATTAAAGGTTGGTCTAAAGAGTTAACTATGAAGAAAATACTTTAGCTAACTGAATAGCTGGGATGTCCCAGAAAATTGAGTTACTGCTCTTCTCTCCCCATTCACTACAGGATGGGAGAGGGCTACTACAATGGAAAGGTAAATCTGCGAATCACCACCATAAAGCTAATAGCTAATGTAATGTTTGTGAAAGGGATCACCCAGGGACAAGGTGAATAGGGAAAAGTGGAAGCCAAGAATGGAGTCATGAGAGACTCCCTCAAAAAGCTAGAGAGGGGCTAAGGAGGATTCTCCTAATGAAACTGAAGAAAAGATTAGAGAGGTAAGAGCATAAAGAAAATAACCTTTATTCTTTATAAAGAATAAAAAGAAGACAGACTTATAGAAGCCAAAGTAGAAAAAGATTTTAAAGAGCATGACTGATGTCAAAGGAAGTTGACAGACCAAGGAGTATGAGAATAGAATATTGGTTCTGATCTTTGGCTAGGAAGAGGTCACTAGACTTTGGGAAGAACAGTTTAAGTGAAATGCAAGAGATTAAACCCAGACTGGAAAATATCTAGGGATTGAACAGGAGAGGTACTCCAGACAGTGATGATAATGCATTAAAGATCTTAAAGATGAAGGAGGGGAAGAGATGGTTAGGCAAGTAGGATCAAAAGTGGGAGAGGGGGTTTCAGGTGGGACCACACATGTAAAGGTGTTATGCAACATGGATAAGGATTTGATCCTTACTTATAAAGGCCTACATGTTCAAAAATGCTCAGTCCATGCAGTGCCTGTCACCTTCATCACCTGTCCAAGTTATGCCATTAATAACTCTCCAAATGTGGTTCAAGCTTCTTTGTCCTATTGCCAGCCCTTCCTCACTTTCCTGAAATAGGGTCATTTAGGGTATATGTAGCCAGTTGTTAAGAACTACCCAAATGGGAACTATTAGCTAACCAAGCTGTTTTAAATAATTGTATTTTTGCAAACCTTGCTTCTTGACAGACTTCATATGACCTAGTTCAATCTCAGGTGAATTATAAATGAACAATAAGAGATCATAGAAAAACAAAAATCCCTTTAAAGGTTCCTGGCACATACAATTCTAACACACCCATCCTGTTAAAGATAAGTTTCTACCACATCCTGACTTTTCTTTTAGTCATAATGCTATTTAATCTCATAAAACAAAGGGGCAGTATGCAGATCACATTTCTTACAGACAGATGAATTCCTGTTAGTGTTAGTGGGTAAGTTTACTACTGTTTACGATACCACATTGACAAGAATAAAAATTAAGGACTTACAGACATGGGGAAATGGGTGCATCTATAGGGAATGAGTTATTCTGGAGTAGCTCCCTATGAGGATTCCATTATGGATAGAAGTGATTTTATCCTAGAAATCTCTAGGATTTCTGCTTCCAAAGTACACTGATTATTCTGGAGTCAAGTGAGTTTTTATTTCAGCAGTGTCAAGATAGGAAGCTAGACCACAACAGATGTCTCAGTCAGCTTTCCCATATAGACAAACTCCAGGATCCTCTAACTGCAAAACAGATCACTGCAAAAACTCTCCCATGATATTTTTTTTTCTGGAGAGACTCTATCCAGGAGACTTATTTAGGACTTGAGCAACAGTCAGCGAAGCCTATGGAAGTCTCTTAATCCCTATGCGAAATGGACTGGGCCTCTCCCTCTGTATTGAGAATGCCAGCGAGGATGCTGGTTATTAAAAAAAAATCTAACTGCAATATGTGTTACTTTGGACCCATGGAGCTATCAAGCCTGTCTTCCTTCAATTTAGGGAATGATTGTCATATTCCAGGTGTTGTACATTTCTGAGATCCCTATATGCCAGTAAAGAAATGTCTAATAGCTTGCCATTTAGCTTGTTCCAAATGGGATAGGATCCAGTCACAAGGCATTCAGCAAGACACTTCCATCCTGCAATGGGGCAACTGATCATCTTCTAGGCCACCAGCTTATATTGCATAACACACCAAGACCTAATTGCATTTCACAAACTGTGAATGATGACAGAACCTCCTATTGCTTCCAGTATATGACCATGAACAATACATTGAAATACACCCCTCATAAAAATAAACAGGCTAGGCTGTCACGTCTTCTTCATGTTGAATACTATCTTGCTCCATGAGTAGTTCCAGTGGCAAGGTACCTCTTTTTCCTAGTCTGCCTCAGCACTTCTCCTGCAGGTGGGGGTGGGGGCATAAAGGATCTAGTCTTACTCCAAAAGACTTTTATTCTTCACTCTGGTTTAACTATCAATATTTATGAGGTGGGCCTCAGGGAAGACACAGCAGTACACTAAAAAGGAAAAAAAAAAATCTCAAAATACCGTTCACTGCTCCCTCTCCAGCGCATTGCCTGTCTATACTAACTCCTGGTTACCAGTTCTTCCCTAAACAGCAATTAACTTTGTAACTGGAGGCAGGACAGTTTTCTAACCAAGAAGAAACATTTCTCCTTCCTGCTATTAACCTGCTACAGCTTGTTTCTGTATCTACCTACACACACACAGATAATCCAACAGAGGGGTTTTCAAAAATCAGCAGCAGCCCTTAATTAGACTTGGGTGTCTCTAGTTAACCTTTGATATAATCTTTTCAGTCCATAGAGAATAGGACTTTCACCATTATATGGTAAATATAGCTGTCTGGTCTGGCTTTATCACATATCATTGATTTCAAGGATACTACTCCCAGATTAACATTAATATTCAGTATGAGTAATGGGATCAAAATCTGGCCCATAGAATGCACAAGCAAGAAAAAAAGCAACCTTCTTTCCCAATTGCAGAAAATAAGCTGAAGCCTGATTCTCTTTTAGTACTTACATGTCCTACAAACCAGACTGTCCCCTCTCTGGTAGCTAGTTCAAAACTCCCAACCCTTGCTTTTTGGTGGGGAACCCTCTTAGAGCCTTATGCTAGGCAGGAATTCACACAGAACTTGCTCCAATGCGAAAATACCTTGGGGCCTTTTTCAGCATAAACAGAACTATGAAACTAGTTTCATTATCCTGCCTTTAACTGTCCTATAAAAGACTCAGTTGATCCTAACAGAGCTGCCTGATTGACTGACTGCATGTCTGTTGGATGGTGAGATGGAGCAAACTACTATTAAACCCATCAGCAGCCATCATCACTTGCTGGCTACTTCACATGTTCCCTGCCTGCAGCTGTGCATGGTCCTGCTTCCTGTGACTGCTCTGGCCCCATATGCTCTTGTGCCCACATCAACCCTTTCCCATCTCCATCTTTAAAATGCCAGGTTCTGCTTCCTGACCAAGTCTCCAGCTCACCCATTGGCTCTAGCATTTGGCTTCTGATCCCAGGCTTTGGCTCAACTCTGCTCTTGACTAAGACCCTTGATTTCCTGTGGCCCTGATCCTTGACTCCATCTCAATTCCACTCTAACGTCCAGGCCAAGCTACTTCCACAGCTCTAACCATTGGGCATGATAGCCCACCTGACAGTTGTGTGCATGAAAACCAGTTAGGGCACCCCCTTCCCTTCAGCCAGTGGCTGACCCTCACACACAGTGCAATGCAACTTCATAGTAGCCATGCACTCAGTCCTCCCCTGGGACTGTCTTCCAGCCTTGAGAGCTGGGTTTCCTGCACCCTTGCAGCAACAGCATGTGCCCATGCCGGACAATCATGGAGACTTTCTGGGTGGGTGACTAGCCACAGAAAGCCAGGGGGAGGTTTCCTGCCAGTTCTCTTACCAAACAGGAGCCTGGGAAAGTGGAGATGCCAGATCCTACTTTCTGCCTGCCCATAAGCAATCAGGGATCCATGGGAAGAGATAGACTTCCCAGCATAGTAGCTAATGTGGAGCTGAAGGGTCTGCACTATAGAGAACCCTTGAAATCCCAGTGTAAAAAAAACCCCCACCAGGTGTGAAGACTGGAAAATAAAGTCTTGTGGCGAGCAGTGGTGGTACAAGCAGAAATAGGGATAATCACTTGCTTTTTCAATCACAGAGCCAGCGGGCTGAATTACTCACACGTGCTACAGCTCACAGTATCTGAGGACTGCAGAAACATTCACTTAATATCCCTATACGTGGGAGTTCTGAGCACTGTTGTGTGGGCTGGAGAAAGAATTACAAAGGAGCTGGGGAACTGAACACTGCAGAGAATAACTGCAGGAGTTAAGACACTTCTCTGCCTAATTAAAAGCATCTGTAGGAAAGGTTTAATTAAATAAGGCTGAGTTTGCACAGCTATAAGCCTATCTAAGCAATCAAAGTTACAGAAGCCAGATATTTTCCATTTTGGAGAAATCTGTGTGTCACTGTAGACCAACTTTCTGCAGGCAGTTTGTGGCAGCATGATGCTTTCCAGCGGTAAACTTTAAAAGTGCAGCTAACCTTAATAGAAAGTTTGACACTAAACAAATGAAAAACAAAACCAAACATAAGGAATTGACTACATTGCTTTCCAAATTGGCTGTGATGATGGGTGTGTCAGGACTACCCAGCTCTGTATCTTTACCATTTTCCTGTCTCCTCCACAAAAGGATCTTGGGGTTGAGACTCTGAGAGCCAGATTTGCAGGTGGTCCTGTCAGCATACACTGAGGCCACTAGCACTTGAGGCCATCTAGTAGGACATGGGTCTGATGGGCATTTGGCCTCTGATCCATCCACACTAGAGAACTGGTTAAATCATGAGGCCAAGGTGTCTGACTGGTTACAGAGGTGGATGGGGTTGGTCCTGGTGTTGAATCAGTCAGTCCTGTCCATGATTTGGCACCCAGGGAAGCAATCATACCCCCACGTGCCCTGGCCATCTCCAGAGGAAAATGCTGGTGTTTTTCTGTCTTGCAAATGTCATAAGCACCCCCTTGGAGGAGTAGGGACAGGCCTATTCTGCCTCCAGGTCTTTGCAGAGCAGGTAGTCAGGCATAGAGTGCCCCGGCAAAAGCTTCCCTCTGCCATCTCCAAGAGCTCCAAGTTCTTCTTCTTCCATGTAAGATGTCTCTCTCTGAGCTTCTGGTCTTCCAGCAGCACCTCCTCAGGACCTGAACCTGGTTGCCAAGACTAGCTTCCATGGCAGCCACTGAGTGAGAAGATCTTTTTACAGTGCCCCTCCTACAAAAAAACAGGTGGAAGAGTTCTCCTTGGTGCAATGGAGGTTGATCCTCCAATGACACAACCATTATCAAATATCTCCTGGACTGATTGGAGGAACTAGGTGGGACTGGGTGGATCCCTTGGTGCTCTGCTGGCACATAGGGCTATCCACTCCTTGTGTCATAGAATCATAGAATCCTAGGGTTGGAAGAGACCTCAGGAGGCCATCGAGTCCAGCCCCCTGTTCAAAGCAGAACCAGCCCCAACTAAATCATCCCAGCCAGGGCTTTGTCAAGCTGAGACTTAAAAACCTCTAGGGATGGAGATTCCACCCCCTCCCTAGGTAACCCATTCCAGTGCTTCAACCCCTCCTAGTGAAATAGTTTTTCCTACTATCCAACCTTGACTTCCCCCCACTGTAACTTAAGACCATTGCTCCTTGTTCTGCCATCCGTCACTACTGATGTCCCCCATCATGTTCCCCAGAAGATGAGGGTAGCCTTACTTGCTGCTTCTCTCACTTTCTTCAAGTGAGTCTATCCCACCAGCCATTCAATCCTGGCCCTCGAGAATTTATTATTGGGCTGCTATCCCATGAACCTCCCCAGCCTTCTCCTATACACCACGTGAGCTGGCTGCAAGACTATTTCTGAACTGTGCCCAGGAAACAGCTGTATGTATTCATGCTTCACACCTTTCATTTCCTGCACCAACACCAACTGGCAGGACTGCATGTATCCCAAGGAGGGTGAGGAACCTCAGTGGCCTAGTCCATATTTCACCTTGGCCCCACAGCCCATTGGGGTATCAGCAGGTGGTGCTTTCATGGAGCCATGAGCCCAAGTTTGTACGTGAAATGGTTCATGACCTCCCCTGATGCCTATGCCTTCTTCAGTGAAAGAGAGACCCTGGCGTACATTTCCATCAAGTGCACCAGGTGTCAGCCCTTCTTCTGACTCTTCTAGGATCACCTCCTTGCTACACTTTTCCCCACACCTCCGAATTTATTATCATCCTATCCACGCCCCATTGAGTCGCACAAGACCACCTCATCAACCTTACCCGGGTGCTTGCAAAGATGGGCATCCACCATTCCAGAAAGAGGAACTTGGACTGTGGCACCTGCCTTCCTTCCTCTCAACATCATATCTCCTTTGGCCTGTGTTCCTGGGTACCTTCAAAGACCAGTGATTGCTGTCCAAGGTTCTCTGCTCAGTGTCCCACTCTGTAGCCTTGATCGTGCCCCCATTTCCGTCCCTGGTTTTTTTCCCATTTGTTGTCCCCTGTAGCTATTCGACACCTAGGTCTAGTGGTTCCCCCGTTAGGCTGTGGGGAAGGGCTTTAGATGTTGGTGTATTCCCACCCACCAGAAGGTAGAAGCAGGAATTAGCACAAATCGTATAAGATTTTCAGACCAATTTTGCACATTCAAAAAGATTCAGAAAACATTGCAGCTTATCTCTTGGGTTCTTATCAGAACTTAACTGCAATACATTGACAGCCTCCTTTTTCTAGAGACATAAGATTACTGTAGCTCTTGAACATCTTAAAGAGGAACTACTGTAGGAATATCATGATGGTATTTGCATGTTTATTCATAATCTTTATATGCTCTGTACCTCTTCAAAACTCATTAGATCGTTTCCAAATTTTTATAGTTCCCTCTTGAAGAGTTTGATTTTACTACTACTATCTGTTAATTTTTATTACTATTTCTAATTTCTACTAATAAGTTTGTCTATATTTGGGGAGGATATGAGTGAGGGAATGCAGTGACACTATGACATTTAATATTAACTTGGTTCAAGTTTCACTGATGGAGAACAGGACAGCTCAGCCAATTCATAACAGACATGGCTTTTCATTGTTAGGTCAATTGCTCAGATGTTACCCTGATCAATAAAGGAACAGAAAGTCATTACTGTGATAACTTTTTGGTGCTCTATAAGACAAACTTTTCATTACCATCTTGCTGCCAGATTGGTTAGGCCCAGCACTTAAACCAAGCAACTTAAAAGGCACCGAAATGAAGTTATCTAAAGGTGGAATGTGTCTCTGTTCAGCAGGACACTGATGCAGGTGCAGAACATATAGTACATTTGAGTAAGAGGCTGTCAATCTCCAAAGGTATATCTATACTACAGGACAAAGTTGAATTAAGATACACAACTTCAGCTATGTTAATTGCATAGTTGAAGTTGAAGTAGCTTAACTCAGCTTTTGAACACACTTCCTTCGACTTCTCTTACTCCTCATGAAAGCAGCATTGACTGGAGCGCCCCTCTCACTTCAAATTAGCTGTCTTAACTAGACCGCTAATTCGAACCCTGAAAGATCGACAGCGGCAGCTTTGATCTTCCTCTGTAGTGTAGATGTACCCCTAGTGTGCAAATCTGATTCCTTTCTAGTGCACTGAGGTTTTTCTTAATATATTTCCAGTACAACTAGAACTGTGAAGAACAAATAAGCCTGTATATGAGCCTGTTCTCATGACATTTCCAGCATAACTTGTAGACCTAAAAGATTCAGAGTTTTGATAAGTATTCACATATTTGTATCTCTAGCCAGCTGGAACCTTCAAAATGTTGTGAGACTACACCATCACTAAATGAGGTTCAGTGGAGCATTTATGCCATTTCCAGGCAATATCTGTTGGTATATCTAGCTACTGTACAAATGTTCCCAGTTGAATAGATATATCTGATTCTTAGAGGACAGAGAAATCTGAAAGCATGCAAAAGCAGGTGTGCTGTGTTTTCTGACAAAAGACAGATGGTCTTAGGATAGTACACAAATTTTGGATTTAGCACTTGCCACACCACATAATATTTCTCAGCACCATAATGTTCAGGGAGGTATTAGAAAGAAAGGATTAGGAAATGCACATGAAGACACAATTAGCTTGAACACTTTACAAACCCTTCATCGGCCATTAATATTAGCTAGAATTCGTCATTAGTCAGCATACATTAAATACATCTAGCTACCCTGAAAAAGTGATGCCATGTTGTACATTATGCAAATCTTTCTAAAGACCCAATTCAGATTATCATTTTGGTTCCACCTTTATAATCTAATTCCAAGCCAGGCTACCACAGCTCCTACTTCCTATCAATTCATATTCACATATTTGGTCACTCTGGGAGGGCTAGAAATCTCATTATCATCTGTGGGTCACCCACAGCATGATGACTGCCAGCAGAAATGCTGAGAAGTGATACAATGCATAGACCAGGAGGGAGACCAAACCAAAATCACAGAATCAAATACCCCCAAAACTGCTATTGTTGGCCTAACTTTCATCTCCTCTCTTCCTCTTGCTCTTCTCTATCCTAGCATCACAATGAGTGGGTATGACAAGTTGGGTGACAAACAGCCCTGTTGGGCTGATCATCTCACTGAGCCCACCTACCTGCCCTCTGGGATGCCCCACCATTCTGTCCTACTGAGCCAGAGCCTCCCTCACCAAAGGCACAGAGTTGGCATCACATCCCACAGCACAGCAACACAGACTCAGCTCTGGGAAGGCTCAGTCACAGGGACTTGATACGGCACCCAGGAGCACAGCCCCAATGGGACAAGGACCCCAAACGAATCCATCTTATTCTGCATGAAAGTTTCATACAGAGTAAACGCATAAGTTGTTTTCTCCCTTTACCAAAGAACAAGAGATATGCACAGCTGTTAACCCCCCAAGGTACCAATTATATAAGCTGGGTTTAATAATATACAAAAGTGACTTTAAATTTAAAGTGGTTTCAACTCACAGACAGATCAAAGTAAGTTACTAGGCAAAATAAAACAGAGTATTAAGCTTAGCTAGCAAGTTCTAAGAAACTTGTTTACATGCAATTTATTACCCTAACAATAATTCTAATAATCTTTTCTCACAAGCTAGTTTGGGCCCAATCCTTCCTTGTGTTCAGTCTCAGATGTTTACAGCAGTCATCTGGGAGGTAAGTAGGAGGTGTCTTGGGGTACGTCTACACTAGCCCCCTAGTTCGAACTAGGGAGGCTAATGAGGGCGACCTCACTCCATGGAATGAGGTTTAACTGTTAATTCGAACTAAGGGGTTTATCTCGGAATCGCGCTTCTCTGCCGCATGTAGACGCGGGCAGTTACTTCGGGCTAGTCAGTTTCCAAAATGGCGACCGGCCGAGAATATGCTAATCAAGCGCGGGATATTTAAATCCCGCGCTTCATTAGCAATTTCGGTCACCCTCACTAGCCTCCCTAGTTCAAACTAGGGGGCTAGTGTAGACATACCCTCGGAGTTTTGCAACTGCCAACTCTCCCTATTGTTTGGTTCCCTGCGCCTATAGATGGGAATCCTTTGGTTTCAGCTTCAAGCCTTTGGCAACAGTTTCTGCAGCAGGGCCCAAAATCACATTGTTACCATAAATCAGTGAATGTTGTCAAAAATGCTATTTTTTTATAATTACAGTTCAAATATCATAACACAAACCCCAAAAAGCAATGATTTAGAGTGTTTCTGAGACAGAAATTTAGCTTTCTCAAATTAATCTTAATTTTTGCTCACCTCTGGTTGCCAAGATCTTGCAAAAAAGCCAGTTCTTACATGATTCCAAGCAGGCTTGTAGATCAGGGGTTCAGTTCAGTCTCGGTTACAGTGCTGAGAATGTACCCTTGTTTGGCAATACAATCATTATTTCCTCTGTATTTTAATGATTCAAAGTTAGCACTTAATAGGTACAGACATAGCTTTCACTCATCTGTATATAGGCTAAGATTTTTTTGGAATTCATTTTCTTAGAGCAGCTCCATTGCATGCCTAGTCTGTCTAGGGAGACTGTTTAAAGTAACTCCATGTCCCTGGCCCCTCGCTTACAGTACAGCGCTGTG
The DNA here is from genome assembly GCA_019425775.1 of Rafetus swinhoei. NCBI lineage: Eukaryota > Metazoa > Chordata > Testudines > Trionychidae > Rafetus > Rafetus swinhoei. The sequence goes on from CM033449.1 coordinate 120,996,999, forward strand.
TAGTACAAGGTCCAGCGTAGAAGACTGTTTTGTCAACAGTTGAAGTGCGTGCTTGTGTAACACTCGGTCAGATGGAGCCAACTGAGGAAATATCATCTGTGACGTTTTCCTCATAGTGGTTTGTCCCCATAGGGGGTGGGGAGGAGCATGGAGTTTAACCCTCCCAATACAGAACAGGCTGCATGTCAGCTCCAACCTCTAAAAATACCCAGTGATTTGTATGTACCCCAGAGAACCCATGGGAAGCCACAGCTATTTGTACAAAGATCCATGTCTCCGGGCTCACTCTGGGTGTGTCTACACAGCACCCAGAGCTCAAAATAAGCCACACGATTTGAGCTATGCAATTTGCGTAGTTTATTTCAAGTCAATTTCAAAATAGCTTATTTCATAATTTGGCGCTGTCTACACAGCACCAAATGTCAAAATAACCCGCTATTCCGAAACATGGAATGAGGTTTACAGGAACGTCAGAATAGCGAGCCCATTATATTTTGAAATAGGCTGGCTGTTAAGACGCAGGATAACTATTTCAGAATACCTCGGGTATCCCAAAATAGTGCTGCGTGTAGACATAGCCTGTGTCCCAGAGGTGTGGCCCACTTCCCTGGCAGTACAGACTATGTGGGGTTTTCTCACTACAGAAGTGGTCAGGAAGCAAAAATGATGAGTAGGCTACATCATCATTGCATTCATTTAGGCTAATGTCTTTAAAGGCATATCTAGGATTTAAGTACCCAAGTCCTGTTAGGTTCTTTTGAAAATTGCAGCAGAAGTGTGTTAAATAAATGCTAAGGGTTAATTTCTGTCCTGTTGCTGTAGACCTTCAGAGGTCCACTAATATTTTGTGATTGTCTTTGCTATTTCATCTGGGTCTTAGAAACAGAAATCTTGGAATAGGGGACTTACAGACATGGAAGATAATTGATTTTTTAATGTTTTTAATGGAAAATTAAATACTGCTTTTAATAGCTGCCAGTATTTTGTCTGTGCTGGATACGTTTTCTAGTTGTAAAGGCTAAAAAAACTTTCTTTGATAGCATAGCAAAGGTGTTTCCATAGCCAGTGGGTTAAATCAATATTTGTTTTTCTATGCTGTTGGATGTCAGACTATATTGCAATGTGAATTAAGGGACGTGTGGCACATCAGATATTGGCTTTTAAAGTTAAACTGCTTCTTTGGGGTCTAAGTCAGCCCTTTGATGTGTACACATGACTTTCATGGGGCTAGATTGACAGTTGGATGACACACCTATATGGGAGAAATGAGATACCACTGTCCCCTCTTTGTATAGGCTACCTGATTGTAGGGCCTAAGTGTGTAATGGAAAGTGGTCTGTGCTCATTTACTCCTTCCCAAATCAATGACGAGCATGTCATAATAAATTATAGACAACCAATAAATTATTATTTCCCTCATCCAACCCTGGAGCAAGAGGGACACAGGGAGTTATTTCTGAGAAACAACATCCTGGAGCAGGGCAATTTACGCACTTCCCCTTGCTCAGCCTAAAGGCACAGTCTAGACTAGGCTGCTGGGCTTGGTATATAAATGGTCTATATCATCAAACACACAAATGATGGACCACACCTAACAACCTACTCCCTTGCTCTGATATTCAGGGGAAGCAGACACGCTATGGTGTGAACACAGACAAAAGAGAATTCAATGTTTTATTCAAGTAACACTTATGGAATCTATTAACTGTTTACAGTGGATAATAATGCCAGGTGTGTGCACACCATTCTCAGGTTTCTAGGAGAACGGTACAAAAAACAAGTCCCCCATTTGTTCAGCAAGAAAAACTGGAATAGTGAGGGGAGGTAATCCAATAATAGAGTAATCCAAGTCAGGAGTCCTGTGGAAAAAGTATTATGTGATCACATAGTACAAGATTGTAACATAATGCATAAGCACAACATGGCCAAATTAAAGTTGCACAGTTCAGCGTATATACAGTGAGGGTAACTAACTTATTCCAGGACATATATTCCACAATTTTTATGCCCTTTCATGTGTACAGTTCCAGCAGCGCTCTTATTTATTCCTTGAGAACACAGACAAATTCCAGATAAAGTAACTGAGCATAATACATGAAACTATGGGGTATGCAGCAGTCTAATTCATTTAAATGAAGAGGGCCACAGGTGGCTTTCTCCTGTAGAGGGAAAAAATAGTTTTGTCCCGAGTCTAACCCTTCTAGCTCTCAGGCTAATACCACTCACTTACATGTTGTACTGATTTAATCTCCCCCAATGTTACTACCTCTAGGAATGTGTACAGAGCAACTAATTAGCATATGGCATAAGGATGTTCTTGAGGTTAAAACGCTGGCCTAGGATTTAGAAGAGCTGGGTTCAGATCTCTCTGTTTCAGCTCACGTGTCTAAAATGGGAAACATAATACTACCTTTCTGGATTGTCTGTTTAGAGACTGAAAGCTCTTTAGGATATAGATTGTTTTCTATCATGTAATTTGTAAAGCACTAGCACAACAGGGTGCTGATCTCAGCTTGGCTCTAGACACTAAGGCTACGTCAAGACTGCAAGCCTCTTTCGAAAGAGGCTTTTTCGAAAGATACCTCGAAAGATACTTTCGAAAAAGTCTCTTTTGAAAAAGAGCGTCTAGACTACAACCAGTACTTTGAAAAAAGCAAGCTGCTTTTTCGAAAGACAGCACCCAGGCAATCTGGATGCTCTCTTTCGAAAAAGCACAGTTTGCTTTACACAGTGCCTTTTTTTGAAAGAGCACTTTCGAAAAAAGGCATTATTCCTCGTAAAATGAGGTTTACCACGTGTAGTCGGTTTGCCGGCCCAGAGGGGTTCCTCCTCCTCCGGCTCAGTGGGCGGCCACTCCAGCCCACTACACTGTCCCTCTTAGGCGAACCCGGTTAGTCCCCGGGGCGCGGTCAGGCCCTTAGTCCCGGGCGTGCCAGCCACAAACCGACCCCTTCCGTCTCTATGGCTAGGCCAAGCCCTTGGTCAGGGCGTGGCAGTAAACCCACACAGACAGTTATACAGTAGCCAGGCCCTTGGTTCAGGGCGTGGCAGCAAACAAACACAGTCAGTTATAAAGTAGCCAGGCCCTTGGTTCAGGGCGTGGCAGCAAAGTAGCCAGGCCCTTGGTTCAGGGCGTGGCAGCAAACAAACACAGTCAGTTATAAAGGCCCGACCCTCAGTCCGGGTGGGCAAACCCCAACAGCAAATGGGGAGCGCCTTGTTCAGGGCGATCACAGGGTACCGGCCTGCGGCAGTAGCCAGGGGGGAGACTGCCACCCGTTGGGTGGGTGGCAGGGGGGGCGCAGGCCCACCCACTCCACTGCGCCCCGGCCCAGGGCCCTAGGAGCAGCAGTGTGGGCTGCTACGGCTCGGCGGGGGCTCCGGCCCGAAACGCGCCGGCCTTGGGCCTTTACCAGCCCCACCAACCCCTGGGCCACTTCCCTTCTCCCCCTCAGCCGGTACCTGGGTGTCGGGGAGCGGAGCTAGGGAGTCCTGGAGGGTCTCGTCCCATCGAGGCGGTCCGACCCAGTCCTCTGCCGCTTGCAGGTCCCTGGGGCTCAGCTGGGCTCCTGGTGCCGGCGGTGTCAGGTAGTCGGGCCGGGCCTCAGGGTTAGGGTCCGAGGGGCTCCTGGACGGCGTCTCCAGTCCCCGTAGCGGAGGACGCTGCTCCTGGCTCCGGGCCAGGTGCTGGGGTGCCGGCTCGGGCTGGCCCTTTGGCTCCTCTGGGGCTTCTGGGACGGGAGGCCGACTCGCTGGGTCTCTGGCTCCCAGGCAGGGGCCAGTAGTCCGTCTCTGGGCCCTGGTAAGTAGGTGGCCCTGGCCAGGCCTCAGCTCACTCCCCAGCCTGGGAGTCCCGGGAGGCCTCTAGCCTCTTGGCAGGCTCAGCCCTGTCTGAGGCTGCTGCCTGGGCTTTTATAGTCCTGGGTCCGCCCCTTAGCTTCCGGTCAGGTGACAGGGCGGGGTTACCCTCCGCCCAACATGGAGCCCGGAGGGGTTCCTCCTCCTCCGGCTCAGTGGGCGGCCACTCCAGCCCACTACACACCCCCCCCCTTAAGTCCAGCCTCCGATCCTCGGGGCTGGGCCCTTGCTCTTCCGCCAGGCGAGACAACGCGTCTGCGTTGGCGTTTGCCTTTCCTGCCCTGTGGCGGACGGAAAACACATAGGGCTGGAGGGCTAAATACCACCTCATCAACCGGCTATTGGTGTCCCGCATATTTTGCAGCCACTTTAACGGTGCATGGTCTGTACACACGATAAATGCATCCCCAAGGAGGTAGTATCGTAAGGCTTCAACCGCCCATTTGATAGCGAGGGCTTCCTTTTCTATCACGGCGTACTGGCGTTCCCGGGGAAACAGTTTGCGGCTGATGTAAACAATGGGGTGTTCTTCTCCGTCGACCTCTTGGGACAGTACGGCTCCCAGACCACTGTCCGAGGCATCTGTCTGCACAATAAAAGGTTTGTCAAAGTCTGGACTAAATAAGACGGGCTCCCTACACAGCGCCGCTTTGAGTTGCTGAAAAGCGGCTTCACACTCTGGGCTCCATCTCACTCTTTGAGGTTGGTTCTTCGTCAGTAGCGTGGTGAGGGGGGCGGCCAAGCTGGCAAACTGGGGACAAATCGGCGGTAGTACCCGCCAGCCCCAGGAATTGGCGGACCTTCCTTTGCACGGATAATTCTGTATGGTCTCCACCTTCCCCACCAGTGGTCGGACCAATCCTCGGCCCAAACGATACCCTAAATAGGTGGTCTCCTGCCAGCCGATTTTACATTTCTTGGGATTGGTGGTGAGGCCTGCGTCTCGGAGGGTTCGTAACACCGCCGCCACTCGGTTCAAGTGCTCCTCCCACCCGCAACTGTAGACGACCACATCATCAAGATAGGCTGCCGCATACTCCAGATGAGGGGCGAGCAGGCGGTCCATCATCCGTTGAAAGGTGGCGGGTGCCCCATGGAGGCCGAACGGCATGCGCACGAAGTGAAAGAGTCCTGAAGGGGCGGTGAAAGCTGTTTTCTCTCTCGACTCCGGGTCCAACGGGATCTGCCAATAGCCTTTCGTAAGGTCTAGGGTGGTTATGAAATTGGCTTTCCCCAGGCGCTCCAGGAGCTCATCCGTCCGAGGCATCGGGTACGCATCGAACTTTGAAATAGCGTTGACTTTCCGAAAATCAATGCAAAATCTGATGCTTCCGTCTGGCTTGGGGACCAATACGACGGGGCTTCTCCATTCACTCTTTGATCGTTCGATTACCCCCAACTCCAACATGGTCCGAACCTCCTTGTCCACCACATCCCGCATCCGCCGGGGAAAAGGTCGGTTACCTTCTCGTACGACCTGTCCGGGAGTTGTTCGGATGTTATGGGTTATGACGGAGGTCCGGCCTGGGTTTGAGGTGAAGGTTTTGGCGAACGCTTCGAGGAGACGCCGAGCTTGGTTCCGTTGGTCCTCGGACAGAGTATCTCCTAACTGGGGTTCACCTTCCTCATTGGCCCCTGGTACTTGGGGGCCCAGTACGGAGTTCCGAGTGCGGCATGACCATCAGTCCTTCCCGGTCCCGCCAGGGTTTGAGGAGGTTCACATGGTAGACTTGCTTTTTCTTGCGCCGATCCGGTTGATACACGTAAGTGACCGGGCTCAGTCGCGGAAATCTCCTACGGCCCCTGCCAGCGAGCCAGTAACTTTGACTCCTCCGAGGGGAGTAATAGCAACACCCTATCCCCGGGCTCAAATATTCTTTCTTGAGCCCCACGGTTATACCCCTGCTCCTGTGCACTTTGGGCGGCCTGTAGGTTCTCTCGGGCCATGGCCCCCGCTCGAGAGAGTCTCTCTTGGAGTCGGAGCACATACTGCAAGAGTCCTACGGAGGTTGAGGGGGTCTGCTCCCAGGTCTCCTTCATCAAATCAAGGATGCCGCGGGGTCGTCTGCCGTATAGGAGTTCAAAGGGGGAAAATCGAGTGGAGGCCTGCGGCACCTCTCGAACCGCCATTAAGAGCGGGGGAACTAGCTGATCCCAGTGCTTCATTTCGGCCGGTGGAAACTTCCTCAGCATCCCCTTTAGAGTCCGGTTAAACCGTTCTACCAGTCCATCGGTCTGGGGATGGTAGACGGAGGTCTGCAGCTTGTGGATGCCAAGGATGTCGCAGACCTGGCGTAGCAGCCGGGAGGTGAAGTTCGTCCCTTGGTCTGTCAGTAGCTCGCAGCCCTACCCAGGCAAAGACTCGTACCAGTTCATTACGCAATGGTGCGGGCATGGGTATTTCGGAGGAATAGCCTCGGGAATCGGGTCGCGTAGTCCATGAGCGTTAGAATATACCGAACCCTGCCTTGCTTCGTGGGAAGGGCCCCACTATGTCCAAGGCAACCCGCTCGAAGGGGTCCCTACCACCGGTAAGGGAACAAGCGGTGCTTTGGCACCCGGGGCAGCGGCCAACTGGCAGTCCGGGCAAGACTGGCAATAGTCCTTGACTTCCTTATACACTCCAGGCCAGAAAAACCGGGCCAGGACTCGGGCCAGGTCTTTTCCTGTCCGAGATGACCTGCAGCGGGAATGTCATGAGCCAGTCGCAGCACGGCGCGCCGATGGCAGCGGGGTACGAGTAACTGGGCTTCTTCTTCCTGGGTTTGCGAGTTCTGCACGACCCGGTAGAGCCTGTCTGCTCGTAGCTCAAACCGGGGCCACTGTGCCGCCCTCTGCGGATCAACCACGGTCCCGTCAACACAGGCGAGTTGGCTGTAGGCGGCTCGTAGAGTGGGATCGTCCCGTTGGTCTCGAGGAAAATCCACCGAGTCCAATGCGATCGGGGCGTCTTCCGGGCCCGCGGGCGCCGATTCCGCCGGCTCAGGCACCTCAACCTCCCTGGGCTCCTCCCGGTGGAGTGACCCCCGCGTCCGGGCCCCCTGGGGTTCCTCCCCCAGGAGCTCCCCACCCGGCGCGGTCGGCGTCGGCGGCTCCTCCGGGCTAGGTTCTCGAAGGAGGGCCGCCAGCTCGGGCCAATCACGGCCCAATACCATGGGGTAGGGTAAATTGGCCACCACCCCTACCAACATTACCCTGGTTACCCCTCTAATAGTTAGGAGCAGTCGGACCCGAGGGTACGTCTTCACGTCCCCATGGACGCACCGCAATTGCAGCTCCCCTTCAGGCACCACGGTGGCGGGAAGGACCTCAGGGCGAACGAGTGTCTGGCTGCACCCCGAGTCGAGGAGAGCGAACAACTGCGGGGCCCCCGCTGGTCCCGTCGTCGTGCGGGTTGGCGGGCCAGCAGGGAGAGCCTGGGTGGCCGCCGGGCAGTCCTGGCCGTAGTTGCACTCCATTTCCATGCAGTCCCTTTGTAAATGGCCCATACGCCCACAGGAGAAGCAGGGACCTAACTCCGGGTAGGCCGCACGGGCGGGATCCCCGCTGGGGAAGGCGTCGCCGCTCCGCGGCACTGGCTGGGGCCCTCCAGTCCTTCGCGGGTGGGGCCCGACTGGCGCGCTGAAGGTCCTCCTCTTATTCTCCTCGGGGCCCCGCCTGCCCGAAGTGCAGACCTGGTCCGGGTAGTGGCCCGGAGCCCTCGAGGCTCTTGGGATTGGCGCCGGGTCCGGGTGCCCAATGCCACTGGGCTCTCGGCGGCTAGAAAGTCCTCCATGAGGTGACCGCCTCTGCAAGCGTTGCTGGGCGGTGCCGGAGGGCCCAGGCCCGACCGCGGGAGCAGCTGAGTGACCTGCTCTAGGCAACCTGCTCCACAATCTCCTCAGCGGACTGCTGCTCTGGCCGAAGCCAGCGTCGGCAAAGGGTCCTAACCCCGTGGGCGACGGCCCGAGGGCGGGCGCCCGATGGATAACTCATGGACCTAAGCCGTTGGCGAAAAGTTTCTGGGGAGATATCCAGGGCATCCAGGATGGCTGCTTTGACCTCGGTATAGTCCTGCGCTGTCTCCAGGGGTAAAGCCCGGTAGGCCTCCTGCGCTAGCCCCGTCAAATATGGAGCTATCAGGGTGGCCCACTGTTCTCGGGGCCACTGCATGATGGTCGCCACCCGCTCGAACGTTTCCAAAAATGCTTCTGGGTCGTCCTCCGGGCCCATCTTAGTGAGGTGGACTGGGGTCTTTGCGCCCGTCTGGACCCCTGCGGGTCCCTCTCGTGATTCACCCGGTCGGGTCCACAGGTTCGCCAGCTGCTGGAACCCCTGCAGTTGCAGCTCCTGGTTCTGCTTCGCCACCTCCTGTAGGAGCTGGCTGTTTTGGGCACCCAGCTGTGTCAGCAGCTCCTGCTGTTGTTGGTGCTGCGCTGCCAACTGTTGAGCCAAGAGCTTCTGCTGCTGTTGCTGACCCTCAGCCATAAGTTTGAATATTTTATCCCATTCCATGTTTGTCCTGCACCCGCAAGCACGCGGGGGACGGAGGGGAAAGGGGAAAGAAATTATACCGTTAAGTTTTTTTTTTGTTTGTTTTGTTTTTTGGTACACTGAGGCACACGTTCAGCCCCTTACGTCAGGGGCGGGATCGATCCTGCCCACGTTCTCCACCACGTGTAGTCGGTTTGCCGGGCCCAGAGGGGTTCCTCCTCCTCCGGCTCAGTGGGCGGCCACTCCAGCCCACTACACGGTCCCTCTTAGGCGAACCCGGTTAGTCCCCGGGGCGCGGTCAGGCCCTTAGTCCCGGGCGTGCCAGCCACAAACCGACCCCTTCCGTCTCTATGGCTAGGCCAAGCCCTTGGTCAGGGCGTGGCAGTAAACCCACACAGACAGTTATACAGTAGCCAGGCCCTTGGTTCAGGGCGTGGCAGCAAACAAACACAGTCAGTTATAAAGTAGCCAGGCCCTTGGTTCAGGGCGTGGCAGCAAAGTAGCCAGGCCCTTGGTTCAGGGCGTGGCAGCAAACAAACACAGTCAGTTATAAAGGCCCGACCCTCAGTCCGGGTGGGCAAACCCCAACAGCAAATGGGGAGCGCCTTGTTCAGGACGATCACAGGGTACCCGGCCTGCGGCAGTAGCCAGGGGGGAGACTGCCACCCGTTGGGTGGGTGGCAGGGGGGGCGCAGGCCCACCCACTCCACTGCGCCCCGGCCCAGGGCCCTAGGAGCAGCAGTGTGGGCTGCTACGGCTCGGCGGGGCTCCGGCCCAAAACGCGCCGGCCTTGGGCCTTTACCAGCCCCACCAACCCCTGGGCCACTTCCTTCTCCCCTCAGCCGGTACCTGGGTGTCGGGAGCGGAGCTAGGGAGTCCTGGAGGCCCATCGAGGCGGTCCGACCCAGTCCTCTGCCGCTTGCAGGTCCCTGGGGCTCAGCTGGGCTCCTGGTGCCGGGCGGTGTCAGGTAGTCGGGCCGGGCCTCAGGGTTAGGGTCCGAGGGCTCCTGGACGGCGTCTCCAGTCCCGTAGCGGAGGACGCTGCTCCTGGCTCCGGGCCAGGTGCTGGGGTGCCGGCTCGGGCTGGCCCTTTGGCTCCTCTGGGGCTTCTGGGACGGGAGGCCGACCGCTGGGTCTCTGGCTCCCAGGCAGGGGGCCAGTAGTCCGTCTCTGGGCCCTGGTAAGTAGGTGGCCCTGGCCAGGCCTCAGCTCCCACTCCCCAGCCTGGGAGTCCCGGGGAGGCCTCTAGCCTCTTGGCAGGTTCAGCCCTGTCTGAGGCTGCTGCCTGGGCTTTTATAGTCCTGGGTCCGCCCCTTAGCTTCCGGTCAGGTGACAGGGCGGGGTTACCCTCCGCCCAACATGGAGCCCGGAGGGGTTCCTCCTCCTCCGGCTCAGTGGGCGGCCACTCCAGCCCACTACACCACGGTTGAAAAAACTGCCGCGTTCTTTAGATTTACTTTTGAAAGAACGCAGCTGCAGTCTAGACGCAAGTGAAGTTTTTTCGAAAAAAGGCCACTTTTTGTGAAAAAATCTTGTAGTCTAGACACACCCTAATAGGAATAATCATGGAGTGATATAGACAAATGTCAGTCTCCCAGGGTAGCCAATGTGGGTGGTGACTCTCTTTGGGAGAAAAGAGTGGCATTAAAGAACTGCTAGACAGCTGGGCAGATGTGAGAATTCTATTCCTGTTTTTTACTTTTCAAAGAACACCACATAAAGGCTCAAGGACTTGTTAACTGCAATGCTTTTATTAAAACTCATAGTGCTGGGAAAATGAATCATGTTGGCTTCTTAACCTTTTTTAATGCAGAGCTTTTAAAGAAATCCTTGAAAACATCAATGCAATAGAAGTTATCTTTCACATTCTGTATTTGGTGCAATTTTTCAAAGGCACAATATCTTATCTGCCTGTGGTGAATCACACAAAATATTTCCTCATGAGGCCCTCTTCCTGAAATGTGACTAAAGTCTGAAACAGGTTCAGTAGCTATAGGGTTTTGTTGATAGCTAAATGACAAGAAACAACCACTTTGATTTGAAAACTGATTGATCTGTACCTCAAACTTGCTAACAAGTAATATATACATATCATATGATCAAGCAGGTCCCACTAGAATTTCTTGTCTCTGTGAATAATAGATGTGATTGCTCCTCCTAACGTATCTTTTCACAGAAAGGAATTTCCAGAAGAAATACTACTAAAAGTCCAAATCCCACTGAAGTGAATTGCCTCCCATAGACTTTAGTGAGCATTGCATCAGGCTCTCAATGCCCTGCAACTGAAAGTTTAAAAAAAATCATAAACACTGAGACCCAGTACCTCTTGTGAGCCCATCCTCAATAATGAGGACAGGCAGGCAAACACAGACAGTATTGCATATTGCAATTTAAAGCTGAACAAAAGGAAGTCCAACAATGACGTTGCTCTGTCAGACAAGTCTGTGTACTGTCTGGTGTTTATATTTTTGACATAGGAAGCCATGGATTTTATTTTCTTCAACTTTGAGCTGTTTATTCTGATTACAAATGTTTTAACCAGGAACCAGGAGGTTCAGTGATTTCTGTCTAGATTGCAAGCTTATTCTCTGAAAGATCTGGAATTAATCATCTTTTTAAGTTTATATCTGACTCATGGGAGAATGTTTGTTCATTTTTATGTTTACTCCTCGCTTCCTGTTTATACATATAGGCTACGTCTACACTGGCATGATTTTCCGGAAATGCTTAAAACGGAACAGTTTTCCGTTATAAGTATTTCCGGAAAAACAGCGTCTACATTGGCAGGATGCTTTTCCGGAAAAGCGTCCGTGGCCAATGTAGACGCCGCTTTTCCGAAAAAAGCCCGATCGCCATTTTCGCGATCGGGTGTTTTGCGGAAAAGACTACTGGGCTGTCTACACTGGCCCTTTTCGGAACAGTTTTCGGAAAAAGGACTTTGCCTGAGCGGGAGCAGCATAGTTTTTCCGGAAAAGCAGCTGATTTCTTACTGTAGATCGTCAGTGCTTTTCCGGAAATTCAAGGGGCCAGTGTAGACAGCTCGCAGCTTATTCCGGAAAAGCGGCTGATTTTCCGGAATAAGTGGCCCAGTGTAGACACAGCCATATAGTTTGAAGCATCATTAGTTAAGATGAAGATTAATGTAAAAGAGCAATTAAGTATCAATATATCCCGCTCTCCAAATGAGATGAGCTTTTACAATAACCCTAGTTGTTTTTTTAATTAATTTTATACTCCTTTTCCTTCTGTCACTTACTAATATTAGCCCCTCCTTCAGTAAGATGCTTAAGCTTGCAAAGAGTCCCAGTGACTTCATGATCTGAGGTAATTTCACAGAATCATAGAATCATAGAGCTGGAAGAGACCTCAGGAGGTCATTGAGTCCAGCCCCCTGCTCAAAGCAGGACCAATCCCAACTAAATCATCCCAGCCAGGGCTTTGTCAAGCCGAGCCTTAAAAACCTATAGGGATGGAGATTCCACCACCTCCCTAGGTAACCCATTCCAGCACTTCACCACCCTCCTAGTGAAATAGTTTTTCCTAATATCCAACCTAGACCTCCCCCACTGTAACTTGAGACCATTGCTCCTTGTTCTGCCATCCATCACTACTGAGAACAGCCTCTATTCATCCTCTTTGGAACCTCCCTTCAGGAAGTTGAAGGCAGCTATCAAATCCCCCCTCACTCTTCTCTTCTGCAGACTAAATAACTCCAAATCCCTCAGCCTTTCCTCATAGGTCAGGTGCTCCACCCCCCTAATCATTTTGGTCGCCCTCCTCTGGACCCTCTCCAATGCATCCACATTCTTTCTGTAGTGTGGGGCCCCAGAACTGGACACAGTACTCCAGATGTGGCCTCACCAATGCCGAATAAAGGGGAATAATCACTTCTCTAGATCTACTGGCAATGCTCCTTCTAATGCACCCTAATATGCCATTTGACTTCTTGGCTACAAGGGCACACTGTTGACTCATATCCAGCTTCTCATCCACTGTATTCCCGAGGTCCTTTTCTGCAGAACTTCTACTTAGCCATTCAGTCCCCAGCCTGTAACAATGCCTGGGATTCTTCCGTCCCAAATGCAGGACTCTACACTTGTCCTTGTTGAACCTCATCAGATTTCTTTTGGCCCAATCCTCTAATCTGGCTAGGTCACTCTGGACCCTATCCCTGCCCTCCAATGTATCTACCTCTCCCCCTAGCTTAGTGTCGTCCGCAAATTTGCTGAGGGTGTAATCCATCCCCCCATCCAGGTCATTAAAAAAGATGTTGAACAAAAATGGCCCTAGAACTGATCCTTGGGGCACTCCACTTGAAATCGACTGCCAACCTGATATCGAGCCATTGATCACTACCCGTTGGGCCCGACAATCTAGCCAGCTTTCTATCCATCTTACAGTCCATTTATCCAATCCATATTCCCTTAACTTGCTGGCAAGAATATTGTGGGAGACCGTATCAAAAGCTTCGCTAAAGTCAAGGTATATCACATCCACTGACTTCCTCATGTCCACAGAGCCAGTTACCTCATCATAGAAGCTAATCAGATTGGTGAGGCATGGCTTGTCCTTGGTGAATCCATGTTCACTATTCCTGATCACATTCCCCTCTTCCAAGTGCTTCAAAATGGATTCATTGAGGATCCCCTCCATGATTTTTCCGGGGACTGAGGTAAGGCTGACGGGTCTGTAGTTCCCTGGATTGTCCTTCTTCTCTTTTTAAAAGATGGGCACTACTTTTGCCTTTTTCCAATCATCCGGGATCTCTCCTCATCTCCACGAGTTTTCAAAGATATTGGCCAAAGGCTCTGCAATGATATTTTCCAACTCCCTCAGTACCCTCGGATGCATTGACTCTGGACCCATGGATTTGTGTATGTCTAGCTTTTCTAAATAGTTCTTAACCTGTTGTTTCTCCACAGAGGGCTGCCCACCTCCTTCCCATACTGCATTGTGTAGTGCATTTGTCTGGAAGCTGACCTTGTCTGTGAAGACAGAGGCAAAAAAAGCACTGAGTACTTCAGCTTTTTCCACATCATCTGTCACTAGGTTACCTCCCGCATCCAGTAAGGACCCCACACCTTCTCTGATCACCCTCTTATTGCTAACATGCCTGTAGAAACCTTTCTTGTTACCCTTCACATCCCTTGCTACCTGTAATTCCAATTGTGCTTTCACGTTCCTGATAAGTCCCCTGCATTCTCAAGCAATATATTTATACTTCTCCCTAGTCATCTGTCCAAGTTTCCACTTCTTGTAAGCTTCCTTTTTGTGTTTAAGCTCACCAAGGATTTCCCTGGTAAGCCAATCTGATCACGTACCGTATTTGCTTTTCTTGCTGCACATTGGGATGGTTTCTTTCTGTGGCTTCAATAAGGCTTCTTTAAAATACTGCCGGCTGTCCTCGACTCCTTTCCCCTTCATGTTAGCATCCCAGGGGATCCTGCCCATCAGTTCTCTGAGGGAGTCAAAGTCTGCTTTTCTGAAGTCCAGGGTCTGTATTTTGCTACTCTCCTTTCTTCCTTTGGTCAGGATCCTGAAATCTACCATCTCATGATCACTGCTTCCCAGGTTGTCACCCACCTCTACTTCCCCTACTAGTTCCTTCCTGTTTGTGAGCAGCAGGTCAAGCTGCACATGGCTCCTTGTTGGTTCCTTCAGCACTTGTACCAAGAAGTTATCCCCAACATTCCCCAAAAACTTCCTGGATTGTCTGTGTACTGCTGTATTGGTCTCCCCACAGATGTCAGGGTGATTAAAGTCCCCCACGAGAACCAGAGCCTGCGATCTGGAAGTTTCTTTTAGTTGTCTGAAGAAAGCCTTGTCTACCTCATCCACCTGATCTGGTGGTCTATAGCAGACCCCAACCACAACATCACCCCTGTTGCTTTCGCCTCTAAACTTAACCCATAATTTCCAGAATAGGGGTTATTATGTGCATGTAGGTACCCACATGCACATGTATGCACACAGATATATAACTTGCAGGTAGAGCTGGTTGGTAATTTTGTGCTCAAATTTAATTTTTTTATTTTAAAAAATATTTTATTTTGAGTCAGTTCAACATTAAATTATTGCCTATCAATGCAAAGCATCATGGGGTTGGAGTTTTAGCTTGTGTGCGCGTCCTAAGAGACCATGTTTTCATTATTATTTGTATCATGGCAGCACGCAAATGCTCAATCAAGACTGAGGCTCCCTGTGTGCAAGTGATGAAGAAAAACACAACTGTACTGTCCATGCCCCCAGTGGATTTTGCATTTGGTCTGTAAAGTGACTAGTGCCCAAAAAGCTGCTCTTTTGATAGAGGTACACTGTGGGTCATATTTGAGCTGTGGTTTTCAAAACCATCTGAGGGAGTCATATGGGAATTTATGAGACTCGGATGCCTAATTCCAATGAATGGTTTTGAAAATCTCACCCTAAATTATCAAATGTTTCTACATTCAAAGGATGAGAAAAGACAGCCAATGGCGTCTCGTGAGCATAGTCAAGGAAAAGTGAGTTGTTTTAAAGGTGGATCATGATCACTCATGGGGTTTCAGTTATTAAAACTTGATGGATTTTAGGAAGTGTCATTCAAAGGGGCACAAAAGCAAATCAGTGGAGTGTCTGTCTTGGAGTGTTGGTGCCACTTACATAGACTGCTAATGGTCGATTAAGCAGAATTACTGTCCGACTTCAAATCTTCTATTCTGGGCTAAGGTTACAAAAACCCTTGTTGTGAGACAACTCTCATGGTATCTAGACATGGGGTTATCACAGAGATGAAACTGGTTGCGCTGAATGACCTCTTGGTGAAGGATCAAGATCAATTGTCCAGGCTTGTATTGTTAACTGCCATCTGCAGCAGTTGCATTGGTTATATGTTGCAAGTGATTAATAATCTACATAATTGAAATCAGTGGTTTCATTTCTACCAACCATAGAGTTGGAAGAAACCTCAGGAGGTCATAGAGTCCAACCTGCTGCTAAAAGCTGGACCATTCCCCACTAAAACATCCCAGCCAGGTCTTTGTCAAGCCAGGATTTTAAAACCTCTAGGGATGGAGATTCCACTACCTCCATAGGTAACCCATTCCAGTGCTTCACCATCCTCCTAGTGAAATAGTTTTTCCTAATATCCAACCTAGACCTCCCACACTGTAATTTGAGACCATTGCTCCTTGTTCTGCCATCTGTCACCACTGAGAACAGCCTCTATCCATCCTCTTTGGAACCCTCCCTTTAACTAATTAAAGGCTGCTATAAAATCCCTCCTCATTCATCTCTTCTGTAGACTAAATAAGCCCAAATCCCTCAGCCTCTCTTCAAAGGTCATGTGCTCCAGCCCCCCAATCATTTTTGTTGCTCTACTCTGGACTCTCTCCAATGCATCCACATCATTTCTGTAGTGTGGGGCCCCAGAACTGGACACAGTACTCCAGATGTGGCCTCATCAGTGCTGAATAAATGGAAATAATCACTGCCCCAGATCTACTGGCAATGCTCTTACTAATGCAACCCAATATAACATTCGTCTTCTTGGCTACAAGGGCACACTGTTGATTCATATCCAGCTGTAATCCTCAGGTCCTTTTCTGCAGAACTGCTACTTAGCCAGTTGGTCCCCAACCTGTAGCAGTGATTGGGATTCTTCCGTTCCAAGTGCTGGACTCTGCACTTGTCCTTGTTGAACCTCGTCAAATTTATTTTGGCCCAATCCTCCAATTTGTCTAGGTCACGCTGGACCCTATCCCTGCCCTCCAATGTATCTACCTCTCCCCCTAGCTTAGTGTCATCCGCAAACTTGCTAAGAGTGGAATCCACTCCCTCATCCAGGTCATTAATAAAGATGAGTAGTCCTGAGGCATCTTAGGGTACATCTACACTTGCTCCCTAGTTCAAGCTAGGAATGCAAATGTAGCCGACTGAAAATGCTAATGAAGTGGGGGGTTTAAATAAGTGGAATAACGGAATAAATGAGTGGAATAATGTGCGGGTGAGATTATGCTAATGAAGCATGGGATATTTAAATCCCCACTTCATTAGCAATTTTGATTGGCTACATTTGCATCCCTAGTTCGAACTAGGGAGCAAGTGTAGACGTACCCTTAGAAACTAACAAAAATATATAATGTCATGTCAAATCATGTCAAACCCATTAGATAGCTTTTTTTTTTGATAGGATAACAAGTCTTGTGAATAAAGGGGAAGCGGTGGATGTGGTATACCTAGACTTTACTAAAGCATATGATACGGTCTCGCATGACCTTATCAATATACTAGGAAAATACAACCTAGATGGGGTTACTATAAGGTGGATGCATAACTGGCTGGAAAACCATTCCCAGAGAGTAGTTATTAATGATTCACAGTCATGCTGGAATGTCATAACAAGTGGGGTTTCTCAGGGGTTTGTTTTGGGACCGGTTCTGTTCAAGATCTTCATCAATGATTTAGATATTGGCATAGAGAGTATGCTTATTAAGTGAGCAAATGATACGTAGCTGGAAGGGGTTGCAAGTGATTTGGAGGATAGGATCATAATTCAAAATGATCTGGACAAACTGGAGAAATGGTCTGCAGTAAATAGGATGAAGTTTAGGGTTATGGACAAATGCAAAGTACTCCACTTAGGAAGGAACAATAAAAAAAAAAAGCAACATGATTTTGGGATGAATTAACAGGAGTGTTGTGAGCAAGACACGAGAAGTCTTCCACTCTACTATGCATTGATTAGGCCTTAATTGGAGTATTATGTCCAGTTCTGGGCACCACTTTTCAAGAAAGATGTGGAGAAATTGAAAAAAGATCCAGAGAAGAGCAACAAAAATGATTAAAAGTCTAGAAAATATTACCTATCAGGGAAGACTGAAAGAACTGGGTTTGTTTAGTTTAGAAAACAGAAGACTGAGGGGGGACATGATAGCAGTTTTCAAATACCTGAAAGGGTGTTACAAGGAGGAGGGAGAAAAATTACCTTGTCATAGAAGGCAATCAGATTGGTCAGACATGACTTGCTCTTGTTGAATCCATGTTGACTATTCCTGATCACTTTCGTCTCTTCCAAGTGCTTCAAAATGGGTTCCTTGAAATTTTTTGACAACTGAGGTGAGATCTGTAGTTCCTCAGATTCTCTTTCTTTCCATTTTTAAAGACAGGCAGTAATTGCCCGAGACCCCTTCTGATCGCCACGAGTTTTCAAAGGCTCTCTCATTCAGTAGTGCTTCACATGTGGAAATTCTATTGGTGTAACTAGGACTTTGTTTTGGAGACACTACATAATTGGGCCCTTATCCTACACAAGAGATGTCTAATCATGGAGATCAATTGACTTTGGTAGGAATTAGTGCAGAAGGAAAGGTCTCCAGCTCCCTTTGCAGGATCAGTGCTTTGACCTGCAAAGGATTGTGGCCAATACTGAGCCTGGCACTGTATGGGAGTGCAGGAGCAGAAGGATGGTATGAGGTTATCTTTCCCCCTTTAGACTCAACAGAGTCAGGGTGAATATGACATGATATTAACACTGCTGCTTGGCCTGTCCTCGCTGAAGCAGGTGAGCAGTAATGGGGCTACAGTTGGATAGGCATATGAGGGAATGTGTTCTGATCTTTCTGCAGGGCTGGTGGAGCAGTTCACACTTCTCCCGTACTCTTCCAACTTTGAGAAAGTTTGTATTTGAAACACATAGAGCTCTATGCTTTAACTAAGAGAAAAGCACACCCTGGGAAGTCTAGAATATATTGATAAATAAATTAAATATGACATCTTTTCCCCATTAGTATCATATTTAAAATGAAATGGACCATTCACTTCCTAACGCAAATGGCTGACCACACTGTTTTTTCAGTGGCTTTTCAGTGTTATATAAGAGTCGCAAGAGCATCAACTTTCTTTTCTCCTGCTCTACTATAGGCTGCAAACTCCAGGGCATAAACATGGCAGATGTTACAATAATTGCTGTTTTCAGCTGACTGAAAAAGAATTGTAAAAGCAAATACTTTTCTGTTGTGAATTTCAGAAATGGCAGCCTTCCTAAATCGTTTTTGTGCTGAAAGCAAATCTTAACAGTTCAGTCCATTTGGGGGTGGGAGGGACAATTGGCTCTTGTCAGTGTTTTGAGTACTGGAAAGAGAATAGTTCTCAAAATAGCTGAATCTCTGAAAGTGAGGAAATGTTTTCAAGTCGGACCACTATATCGATATCTGTATATGTTCTGATACTTGTTTATATGTGTGACGGACTGGGCCGAGTCTGGGCACAGCCGAGGGCGTCCACTCAGGGCGCATTGCTCAAATTCGGGGCTCCTTACAGCCCCCAGACTGGAGACCTTCCCAAATAGGCCACAAACCAGTCCCCCAGAGCGCTTCAGCTGCCTGCCTGGCCAGCCAGAAGCCTCATGAGCAAAACCCCTCTGACACCCCAGCAATATCCGTGCCCCAGATGGCCCCGGGCCTAATACATAAGTGAGGGGTATTAGAGCCCAATCTCACCTATCCCGATCAAGTTCTGTCCGGTTCCAAGAAACCAGCCACAGATCCCAGGTCAATTTACACTCTGGATCTTACCCACAAGATCACACTGAGCCAATCCTTTAGAATCTAAAATCTAAAGGTTTATTACTACAAGAAAGAAAAGCATGAGAGTAAGGTTGTTAAAGTATCATACATTACATGCATCGAATCTCCCCGTTCTCGATGCAGGCTTGCAGCAGAGATGTTATAACTGCTGGCTTAAAAGTCTTTGGTGTACATCCTATGTCAGGATGGGTCCACAGTTCTCTCCGGCTCGTTGATCCCTGCAATCCTGCATCTGGGATGAAGACCTGAGCTGAGCACCAAGATGGAGTCGTACACATGGCATATTTATATCCCTCCCCCCCCTCCTCCCTCCCCCCCCCAGCTTCTTCCAAGCTGGAGACAGTCACATGGTCAGTGGCCAGGTGTGTCTTTGGCCTTCAGAGGTCCATTGTTCCCGGGAGCTTTGTTCATTAGCATGTCTATGGGCTGAGCATTCCTTGTCTATTGCTCAACCACAAACAGAGAAGTTTCCAGTACTGACACAGAATACATATTCATAATTCCACACCCAGATACTATACAAGTATATGGATAGCATATACAGAACCAGTAGAAGGAAAGCTTTCGTTTGACACCTTACATGGCCCCCTTTGTATCAATTTTTGGGGCAAACACCACCCCCCATGTGTATAGCAGTGATCTGGCTGCTCCCTTAAACTCCGGTAACATGACAATATGGCCATTAACTCTAGGTGAATCCCCCCACAACTGAGATCAGCAATACCAGGCAGAATGGACAGCTGGGATGGATTTTCTTTCATGACCTGGCTCCTCTGAGTCACCTGAATGGGACCAGAAAACCTGGAATCTGACTGCAACTAGCCAGCTGAAAATTCTGTCAGTGTGGGGAATTCTCAGATGGCTTAAAACAGCTCATCTGGCAATCAGCTTCTCTACTGGATTGTACTTTCTCCTCACCTATCATTATTTTATAGACCTCTATCATATCCTACCTTAACAGTCTCTTTCCAAGCTGAAAAGTCCCAGTCTTATTAATCTCTCCTATATGGAAGTTTTTCCATATCCCTTGTCCCTTTTGTTTCCCTTTTCTCTACCTTTCTAATTCCAAAATCCTTTTTGAGATGGCACGGCCACATCTGCATATAATATTCAAGATGTGGGTATATGATGGATTTATACAAAGGCAATATGATTTTTTTTTACTTATTTATCCCTTTCTTAATGATGTCCAACATTCTGATCACTTATTGATAGCTGCTGCTTACTGAGTTGATGTTTTCAGAGAACTATCCACAATGACTCAAAGATCTCTTTCTTGAGTGATAACTTTGCTAATTTAGCCCTCATCCTTTGGTATGTATAGTTGGGATTATGTTTTCATTA
Source organism: Rafetus swinhoei (assembly GCA_019425775.1). Taxonomy (NCBI): domain Eukaryota; kingdom Metazoa; phylum Chordata; order Testudines; family Trionychidae; genus Rafetus; species Rafetus swinhoei. Next base: position 121,017,236 of record CM033449.1, read on the forward strand.
CTTTTCATTTATCAACATTGAATTTCATCTGCCATTGTGTTGCTCACTCACCCAGTTTTGTAAGAACCATTGGTAACTCTTTGCAAAACTCTTTGTTTTGGACTTTATGGCCTCGGGTAATTGTGTATGTCTGCAAATTTAGCCATCTTTCTCTTGACCCCTTTTTCCAGATCATTTATGAATACGTTTAATAGTACTGGTCCTGGTGCAGACCCCTTGGGGACACCACCAATCAGTCACTGATTCATGAGAGGACCTTTCCTCTTATCCCCTGATAGCTTACTTTGCTTAAGGGCCTTTGGTGAGGGACCTTGTTAAAGGCTTTCTAAAAATCTAAGTACACTAGATCCACCAGATCATCTTTGTCCACAGGCTTGTTGAAAAATAATAAAAGTAAGACATCTGCTAATATTTTGAGGGGGAAAATCTAGGTAAGACAATTGAATTCAATAAATATAATCCTCTACTCATCTATACATTAACTACCATGTGTCATCTCATTTCAGATGCCACTGATACTGCAGCTATTAATGTTGATCTTTGTCCAGTTGGTTTTTACAGCTCTTGTACATGATGCCAGACTTCCCCAGACACAAAAATAATGAATGCTATGAATTATGCAACTTCTGTGGGTTCCGTGTTTAGCAGCTTTATTGTGCAGATCTTTGCACTCATACAACTGGGCAAATATAAGACCATGGGTAGAAAGAAAAAAGAAATAACATTTAAACTAGTAGTCTTACCCTTTTTGTATAACTTGCAAAATTTTCCCTTAAGGCTTCCTATTGTGTATAACAAGTGAAGAGAGTACTAGCACTTCAAGCATTAAATTTGCTTTACTCCAGTTCATTAGCTTTGTGTTGTAATTGCATCTGAAAATAAACTTGCTCATGCTTATGGTATTATGATTTCTCATTTTTTGCCTCCCCCTTCCCATGTCCTTGCATCTTAAAAAGAGAAGCTATATTAGAAAAGAAAAACACCTTATGGAATTTGAAAGCAGTGTGAATCTCTCCATAACCTTCTTGCCATTACAGGACTTCAGTTACACAGACCCACTGGACCTCTCAGACACTTAATTTTATAAATTAGGAAAATGTAAAATAGAAATAAACTAGGAACTAGGCACTTCACTGTATGTGCTTTGTCCAGCTTTCATGGATAATTTCACCTATGAGAAGATAGCATGCCTGAAATTCACAAATCAGAATTGTGCAATTCTTGGTTATGCTTTGCAAACTGAGAACATGCCTACTGTATTCAATCCAAAATTCATCAGTCAGTGGTAAGATTCCTGTAACTTCAAAGATTTTGGATCAGATCCATTGTCTACCAAAGGGCTCGATGAGACTCTGCAATATGTAGAATTTCCTTCTCTCTTGCTCTGTATGGCCAGACACAATTCAGTGGACTCAATCCCTGTTTCTGATACCCAGGGTATGTCTACACTGCAGCATTTTTCCAGAAAAACAATACTTGCATCCACACTGCCATTAAGTTCTTTCGACAAAAAGTCGAAAGAATGGAGGGGACTTTCCAAAGCTTTTTCAGAAAAAGGCGTGTGTGCATGCAGAAGAGGGAGTTCTTTTGAAAGAAGAGGCCTCCAGGAAAAAACACAGGTGCCCTGGTGGCCACTCCATCCAAACTGATCACAACTCTATAGTCCCTGTCTCTTGCCAGCTCTTAAAGCAGTAGGCACCCAGGACAAGCCTTGTGGCAGGAAGCCGGCCTTGGGAGCTGTACCTCATGACGCGGCTGCCACTGCCACACAAAATTGGACCCAATGGCCCAGCCTCAAGCCTCCTGACACCACCCTGACCCTCACGGGGAGCACCTCCAGGCCTCCCAGTACCCAGCCAGAGGCACCAAACATCATGCGCTATGTTGGTTCGGGGCAGAGAGCTCGTCTGTCCTGGACCTGCAGGATCATTGCTCCCAGAGGCAAAATACCAACATCTATGGCTGGATGGCCGAGGATCTGGCCATGAGGGGCCATCCCCCACACACATTAGAACAGGTCCAGAGCAAGGTGAAAGAGCTCTGGCAGGGCTACGCCAGGATCAGGGAGCGTAGCTGTCACTCCGGGGCAGGGCCCCACTCCTGCCCCTATTACCAGGAGCTCCACCAAATCCTGGGGTGGGGGGTGAAGCCCCTTCCCCACCTGTGGTGGACTCAGGGGTAGAGATGACTGATGTTGCCCTCCTGGAGCTCCCTGCCGAGGAGGAGGAGGAGACAGCCAGCACAGTCACCCTCAACCTCGAGCTGAGATCTCCCAGGCATCCTCTGAGGGTGGGGAGGGATCATCAGGTGAGTGCTCACAGTTTGTCACACACACAGGGCTAGGGAGGCGGGCACAGAGGGGATGGGGTGAGATTGTCATTCGGCCTGAACATTGTGCTGCACTCCATGTGTTATGCTTAAACAAAGCACGTGAGATCTTTTATAGAGGAAAAGGCAGTACGCCGCATTTATTGAGAATACATAAAATCTGTAAAACACCTCATGCACTCTAAAGAAAAGCCACAATGTGGTTGTGTTTTTGCTGTGTGCTTTAAAAGCAGAACTTAAAAGTGAAAAGAATCAAAGCTCTGGAATGTCACTGTTTCCCTTTTCAAGGCTGAGTCTCTAGGTTGCTGATAACTTTGGGTCGGAAAGCAAGCTAGAAAGTGTGTGTGAATGCCTGGCACTTAATGAACAGTTCGAATCTTCTGTAAGTAATAGTAGAGGGATAAAAAGGGCCTGCTATTCAGAATTTCAAGAGGAATAACACGCACTGTCCTTTGTAGTAAATTGTCCAAATACAAGGCATCAGATATAGCGAGATATTTATGAGCACCCACTGGTAAGAAATTTGATGTCCATGTTACTGTTTAATATGGGAATAAATTTAGTTCATAAGTAACCCTGCAACATTATATATATGATTCTCTTTCAGGAAAAGAAAACCTTTTAGGTTTGCTGAAATGGTAACTGCCAAACACCGTGTGTTAAGGAAAATCACTATACCAGTAAAGCTTCTCAGTTACCACCCATAAATAATTTGAAGCTTCACCAAAGACAGACTATTAAAAACCTGATCTGCTGTATCAGAGGGAAACTGAGGCATGCTACCCCCATTAATTTAATAAATGAGCAATGAAATGATTTACCTGGAACCCACAGAGAGTGAACATTACTGAGGCTTAGCTGGTATACAAAACAAAAGCATAAGTAATTATTGGGTAACAGCAGGCTGATAAAGAAGTCAGCAAGAATACTTCTAACAGAGAGAAGCATTTTAAGATATAATGTGCCACCCCCAGGAGGGAGGGGGGAGCAAAACAATTTTCTTTTTGTCTTTCAGAACATCAAAAAGAGCTGGTACCACCTGAAGAGCAACTAAAATAACATGGATTTATTGTCGTGACAAAAATTGTGTTTTGTGTTTTTATGTCTTGTCTTGTGACGTCTGTCTTATTGCTAACATTGTTAATAATTGTGTTTGGAAAGGGGGAATACTGCATGAGGCAGAAAAGGATTAATAAGCATTTTAACTATATTTACAGGAACCAATATTGAAGAAGGGGCAGTAGATGGGAATTTCACCCACCCTCTGGATTCCCCTGAATTCTATAGGCATGATATCTCCTTTTTATTGGGCATGTCAGGCTGCTCCTTTTTGGAATAAAGGAAAATGGATTTTAATTATAAAGACACACCAGAGCCCCTACGGTCGAACCAAGCGAGATTTAGCAGACACCATATTAGGAGGGGTTGGCGTTGGAACGGGGATTATGAATACAATAGATTTAAAGGTAATTAGAAATAAATTGAGTGCCTTATCAAAACTACAGGAGAGTCTCATACTCGAACAGGTAGATACCAATATGGATTTGGTACAAATAGGCATTTAAAAGCGACATGGAATCTGTGAAAATGGTTAAACCACCATCACCTGGCGGGCATATAAGGAAAAGCTGGAATTGGGAAATAAGACTGCCTTAGCAATGGGATGCACCGAAATGCAAGTTCTTAGTTTATCATCACTGGAACATGAAATGTTCTGGGTAATATCAGGCAATGTTAAAATACTAGAACACCTTTTAAAACAATTAAAAAGATATTTGTTTGATACTTATAAGCATGAACGGATACAGTATGTCTCCAGCAGGGTTGAGCCTGAATTGGTACTAGGGGAAATTATTGTCAAAAGGGCCCATCGACAATCTTTGGAGGCAGAGCTATGGAAAGTCAGTCCACTACTGAAATTGGCCATGGGATCTTTCTGGTTACCCCATATTATGGGTCATTGGGCCGGGAAAGAAAAAGAATTATTGGACACATGACAGTGTACAGAACGGGACCCTTGCAAGTGGGTATGCCTCTCCCTGCCTGCCACCACAGACAGAGGCGTAGTGAGGGTGTTATGCGCCCGGGGGCAAAGGAAAAATTTGCGCCCCCACCGCCCCGCCGCCATGTGGCACGGCCCCGAACCTGGTGCACAGCTGAGGGGAACTTGTACCGCATCTTCCCCCACTCCCTACAGTTTGGGGCCAGGCTCCTGGATGCACTAACCCGCCAGTGGAGATGGAGGAGGGTCGGGCTTGTAGCAGAGAGGCAGGGAGGAGGCTCCAGCTGCTGGTGGAAGGCGGAGTAGGAGCATGTGAGCTGAGGGATGACGGCGGGAGCAGAATGGGATTAAATTGGCACCTCCCTAGCATGGTGCCCAGAGGCAACTGACCCCTCCGGCCCCCTCACTACGCCACTGCCCCCTCTCCTGCAGCTCTATCATCTTATGAATGTGCAAGATTTGTGAGAGCCGTCCCATGAATCTGAAGTTAGTGTCTGTGGCACCTGCTTCTGGGTGGTGTCTCAGTGCTGCCACATTCACCTCCAAAGAGGGGGCTTCCAAAGCAGGCCCTTGCTGCTGACCCCCAAGGCATCCACAGGATCCAGTCTCCTTTCAATGGGCCTACTTCCCAGGGCTCATTGATCTTGGATCTGGTTTCCATCCCCTCTCCAACCTTTGCAACTGCCCAGAGGTGCTCACCTTCCGCCTTATACATTCCCACCTCATTCACCCCACAGGGACAGTCTCTGCCTCACTTGTCCTAGGGACTATTCTACCAAGACGTAACACAAAGTTTCCATGTAAAAGGACTCAATACAAAGCTAAAACCTTCAATGAGAGAATGATTAATACAGAGACGTGTCTACGTCTGCTGCAGGGAGACACCTCTGCCTGCCTCTACCCCTCTCCCCCAGAGTCTACAGCCCCATTGCAAAGTGGGGGAAGGGAAGAAAAGCGGCTGAGGCCCATCCAACGGGACTGAAGCAGTCATGAGCAAGCTTCTTGACTTCATGACAGGAGAAAAGCCATTCTCCTGTCCATTGCTGGTGCTGTGTTGCTTCAGGCACACTGAAATGCAGTCACCTCTAGGGTGGGCTGGACAGCTGTTTAACATCCACACAAGGTTTCAGGCAGGGGGCAGTGTGGGCTGCCTTCCTGCAGAGCCCCCATCAGAACTACTGTGCCCTCCTGGTTTAGGAAAAGAATAAACAGGAGGATTGGAAATTAACCCACCCAGTCTCACGTCCACTAGGCAGGGAATGAGCCATCTACATTAGGCCCCAGCTGGAGTATCATGTCCAGTTCTGGGCGCCATATTTCAGGAAATGTGGAGAAACTGGAGAAAGTCCAGAGAAGATCAACACAAATGATGAAAGGTCTAGAGAACATGAGATATGAGGCAAGGCTGAAGGAATTGGCCTTGTTTACCTTGGAAAAGAGAAGACCGAAAAAAGACATGAGAGCAGCTTTCAAGTATCTAGAAGCGTATCATAAGGAGGAGGAAGAAAAATTGTTCTCCTTGGCCTCTGAGGTTAGGATGAGAAGCAATGGGCTTAAATTGCAGTAAGGGAGGTTTAGGTTGGACATTAGGAAAAACTTCCTGCCTGTCAGGGTGGTTAAACACTGGAATAAATTGCCTAGGGAGATTTAAATATCTCCAGTGATGGAGATTCCGCAGACCAGGTTAGACAGACACCTGTCAGGGATGAGCTAAGGCAACTCAACTTTGGAAGCCCCAGAGGCCACACTGATACTTACAGAATATGCTGAGGGCCTCAACTTAAGCGTGGTTGCATATGCAAGCAAATATATACAAATAGCTTCTCTCACGCTGACAGGCATGAATACAAAGATTAAGGCAAGACTACACAACACACAGGCCCCATTTAAGTCAGCTCTGCTGATATTAATAAAATGCAATATTTACCCGATTTCTACCCATGTGACAGCACTTTTCATGAGCAATGACAGTCCAAGAATTTAACTACTAAAACGCATATCAACAGAAGATCATTACACTGACTACTTTTTTATTTTGGCTCCCACTCGCCGGCCACGTGTTGATCCCCACCTAAACCCAAACTGCACTGCGGGGCGCAAACAAACTGACTGTGGGCAGCATACCAAGTTATTAATAAATATTTTTAAACCTTTACCTTTTCTCTCTGCTGCCATGTCTCCTCTCCTTGCTCCATCATCTCCCCTGGTGCCTGCTGCCCCCCAACTCCTCACCCTCCTCTGCTGTCCTGACTCCTGCCCTTCTCACTGCCCTCAGCCCTCCTGCGACCTGCCCTCCACCAGCCCTTCTCTCCCCTGTGCCCACTCTTCCAGTAGCCCCACTCTAATCATGTGAGCTACCCCTCCTCATCCCCTCTTCTAACACCTCCCTCTACACACCTGCCCTGCCTCTCTCCTCTGGTGCTGGTCCCTCCCCTGCAGGTGTCTGTCCTTCTGCTTCACCCCCAGAATCCCCTGGCACCCGCACCTTCTCTTAGCCCTGCACCCTCCTGGTGCCTCACCCTCCCTCTCCCTCTTTATTCTCCACAGCCAAACCAGCCATCACTGAGGGGCGATCCACGCCATCAGAGGCAGCCTCCTGACCCCAGGAGAACTGCAAGCGGGGGAGGGTCTATGAGGACCTCATGAGGGAGCATGTGGCCATCCTGCACGACATAAAGCAAACCATGGCTCAGAAGGTCCGGGATGATGCCCAGTGGTGGACCCGCATGTGGGACCAGCTTCTGCGGCAGAGCAACATTTGTGCCACCATCCAAGAAATGATGGCATACCCAGCTGCTGTCCCTGCTCCTGCCCCCCCAGCCCTCCCTGCTATGCCTCTGCCCCTCCCTCTGCCCCCTCAAACTATGCCTGTGCCCCCTCCCTATGCTATACCTGTGCCCTCCCCATGCCCCCACTATACCTGACTCTGTCCCAGCCCCACTACTTCCACCCTCTGTTCTCCCAGGGCCCAACCACCCACCCCCAAGGTCACCAAGATCCCTGGACCCGAGGCGGCACTTCTAGCCGCACCACACACCACTCCCAGCCCTGATCTCCCTTTCCCCTCTCCCCCATCAAGATTCTCAGCCCCTCTCCTCCCTCCCCCATCCAGGTTATCAGCCCCCCTCCATCCTCCCCAGTTACTTTTCTGAAACCTCCCCCCCAAAGATTTTGTTTTTCAACCCAAAACTGGTGTATTTATTGAGAGTATGGGGGGGGGAGGTTGTGCTGGGAAAGGCATAGGGGGGCAAGGCAAAGGCCCCTAGTGGGGAGGCCCTGGGGAGAGTTACTGGGGTCCTTGAGAGAAACTCTCCCTCAGGGCCTCCCAGATGAGCACCCCCACCTGATTGGCCTGGCGGATTGCAGCTGTGCGCAGCTGCTCAAAGGCCCTTCCTTCCCGGCCCGCCTCTGCCCCCCACCGAGGTAGGAAGGCCTCCTCCTTCATCTTCACAATGTTGTGGAGAACACACCAGGCTGAGACCACTTGGGGGATGTTGTGCTCCCTCACGTCAAGGTGGGTCAGGAGGCACCTGAACTGCACCTTCAGGCACCCGAAGGTGCATTCCACCTGGTTATGGGTCCTGCTTAGGTGGGCATTGAATTGGTCCTGCTGGGGTCCTGGTGCCTGTTGTAAGGCTTCATGAGCCATGGCATTAGGGGGTAGGCCATGTCCCCCATGATGCACAGTGGCATCTGCACATCCCCAATGCAAAAGTCACACTGCCAGCCTCCAGCTTGTGGTACAGGCTAGAGTTTCTGAAAATGCGGCATCGTGCACTCAGAAGCAGAGAAATGGCTGTCCAGGGGGGTTCCTTTAAGCACACATCTCAGCTAGGCAACAGCACCCAGAAGCAACTGCTGATCTAATGCCCTAACTGAACTGGTTCCATGTGGCCTTAAATTCAAGATAGCATCCAATTATTGTGGATTGCTTTTTCATTGCACTTTTGCCATGTAGATGCTATCTTTCAAAATAAGCTTTTCTGGAAGATCTCTTCCAGAAAAGCTTCTTCTGAAAGAAGCTTGCAGTCATAGGAGTGCGCCGAACATTTCATTAGGGTGTGCACCCAAAGAATTTTTTTAAAATGTACTTTAACCCCCATTAGCCACACCCCTGACCCTGTTAGCCACGCCCCTGACCCCCATTGGCCACACTTCTGGAGGTAACACTCTCCGGGCAAGATGGACACATGACTAGAAGTAAAAGGTGTCATGTGACCCCCCCCAAGGACTTTTCCCACCATCCTCCTACCAATAGGGATTAGTTTGCCCCCCCAAAAGTCCCCTCATGCAACTATCCTGCAATTGCATTACCCCAATGTGTGTGACATTAACTCGGGGGCGGAGAGGCTGGGGGAAGTGTTTCCTCTAAGAGTTTCCTCCCATGAGCAGAATGAATTTTGTGTTGTGCACCTGTACTGAGTTTGTGGCTTGTTTGGATGTGCCACTGTGGCACCCAAGTTATTAATAAATATCTCATAAAGCGCTACCTTTTCCCTCTGCTGCCATGTCTCCTCCCCTTGCTCCATCAGCTCCCCTGGTGCCTGCTGCCCCCCAACTCCTCACCCTCCTCTGCTGTCCTGACTCCTGCCCTTCTCACTGCCCTCAGCCTTCCTGAGACCTGCCCCCCCTCCGGCCCTTCTCTCCCCTGTGCCCACTCCTCCAGTAGCCCCACTCTGATCATGTGAGCTACCCTCCTCATCCTCTTCTAACACCTCCTCTACACACCTGCCCTGCCTCTCTTCTCTGGTGCTGGTCCCTCCCCTGCAGATGTCTGCCCTTCTGCTTCACCCCCAGAATCTCCTGGCACCTGCACCTTCCCTTACCCCTGCATCCTCCTGATGCCTCCCACTTCCCTCACTGCCCCTGCCCCCTTTGCCCTCTTTTTCCCTGATGCCCACCCCTCACCACCCTCTGCCCCCATTCCCCTCATGCCCCTGTGCCCTCACACATGCCTTGCTCCATCCCTGCCTTCCTCATGCCCACCCCTTCTTTCAAGCCTTCTCCCAGCACCTCCCCCAAGGGGGCCGCGCAGTGCTGCCTGGCCAGGTGGGGGCGCCCCTAGGGCGCCGCATGGTGCTGCTGGGATGGGCGGGGATGCACCCGAATGCATAAGGGGCGGTGCTGCAGGGCCCGGGGCGCAAAAATGGCTCAGGCCGGCCGGCGTTTGTAGTCGAGCCCCAGCTGCTTCTGGAGCTGGGCTGCATGGTTTTAAAGTCCCGGACCATGACATCACGCCACGCCCGGGTGTCTCACCTCTTACCTGTTGTGCGCGCTCTCTGCTCCACAGTGCCCCGTAGATGGCCGTGGGGAATGTAAAGTGAGGGGCTGCAGCGCTCCGTCACAAATCCCTCTTCTCCACCAGCAGCTGCTAGCCGGCCCGAGACATTAGGGTGTGCCTGGGCACACCCGGCACACCCTGTGCGCACGCCTATGCTTGCAGTCTAGACGTAGCTTCAGTTTCTACTCCTGCTAACCCAGCAGAAATTTGCCTGGTTAAAAATGGAGAAAAGACCTCAGGGTTTTGGCCCAATGGGATTTGGCAACAATCTTTTGTTTCAACATAGCCAGATGTGCAATGTCAAATGTCTTTGGTGAAACTCCATCTGTCCTCTACTTTCAACTCCTACTGTTGTAGAATTCCTAGTTGAATGATCTAATCTACTTCATAAAGTATCAGGCTGCTTACTAACTCCATAGAAAAAGTCATGAGTTGGACAGGCACTTAAAAAAACCCTTTTGCTTTGGCTTCTGTTTTATCTCAGTACTACTAGCTCTGTTTATACTCCAATAAGGCAGACAGAATTTTGGCAAGCTGCACAGTGTTCTTACATGAAATAGCAGTGTGTTTTAATTAAATGCAGTTGCCTACTTCTTGCAAATCTGTTGCAATCTGTATTGTTATTCATTCTTTTAAACTGAATTTCTTATCTTTCCTTCCAAACCCTGTTCTCTCCCTCTCCGACTCATCTCTCTCAGTATCCCCTATTATCCTGGTTCACAATCTCAATGGTCATATTACACTTCTTTATCCCATTGTCTGCTCCATATCCTGTCAGTTTTTCCTTCTACATAATCTCTGAAGACCAACTCTGAAGTTAGAATCCTTGATGACACCTTGGCCATATCTCACCTCCACAATTGTAACAAAGAAAAGGTTTAAAAGGTGATCTTATCTTGTTCTGAAGCTTCAGAGGGGTAGCTGAGTTAGTCTGTACACGATAAACCTAAAAAAACAACAAATAGTCTGGTAGCACTTTAAAAACTAAAGTCTGGTAGCACTCTAAAGACTACCATCTACATGTTTTGTTAGTCTTTACAGTGCTACCAGACTATTTGGGTTTTTTTAAGTTTATCTTGTTCTGTAAGTATCACCATGGGGAAAAGATTTTTGACCGCAGGGGGCTCTTTAATCTAACAAAGACATTAAAAGTTTCAGTGTCTGGAAGCTGAAGCTTTACATATACAGACTACTTATAAGGTGCAGTTAAGGATGGTTGAAGAGTTTTCAGTAGAACTGTTCTTTCAAGTAAAATTGGGCTTTCAATTAAACACTTTTTTATGCAAAGAGTTCATTTGCTTTCCATGGAAAATTTTGTTTCTGCACTGAAAAACTGAACACCAAAATATTTCACTTTCAGAATGCTTTGTCGCCTGTGAGTTGTAGGTTTTTTGCCTCATATACCCATTCTCCTCAATGGGGTAGGTTCACCACCTAACTGCATTTCCTAGGATGCATCACCTCACCAATTCCTCCCTGTCTTTTGCACTGCGTCTGTGCCACAGAGTTCTAATTCTGATCTGGATCTGAAGTTTTCCAAAGAGTTGGGCTGTTTAGGCTCAATTCTTGAATTACTAATATCAGGTGGGTGAGATAATACCTTTTATTTGTCCAACTCCTGCTGATGAAGGATGAACTGGCATAGAGCGTTTCTTCAGGTGCCTACCTGGGGCCAATATAGCTGCAACAATATATTAATCACATTTAGTGCTTATGGTTTAAAGGGTTTCATCTGCAAAGTGATCTGCAAACACTAATGAATCTACCCAATATACTAAAATTGTAAATTTTCAATGTCCTAGGCAGCAGTATTAAAATTATAATATGATGCAGATGCTCAATTGAAGATTTAATAGAAACCTTAATCAAATTTTGGCACTCCAATGAAATTGAGAGAAAAATTCTTTCCTCTTCTGTGTCCCTGGAGTTTAATAACTGAATCCAGATTAATGAGCAAGGTGAAAAATCAGAAGAGGACAGATTACATGTCCTCATGTAATCCATGGTGAATCACTTACACAGGCACAAAAAAAATGCTGTCTTTTTTAATACATTGTTTGTTATATTAACTATTTCTATGGAGTGTTCAACATAAGAAATATTCCTGATCTGCCTGCCCTATTATCCCCAGATTTCAGAGTAAAATTGGAATATCTCTTTTATTTGTGCCAGGGTTGCTGAGAAAACAGTAGGTCTGAAATTCAGGGTTGATTTCTAACCCTCAGGATTCTTTTTTCCCAACACCTGTAATGAATGCATGACATTTAATAGAAACCTACCTCCAGGCTAAAAGTCAGCCTAATTTGCGGTTATCACTCACGTGAGTCATAGTTTAAAGACATCTGTGTCAATAATAACATAAAGCCAAATAAACATTTACATTGTGAATCCCCGCTCCTCCCGCCCCCCCCTTTTATATAATGTAGATAACATTTACTAGTATTTTTATTATGGGTATAGAAAATCCCACAAAATATGCCTATGAAACTAATGTACTAAAACAATTAGACCTGAATATTTCATTTAATCTTTTTGGTTATTCAAAATAATGTCTCTAAATTGTCAGTGAAATATGGAGCCCCTCCTCTACTGAAAATGATCACATTGGAATGAGTCTCTTGTGTAGGGTCGTGTTAGACTTGTAGGCTATGTCCACATGACAGGCTTTTTCCGGGAAACCAGAGGTATCCCGGAAAAACTCTACCATGTCCAGGGAGTGCATCTGCTCTTCTGCTTTTTTTTGCAGAAGAGGAGACACGCTCTTTCAGAAGCCCTGTCTTCTTCCTTCCATGAAGAAGAAGAGCTCTTCTGAAAGAGAAGATTTTTCTGAAATTTGGCCCAGTGTAGACAAGCCAAATTTCGGAAAAGCCTCTTCCAAAAAAACTGTCGGAAAAAGGTACGCAAATTGCAGAGCTCATTTTGCGTACCTTTCTTCCGAGATCATTGTAGTCTGGAAATAGCCGCAGTAATGAGATTGCTATGACCTGGAGGCATTTTTATGCACTGAAGTCCAGACAACAATGGGGCTGTTGCTTACATATAAGCAGTGACAACACTTTTGTACTGAAGATGTTTTCAGCCTATCATCTCTTAATGCATGTGAGTTTATGTTTAGCCAGAAGCACTGACAAATGCAGTCTCCTGTAGGGTAGGTTCATGCCATTTTGCAGTTCAGTTCAAAGCCATTTTACTGCCACACCTCCCAACCTCTGATACCCAAACTTTCTCTCGCCTATGTCTATGTCCCAGTCACCATTCCTGCTGGAGGGAATTCTTAGTTGTCTAGAAGTGGGGAGGAATAACAGCAATTATGTCCAGACCTGTGATGTGACTGTATGGGGAACTGGGATAAGAATGAAGAAAGGTGTCAACTGCTCTTGGTGCTGTCTCTCTTGGGGTCACAGCTTTCTCCTAACTAGTCCCCTTCAATTCGTCTACAACGAGACTAGTCCATAAACTCTTACCCTAAACTGAGTTCATCAGCCTATAAACTACAGCTCTTACAGAATTTAGTCTGAATTTTTCCCCGGCCAGGAGGCAAAGATGCCGGGCACCTGGCAACCCTACACACTCAGCGCCCGGCTTCCCCCCAAGCCCCCCTCTGGCCCCCAACCCCCCCAGCTTACCTGGTTCGCAAGGCTGCCGGCACAGAATGGCTGCCAGCCAAAAGACCTAGGGGAAGGAATGCTTCCCCTGGGTCTTAGTGCTCAACTGCTCCCCTGTTCCTATCCCTGCACTTAAAGGGGACATGCTATTTTAATGCTATTTTATTTTTTTAAAAATTTCTTTTGGCTTAATAAGTCCTTGGAGTCTTTTTTTTGTTTGTTTGTTTTTTGCACAACAACTTTGGTCTCCCCCCCCCCTTTTTTTCCCCTTCAACAGAATTTTTTCCCAGTGTTGTTTTTTTTTTTTTGGGGGGGGGGGGAGGTCGGTATTTTTGTTTCAACCATCTGGCAACCCTATCTGTGGTTTCCCACTGCTGCCACTGCCGCAGTAGCAGAGGCCAGAGCCCTAGGCCCTCTAAATTGCAGCTGGAGCCTTGCGTGGCATGATCCAGTCACTCAGAAGGGCTAACTGGGGAAACTAGCCCCAGCCCTGCCCCATCCATCTGAGGCCCTGCCCCTTCCAGGGACATGGATATGGTCCCCCTCCAACCCTGCCCAGGGACCTGACAAGTCTCTCCGCAGCCCTGGGCCTGATCCTATTTCCCCGAAAGTCATAAAGTTTCATTTCCCCACTGGCTTTGAAGGAAGCAAGAGTGGGTCTAGTCTTCTGAATGTTGGCAAATAGCTGCGTAAGTAAATGAGGAGTAAGTTAAAACAGGAAAACCAGTGGAAGAGGAACAGGGCACCTCTCATTTGTGTGTTTGAGTATTTGTTTTCTGACTCATCCTCATGTGACAAGGAAAAAGCATGTGGGCCACCCTGGCTTTAGTAGCATTACAGGGGCTTTTGAGCCCAGCAGGAGAGCAGTGGAGGCAGACATTGTGGCCAGAGCAGTCAGTGCAGGGAGCTGCGGGAGCCTCCTGGAGGCCAATAGCAGCGACATCATGGCAACACTGCATCTGCACTGGCACAGCTTCGGCCGTGGACAGTCAGGAACAGCATAACTCCTCGTGCACAGAAAGCAGAAAGTGCCACTCAACCACTCAATGACTTGGCTGCCTGGGCTCCATTGAGTGACTGAGCTGTGGTGAGGAGAGCGTCTGTTGTCTGGCTCTTAAGGTCAACATGACAGGCTTTGTAGTGTGGACCCATCAAGTACAAAACCATCCATCTGTGGCTAAAGTGGATGTAAAGTCCTAGTGCAGCGCAGGCCTGAGGGTTAGTTCTGGGACCACACAAGCTACACATGGGGACTTCAGAGGCTGCTCAGAGCCACATGCAGTTTGCATAGATTTCAATGCTCTAAGGCCAGGAGAGGAAACATCAAATCACATGGAAACATCAGCTCTAACCTGACACCCTCCCCCAAGACCACCAGCCTCCTGCACGGCGCAGTTGTGAGCTCTGCACCAAAACACGCTCCAGAAAGGCATCTGCTCTACACTGGCAAGCACCAAGGGTTGGAGGAAGCGCCAGTTCCCCGGGTAGCCAGGAGGAGATGGATGCGCTGAGGGGAAGGGATTGAGACGGGGAAGAGAGTCGGGCTGTTGGGAAAGTGGGAGGAGAGGTTGCCTCCCCTCAGGACAAATGACACTCAGACACTTGGCCCACTATGGAAATCCCAGTTCCATAGAAAGCGAACAGAACAGGGAGATTTAATTCCCCCTCGTATAACACAGGCCCAGGATGATGAGGCAGCAGGGCTGGAGTAGACAGAGGAGGCCTCTCATCACACAGCAGCCCCTGGAACTCGCTGCCTGGGCGGAGGACGCTCGGCCAGCTCCGGCAGCCGCAGCACCAGACCCGCAACCACTGGGGCCTCGCCCGCCGCCCCGACCCGCCTTGGCCCCGCCCACCAACACCGCCAGCCTTCGGACGCGCCTCAGCGTTCCCTGACTGCGCAGGCGCCAATTTTCCCTCCAAAAGAGGGCGGAACCAAAAAAGCGGGAGTGGACCAGCGCGTGTACCACCTCGCCGGCACATGGTATCGCCCAGTTCTGAGGGTATAAAAAGGCCTCTTTTGCCGAGGCCCTTTTCTTTACTGCGCGCAGATGACCCCTCGCTGCGCGTCTGGCCGGGCGGGCAGCGTCTTTCTCCAGCGGACTCGCCGGGCCAGTGACCCTCGGCCTGGAGCGACGGCGGCGGCGCGTTGCCAGAAGGCGCCTCGAAGCTTCCTGCGCGTGAGCGGCCGCGCCGGGACCCGCCAGCCCCGGTCTCCCCCCGGCAGCGCCCCCCAGGCCGGGACTCGCCCCGCGCCCGCCAGCAGCAGCGCGGCAGGGACGCCCGGCGTGAGGGGCAGCTCCGGCCAGCGCGTTTCCCTCGGCGCGTCGCCATGTTCCCAGCGCCCCGGCCGGGCTCGCCCGACGCAGCCTCCCGCTCCCGGCCCGCAGCGCCCGGCGCGCTCCCCGCGGCAGAGCTGGGCAGCAGCCCCGGGGCAAGCGCGTCTCGGAGCGTCTGATCCGCCGGGGGTAGGTGGGAGCTTGTCTGGGGAAGCCGCGTTAGGAGCTGGGGTAAGTGTTGCCTTTGGGGGTGGGGGCTGTGTCGTGCGCTGGCTGGGCTAAATATGGTAGGCTTTGTGTGTGGTGATTTCCTTCACTGGTGCTGGTTCCTGGGACGGTTTGGCCACGTGTTGCTCATTTTGAATGGTGTGTAATGGGAGTGCTTTGTTACAGGTGGATCTTGAAGGGGTGCCAGGATAGGGGGCAAGGCTTTGAGCTGGGCCTCCTCCTAGAGCCACCAGCCTTCTACCAAAGCCAGGTAGAGGGGAAACTGAGGGAGCAGCCAAGTGGGAGCTTGCCTTGGAAAGCTGTGATAGGACCTGGGGTAAGTATTGTCTTTGTGGGTGGGGGCTTCACTTTGAGCTGGCTGGGCTACCTGTCCAAGAGCCTGTGTGACTGGTTGTTTAATTGACTGATTCTAGTTGCAGAGGCCTGGCCCTAACTCCACCAAGTTACTGTATCAATGGCCTCCTTGGACATGAAGCACTCTGGTTCACCCGCTTAATATTTAGATGTCTAGTGTTTGCGTAGAAGCACTCGAAAAATGGTACTGTCTGCCATTTCCAGACATGTTAGACCCTTTTTTAATGTGTTTGGCTGTGAGAGTGCTTTGTTGCAGGTGGGGGCCTTCTGGGGCTCATCGGGTTGTAGGCAAGGTGCTTGGAGCCGAGCAGGCTTATCCCAGAGGCAGCCAGAGTGAGCAGCCAACTGGGGAGTTTCCCTGGGAAAGGTCCAAGTGGAGCTCTGGTAAGCGTGGCTTTGGGGGGGGGGGGGGGGAGCGAGCTGTGTTAAGATCGGAAGAATGGCCATACTGGGTCAGACCAGAGGTCCCTCTAGCCCAGTATCTTGTCTTCTGACAGTGGCTGGTACCAGATGCCCCAGAGGAGCCAGCAGACAGGAATCAAGTGATCCCTCTCCTGTCATCGGTTTCCAGGCTGTGACTGACTGACAGACTGGAGGTTAGGGATGCTGTTGATGGACCTGACCTCCGTGAATGTATCTAGTTCTCTTTTTGAACCCAGTTAGAGTCCTGGTCTTCTCAACCTCCTGTGGCAAGGAGTTCCGTGGGTTGACTGCGCCCTGCGTGAAGGAAAAACATCCTTTGTGTGTTAAACCTGCTACCTATTAATGTCATTTGGTGACCTTTAATTCTTAGGGGAACAAGTAAATCACTTTTTTCCTTATTCACCTTTTCCACCCCGTCACGATTTTATAGACTTGTAGCATATCGCCCGGAGTCTCCTCTTTTTTTCTAAGCTGAAAAGTCCCAGACTTTTTAATCTCTCTTCATATGGGACCCGCTCCAAACACCTCATCGTTTTTGCTGCCCTTTTCTGAAGCTCTTTCAATGCCTTTGTAGAGCGGCGATGCGAGACTCTGTCGTCTTCTCTAGTCCATTTTGAAAGGATTCCTGGCATCGTGTGCGCTTTTTTGGCTGCTGCTGCACACTGAGTGGATGTTCTCAGAGAACTCTCCCCGGTGACTCCAAGATCTCTCTGCTGAGTGGTTAGAGCTAAATTAGTCCTCATTTTGTATGTAGAGTCAGGGATGATTTTTTCCCCCATGTATGTTACTTTCCATTCATCGACATCATTAACTTTCATTTGCCATTTTGTTGCCAACTGACTTAGTTTTGTGAGATCTTTGAAGCTCTTCATGGTCTGCTTTGTTCTTAACTATCTCGAGCAGTTTAGCATCACTTGCAAATTTTGCCACCTCACTGTTTACCCCTTTCTCTAGATTTATAAGTAGGTTGAATAGGATGGGTCCCAGTACGGACCCGTGGGGGTGGGGGCGGGGGGGGCACCTCTCTCCAGACTGAAAACTGACCATTTATTCCTACCCTTTGTTTCGTGTCTCTATTTTTTTTCTCCCCCCCCCCCAACCCAGTTATCAATCCACGGGAGGACCTTCCCTCTTATCCCATGACAACATACTTGACGCGAGAGCCTTTGGTGAGGGACCGTGTCAAAGGCTTTCTGGAAATCTAAGTACACTGTAGCCACTGGCTTCCCCCCTTGGCCGTATGTCTGTTGACCCAGCTCCCCCATCCTCTGTCAAAGAACTCTCTAGTAGTAAGACGTGACTTCCCTTTACAGAAGCCATGTTGGCTCCTCTCCCCCTTCCTCCCCCGCCAAGAAATTAGGTTCATCTATGTGTCTGACCATTTTATGCTTGACCATAGTTCCAAGTAACTTGCCCGGTACCGACATTAGACTTCCTGGTCTGTAATTGCCAAGATGGCCTCTAGAGCCCTTTGAAAAATATTGGCATCCCATTAGCTGTCTTTCTGCTCATTAGCTACGGAAGCTTGATTTGAAGGCTAGGTTACAAAGCCCAGTTAATAGTTGGGCAGTTTCACATTTGACTTCTTTCAGAACTCTTGGATGGTGAATGGCGTCCGGTGCCACTGACTTGTTACTGTGAAGTTTGATCACTTTGCTCTGAAACCTCCTCTAGCGACACCTCAGTGTTGGACAATTCCTCAATTTGTCAGCTACAAAGAATTGCTTGGGTTTGGGGATCTCCCTGACGACATCGTCAGCTGTGAAGATGAAAGCAAGGAATTCATTTGGTTTCTGCAACGACCTAATCGTCTTGGAGTGCTGCTTTAGCATTTCGATGATCAAGTGGCCCCGCTGGTTGGTTAGCAGGCTTCCTACTTCTGATGTATTTCGCCAAATGGCTTTTTATTACTTTTTTGATTGGCTAGCTGTTCTTCAGACTCCTTTTGGCTTTTCTGCTGCTGCTTCTTTTTACACTTAATTGGACCATTTATGTTCCTTTCTGTTTTCCTCACTAGGGTTTAACTTCCATTTCTTTTTAAAACGATGCCTTTTTCTCTTTCACTTGCTGCTTCTGGTACTTGGTGGTTCTCTTACTGTGTGTGTTAATTTGGGGTATACATTTAAGTTGGGCCTTTCTTAACGGTGTCTTGGAAAAGTGTCCATGCAGCTTGCAGGGATTTTCCTTTTGTCACTGTACCTTTTTCATTTCTGCTTAACCAACCTCCTCATTTTTGTGTAGTTCCCCTTTCTGAAATTCAGTGCCAGAGTGTTGGGCTGCTGAGGTTTTTTTTTCTTCCCCCCCACAAGGATGTTAAATTTTATGACCCTATGATCACCATTTCCCAGCATTCCAGTTGTACTTCCCCCTCGGACCACCAGATCCTGTGCTCCGCTTAGGACTAAGTCAAGAATTGCCTCTCCCCTTGCGGGTTCCAGAACCACTTGCTCCAAGAAGCAATCATTTGAAAGTGTCAAGAAATGTTACCTGTGCATCCCATCCCGAGGAGGTGTTACCCAGTCAGTATGGGGATAGTTGAAGTCCCCCACTATTATGGCCTCGCTAATCTCCCTTAGCGTTTCATAGTCACTATCACTATCCTGGTCAGGTGGTCGGTAATAGTTCTCTACGGCTATCTTCTTCGTCTTAAAGTATGGAATTACTACTCCCTTCCGAGATTCCGTGGAACCTTTTGGTTCATTTCAGATTTTTACTTCACTTGATCCTGCATTTTCTTTCGCGGCTAATGCCGCTCCCCCCACCAGCACGATCTGTTCTGTCCTTCCGATACATACCCTGGTGTGACACTGTCCCATTGATTGTCCTCATTCCAGCAAGTTTCTGTGGTATCTATTGTATCAATAGCCTCCTTCGATACGAGGCGCTCTGGTTCACCCGCTTAATATTTAGACATCTAGCGTTTGCGTAGAAGCCCTTGAAAAATGTCACTCTTTATCTGCCATTTCCAGACACGTTAGACTCTTTTTCCACTGTTCTCCAGATTTAGGAATAGGATGTGTCCCAGGACAGACTCTCGGGGGGTGGGAGGGGGGCACCTCTCTCCATTTTGAAAAGTGACCAGTTATTCCTACCCTTTGTTTCCTGTCTCTAACCAGTTGCCAGTTCATGAGAAGACCTTCTCTTTCCAGATATCTCCACGTGTCTTAAGAGTCTTTGGGGGACCTTGTCGAAGGCTTTCTGGAAATCTAAGTACGCTGTATCCACTGGCTCCCCCTTGTCCGCATGTTTTTTTGACCCTCCCCCAAGAACTCTTGTAAGGGATGACTTCACTTTACAGAAACCTTGTTGACTTCTTTTCCCCCAACGAATTGTTTCTCTGAGACAATTTTATTTTTCACCATCTTCTTAAATGCATGTACTCCGAGTGGAGCATAGGTCATCTACAAGTTTCCACTTCACTGTGTCTTGAGACAATACTTCTAGCTGACTCAAGTAGTACCCCAGTTGTTGTCTTTCAGACAATGCGGAGAAGATCTGAGACTGAGGTCTTCCTCTTTCGTGTTTCCCTTGCAGATTCTGTGAGAAGTTGATGGACTATGCTAGATGATGGTTTTCTGAGAGTGTGGCCTAGCCATCCCCACTTTCTTCTCTTGATTAGAGCAGAACAAGAACCTCTGATGTTCAGTTACAAAGCTCCTTGTTTGTTGCAAAGGATGTACCTTAGGCATCTGTTTATGAATGTCTGTAGCTTTTGATTTGAAGACCAGTGTCAACTAATTAGACGAGTACTGATGTTAGACTTACCAGTCTGTAATTGCTAGGATCCTCTCTAGAACCCTTTTTAAAATATTGGCGTCCCATTAGCTATTCTCCAGTCATTAGGAGTGGAAGAGAATTTACAAGAAAGGTTACAAACCCCAGTTTATAGTTGCACAGTTTCACATTTTTTGAGTGGAAAAACTCTTGAGTGAGTGCCATCTAGTCCCGATGATTGTTACTGTTTAAGTTTGTTCCCGAAACCACCTCCTAGTGATAGCTGAATCTGGGACAATTCTCAGATTTGTCATCTCAAAAGTATAGCTCAGGTTTGGGAATCTCCCCAATATTCTCAGCCATGAAGATGGAAGCAAAGAATTCACTTAGTTTCTCCCCAACAACCTTATCTTTGAGAGCTTTTAGCCTTTTGATGATGAGGTGGACCCCCTGGTTTAGCAGGCTTCTTGCTTCTGATGTACTTAAAAAAAAAATTGCTATTTCTTTTTGAGTGTTTGGCTAACTGTTCTTCAAACTCTTCCTTTGTGTCTTTTGTTCTATTTTTACACTAAATTGGACAGATTATGCTCCTTTGTCTTTTCCCCACTAGGATTTAACTTCTACGTATTAAACAATACCTCTTCTCCCCTCACTGCTTCTTTTACTTGGTTAAGCCATGGTGGTATTTTTTGCTTTTCTTACTGTGTGTTTTTAATTTGGGGCATCCATTTAAGTTGGGCATCTATTACGGTGTCTTTGAAATGTTTCTATGCAGCTTGCAGGGATTTCAATTTTTGTCCACGTACCTTTTTAAATTTCTTTTTAACCAACCTCCTTGTTTTTGCATAGTTTCCTTTTCTGAAATTGAATGCCACAGTGTTAGGCTGTTGAGGTGTTTTTTCCAGCACAGTGATAAGCTGTAGTACATTATGGTCACTATTTCTAAGCAGTCCAGTTATATTTACGCTATCTCTTGGACCAGTTCCTGTGCTGCACTTAAAACTAAGGCAAGAATTGCTATTTCCCCTTGTGAGTTCCAGAACCAGCTGTTCCAAGAAGCAGTCACATAAGGTATCAGACATTTTATCTGGGCATCTTGTCCTGAGGGGACAAGTACCCAGTCAATGTGGTGATAGTTGAAATCCCCCATTATTATGGAGGTTTTTATTTTGATGGCCTCGCTAATCTCCCTTAGTGCTTCATAGTCACTCTCGCTATTCTAGTCAGGTGGTCAATAATAGATCCCTTAGGCTATATTCTTCTTTGAGCATGGGATTTCTACCCACAGAGATTCTGTGAAACCTTTTGATTCCTTTGATTCTGCATTAGCTTTCACGTATACTGCCGCTCCCCCACCAGCACGAGCTGTTCTGTTCTTCCGATACATTCCTTGATGTGACGGTCCCATTGGTTGTCCTCATTCCACCAAGTTTCTGTGATGCCTGTTGTATGAATATTCTTTTTATGAGGCACTCTTCACCTTTCTTATTTAGACTTCTAACAGTTTTGTATAAGCGCTTGAAACATGTCACTATTGATCTGTCTGCCACTTCCTGATGTTAGATTCTTTCATTGATTATCTGATCTTACCTGTACTTGATTACCTTCCAGCCTCTCCTCCTTACTAGAAGATAGATTCTAATAGACCCTCCCCTGACAGGTGTGTCTGCCCAATCCATGTGCTTCTCCTCACCTATCAGCTTCCCCCAGCCCTTAACATTATAAAGGTCATAGAGCTAATCTTAAACTAAGTGCTAGCAGTCTGGTTCTATTTTGGTGTAGGGGAAGCCTATCCTTCCTTCATCCTATCCTTCCCAGTTGCTAATCTAAACCCCTGCTTTCTATGCCATTGTCTCATCCACGCCTTGAGACTCTGAATTGGTGCCTGATTACATGGGCCTGTGTTCTCTTTTGAACGCTGTGAAAAAAGTCCTGGTCTTTACAACCTCCTCTTGGCAAGGAGTGGCACAGGTTGACTGTGCACAGTGTGAAGGAAAAACTTCCCTTTTGTCTTGAACCAGCTAGCTATTTATTTGGTGACCCCCTAGTTTTTATGTTATGGGAACAAGTAAACATTTTTCCTTCTTGCCTTTTTTCCACCCCAGTCCTGATTTTAGAGACCTCTATCCTATCCTCCCTTTGTTGCCTCTTCTTTAAGCTGAAAAGTCCCAGTTGCTTTTATCTCTCTTCATACAGGAAGCATTCCAAACCCCTCGTCATTTTTGTTGGCCTTTTCCAGTGCCAATCGATTATTTTAGAGATGAAGCTACCACATCTGTAGGCCATATGCAAGGTGAGAGTATACCATGGCTTTCTCTAGAGGCGATATGAGATTCTCTGTGGTGTTCTGGATCCCTTCGTACAAGGATTTTCTCATTGAGTGGATGTTGTCCGAGATCTCTCCCCAGTTGACTCTAAGATCTCTCTTGGGAGTGGTTATAGCTAAATTAGTCCCCATCCTTTTGTCTGTATCGTCGGTATTTTTTCCAATGTGCCTTACTTAATATTTATCAACAAACTTTCATTTGCCATTTTGTTGCCCAATCAGTCAGTTTTTTGAGATTTTCTTCTTGAAGCTCTTGGCAGTCTGCTTTGTTCTTAACTATCTTGAGCAGAGCAGTATCAGCTGCAAATTTTGCCACCTCAGTTTACCCCTTTCTCCAGATCTTTAATGAATTGGTTGAATAGGATTGGTCCCAGTACGGACCCTTGGGGGACATGGCTAGTGTGTGTCCCATTCTGAAAAGTGACCATTTATTCTTACCCTTTGTTTCCTGTCTCGTAACCAGCTCTGTCTACGAGAAGACCTTTCCTCTGATCCCATGACTACTTACTTGGCCTTCAGAGCCTTTGGCGAGGGATCTTGTCATAGGCTTTCTGGGAATCTCTTAAGTACGCTCTATCCACTGGATTCCCCCGAAGGACTCTAAGGCATGACTTCCCTTTACAGAAACCACGTTGAATTCTTTCCTCAACAACTGATGTTCATGTGTGTGTTTGAATTTTATTCTTGACCATAGTTTCGACTCATTTGGCCAGTACAGATGTTAGACGTAGTGGTCTGTGATTGCTGGGATCACCTCTAGAGCCCTTTTTTTTAGTGTATATAGGCATCCCATTGGCTATTTTCCAGTCTGTAGGGACAGAAGCTGATTTCAAAGGATAGGTTACAAACTCCAGTGAATATTTGTGCGGTTTCATATGGAGGAGTTTCAGAACTCTTGGGTGACTGCCTTATGGTCCCGGTAACCTATTCCTGTTCAGTTGACCAGTTTGTTCTGAAACCTTCTTTAGCAATACCTCAATCTGGGATAGTTTCTCAGATTTGTCAGCTAAAAAGAACGGCTCAGGTTTAGGAATCTCCTTACTTTCTCCGCCATGAAGACGGAAGCAGAAAACTCCTTTAGTTTCACCAACGACCTTGTCGTCTTTGCTCCTTTAGATTTTGGATGGTAAGGGGCCTCCCACTCGTGGCTTAGCAGGCTTCCTGCTTCTGATGTACTTAAACAACATTTTGCTGTTCCTTTTTGAGTGTTGGGCTAGCTACTCTTCAAACTCTCCTTTTTGGCTTTTATTATGTTTTTACACTGTGGCAAAGTCTGGGCTAAGTCCTGTGGGTCCTGCACTTCCTGGCGGGTTCTTGTGGGCCTCAGAGGCTTGCAGTGTTCCTAATTACTGCCATGAAGGCAAGGGTACCCTGCCTCGAGTGCCTCTTTCATCATTGGCCAGTCCAGTGTCTCTTTCCAGTCTCTGCTGGCCCTTCCAGCCAGAGGGGAGGGTTGGGGGGAACCCAATCCCACCCACTTGCTCCGGGTTCCGGCCCAGGGCCCTATAGTAGGGGCAGCCCTGAGCAGACCGTGTAGCTTGTCCCTTGCCCCCTGAGCAGTGGCCCCTCCCTGGGTCACTTCCCCAACTCCTCCTGCAATACCTCGTTCCTGATATAGCGGAACAAACCTTCGCACCAGCTCATTTGGGTATGTTTTCTTGCTCTGGGTTGCTCCCTTCTCCTTGAGTTCTCCTGTAGTCCGTCCCTTTTCTCCTTCCCCCTAGCCTTGCCTGGGTAATATTTTTATAGTGCACACATCCACCTTAAGTGGCTGCAGGTGTTCCAATTAGTCCTCCCTTTAGGCTGATGCCAGCCAGGCTTCAGGTGTGGCTGGTTGGCCGTAGTCTTTAACAGCCTATTCAGGGAACATAAAGCCACAAATCCAGCTCCCCACATATCTGCCCTCCATGAGGCTTTGGCAGCTCCCTGTTCTCAGGTTGCCACAACACTTAATTGCACAGTTAATGCTCCTTTTGTTTCCCTCACTAGGATTTCACTTCCACGTTTGAATTAAAAGAATGCCCTTTTATCTCTCTCATGGCCCCTTTTGCTTGGTGGTTAAGCCACAGAGGCATTTTTTTGGTTCTCTTACTGTGGATTTTTTTAAATTTGGGGTATACATTTTAACTTGGGCCTCTCTTATGGTGTGTTTGAAAAGTTTGCTTGCAGGTATTTTACTTTTGTCACTAACTCTAATTTCTTTTTAACTAACCTCATTTTTGCGTGGCTCCCCTTTGTTAAACTTCAGTGCCACCCACTGGGACGGCTGAGGTGTTTTTCCTGCCACAGGGCTGTTAAATTTTATTCCCCTGTGGTCAGCATTTCCAAGTGGTCCAGCTGTATTTCCCTCTTGGACCAGATCCTGTGCTCCACTTAGGATTAGGTGTGCTGCCCAGCACCTGGTGACTAATGGGGTAACTCTGTCCCTAGCCTGGTATCTTGTCAGCCCAATAAAAATGCAGGTAGGAATTTCAAACTGGGTCAAAGGAATCTTTCTTACCCTCCTTTGGAAAGCACAGCAGTTTCTTCCAAGACTGAAGGAGATGGGAGGCCTGTCTTTCTCAAAGAACAGACTTGTTACAATATGTAAGTGTAGGGCAAAGTTTAAATAGTCTTTCAGGATTTTGTTGTTTTCCTGGTTTGGGAATTTGGAACTAATGTCTGAGCTGTTAAGGATGTTTTCTCTTCTGTAGCTAACGTTATGATCCAAGGGGGGGTCACCCTGAGTATCTAGATCAATTGGTGGCCCTTTCCATCAAGGCACTTCACTATGCTTGCAACTGTAGTTTTGTTTTGATACTAAACATTTGTTTCTTTTTCTAATTAAATGGTAATGGTTGATTTTTGTGTCCTGGAAGATCTGTCAGCATGCCTGACTGGGAGGTCAGCTATCAGAGGAAAAGAGCTTAGGGTACCCCAGGCATTTTAGGGAGAACATTTCTTCCCTGATTTTTGGTGAAATTAAGTGGTGGCAGCGGATTCTCCCAAGTCCAAGTATTAGGATTTGAGGGGGTGAGGGGGGAACTTATGTACCAAAGCTGTAGAGACAAGGCTTTGGGGTGCTCTGCAGAGCCCCAACTTCTGCATTTGTTGTGCTAGTGGGGAACAGCCTTGACACGGTCTCTGTGATGTGCTGCACTAGGGGTGGTTGAGGGACTGTTGGAAGAGGGTGAATTGGGAGTGCTGTGTTGTATTTGGTCTTCAGAGGGTGATGGGATAGGAGGCAAGGCCTTGCGCTGGGTCTCCTGCTAAGAGCCAGTAGCCGTAGACGAAGGACAGCCAGAAGAGGACCCATGTGACCATCCAACAAGAATTTTGCCTGGGCCACATCCGAGAGGCGTTTTTGTGAAAGTCTTAGCAGCAACCTGTCACAGGATAGCTTCCTTCTAGTATCCTATGCCTTTCTACTCCACCCCCTTTCTATTCTCCCTCCGGGCTTTTTTTCTATATTAGTCCCAGCTAAGGGCAGAAGCCTCCAGAATTGCAAATTCTGCCAGCTGAGTGGGGATGTGGTCATCCTGTTTGCCTGTAAGCAGTGAAGAATCTCATCTTCCTTCTGTCTAGGCTCAGTATGTGGTTTTGTTAACCCCATTATAAGAGTAATGGAGATGTAGCCGTGTTAGTCTGGTCTAGCTGAAACAAAAGACAGGACTATGCAGCACTTTAAAGACTAACAAGATGGTTTATTAGGTGATGAGCTGTCATGGACCAGACCCACTTCCTCAGATCAAATTGTGGAAGAAAATTGGCATGACCATATATACCAAAGGGATACAAACCAAAAAAGTGAGCACACATAAAATAGACGAATCAGATTTGAGAACAGGGGGGGGGGAATGAAGGGGGAAGGTTAATGTCTGAGGTAATATTAGAGATAATTGGGGGAAGCTATCTTTGTAATGGGTGAGATAATTAGCATCTTTGTTAAGCCCCATTTGTAAAGTATCAAATGTAAGCATGAATGACAGTTCAGAGGCTTCATGTCGCCGCCCTTTGCCTCCCACCGTGGCGCTCCATGCGTGGCTCCAGTGGTCACACCACTTCAGGTGTGGGGACCTCAGTGGCCACGGCAGGGAGGGGGATATGGGGAGAAGCAGGAGGGGCAGGAGCAGCAGCAGGGGCAGGCACCATGCTGACGATGAGAGCTTGTACAGTCATGCAGATGGTGTGGCCCTGCTCCAGCATCTCCTGACAGGTCTCTCACCACAGCTGAATGTCGTCCTCCAATCTCTGGTCCAGTGCGTTCTGCAGGGCTCACAATGTGGGGATGTGCTCCTGCTGGAATTCCTCCTGGGTTCTCCTGTGTTGGCCGGTCACTTGGGGTCAAGAGGCGGCCATAGGAGGTGTCAATCACCCCCCTTTCATAGCTGATCTGTCTGCGGAGAACAGAAAGAAGGTCAGTCATCCCTGGAGACACTGTGCCCGAAGCCTTGTTCTCATCTGTGAGCTGGGACCGGAAGGTCTTGGGGGAGATGAAGGAGCAAGGCCATCTGTGGCCTAGGCAGTGGGCCCTTTCCTACAAGGGACTGGATGTCCAGGGGACAAGCAGGCTTTGAAAGGTGCTGGCCAGGCCAGGCTCCTCTGGGCAGGAGTAGGGAGATGGGGCAGCTGGGCTTCCTGCCATGCCACTCACACGCCGGGTCTAGCAGTGGCTGCATCTCATGGGGAGAGGACTTGTATCTCTGCCTGCCAGAGGAGAGGGGGGCAGAGTGTTGCAGGGAGGTGTGGGAAGCAGATGCTGCTGCGCCTCACTATGCTGTCCCCAGGAGCGGGTGCTGCCCTGAGCATGCGGGCATGCCTGTGTGCTATGTGGGCATGCTCCTGACTGTGTGTGTCTCCATGTCCCCAGCCTCCTCCTTGTGGTGGGAGGGTGTCCCACCCTAGTGTCAGTATGTCAGGCCTCCCAAACCCTGTGGCCAATAGCACAAGGGTCCTCTGTTGCAGCCTCCTGGGGCTCGTGCTCCACGTGCACCGAAGTGCACAGGCTCCTGCGTGATCCCCAGGCCGAGAAGGCAGAGTGAGAAGCAGGTCTCAGCTCCTCGCCACCCACCACCCTCTGTGTGTAAGGAAAGAAAAGGCACTCATCTGATGTGCCCTCCCCAGCCTCAGATGATGCCTGGGAGACATCCAGGGCATGGGGTACTGGCCTCATCCAGCTCTTCCTCTTCCTCCTCTATGCGTCTGTCCTCCAGGAGGGTGATGACAGACATGTCTAGCCCGTAGTCCACTACTGGGGGGAGGGAGGACTGACCCACCCCTAGGATGTTGTCCAGGTCCTCGAAGTAAGGGCAGGTGTGGGGCTTTGCCCCAGAGCAGGAACTGTGCTCTAGGGCCCTTGCATGTGCCTGGCGGAGCTCTTTCACTTTCATCTGCTCCTGCTGGTGTGTGTGGGTGTGGCCCTTGGTGCCCAGGCTCTTGGCCATCTGGCCATAGATTTCGGGATTCCTGCATCTGGTGCAGAAATCCTGGAAGTTTGCCTCTTTGCCCCAGACCTCAATGAGGGGCAGGACCTCTGCACCAGACCAGGAAGGAGTGCAGCTCTTTCATCCCTTGGCAGGGTCCTGGAGACTGCTGCCTGATCAGCTGGAGCCGTGGTGGGCTCAGATGGAGCACAGAGGTAGCTCATGTCAGTGGTGACAGCTGTGCAGGCTGCTGCAATGTGGCAGAGGAATAGCACGGCCTGATGCATGCCACGAGCCCTTTGCCCTGTGACTGCAGCTTTTAAGGGCTTCAGGGGAAAGAACTACAGAATTTTGATGTGTGGACAGAGCAGCCAGCAGGACACCTATGGGAAGAGCTGGAGGCCGATTATTTCAAAAAAACTCCAGCCACCCTATCTACACACACACTATTCCAAAATAGCTATTTCGGAAGAGGCATTATTCCTCAGAGAATGAGGTTTACAGAAGCCAACATAAGTCCGTTATTTCAAAATAATTTCAAAATAATTGGCTTGCTGTGTAGATGCTCGCAAAGTTATTTTGGAATAATGTCCGTAATTCTGAAATAACGCTGTTGTCCCAAAATCCTGCAGAAGGCTGGGATGTATAAAAACAAATACATGGGGAAGCAGCTTGCCCCCATTGTCTCAGTGGGGCATTGGGTTCTGAAGTACTGTTCTGGATGCTGTATGTGTCAGTGTGTTGGATTATAGCCGATAGCACTATGTAGGCTGCAGAGAGGGTGGACAAACAATGAAACGAGTTCTTGAGCATGTCCCCATTTATAAGACAGGAATAGTGAGGCTGACCTCCTTTGTTAAAGTACTTTGAGATCTGTGTAGGCCAAGACCTAGGCATTATTCTTATTAGTAGCTCGTATTATCACTCTGCCTTCTCTTAAGTCAGTGGCTCAGGGATATAAAGAAAAAGCAGTAGCAAGCAAAAAGCTCTGAAGGAAACAAAAACAGAAGAAGTTGTTGGCTTTGTCCTGTCAAGGTTCCCTATTATGGTTGCACTTTATGCACATGCTGCTTTTTATTTATTGAAAATGGTATCCAAAAGACAACTGAAATATTTAATTTACTAAAAAGCCATTTCAGCAAATAAAAACATTTCAGTTTGGAGCCTGATATGGATTTTGAGGAGGAAAAACTAAAAATCCATGAAATTATCACAACCAAAAAATACTGACATTTATAACCTCTCAGAAAACGAAATGTTGGAAAAGTTATTTTTTTATTTAAAAAATGGTTTTTAAAATGTTGACCAGATCTAATTATAATGCAACATTTGCACCTATCTTGATGGATACTTTTTTCAGGCCTGTGGGAATGCCATTGTGGAACCAAGTTTTACTAATGTCTTGTTTGTTTCAAAGCCCATTGAAGTGAATGGAAGGCCTCTTACTGACAACATGCTTTGGACCAGGCCCCACAAAGGAAAGAAAGCTCAAGAAGAAAATGCACACTCTCTGGAAATTCTGAGGTCTCTTCTCCGTTTTTGCTCTGTGTAGTATGCCTTCCTTCAGCTGGCCTGCACACCAGAGTCCGTTTAGCTCTATTATATACAGGCCCGACCCTGGTGCAGGGAGGGGGCAACAAATCCACAGCATCCCGGTTGGGGATAGGCCAAGCCCTGATTCAGGGCATGGCAACCAGCAGACTGAGTCAATTATAAGTGGGCCAGGCCCTTGGTTTGGGGCGTGGCAACAGGAAACAGTTTGGGTCTCCTTGTTCAGGAGCGGTATAGGTTGATCGCCTGTGGCAGCGGCCGGGGGGGGTGGGGGGAAGATAGGTGGGTGGCAGAGGGGGCACAGGCCCACCTGCTCCACTGTGCCCTGTCCCAGGGCCCTAAGAGCAACAAGACAGGTTTCTACGGGCTCAGCGGGGGCTCCAGCCTGAAACACGCCGGCCTTGGGGCCATTAACAGCCCCCCACCAATCCCTGGGCCACTTCCGTACTCCCCCTTAACTGGTACCTGGAGTTCCAGCAGTGTAGGCAGGGAGTCCAGGGGCAGTTCATCGTCCTGAGGTCCCAGGGGTCCAGCCCAGTCCCCGGCGGTTTGCAGGTCTGCAGGGCTCAGCTCGATTCCTGGGGCAGGCATCGTCGTGCGTCTGAACCAAGCCTCCAGGGCAGGCTCTGATGGGGCCGGGGCCCTGGTCTTGGCAGTGGCTTCTCGCGGTGCCTAAGCAGGGGCTGGGGCACAGGGTCAGGCTGGTCCTCTGGGTTCTGGGCAGAGTCTGCGAAGGTAGGCGGGCCAGGACATGCCTCAGCCTCCCCTGCAGGGAGCAGGTAGTCTGTCTCTGGCTTCAGGAAGGTAGGAGGCCCTGGCCAGGCCTCCCCCTTCCCCTCCCAGGCCGGGAGCCTTGAGTAAGCCTCTGGTCCCTCTGCAGGCTCAACCCTGACTGAGGCTGCTAGCTGGGCTTTTATAGCTCTGGCCCTGGCTTCTGGTCAGGTGACTGGTCAGGGTCAGCCTCAGAGGGGTTCCTCCTCCCTGGCAGTGGGTGGCCACTCTGCCCCGCTACGCTCAGATTTTTTTTATTTTGATTTCATTCAAAATTAGCTTGAGTAGAAATGGAATGAACACCTCAGGGTTTGGCCTTATCAGTGGAACTTTGCTATAAACATGTTCACTTTGCAAGTTCTCCTGTAATTTCCTAATTATTGTTGTGGGGTGTGTCTCCAGATATTGTTACCAACAATTTTTCTTAGTATCTCAGCAAATTTTTAGTCCTTGAAGAACTGCTGTATTTTTGTTTGCTATACCCTTGTCCTTTAGAAGGAACTAAGGCACAAAGCTGTGTTTACTCTCCACTTTATTTTCTATATTTGGAAACAGTTTGGGGAGTAGGTGTGGAGGGAGTGTCCTGGGAACCAGGCTCTGATGTATGGCCTGTAGTTTCAGGAAAACGGGATTACCTATTGTGATTGCCTAATTCAAGGAATGGTGTATGGATGGATGGGTGGAAAGTAAGTATAGTATACTCTTTGGCTATGTCTGCACTGCAGGATTCTCGTGCAAGAACGGCCATTCTTGTTCAAAAACTTGCGGAGCGTCCCCACTACAAGCCCGTCCTTTGCAAGAAAGTTTACAGTAGGTAGTCAGAAAAGGGCTTTTTGAGCAAGAGTTATTCCTCTCCCCATGAGGAATAAGCCTTTTTGCACAAGAGCTCTTGTGCAAAAAGGCTAGTGTGGCTGGGAACAGGGGTTTCTTGCGCAAAAGCACATGGCAGTGTGGATGCACTTTTGTGCAAGAACTCTTGCACAAAAAGTTCTTGCGCAAGAAGCCTGCCGTGTAGACATAGCCAGGGCCTGTATATACCTGGATTCCTAATTACTGATTTGTCCTCCAGTGCACTTGCAAGGCTGCAGAATGGCAGAGGGACAACATTGGGGAGACATGGAACATTGATGTTGGAAGAAGGGGCAACACTATCTAATTCATATATGAACCAAAAGCAAAATATAAATGTTATATACAAAAAGGGATATTTCCAAATATCCATTTGGTCTTAATCTTAGCAGGAACCATACTTGAAATTACTAAGATTATTTAGTTAAATAGGGCAGGGGTTTGGGCAACAGAGCTGAACAAGAGTCACTTTGCTGCAGTAGACTTATACTGTATTGCACAAACAGAATGCAGGAAGGTAAGTGTTTTCGAAGTGATTCCCAGATGATCTTTGTGTATATTGCAATCATTTTACTGAGATGCCACTGAACAGGAAACTGAGATTCTTTAGGGGATATGGCCCAGTTCAAAAATAGCAGGGAAAAACAGTATGTCTGATTGTTATATGTAAAGATTTACTGAATGTGACTGCTTCACAGGGGAAAATGAACAACTATTAGTCATAAATCCAGGGGGTTTCCTTCTTTACCAGGCCAAAGATTGCTGTTGGTGACCATTTTTTAAATAATATATTTTATAATTATTTTTTTGTCCATGCAATGGTTGAGACATCCTTTGTTCATCCACAAACCAGATGCCCCAAAAGCAGCCATAGGACAAACACCCATAACAGCACTGTGCTAATGTCAATTCAAGTAAGGTGTGAGGCACAAGAGGATTGATGAGATAATCCACTCTATGCCCAATGAATACTCCACCTCTCTGAGACTACCAGAGTTGATTGTGTTTCTTGTTACCTGACAAACAGCCACCAGAGGTAACAACCTTCATATGTGGTGGACCCAGGTGCCTACCCAGGAATGGAAGGCTCTGTAACCTGTCCCCAGAGCTATCCTGTCCCCAAATATATATTTTAATGAAATACACATAAACTGGACTTTTTGCAAATCACTCTGTTATGGCAGGGACCAGCAGACAGTGCCTTTGCTCACATGCTAAGAAAAAGAACTGGTAAGACAGCATGTAAATATTTAGTCCTGGTTAAAATGCCATGTTGGTTCTGTTTCTTTGAGGGAGCTGTGCAGGCAGAAAAGGTGTTTGCTCTCTGCCATATTCCTAACTCTTCAGGTAGAGTTGCTAATTGGGATGCAGGCGTTATTTGGTAGCGTTCCCTGAAAGATGGGACATCCTTTTTATGGTCTTCTCTGTTTCAGGACTTGGGGGCAAGGTTGTATAAATAAAACAAGTGAAATTAGGACTATACCCAGGCTTCCTTTTCCAAACAGAAAGGGACATGTGACACCAGCATCTGACAGAATTAAAATCACCTGCTCATTGCATATTAATTGATTAAATACCCAGAAGCCCAAAACAAATAGATAATCCCTCTCCCTAATATTAATTAACTTTAATATTAAGTAATCAAGAACTCGGAAATCATTAATTATACAGTTAAGATGAAACCACAATCTTAACTCTGTTCTCTTGGGTTTATGCTTTGAAATGACAAAGTCTAGAATTTTTTTAAATTATTGGTGTTGTAACAGACTATATGCCATAGAAATTTCTTACTTGGTTTTATGTAGGACAAGTTGTTCCACAGCATATAGTCATCATTCATAGCCTTGTAGTCCCAGTGAGATTTACAAAACAAACCAATTATCTCCAAACATGGTACTGTAGCATTCATCTCATTTGCTGGATAACCGTAACTTGTAGCTGCCAAGCTTGATTTTTATCCTTTGATTTTAAAAAACAACTTTGAAGGGTTTTTTTCTTTTGTTTTTTGTTGTTGTTGTTTTTTTTGCTTTGGAATGCACTAAACTGCAAATATTTTCATGAGCTTATGGTGTATAGATCTTCATGTAGTGCAAGACAATGTCATTTTGTATTATAATCAAGCTCATGAAGTTCACCCCTTCTGTCAATCTGGAGCCTCCATGAATTGTACAAACTGGGTTTTAGAATAAGCAAAAACAAGTTTATTAACTACAGAAGATAAAGTTTAGTGATTATAAGGCATAGCAAGCAGATCAAAGCAGGTTAGTGAGCAAATATAACAAAATACAAAAACTAAGCTTAATACATTAGAGTGCTGGTTACAAAAAAAATTTTCATGCTAAGCGTTTTTAGGAGGTTTCAGAGTTTCTTGAAAGCAAACTGCACTGCTAGCAGCTTTCATTTCTAGGTATACTTTTCGCAGGCTAGATCTTTCTCTCCTGGGTTCAGTCTCTGCCCCTCCCTCCAACTTAGTTCTCCTGTTAGCAGGCTTCTTTCTTGGGTGGGGAGGCAGTAGAAAGAACCAAGAATAACTCACCTCCCAGCCTTAAATAGGATTTGCACATGGCAGGACTCCTTTGTTTCCCAGTTTATCCCCCACTCTTTCTTAATGGAAAAATACTGGATGTCCAAGATGGGGTCTAGTACCAAGTGACATGACCCTGCAGAAAGCTTCACAAGATCGAGGAAGATTAATATTTTCTGAGTCCTATTGTCTTTTCTAATGGCCTATCCAGGCTGATTGCATGCTGTCTGGTGGGTGTGCAGGTGCAGAGACTGCAGATGAACTCCCTTTGGAAGGGGCAAGAACAGAACTGGGAGCACAGCCAGAGAGCTGTGTCCTGAAGTAGATGCCATGGTCCAAGGGAACAATGTGGATCCAGAGACAGATGGTGGAGATAGGCAAGGAAACAATGGGTGAGACACTAGCCAGCAGGAGGTACCACAATGGTGAGTCTGCACCCAGTTATGCTAACCTAAATCTTCCTTGCTACATATCAAGTTTGTTGCTGCTTGCCCTACCTTTAGAAAATCTGGAGAGAAAAATGTTCTCTCCTTTTTATAACAGGATTGGTCCTGCCTTGGGCAGGGGCGTTGGACTTGATGACCTCCTGAGGTCTCTTCCAGCTCTCTGATTCTATAATCTGACTGCTGGGACTTCAGCAAACCCAACTAGTAAAGTGGTTCACCAGCCCCAGACATATGTTCTTTGGGGGGAGGGGCGGGGGGAACAGGTGAAGGGGACAGTAAGTTTCTGCCCAGCAGGCTGCTATAGAGCCTGCGGAGTTGGGGTACAAACAAGCCAGAAATCACTTCTCCAGAGCTTAACTGCGGAATGGCAAGGCTTCCCCATGTTAGTGTTGAGGGAGGCTTTGACACATGCAGGGTGCAGCCCCAGACAACGTACTGGACCAAGGGTTTTAGTCTTTCCCGGGGTGCCAGCCAGCCAGAGCCAATGGGCTGCGGAGGGCCGGTGCTACACCAGCACCGGTCTCTTAGCATGCTCAGCTGCCAGGGACTGCTGGGATGAGGCTGTGGCAGCCTCAGCTCCCCCCAAACACTGGGGAAAGGGGAGGGGGGAAGAGTCTGCGTGGCTGAGGGTGGAGGGGCAGCGAGATGAAAATTTTTCCTGTGGGACTGTGGCGGGGTGTCTAGCCCTGTGCAGCTTGGGCCTGGGGTCCAGTCCTTCACAAACAGGCTCAGTGACCTAGTCCCTTAAACACAGGCACTGAGGCCTAGTCCTTTATAGTGTCTGGGAAAAGGGGGTAGGGGGGCCTCGGCCTGCCCTCTCCACTGGGCCCCAACCCAGGGCCCTATCAGTGTGGGTGGTTCCCACCACTGGCTCGGTGGGGAGTTTTCCCCGAAATGCGCCAATCCCACTGGGGCTTTTTCTGCTCCCTGCCCTGGGTTGCTTCCTTCCTCTTCCCCCGCCCGGCGGAGGTCCCACCTGGAGATGAGGGTCTGACTGCGACACTGGCATTGGCAGGCACGGTGTCTGGCGCATCCACAGCTGGTGTGGCGACAGCAGATAGGTGGGCTGTATGGTGTGGCCAGCGTTGCAGACGTGCTCGGCCCGGGGATGGTAGTGGTGGGGGCAGCTGGCCCGGCGGCTCTTGCTCCAGCAGCTGTGGCTTTGGCTTTGGCGCTCGTGCAGCAGCTCCTTCCACTCCAGAGGTCAGCCCGCACTGAGCTGCTTTGCAGACTTTTATACCTAGGCTTCCCTGGGAGCATGCCCAGCAGGGCCACGGGGGAGGGGCGTAATCCACCCAATAGGCATGCTTGCCCCCCCCATGTGGGGTGGGCAGACCCTGTCACAGGGACACAGTGACATCTTCATGTCACTGTTGTCCCGCAGGAAAAAATGTTTATATATAGAGAGAGAGATTTATATAGTAAAAGACTTACCCAACATTGCCTGGGGCCAGCCCAGGACTGGGGGGGCGGGGCTGGGCTGGGCTGGGCTATGGAGGGAGGCTGCACAGACCTCTTGCCACCATTCCCTGGGCCCAGCAGTTGGGAGGGGGACTTGTGCAGGCCTCCCGCCAGCGCTCCCTGGGTATAGCAGGCCGGTCACTGGTGGCCACACTGGGTGGCCTAGTGGTGCTGGTAGGGGGGGCTACCAATGGAGGGGCCTAGGGCTGCACTGCCTAGTCCTGGCGGTGCTTCGGGGGCAGCTGCGGCGGTGGGGATGGGATGCTGGGGCCTACCCTCCCCCAGTCCGGCGCTGGGGCCGACGGTCTGGGCGTAGGGGTTTGAGGCAAAGAGACACATAACTGAGCCAGTGGCAAACAACATGGTGAGCCCTGGTTCCAACTGGCCACTCCTTTGGTGGTGTGGCTACCTCCAATGGTCACTTTGCATTATAGCTGTCTTCTGTACTTGCTGCCTCAAGTGGTGACTGAATATCACGTTCCTCCTCTCTCAGCATGGAAGGGGAGAGCAGTCTCCACAGGGGTAGGAAGTTGGTAGACAGGTGGATGTGAAGTTGGTGAACAGGTATGGAAAGTGGGGCATCTCCCTCATCATGACAGCTGTGATAAGTAAATGTAGAGGTGAAAAAAGTAGCACCAGCTATAGGACTGGCTCTAATCACTTCCCACTTCAGTAGGAATCGGGGCCTATACTGTTAACCTTAGTCACAATATGGTCCATGGCTTACTCCGGGGTCAACAGACTTTACCCATTACTCACATTTGTGGCAAAGCAAGAATATTCTCTACCTGCAAACTGGGACCATTTATCTATAATAGCTTTGTTCATCTATCTGTGTTTTCCCTACTAGCAAATACTCTTTCATTTGTTAACTGAGTCTTTTCCTTGCACTTATGTACAGCTTAGAAAAGTCCTTCCAGAAGCTCATTATCAGATGTATTGTAAATAATAGTGATGAGAACATCTATTCGTTTGCTCAGATTATGACCAAGAGGCTTTCCTGATTTAATTTAGATGCATACAATATATAGAACAACAAAAAGTTCCTTAGAAAATCAATTTTTCTGAATTTGCCTGGCAGGTATAGCAGTTCCCTATGCACGTCAATTGAAAATTATAACTATATGAATGGAACTGCAGTTTCATCTCCTCTCTATTTTTACATGGTACAGTAATAGCTCATGATACATGCCACTCAGAATGTGCATCTATTGAAATTAGTCTAACTTTGGCATGTCTGTTTGTACATAGGTGTTTTTAAAAATTGTACCATAGATCTAGGCTCATAATGTGCCCCTCATCATCTTGCTTCTTTAAACAGAACATATGGCCCCCATTAATGTAAATAAGGAGGTTACCTAAGTAGTAGGAGTGAACCCTAAATTATTTTCAGGCTTACAAATTCTGAAAGAAAAATTTGTAAGTCAATCTGTTTTAGGAAATTCATGCAGATACCAGATTTAAAATATGAAGAATCAATGGCTAGTTATTAAATTCTTCAGACAAATTCCTGAGTAAACTATTCCCCTCTTTATAAGCAAATTCTCTTTATACCAGCTAACAAACCTATCTCAGATACTTGGAACAGCACCAGAATTTCAGTGAAAGTAGGTTAACTTTTCCCATTGATTTTAAGTTGTCACTCTTGACAAATGGGATGGTTTTAAAGTACAGATAAAAAACAGTTAAAAGGAGTTAAACACTCCAGGACAAAATCACCCATGTAGATATAAGTAGAAACTATCACTGACTTCAGTTTAAATTATACTCTGCAACTTTTGCCCTTTCCTGTAGAGTACATACCAACATGTGACATTTTGTTTAATACAATATGGAATAGACTAAACACACAGGATTTACATAAACTGGTATAACAAAGAAACAGGGGAAGACAGAGACTGCTGTAGTTCCAGATTTTCAAGTGCTCAATACCACAGTCAGGGTCAGATTTTCAAAAGGGCCCCAAGGTCCTCTGAGCTCTTGAATTTCTGGCCACTTATTTTGGTACCTTATCAGGAACCAACCCAAGGTCTCTTGGAAATCCAATTCCAGCTGTGGGTGTTGAACTCTTATGACAATGGTTTCATTTCTCTCTGCGCGTGCCCTCCCGCCCCCCCCCCCCCCCCCCCCACACACACACACAATGTATACTACAGATCATTTAACTTGAGTCAGAGCCATGCTGATGAATATTTTGCCCAGGGCCAAAGGAGGAAAAAAAACCAAAAATTCCTTTGTCCCAGTTTGAAATTCCTACCTACATTCCTATTGGCTGACTCTACCTGGCTTAGGTAAGGGACATAGTTAACCCCTTAGTCTCCAGGCTGCTGGCTAGCCCTCATGGTCATGACAACGTGGAAGAGGGAGTTCTTTTGCAAGAAAAGGAAAGAGGAAAAAGCACTCGGTCCATAGTAATCACAGCTTACATGCCAGATAGCATCCATTCAGTCTGGACTCTATCAAAAAAGCAGATTGTTTTTCAATGCATTTTGGCATTGTGGGCGTGTCACGTTACTGGATTTTAGGGGGATCAGACAGGTCACTGCTGTACCTATGGGAGGTGTTTGCCCCCAAAAGTCTATACAAAGGGGGCCACATGAGGCTTCTGGCTGGTCAGATTGGCAGCTGAAGTGCTCAGTATGACTGGTTTGTGACCTGTTTGGGAAGGTCTCTGGTCTGGGGCTGTAAAGAACCCTTGTTTTGAGCAATTCACCCTGAGCTGATGCCCCCAGCAATGGCCAGACCTGGCCCGGTCTGTCAGTGGCATAGTCAGCAGGATCCCCAGATCTTGGTCAGTTAAGCTTTGGATCAGGACCCCACGCTATCTAAATTTGATTTTTGGGTGTTGAGAGTTTGGCTGTTTAAAGAGCTGCTGAAATGAGTCAGCAACTGCATGAGAGTCTGGACAGAAGGACTCTAAAAGATTTGTGCTTAGAGAGGCATTGAATTTAGAGAGAAAGCTTCTAAGTCAGAGCTGAGGTTTTTGTTAGTGGCCAGAGATGATGCAGAAAAAATGGGAGTGCAGGATCCATTGAGAAGATTGCAACTTAAATATAAGCAAGAACTGGAGGCATTTTGTCTGCTAGCTGAGCAGTAAAAACAGAAGCTGGATCAAGAAGCTGCTGAGAGAACGCAGAAGCTAGAAGCAGAACATGTAGAGAAGATGGCACAAGCCAATGAGAGGTCTGCCAGACTTGAACTTCAGCTTAAGAAAATAAGAGCTGAAGGGGAAAAAGGCCAGCACGGGAATCCCCCAATGCTGTAGAGGTAAGTAATCGCTTTCAGGCTCTCTCCACAGGCTCTGCAGTGCTGAATGCTTTGGAAGGGACCTCACAAGGAAGAAACCGGAAGGGAACACCATCTACAGGAAGGCATGGGATGTGTAGCCCTAGGGATGGGGGTTCCACAGCCACCACCCCCAAAAGAAAACGATGGGTAGTGGTGGTCGGGGACTCCCTCCTAAGAGGGACTGAGCCATCCATCTGCCGTCCGGACCTGGCATCTCGAGAGGAGCTCGCATTTAGGATGTGGCTGAGGGGCTTACCAAACTGATCAAACCTTCGGATAGCTACCCCTTCCTGCTTCTCCATGTGGGAACTAACGATATGGCCAAGAATGACCTTGAGCGGGCTACTGTGGATTATGTAGCGCTGGGAAGAAGGATCCAAGAATTCAGAGCGCAAGTGGCGTTCTCGTCCATCCTCTCCGTTGAAGGGAAAGGACTGGGCAGGGATCGTCGAATTGAGGACGTAAATGCGTGGTTGCGCAGGTGGTGTCGCAGAGAGGGCTTTGGTTTCTTCGACCATGGGACTCTGTTCCGGACACAACGATTGTTAGGAAGAGATGGGATCCACCTAACCAAGAGAGGAAGGAACATCTTCGAGGGCAGGCTTGCAAACCTAGTGAGGAGGGCTTTAAACTAGGTTCGTCGGGGGACGGTGACCAAAACACTGAGGGGAGCGGGAAAGTCAGATACCGGGAAGAAATGCAAAGAGGAACAAGCAACAAAGGAGGACCCCTGATTCAAATGGAGAAGATAGGGCGATCAACTGGTTATGTGAGGTGTTTGTACACTAATGCGAGAAACCTGGGCAACAAACAGGAAGAACTGGAGGCCCTGGCCCAATCCAAGAAATATGATTTAATTGGGATAATAGCGACTTGGTGGGATGACTGCATGACTGGGCTGTCGACCTGTCATGGAAGAACAGGCAGGGAGAAAAGGAGGAGGAGTTGCACTAGGCAGAGAGCACTATGATTGCTCTGAACTCCAGTATAAAAAGGGAGAAAAACCTGTTCAGAGTCTATGGGTTAAGTTTAAAGGAGCAAACAGCAGTGATGTTGTGGTTGGTGTCTGCTACAGACCACCAAATCAGGTGGATGAGGTAGATGAGGCTTTCTTCAGACAACTGAGAGAAGCTTCCAGATCGCAGGCTCTGGTTCTCGTGGGGGACTTTAATCACCCTGACATCTGTTGGGAAACCAATACGGCAGTACACAGGCAATCCAGGAAGTTTTTGGAGAATGTTGGGGATAACTTCTTGGCACAAGTGCTGAAGGATCTGACCAGGGGTCATGCGCAGCAAACAGGGAGGAACTAATAGGGGAAGTAGAGGTGGGTGACAACCTGGGAAGCAGTGATCATAAGATGGTAGACTTCAGGATCCTGACAAAAGGAAGAAAAGAGAGTAGTAAAATACACACCTTGGACTTCAAAAAAGCAGATTTTGACTCCTCAGAGATCTGATGGGCAGAATCCTGGGATGCTAACATGAAGGGAAAGGAGTCCAGGACAGCTGGCAGTATTTTAAAGAAGCCTTATTGAAGGCACAGAAAACCATCCCGATGCGTAGCAAGAGAGGCAAACATGGTAGGAGACCGGATTGGCTTACAGGAAATCCTTGGTGAACTTAAGCACAAAGGAAGCTTACAAAAGTGGAAACTTGGACAAATGACCAGGAGAGGTTTAAATGTATAGCTCGAGAATGCCGGGAGTTATCAGGAAGGCGAAAGCGCAAATGGAATTGCGACTGGCTAAGGATGTGAAGGATAACAAGAAAGGTTTCTACAGGCATGTTAACAAGAAAGGTGATCAGAGAGGGTGTGCGGCCCCTACTGGATGAAGGAGGTAACCTAGTGACAGATGATGTAGGAAAGCTGAAGTACTCAATGCTTTCTTTGCCTCTGTATTCACGGACAAGGTGGGCTCCCGGACTAATGTGCTAAGTGACGCAAGATGGGATGAAGATGGACAGCCTTTGGTGGGTAAAGAACAGGTTAGGAACTATTTAGAAAAGCTAAATGTACACAAATCCATGGGTCCGGACTTAATGCATCTGAGGGTACTGAGGGAGTTGGCAAATGTCATTGAGGAGACTTTGGCCATTATCTTTGAAAAGTCGTGGAGATCTGGAGAAATCCCGGATGATTGGAAAAAGGCAAATGTAGTGCCCATCTTCAAAGGGAAGAAGGACGATCCAGGGAAGTATAGGCCGGTCGGTCTTACCTTGGTTCCTGGAAAAATCATGGAAGGGATCCTTAAGGAATCCATTTTGAGGCACTTGGAAGAGAGGGAAAGTGTTTAGGAATAGTCAGCATGGATTCACAAAGGGCAAGTCGTGCCTGACCAATCTGATTAGCTTCTATGATGAGGTAACTGGCTCTGTGGACGTGGGAAAGTCAGTGGATGGGATATACCTTGACTTTAGCAAGGCTTTTGATACAGTCTCCCACAATATTCTTGCCAGCAAGTTAAGGGAATGTGGATTGGATAAATGGACAGTAAGATGGATAGAAAGATGGATAGAAGGCTGGGCCCAGCGGCTAGTGATCAACGGCTAGATGTCAGGATGGCAGTCGGTTTCCAGCGGAGTGCCCCAAGGTTCGGTTCTAGGACCGGTGTTGTTCAATATCTTAATGACCTGGATGAGGGGATGGATTGCACCCTCAGCAAGTTTGCGGATGACACTAAGCTAGATAGAGGTAGATACGGGTTGAGGGCAGAGATAGGGTCCAGAGTGACCTAGAC
Organism: Rafetus swinhoei; assembly: GCA_019425775.1. Taxonomy (NCBI): domain Eukaryota; kingdom Metazoa; phylum Chordata; order Testudines; family Trionychidae; genus Rafetus; species Rafetus swinhoei. The sequence goes on from CM033449.1 coordinate 121,058,808, forward strand.
AAATTGGAGGATTGGGCCACAAGGTATCTGATGAGGTTCAACAAGGAGAAGTGCAGAGTCCTGCACTTGGGATGGAAGAATCCCAAGCATTGTTACAGGCTGGGGACTGAATGGCTAAGTAGCAGGTCAGCAGAAAAGGACCTGGGGGTTACAGTGGATGAGAAGCTGGATATGAGTCAACAGTGTGCCCTTGTAGCCAAGAAGGCTAATGGCATATTAGGTTGCATTAAGAGGAGCATTGCCAGCAGATCCAGAGATGTCATTATTCCCCTTTATTCGGCTCTGGTGAGGCCACATCTGAAGTATTGTGTCCAGTTCTGGGCCCCCCACTACAAAAAGGATGTGGACGCATTGGAGAGGGTCCAGCGGAGGGCAACGAAAATGATTAGGGGGCTGGAGCATATGACTTATGAGGAGAGGCTGAGGGAGTTGGGTCTGTTTAGTCTGCAGAAGTGAAGAGTGAGGGGGGATTTGATAGCAGCCTTCAACTTCCTAAAGGGAGGTTCCAAAGAGGATGGAGACAGGCTGTTCTCAGTAGTGACAGATGGCAGAACAAGGAGTGATGGTCTCAAGTTGTGGTGGGGAGAGGTCCAGGTTGGATGTTAGGAAAAACTATTTCACTAGGAGGGTAGTGAAGCACTGGAATGGGTTACCTAGGGAAGTAGTGGAGTCTCCATCCCTACAGGTGTTTAAGTCTCGGCTTGACAATGCCCTGGCCGGGTTGATTTAGTTGGGATTGGTCCTGCCTAAAGTAGGGGGCTGGACTTGATGATCTTTTGAGGTCTCTTCCAGCTCTATGGTTCTATGATTCTATGAAGAAACTGTATCGTCCTGGGAGTTCAATATATAACCGTATGGGTATGTGATTATGACATGGCAGATGTGTTTAACCAGGCTGGTGTAACACAGCCCCAAAGCATTTATGGGGTTTGTGAAGGGGGTGCATGTGATTCTGGGCAGTTGTCTGGGGCTAGTCAGTCCTATTGCAACCAAGGGGAAAGATCTCTAAAAGTTTCCCTGAGGCAGATAGCTTTCTGTCTGTGCAGGGGAGCACTGCCTGTGAATGAGGGTTCTGGGTGCCTGTCTGATGTCTGAGGTGAGGCTGGAATCAGAAGCAGGGCAGGGGGAACCCCAGGGGTTGGGACAATTCTTCTCTGGAGCAGGTTGCAGTGGATGGCCAGGGTAAATTCCTCACTCTGGAACAAGATAGAGTTCTGGAGAGTGATGGGTTGTTGGCTGGTGATGTTTGTGAAACTGCACTTGCACAAGCTGGAAGTGAGTTGTGCGAAGAAGTGCAGTGTGAGCAGCCACAGTGCATAGAAGCTGGTGGTTTGGCTGCTGGGAGTGGCAGTGGGTCAGTGAAAGAAGCTGTCTTAGTCGCTAGCTGTGTGCCTGAGATCAGCCAGGGGTGCTGGGACAGAGGAGAGACTGTCTCTGTTGTCTGTGTGTGGCAGCACCATGCCTATGGGGGAAGGGTTTCTTCCCAGTTCTTTGTCTGAGGAAGGTGCCCCATAGCCTGTGATGGCTGAGAGCGGTGCTGTTGTCCCAGAGTTGGGTCTGGATACAGTTAAAGCCCAGAAAGGGGGTGGTTCTAGGCTTGTCTGCTGGGGAGAAGGATGCTGTGACTGGGGTAGATCCAGTCAGCGTCTTGCCAGAATCCCAGAGATCAGACAGTTCAGGGGCTTGTGTGTTACTTGAGGAAGAGAGAATGGTTCTTCCCTTATGTGTGCTAGGACAGAGAGCGTTGAGGGTGCCAGTCCAGAGAGTTACAAAGGGAAAGAAGATGTCTCTGACCTTGGATCTCATGAATCTGTTTGCCTGAAAGGGGATTGTCTAGGAATCCACCTGATGGGCCAGAGGTGATCCAGGGAGTAAAGCAATCTCAGGAGTTGATGGTGGCTCAGCAGAGCAATGATGCTGTAGGGCCAGAGAATGGTGAACTGTTGCTTAAGGAAGCTCATAGGGAAAAGAGTCCTTACAGTGGTTTTAGCAAGCAGTTTGCAGGGGCTGAAGAGAGTAAAAGGTCCTTGCTTGGGGAAGATCAGGAGAAAGCTCTGCCTGTAAAAGGCAACAGCTTGTTGTGTGAGGCACTTGAGGTGTCAGAGGGACTGAGGATTGTTTCAGATGAGGCAGGCACAGCCAGAGAGTTGGAACTGTCTTGTGACAGCCAAGTGACTGTGTTTGACCATCTTGCTGGGAAATCAGTGTGGTTAGAACAAGAAATTTGAGTTTCTCATGCCAGTGAGAAGGGATTTTTGTGTCTGGGAGAGACAGACTATCTTGGAGTGAAGCTCAAAGCAGAAGATCGGAAGGGTGTCTGGGCTGCTTATTGTTGTTACCCTACTGACTTGGGGGAGACGGAGAATTCCATGGCCATTGTGAGCTCAGGAGACACACCTAGCCAGCCCTTTTGTCTTTTAGGCCAGAGGCTTCAGGTTTTGAATCCACAGGACAAGGGGAAAGGGAAAAACTCGCTTTGCCAAAGGAAAATTGCAGTTTAAACCTGAAGGGCCAAAATTACAGTGGTGTGGAGCCAAAGATGTGGCATGAGAGAAAGTACTGTCAATGTACACTGGATATAGATTTGTTCCTATTACTCATATTAACTTTTCTAACCAATGTGCTGTGGTTACCAATAATTGTAAAAATATACAGTGTGTGTGATGTTTTGGAAAAACCATGGAACCTGTCAAGAAATGTACCAAATGACAGATTGTATGTTAAAGGACCTTGGGATGTTGATATTTCATGGTTAATGCCTGTAACTGATCTTGGCACTTACAGGACAAAGAAGATTCCAGCCATAATGTGCTATGTAAAAGGGGAAACTGAGGCACACCATTATGTTTTCATGGCTAAGGGCCAAGATGCCTATACTATGAGGGGGTGAGAATACTGACATTAACACAATGTTAATTAGATTTCAGGCCGTTGCCAGAGCTGGCATGGAGATTAGAGCCCCAGACCTGAGACCTTCCCAAAGAGGCAATAAACCGGTCACACCTGCTCTGGCCAGGAAGATGCCAGGAGAGGTATATAGGTGCCATATACCTGTATATAGGTGGCAATCTCCATCTTGTCTTCAGTTCTGCTACTGATTCCAGATGCAGCCTTGTGAGGAACAGCGAGCTGGAAAGAACTGTGGACACATCCTGACATAGGGTTTTATGTCTTAAGAGACCCATCCAGAAACTTTTAAGACCGCAGTTTGCAACATCTCTGCTGAGAGCCTGCATTGGGGACTTGGTGATTCGATGCATGTAATATATTCTCCTTAACCTTACTCTCATGGTTTTCTTTCATTTATGAATAAACCTTTAGATTTTAGATTCTAAAGGATTGGCCTAGCGTGATCTTGTGGGTAAGATCCAGAGTGTAAATTGCCTGGGAACTGTGGCTGGTTTCTTGGGACTGGAAGAACCCGTTCGGGGTAGGTGAGATTGGGTTCTATAACCCCTCACCCCAGCTCTTCCTGTGCCACAATCAGCTCCGGGCCTCCACACAGGTATCTGAGGGGTTTTGCTTGGTGTGACCGGTTTATGGCCTGTTTGGGAAGGTCTCTGGTCTGGGGCTGTAAAGAGCCCTTGTTTTGAGCAACTCACCCTGAGCGGACGCCCTCAGCGGTGCCCAGACCTGGCCTGGTCTGTCACAGGGCACTCTTTCGGAAGACTTTTTCTGGAAGATCTCTTCCAGAAAAGCTTCTTCCAAAAGAAGCCTGCAGTCCAGACATAGCCTCAGACTCTGTCTCAATATTTGTTCTTGGATGCCCTGCCACCATGTCAGTCTGGCCAAACATTGCATTTTTCTTCCTTAATTCATTTCACTTTTTCCTCTCTCCCTGGTCATTGGCAAATCTGCACCCATGCCCATTCAGAAGGTCAGAACAACTCCTATGAATTGGTGAGATCCTACTGCATTCTCTAAAGATAAGCAAAATACTTGCAGTGGAGTCATAAATACTGGATGGTGAATGGCTTCTGCATTTCAGTGCACATTAAGAAATTGTCCTATTTTCATAAACTTTCCATTACATTTAGATGGTAAAATACAACCTTTTTCAACAAAACTGACCTCATTTTGAAAGGACATTATTGTGAATCTGAATTACTACAGGGTACCTGAATTTATGCACTGTCCCTATTCCACCTGTTTACACAGCCTTTGATTGCCATGGTGATGCTGCAGAGATGTATTCTTGGGGCATTCAGAAGTGGGCATAATGAAAATACGAGTATTTCATTTAATATGTCCTAAAACTGTTAGGCCATCTCTGAAACCTAGTTCATACCTGTCTCTCCCTCGCTGCAAAATGCTGGAAGTAAAGTATGAGCAGAGCAATTAAGATGAGGGTGCTCACCCAACTATTTCTGCTTTTGGTGGCAGAACATTTCCTGGGTTGAAGTGTGGGAGATGTGAGTCTCATCTACTGAGGAGATGAGCAATTTGAGGAATGTCTATTCACTCTTAAAATGTTCAAGTATAGTTTTGCTTAAATAGGCTCAGTGTTCTCTCAGGGCTTCAATGCTAGTGTCAGCTGAGATGGTTAAGCATCTGTAAGCTCTGATCAGAAAGCTGATGTCGCTTTGGGGAGAAGTGATGCTGATAGCTAAGATCAGTCACAGGAAGTCTAACTTTAGCTAATCACTAAAAGCTAATTGAATGTAACAGTGACTTAGACTCCAATGAAGTTGCATGGGCATTCTCCTCATATGGTATAAACTACCCCTCACTGCCAGCAATTATGTAGTGAATACTCTGTCATTCTGTGTGCAGAGAAAACTAATACTTCCAATGTGAGTTTTGTCTGGGTATGTTGCTTAGAACATTAGTGGGGTAAAAAGCAAGGGTGGCAGTCAACAGCGAAGCTTGCACCACATTGAGCTGGGCCCATGGTGAATTGTGACAGCAAGAAATACTTTACACTCCCAAAAAATGAATGTTTGTTGGAGGGAGGGTGGGGGATAAAATATCCAGCAACAGCAGCTAATGAACCATACCCTAATATGCTTGCTTACTGAGCAAGATGCTTTATGTAGAATATCCTGTACAAAGCATCAGAGGGGTAGCTGAGTTAGTCTGTAACAGGGAAAACTTACAGACTAGTTTATACCATGAGCTTTCATGGGCACAGCCCACTTCGTCAGATGACAGGAGTGTTAGAAGTCCAGATTCTCCCACCTTCCCTTATTTATTCTTGGATCTGGACTTCTAACGCTCCTGTTATCTGACGAAGAGGACTGTGCCCACGAAAGCTCATGATACCATTTACATGTTTTGTTAGTCTTTAAGGTGCTACTACTCTGTTTTGTTTTTTTAAAGTTTTTCCTGTATAAAGCACTTAATTGCAATTTATTTTACTTATACTACATCACCATCTGGTGGTTATAGGGAGCACTTCTCAGGAGCCAGCCAAACTTCCTTAAGCAGGTTGTTGAGCAAAAATTCATCTCCTAGATCTCAGAACTGTGATCTGATATTTGACCACTCAAAGATTTGGGGGAAGCCACTGGTGCATGTGTGTACACGTAGACAAAATAGGTCACAAGATGAACTGGGTAGACACTTTGAGCCAAACCTGAAACCACACCTAGTTAAACTTTTTTATAAGATTCATGGGAACCTCTCATTCAAGCATAGGGATGGGGAGGAGAGGTTCCTGGGCACCTCAGCTGATCTGGGTGTATCCAGAGCTGACCCATGACTACCTCTACAAACCCACACAACTTTCCCAACTCAGCTCTCTCTCCCATCAGACTGCAAGATGGGGAAGGGGCAAGAATGTCATGCTTTAAAAACAGCCTTTCCAAGAGTGGGAGCTGAGAGCAGAAGGGGTTTGTTTACGCTACAGGACAAAGTCGAGTTAAGATACGCAACTTCAGCTACGTTAATAGCATAGCGCAAGTCAAAGTAGCTTAACTTGACTTTTGGTGCTGTCTGCACTGCAGGAAGTCAAAGGAAGAACACACTTCCTTCAACTTCCCTCATTCCTCATGAAAGCAGGGTTACTAGCATTTACTGGAGTGCCCCTCACTTTGAATTAGCGGTTTAACTAGATCACTAATCTGAACTCTGGAAGAGGGACAACAGCAGCTTTGATCTTCCTCTGCAGTGTAGAAGTACCCAAGCAGACCATGGCAGAGGTGTGCAGTTGGGAAAAAGGGGAGTATATCAGAGGAAAACTTCAAAATGATTTTTTTTCATTTAAAGACTCCTTAAAGAATGAAGTTTGGCAGAAACTTGTCTTGATTTAAAAGTCTTTCTGCTGACTTAAGATTTGGATGAGAATTTACCCAACATGAGGTGTATAAGTAGCTCCTCCAGAAGATATGTACTAAAGGAGGTTTCAGGCCACAGGCTTTCTTCTCCCCGTATATGATGACTTAGGCTGCGTGGAGTGCTCCCGCGGTGTTCTCTGGCCTTGGGAAATAGTCTATGGGGAAAAAACTCTTGAAACTCCAGTTTGTCCCTGGAACTGGCCACTCATGTATGAGTTTGAGACAACTTGAATTGGCCTTTCTGTTCACTGTCAGGTTCTCTTGTGAAGTGCTGTGAATGCCTGCAAACATAGGCAGTGAGCTATATGGACCCATGCTCCACCAGTTCCACCAATGTTTGAGCTTGTATTTTCAGAGCTATCCCATCCATTAGATGGACCAGGACAACTGCCCCAAATGCGAGGGCCCTACACTTTAGCAGGATCCAGGGCAGGCTGGGAGAGGTTAGTGGGGGGCTTGGTACCTACAGCAGCAAGAGACCCAGACCCCCCCCAAGTCCTTGCCCTTCTTCCCACCTCTGATCTGCCCCTTCCCTGCCCCCATACCATCTTGTCCCCCAAAGCCTTGCCCCCAACCCTGCTTCTTTCTGATTTCTGCCTTCTCTCCCAAGTGGCACCAGGAGATTGTGGAGCGGCGTGGTCTGCGGCGAGGTCACTCGCTGCTGCAGGTACCAGGCCACACATTAATGCCTTAGCCCACCCTAGACTCCACATCCCCCTGAATTGTGGAGCTTCCCAAAGTGTGGGGCTCAGCATGACTTCCCCAGTCCATCCTTTGGCTTCTGCTTAGACCTGTTCTGGGCACCACCAGAAATTATATAAACCCTGAAGGCCATGCGTGTAAAGCTAAGCTGTGTGGTTTGGTTTGCAAAAGCCAGGCAAAGGCAGCCTGAGATGTAGCTCTCCTTCATGTGACGTCAGTTATACAGCCTGGACGAAGGGATGAAGACCTGGAAGTGAAGTGATTAATACACTTTAGTTTACAGTTGTGTGAGTAGCAGTCTATAATCAGTTTGTGCATCTGTGTGACCATGTAGCCAAGATGGAATGTCATACTCCGGGTCATTATGTAGACTCCCATCACTGCTCTTCTCACATTTAATTTTCTTTGGACACATTACAGCCATTTTAAAGGACTATTGGCTTGCCTGTTAATAGCCACCAACCAGGATTACAACTTGTTTGGCTGTGCATTGCAGTGTTAATTTTTGTTTGATTGACATGGTTTTTATCCTCCTTTCTAGACCAAATGATAAAATGACATGCTTGAAAAGGAGACAAATTGGAGTATATTACATAAAGGAACATTAGAGAAACAGACTAGCTAATTGTTGAATGTATTTCTAAGGACCAGGTCAACTAACTCCTATTCTGGAGTATAGTTATATAAATATACCTTCTTGGTTATGCTAAATATTTAGTCACTATGGCTGTCTTCAAAGTGTACTGTATGGATCCACGCAAAGCAGAAGTTCAACAGGGACACAAGTGAACACTCACAGACCAGCTATTAAATAACAGGCAGTAAGCACAGACTGTCATATCCTTAGACACTAGCATCCCTGAAAATTTTCCTAAACTGTTGGAACTTTCTTCAGAAGTTTTGGGTTTCACAAAACTGTTTCCTCCCTTAATTTAAACTATTTTCCCCATAAGAAATTTAATTTGAAACAAGAAAGCCACAACTTCTGGTTTTTCACCTAGGATCATAGCTGGGAGGGTGCGTGTAGCAATAGCAGGTGCACCCAAGCACCTTAGTAGATTCTCCCAGAGCAGTCCAGAAACTCATATGCTCAGAGATCTGTCTGAAGTGCAAGAACAAATTATTTGGGAGGGAGTTCTGCCTTCAGCAAAACTGAGTTTTCCCACCCGTTGTGACATTTTCTGCTTTAATGCATATATATATATATATATGCTCTAACAACTTGTCATCCCTGAGAGCCAATAAATGTGGATATTGTGAATGATCATTTAATAGACAAAAAGAGATGGATGATATCCAGTTTTCTGTTAATGGTACAAAATGCAGCTTCTTACACTAAACCCCCTGTACTACTATAGCTTTGACCAACTTCTTTGTAGTGCTTAGGTGGTGAAGGCTGTTAGATACCTTTTATTTAATTTGGTTGTCTTGGTCCAATACCTTGGTCCAAGGTATAAGTGTCCATCTCTCCAAAAATTGGTATGCCTCTTGGCAGTTTTAGGAAGGCAGCTCTGGACTCAATATTTATGAAACTGGGCCAATGCCCTAACCCACATGAGAACTCACCCCCTGGGCACCTCTTATCCCTCCTGCCTTGTGGGGCAGCTGGCAGTAATGCTCCTACATGGGCAGGGCTCAAACCCACAATTGTGGTGTTCCTAAGGCCACTGCTGTAACCCCTAGGCTACTCAAGAACCACACCCCTTTTCCCACTGGGGCAGCTGGTGCTGACCACCATGACACTCCCAGGGGGCAGGGCTCAAATTCTCAATGCTGGGGTCCCTAGACCAATGCGGTAACCTCTAGGCCACTGGAGGACCCAGCCTACTCCTGTCCTTTCAGCAGTTGCCTTATCCTTCCTTCCACCAGTCTTGGGGCAGCTGGTGTTGGCTACCCTGCCGCTCCAACACACCACCCCCTGTGCTCTGGCAGCTGATGTCCTGTCCCCTAGGCCAGCGGTGAGCAACCTGTGGGTCACAACGCTTCAATCCGGGCCAGCCGCCATTTTCTTTTCCTGGCTCTGTGCCCCGACATACACAGCAGGAGAGCAGACCAGCACTTTAAATTAAAGGGGCCGCAACAAAATGTTCCTGGTGATTGTTTTTTGGCTCAACCCACCCCACCTGGCTGCCATTGGCAGATGCCTTATCCTTCTTTCCTTTCCTTCCTGATAACTCCAGCCCTGGATCAGCTGGTGTTGACTACCCAAACACTCCTGGGTTGGGCAGACAGAGACAGGACTCAACCCCACCACTCTGCGCACCCTCCAGAGACTGATGCCCTACCCCTAGGCTCAGCTGTGCGGCGCTGCCGCTTTCAAGTACCCTCTCTTCCCCCTCCCTTTGCTGCCTCTATCTGATAGAGGCAGCAAGGGGGGGAATCGAGTAGTCGACTACTCTTTAACATCCCTACCCAGCATATGTTGTTAGATTTAAGAACACTTTCACAACAGATTTTACAAAACGCAAAGGTACAAATCTGAGGTTTCTAAAAACAGCTACAGCACTAAACCCCAGGTTTAAGAATCTGTAATGCCTTCCAAAATCTGAGAGGGACAAGGTGTGGAACATTTTGTCAGAAGTCTTAAGCAAGCAATCCTCTGATGCAGAAACTAGAGAAACCGAACCACCAAAAAAAAAAAAAAATCAACCTTCCTCTAGTGGCATAAATAAATAAATTAAGGCAACTTTCCTCTAGGCCTAAGGCTATCTGAGACATGTGCTTAAGGGGATCCCCCCTCGACAGCCGTTTCTCAGGTTCTGCTGTGGGCTTGCCTACCTCTCTGAGGCACAGCAAAGCTTTTGCAGTGTGTGCTCTGGTTGCCCAGATTTGTTGGATACCACAGCATTTTTTTTCTTTTTGGCTATGGAGCCAGAGCTGCCTCTGGGCATGCGATGGCCCCACACAGCCATGCTGTAGGTTCTGTATGTGGAAGGCTACATTCTTGGAGCTGTGTGCCTAGCTCACCCCTGCCCTCTGGAGATGCAACACCCACCTGCAGCCCACCATCCCCCTCGAGAAGTGGGTCCTAATTGCTGTATGGAAGCTCGCCACCCCCGACAGCTACATGTCGGTGGGCCACCAGTTTGGCATGGGGAAGTCCACCATCGGGGTCCCCTTTATGGAGGTACGGCACTCTCGGGGTGAAGAGTCCTGGAAAAGGGGGACCCTTGGGAAAGGGGAGGGGGAGTGAAGAGGATAGACCGGGCTGGGTCTGGGTACCGCAGAGGTTGTCTGCTCAGGAAGATTTGCTCAAAACAAGGGCTCTTTACAGCCCCAGACCAGAGACCTTCCCAAACAGGTTACAAACCAGTCACACCAAGCAAAACCCCTCAGACACCCCAGCTCTCCCTGGGCCTACCACACAGTTGAAGGGTTATAGAACCCAATATCACCTACCCTGAATGGGTCTTTCTGGTCCCAAAGAACCAGTCACAAATCCCTGGTTAATTTACTCTCTGGATCTTACCCACAAGATCACACTGAGCCAATCCTTTAGAATCTAAAATCTAAAGGTTTATTAATAAAAGAAAGAAAAGCATGAGAGTAAGGTTGTTATGGAGAATACATTATATGCATCAAATCACCAAGTTCTCGATATAGGCTCTTAGCAGAGATGTTATGAGCTGTTGTCTTGAAAGTCTCTGTCCCTTGCAAGGCTGCATCTGGGATGAGGAGCAGAATTGGAGACAAGATGGAGATTGCCACATGGCATTTATATACCTCTCCTGGCATCTTCCTGGTTAGAGCAGGTCACATGGCCCAGTGACCTATCCCTGTGTCCCATATCAGTGGGCATCAGATACTGGCTGGTTTGCAGGTATCCAGATTTCCGGACGCATTCCTCAAGTGTGTACTGGCACCTAGAGAGCCATTGTCCCTGGAGCCTTGCTAATTAGCATAGTCACTGACAACATTCTTTGCCCGTTGCTCTATCTGAGACAGAGAATCTTCCAGCATAAGCACAGAGTACATATTCATAACTCCACATACAGATATCATACAAATACATGAATAGCATATACAGAATCAGTAGAACATAAGCTTTCATGTGACACCTCACATGGCCCCCCTTTGTACAGACTTTTGGGGCAAACACCCCCCTCCCACACGGGTGCAGCAATGATCTTTAAAATCCAATAACGTAACAGAGGGGGTGGGGAAAGGGCCATCCTTGGGGGGGGGGGTGCTATCCCACCCTCACACAACCCTGCTACTGGAGGGGCAGCCTCATTGGGGGTGGCTCCTGGGGTGTTTGGTGGGGTGGAGGGGGGATGGGCACCTCCCAAGGGCTCAGGCACCCCCTCTCATTCTCTGTTTTGTGTGTTTTTATGTCTCCTCCTGCAGGTGGTGAGGGCCATCAACTCCGTCCTGCTGCACAGGGTCATCCACCTCGGAGACCTGGACCTGGATGGATTTACTGCCCTTAGCTTCCTGAACTGCGGAGGAACAATCGATGGGACCCACATCCCGATCCGTGCACCACAGCATCGAGCTGCCCAATATATAAACAGGAAGGGCTACTTTTCTATGGTGCTGCAGGCCCTGGTTGACCACCAGGGACAGTTTTCAGACATTATTGTAGGGTACTCAGGCCAGGCACACAATGCCCAAATATTTACGAACTCTAGCCTCTACTGCAAGCCATGGGTCGTGAAGCCCTACACTGGCCACCTGGACCGCAGCAGGGAACAATTCAATGTGCACCTGAACCAGGCCCGCATGCAGGTGGAATGTGCCTTCGGGCACCTCAAGGCCAGGTTCAGGTGCCTTCTGACACGCCTCGACGTGGGGGAGCGTAACATCATAAGAATGTAAGAATGGCTATATTGGGTCAGATCAAAGGTCCATGCAGCCCATTATTCTGTCTTCCAACCATGGCCAATGCCAGGTGCCCCAGAGGGAGTGAACGGAACAGGTAATGATCAAGCAATCTCTCTCATGCCATCCATCTCTACCCTCTGACAAATAGAGACTAGGGACACTATTCCTTACCTATCCTGGCTAATAGCCATTAATGGACTTAACCTCCATGAATTTTTCTAGTTCTCTTTTAAACCCTGTTATAGTCCTAGCCTTCACAACCTCCTCAGGCAAGGAGTTCTACAGGTTGACTATGTGCTGTGTGAAGAAGAACTTCCTTTTATTTGTTTTAAACCTGCTGCCCATTAATTTCATTTGGTGGCCCCTAGTTCTTATATTATGGAAACAAGTAAATAACTTTTCCTTATTCACTTTCTCCACACCACTCATGATTTTATACACCTCTATCATATTCCCCCTTAGTCTCCTCTTTTCCAAGCTGAAAAGTCCTAGCTTCTTTAATCTCTCCTCATATGGAACCCGATCCAAACCCCTAATCATTTTAGTTGCCCTTCTCTGAACCTTTTCTAATTCCAGTATATCTTTTTTGAGATGAGGAGACCACATCTGTATGCAGTATTCAAGATGTAGGTATACCATGGATTTATATAAGGGCAATAAGATATTCTCTGTCTTATTCTCTATCCCTTTTTTAGTGATTCCTAACATCCTGTTTGCTTTTTTGACTGCCGCTGCACACTCTCTGGACATCTTCAGAGAACTATCCACGATGACTTCAAGACCTCTTTCCTGATTAGTTGTAGCTAAATTAGCCCCCATCATATTGTATGTATAGTTGGGGTTATTTTTTTCCAATGTGCATTACTTTATATTTATCCACATTAAATTTCATTTGCCATTTTGTTGCTCAATCACTTAGTTTTGTGAGATCTTTTTGAAGTTCTTCACAGTCTGCTTTGGTCTTTACTACCTTGAGCAGTTCAGCATTGTCTGCAAACTTTGCCACCTCAGTGTTTACCCCTTTCATAGAATTGTAGAGCTGGAAGAGATCTCAGGAGGTCATCAAATCCAGCCCCCTGCTCAAGACAGGACCAATCCCAACTAAATCAACCCAGCCAGGGCTTTGGGGCTGTAGGGATGAAGATTCCACCACCTCCCTAGGTAACCCATTCCAGTACACCACCCACCTGGTGAAATAGTTTTTCCTAATATCCAACCTAGACCTCCCCCACTGCAACTTGAGACCATTGCTCCTTGTTCTGCCATCCATCACTACTGAGAACAGCTTTTCTCCATCCTCTTTGGAACCCCACTTCAGGAAAAAGGCTGCTATCAAATCCCCCCTCACTCTTGTCTTCTGCAGACTAAACAAACCCAAATCCCTCAGTCTCTCCTCATAGGTCATGTGCTCCAGCCCCCTTATCATTTTGGTCACCCTCCGCTAGACCCTCTCCAATGCGTCCACATCCTTTCTATAGTGGGGGCCCAGAACTGGACACAATACTCCAGATGTGGCCTCACCAGAGCCAAATAAAGGAAAATAATCACTTCTCTAGATCTGCTGGCAATGCTCCTCCTAATGCAACCTAATATGCTGTGATGCAGTGTCAGTACCTTGCTGGTTGCTATGCTTGGGCTGTGGATGACCCCCACAGGCCTCTGTAAGCACTGCCCAGCCGGGGGCGCCCTGAGGGCCCCCATGACAGTGACCGAACCGGTCCTACCGGTTAAGGGAAGGGACGGAACAAAGGAAGTGAGTGTTGGGGGAAGGAGCAGTTTTGGGCTGGAACTATGAAGGAGACAGACTAAGCAGGGGGCTGGGAGTCGAGGAGCCCAGGCACCCCATCTCAAGGGCTCTGAGGCATCCTGGCCCTGATTCCTGTAGCCACATCACATCTATGTTGTGCTGTATTCTGGAGAAGCAATAAACCCTCTCTAGTCTACTGGCTGGCGGAGCCTGTTCTTGCTGCTACGGGGCGGCAGGATCGGGGGGGAACCCCGACACACCATCACAGTGGTGTCAGAAGTGGGATGCTGCAGTAGTTGGTCAGTGAGTCTACATCCCGGGGATCGGCGGGGAGATGGCCTACACCCAACTCCTGAAGGCAGACCTTGTGGGGCTGTGCAAAGAGAGGGGCCTGCCTGTAGGGAAAGCAACCAAGGCCCAGCTGATTGCCCGGCTGGAAGAGAATGACCCATCCAGGGGCCTGGATCCTATCCCACCAGGGAACAGCCAGACAACCCCTGGGGGTGTCTCAGGCTCTCAGAACAGACGGAGGGCTGGAGCCAGCCAGAGAGATGAGGTGTCCATCAGGCCACGCTCTACCAGCAGCAGTTCGTTCAGGGCAGAGTTCATCCCGGCAGAGCTGCGGCGGCTGGAGATTGAGCTGCAGATGAAGGAATTGGAGGTACAGGACTAAGAGAAGGAACGCTAGGACTGAGAGAGTCAGCAGCAGCATGAACTGGCCATGGCATAGCGGAGAAGCCAAGGGGCCCCGACTACGGTGAGTAGGGAGGACCCTAGGGGGCCCGGGGTGGCCAGACGCTTTGAGAAGCTCGTGTTAGCCCAATGTAAAAACATGGGGACATGGACGGGTTCCTTAGCTCCTTTGAGCAGGCCTGTGAACTGCACCAGATCCCCTCAGTGGACCGGCTTCAACAGCTCACCCCCTTGCTGGATCAGGAGGCCACAGGGGTGCTCAACCAGCTGGAGAATCTGTAGCCGGGCAACTACGAACGGGTCAAAGAGGCCCTGCTTCACAAGTTTGGGCTAACCCTGGAAACGTACAAGAAGTTCTGGAGGGTGCAGAAGGGGCTACAGGAGACCTATGTAGATATGGCCTCCCGCCTGGCGCAATACTGCCGCAAGTGGGCGTTCAGGGATGGAGCCCAGACCGCAGCTGCTTAAACTGATGATGCTGGAACAGTTCTATGAGGCGTGCCTACCCAGCCTGAGGCTGTGGCTCAAGGACAGGAAGCCAGAGGACCCCCAGGAAGCTGGGAAGCTGGCGGACAAGTTCACGGACAGCTGGTCCGGGTGTGAACGGGAGTCCCAGAGAGAACGGGAATCCCAGAGAGAAAGGGAATCACGCAGAGACCAGTTCTCGGCTGAGCAACGGAGAAAATCACCTACAAGGTGAGCCCAAGAGACAAGGACCAGCCGTCTGCGCCCCAGAGAAACAGCAAGGGCCTGGGCGGAGCCAGCCCGAATGGACACGCAGGTCCTAACTTGCCATCGCTGCGGGCAAAGAGGCCACAAGAGGGCTCAGTGCACCAGGCACCGGGACAGGTCCCATGACCTGAGACTTTCCAGGGTTAACTGGCTGGGGCTGAGTGAAGGCCACCCCAGAGGCAGGGACTAGCAGGCAAACCTCAGCTCAAAGTGGGGGGAAGGCGGCTCAGGCCAACCCCTCCCAGAGACCTGACTCTCCGGAGGCAGGTCTCTCCATGTACCGGGTGGGGGCAGAGTGGCTCCTGTGGAGTGAGTGCCTCATGCCCCTGGAGGTGATGGGTTTCTGGGACATGGGGGTGGAGGTGATGCTGGCCCGGCCTGATATAGTGGCCCCAGACCATATGGTGCCCAACACTCAGCTGACCCTGAGGGGCATAGACGGGACCCCGTTTAAGGTGCTCATAGCCCGGGTGCATCTGAAATGGGGGGCTAAGGAGGGCCCCAAGGAAGTGGGGGTGCACCAGCACTTGCCAGTGGAGGTGCTGATGGGGGGGACCTAGAGAAATGGCCAGATGGACTCCCACAGGGCCCTGGTCACCACCCGTAGCCAGAGCCAGTGAGGGGCTGGTGACCCTGATCCAGGGGGAGGGCTCCCAGCAGGGGGCTTGGGGCCCTATCCCAGCAGACACGGAGCCTGGCCGAGCTGGGACTCCGGACCCAAGCAGTGGGGGGGAACAGGTCCCCGTCCCTGCCCCAGCTGCTGAATTCCAGGCTGAAGTGCAGGCAGCTCCCTCCTTGCGGACCTTGAGGGACCGGGCTGACCTGAGTGCAGCTCAGCCTCTAGGGGGAGATTGCCAGGAGAGGTTCCTGTGGGAGCGGGGATTCCTGTACCGGGAATGGCTCCCCCCCAGGGAAGGTGCAGGTATGGGGGCTCCAACGGCAGCTGGGAGTTCCCCAAAAGTATCGCCTCAAGCTACTATACCTGGCCCATGACATCCCCTTCTCAGAACACCAGGGGATCCGGCGTACCCGGCTGAGGCTGCTCCAAAACTTCTACTGGCCGGGGATATTTGCGGCCGTGCAGTGGTACTGCCAGTCCTGTGACTCCTGCCAGAGGGTTGGGAAGGCCCAAGATAGGAGGAAAGCTGCTTTGAGGCCTCTACCCATCATAGAGGAGCCTTTCCAGAAGGTGGCGATGGATATTGTGGGACCCTTCAGCAGAGTGACCTGGATGGGGAAGAAATACATCTTGGTGGTGGTGGACTTTGCCACCCGCTATCCCGAGGCTTTAGCTCTGCCCTGTATCGAGGCAGACACGGTAGCAGACGCACTGCTGACCATTTTCAGCAGAGTGGGGCTCCCCAAGAAGGTCCTCATGGACCAGGGACCCAACTTCATGTCAGCCCTGTTCCGGTGCTTGTGGGAGAAGTGTGGGGTCCAGCACACCTGGGCCTCGGCGTATCACCCCCAGACCAACAGGCTGGTGGAGAGATTCAATGGAACTCTGAAGCAGATGCTAAGGACCTTTATGCATCAGCACCCTCAGGACTGGGACAAGTACCTACCCCACCTGCTGTTTGCATACAGGGAGGTGCCCCAGGAGTCCACGGGGTTCTCTCTGTTCGAGCTGATGTACGGGAGGTGGGTGAGGGGACCCCTGGACTTACTAAGAGATGAGTGGGAGGGGAAGGCCTCTCCAGAGGGTGAGTCGGTGGTGGAATAAGTCCTGGCTTTCCGGGAAAGACTTGCTGAGCTCATGGGCCTGGCCAGAGAGAACCTGAGCAGAGCCCAAAGGAAGCAGAAGGTCTGGTATGACCGCAATGCACAGGCCCGCGCCTATGCTACTGGGGACCAAGTCATGGTCCTAATCCCTGTGCGGAAGAACAAGCTGCAAGCAGCCTGGGATGGCCCCTTCAAGATTGTTAAACAGCTGAATGAGGTGAACTATGTGGTGGAGGTGACTGGCCGGACGCACGGCCAGCAGGTGTATCATGTTAACATGATGAAGTCGTACTGGGGCAGGAAAAAATTAGTGCTGGCTGTGTGCAAGCCCTGAGAGAAGCAAGGGGAAGATCTCCTGGTGGGTCTGTTCCCTAGGATAGGAGCAGACTCTTTGCTGGAGTCAGTTTCCCTCTCGGACCAGCTCACCCCAGCCCAGCAGGCCGAGATCTGAGAGGTGCTGCGCTCCCACCAGCAGCTATTCTCCAACAAGCCTGGTCTCACCAACCTGGCCGTCCACCGGGTAGAGACGAGCACCCACCCTCCGGTCCACTGCTCCCCGTTCAGAGTCACAGGGAAGACAGCCCAGGACCTGGAGAGAGAGGTCCGGGACATGCTGGCGTTAGGGGTGATCCAGCCATCTTCCAACCCTGGGCATCTCCGGTAGTTCTGGTACCCAAGAAGGATGGGATGATCCGGTTCTGCATGGACTATCGGAAACTCAGCACCATCACGGTGTCTGACGCCTACCCCATGCTTAGACCTGACGAACTCTTGGACAAGCTGGGGGAGCTCACTACCTGACTACCCTCAACCTCACCAAGGGCTACTGGCAGGTGCCGCTAGACCCTAAGGCCAGGCTGAAATCAGCATTTATCACCCCGGTGTGGCTCTACGAGTTTCTGGTCCTGCCCTTCAGCCTCAAGGGGGCACCGGCCACCTTCCAGCATCTGGTGGACCAGCTGCTGTGGGGAATGGAGAACTTTGCCCTAGCGTACATCGATGATATTTGTGTCTTTAGCCAGACCTGGAAGAACCACGTGTCCCAGGTCAGCCAGGTGCTGGACTGGCTGTGGTGGGCTGGCCTGACTGTAAAGGCTGGGAAGTGCAAGGTAGGGATGGCCGAGGTGACCTACCTGGGCCATAAGGTGGGGAGCAGCTGCTTGAAGCCAGAGCCGGCCGAAGTGGAGGCCATCAGAGACTGGCCTCTTCCCCAGACCAAGAAGCAGGTCCAAGCTTTCATTGGAATGGCAGGGTACTACCAGAGGTTTGTGCCCAACTTCAGCTCCATCGCTGCCCCAATCACGGAGCTATGCAGGAAGGGGAGGCCCGACAGGGTGGTCTGGATGGAGCAGTGCCAGGGGGCTCTCTGTGCACTGAAGGAGGCCCTGGTCAAGGCCCCAGTGTTGGTAAACCCGGACTTCAACAAGCCCTTTACCGTGTTTACCAATGCTTCAGACACTGGGCTAGGGGCGGTGCTGATGCAAGTGAATGAGAAGGGGGAGAGACACCCTATCGTGTACCTGAGCAGGAAGCTGTTGCCCCGGGAGCAGACATACGCGGCCATAGAGAAGGAGTGTCTGGCGATGGTGTGGGCCCTTCAAAAGCTGCAGCCATATCTGTTTGGCCGGCATTTCATGGTGTACACCGACCACTGCCCCCTGACTTGGCTGCACCAGATGAAGGGGACCAACGCCAAGCTGCTGAGGTGGAGCCTGTTCCTGCAGGACTACAACATGGAAGTGATCCACGTCAAGGGGAACACCAACAACATAGCCGACGTGCTATCCTGTAGTGGGGGGCCTGAACTTCCCCAGGCCACAGGCGAAGTGGCCCCACTCAGTTCGATCTCGGAGGGGGGAGAGATGTGATGTAGTGTCAGTACCTTGCTGGTTGCTATGCTTGGGCTGTGTAGCGTCAGTACCTTGCTGGTGGCTATGCTTGGGCTGTGGGCTGCGGATGACCCCTACTGGCCTCTGTCTGTAAGCACTGCCCAGCCAGGGGGCGCCTTGAGGGCCCCCATGACACTGACCGAACCGGTCCTACCGGTTAAGGGAAGGGATGGAACAAAGGAAGTGAGTGTTGCGGGAAGGAGCAGTCTAGGGCTGGAACTATGAAGGAGACAGACTAAGCAGGGGGCTGGGAGTCTAGGGGCCCAGGCGCCCCATCTCAAGGGGTCTGAGGCATCCTGGCCATGACTCCTGTAGCCACATCACGTCTATGCTGTGCTGTATCCTGGAGAAGCAATAAACCCTCTCTATTCTACTGGCTGACGGAGCCTGTTCTTGCTGCTACGGGACTGCTGGATCGGGGGGGAACCCTGACATGCTGTCACATATGCCATTAGCCTTCTTGGCTACAAGGGCAAACTGTTGACTCATATCCAGCTTCTCATCCACCGTAATCCACAGTTCCTTTTCTGCAGAACTGCTACTTAGCCAGTCGGTTCCCAGCCTATAACAATGCTTAGGATTCTTCCATCCCAAGTGCAGGACTCTGCACTTGTCCTTGTTGAACCTTATCAGATTTCTTTTGGCCCAATCCTCTAATCTGTCCAGGTCACTCTGGACCCTATCCCTGCCCTCCAGTGTATCTACCTCTCCCCCTAGCTTAGTGTCATCTGCAAACTTGCTGATGGTGCAATCCATTCCCTAATAAGAACATAAGAACATAAGAACATAAGAACGGCCGTAGCGGGTCAGACCAAAGGTCCATCTAGCCCAGTATCCTGTCTGCCGACAGTGGCCAGCACCAGGTGCCCCAGAGGGGGTGGACCGAAGACAATGATCAAGCGATTTGTCTCCTGCCATCCCTCTCCAGCCTCTGTCAAACAGAGGCCAAGGACATTGAAATGCTGAGGGAGATTAGAGAGGCTACCAAAACAAAGAACTCTATAATAATGGGGGATTTTAATTACCCCCCATATTGACTGGATACATGTCACCTCAGGAAGAGAAGTGGAGATAAAATTTCTCAATGGCTTAAATGACTGCTTCTTGGAGCAGCTGGTGCAGGAACCCACAAGGGGAGAGGCAATTCTCGATTTAGTCCTGAGTGGAGCGCAGGATCAGGTCCAGGAAATAACCGTTACAGGACCGCTTGGGAATAGTGACCATAATATAATAACATTCAACATTCCTGTGGTGGGAAGAACACCTCAGCAGACCAGCACCCTGGCATTTAATTTCAAAAAGGGGAATTACACAAAAATGAGGAGGTTAGTTAAACAGAAATTAAAAGGCACAGTGACTAGAGCTAAATCCCTGCAAGCTGCATGGAAACTTTTTAAAGACACCATAATAGAGGCCCAACTTAAATGTATACCCCAAATTAAAAAAACATAGCAAGAGACCTAAAAAGAGTCACCGTGGCTTAACCACCATGTAAAAGAAGCAGTGAGGGACAAAAGGTATCTTTTAAGAAGTGGAAGTCCAATCCTAGTGAGATAAATAGAAAGGAACATAAACACTGTCAATCAAGTGTAAAAATGTAATAAGAAAAGCAAAAAAGATTTTGAGGAACAGCTAGCCAAAAACTCAAAAAGAAATAACAAAATGTTTTTTAAGTACATTAGAAGCAGGAAGCCTGCTAAAAAACCTGTGGGTCCCCTAGACGATCGAACTATAAAAGGCGCAATCAAGGACGATAAAGCCATTGCGGAGAAACTAAATGATTTCTTTGCTTCAGTCTTCACGGCTGAGGACGTTGGGGAAATTCCCAAATCTGCACCGTCCTTTGTGGGTAATGAATCTGAGGAACTGTCCTGGATTGAAGTGTCATTAGAGGAGGTTTTGGAACAAATAGAAAAACTTAATGTTAACAAATCTCCAGGACCGGATGGCATTCATCCAAGGGTTCTAAAAGAACTCAAATGGGAAATTGCTGAACTATTATCTGTGGTTTGTAACCTATCCCTTAAATCGGCTTCCGTACCTAATGACTGGAAGGTAGCCAACGTGACACCAATATTTAAAAAGGGCTCTAGAGGCGATCCGGCAATTACAGACCGGTAAGTCTAACTTCAGTACCTGGCAAATTAGTCGAAACAATAGTAAAGAATAAAATTGTGAAGCATGTAGAAGAACATAATTTGTTGGACAAAAGTCAACATGGTTTCTGTAAAGGGAAATCCTGTCTTACTAATCTATTAGAGTTCTTTGAAGGGGTTAACAAACATGCGGACAAGGGGATCCAGTAGATATAGTATACTTAGATTTCCAGAAAGCCTTTGACAAGGTCCTCACCAAAGGCTCTTGTGTAAATTACATGGCCATGGGATAAGAGGGAAGGTCCTTTCTTGGATTGAGAACTGGTTAAAAGACAGGAAACAAAGGGTAGGAATAAATGGTAAATTTTCAGAATGGAGAGGGGTAACTAGTGGTGTCCCCAAGGGTCAGTCCTAGGACCAATCCTGTTCAACTTATTCATAAATGATCTGGAGAAAGGGGTAAGCAGTGAGGTGGTAAAGTTTATGGATGATACCAAACTGTTTAGGATAGTCAAGACAGAAGCAGACTGTAGGGACTCCAAGAAGATCTCACCAAACTGAGTGATTGGGCAACAAATGGCAAATGAAATTTAATGTGGATAAGTGTAAAGTAATGCACATCGGGAAAAATAACCCCAACTATGCATAGTATGATGGGGGCTAATTTGGCTACGACAAATCAGGAAAGAGATCTTGGAGTTATCGTGACAGTTCTCTGAAAACTTCCACACATGTGCAGCGGCGGTCAAAAAGGCAAATAGGATGCTAGGTATTATTAAGAAAGGGATAGAAAATAAGACCCAGAATATCTTACTGCCCTGTATAAAACTATGGTACGCCCACATCTTGAATACTGTGTACAGATGTGGTCTCTCACCTCAAAAAGATATTTTGGCCTTGGAAAGGGTTCAGAAAAGGGCAACTAAAATGATTAGGGTTTGGAATGGGTCCCATATGAGGAGAGGTTAAAGCGACTGGGACTTTTCAGTTTAGAAAAGAGGAGACTGAGGGGATATGATAGAGGTATATAAAATCATGAGTGGTGTGGAGAGGGCCGATAAAGAAAAGTTATTTATTAGTTCCTAAATAGAAGAACTAGAGGACACCAAATGAAATTAATGGGTAGCAGGTTTAAAACTAATAAAAGAAAGTTCTTCTTCACACAGCGTGTAGTCAGCATGTGGAACTCCTTGCCGGAGGAGGCTGTGAAGGCTAGGAATATAACAGAGTTTAAAGAGAAGCTAGATAATTTCATGGAGGTTAGGTCCATAAAAGGCTATTAGCCAGGGGATAAAATGGTGTCCTTAATCCAGGTCATTAATAAAGATGTTGAACAAAACCA
The DNA here is from genome assembly GCA_019425775.1 of Rafetus swinhoei. Classification (NCBI taxonomy): domain Eukaryota; kingdom Metazoa; phylum Chordata; order Testudines; family Trionychidae; genus Rafetus; species Rafetus swinhoei. Next base: position 121,080,830 of record CM033449.1, read on the forward strand.
GTCCTAGAACCAATCCTTGGGGCACTCTACCACCAACCTGACATCGAGTCATTGATCACTACCCGTTGGGCCCGACAGTCTAGCCAGCTTTCTATCCATCTTACAGTCCATTTATCCAATCCATAGTCCCTTAACTTGCTGGCAAGAATATTGTGGGAGACCGTATCAAAAGCTTTGCTAAAGTCAAGGTATATCACATCCACTGACTTTCCTATATTCACAGAGCCAGTTATCTCATCATAGAAGCTAATCAGATTGGTCAGGCATGACTTGCCCTTTGTGAATCCATGTTGACTATTCAAAATGGATTCCTTGAGGATCCCCTCCATGATTTTTCCAGGGACTGAGGTAAGGCTGACTGATCTGTAGTTCCCTGGATCGTCCTTTTTCCCTTTTTTAAAGATGGGCACTACATTTGCCTTTTTCCAATCATCCGGTATCTCTCCCGATCTCCACAAGTTTTCAGAGATAATGGCCAAAGGCTCTGCAATGACGTTTGCCAACTCCCTGAGAACCCTCAGATGCATTAAATCTGGACCCATGGATTTGTGTATATTTAGCTTTTCTAAATAGTTCCTAACCTGTTCTTTACCCACCAAGGGCTGTCCACCTCCTTCCCATGCTGCGTCACCTAGTGCTTTAGTCTGGGAGCTGACCTTGTCTGTGAAGACAGAGGCAAAGAAAACATTGAGTACTTCAGCTTTTCCACATCATCTGTCACTAGGTTACCTCGCTCATCCAATAAGGGCCCCATACCCACTCTGATCACCCTCTTATTGCTAACATGCCTATAGAAACCTTTCCTATTATCCTTCACATCCCTTGCTAGCTGCAATTCTAATTGCGCTTTCACCTTCCTGATAATTCCCGTGCATTCTCGAGCAATATATTTATACTCCTCCCTAGTCATCTGTCCAAGTTTCCACTTCTTGTAAGCTTCCTTTTTGTGTTTAAGCTCACCAAGGATGTCCCTGGTAAGCCAATCTGGTCGCCTAACATATTTGCTTTGCATCGGGATGGTTTGTTCCTGTACCTTTAAAATACTGCCAGCTCTCCTGGACTCCTTTCCACTTCACGTAAGCATCCCAGGGAATACTGCCCATCAATTCTCTGAGGGAGTCAAAGTCTTCTTTTCTGAAGTCCCAGAGTGTGTATTTTGCTACTCTCCTTTCTTTCTTTGGTCAGGATCCTGAAATCTACCATCTTATGATCACTGCCTCCCAGGTTGTCACCCACCTCTACTTCCCCTACTAGTTCCTCCCTGTTTGTGAGCAGCAGGTCAAACTGCGCAGGGCCCCTGGTTGGTTCCTTCAGCACTTGTACCAAGAAGTTTTCCCCAACATTCTCCAAAAACTTCCTGGATTGTCCTCCTCCTCCTCCTCCTCCAGGAGCTCTAGCCGGGCGATCACAGGTGTCTCCAAGCCTGAGTCCACCAGTATGTGTGGGGACAGGGCTTGCCCACCATCCAGTATCTGGTGGAGCTCATGGTAGTATGGGCAGGAGTTTGGTCCTGCCCCAGAGCGAGAGCTGCACTCCCTGGCCGGGAGGTACCCTTGCCAGAGCTCCTTGACCTTGCTCCGGACTTGGTTGAGGGTGCAAGGGTGGTGTCCCCTGTGGGCCAGACCTTCGGCCATCCAGCCATAAATGTCTGCGTTGCAGCACTTGGAGCTGAGATCCTTCAGGGCCTCCTCCTCCTGCCCCAGGAGGGACAGGGTCTCTGACCCAGTCCATGAAGGCATCTGGTGTTTGGTGTCCCTGGGTGGGTCCTGGGACCCCTGGAGCTGCTCCCTTTGTGGGCCAGCAGGGACTCGGGGGGCTTGTGGCTCTGCCATCTGCCAGCAGGCCTGTGGCAGTCAGAGCCACGTGGTCAAGGTCCTGCTGCAAGGCCAGCTTCCTGCCACAAGGCTTGTCCCGGGTGCCTGCAGCTTTAAGACGTGCCAGGAGACAGGAACTATAGAGCTGTGATTACTGTGGACGGAGTGTCCACCAGGGCACCTTTGCTTTTTCCTGGAGGCCTCTTCTTTCTAATGTAATGCCTGTTCTGCATCCACACATGCCTTTTTCTGAAAGAGCTCTTTCAGAAAAGGCATTCTTCCTCATAGAATGAGGTTTACCAATATCGGAAAAAAACCAAAAGAACCAATGTCGAAAGAATGTGATTGCAGTGTGGACGTAGGTGAAATTTTTGGGGGAAAATGTCCGGTTTTCCAAAAAAAATCCTGTAGCCTAGATGCACCCTTAGAAAGGACGCAGGCCTATGGCATAACCAGTCAGCGAAGCAGGCTAAGATACAGCTTGCAAAGGTATGTATACGTACTGTAGCACACTGGGGCCCTGCTGTTACTGTAAAACAAGTAATATTAATCTATCCACCAGTGATTGGTTAATCACTGTAAGAACTGTAATCTGCCCGGTACATTGAATAGTACCTTACTTGGCCAATAGCCACAATGAACTATAGTAGTGGAAAATAAGTCAGCTACAAGAACAACTTGGCAATGGCCTCCTGTTTCAGTAATGAATTCTGCAAAGCTTTTAAATGAATGGCTCATACTTCAATTATACTCTATAAAGAAAGACTTAATAGAAATGATATGTGTTCCAGTCTGCTCTGTTCTTGTGAATTGGCATTGATTCAGCTCTGTAAGAATATGCTGTAACCAGAAGACACATGCAAAGGAAGAGGAAGGTCAGCCATCACTACTGGATAATGAGAGCATTTTATGCAGCCGTTGTTATCACAGCACTGAGCTGAAAGCCAGAACAATAAGTCTGATGTAGAACAGGAAAGAGGAAACTTGGAATACAGGAAAAACATCTGAGCCCAATTGTAAGGAAAACTCAGCTTCTTTGAAGCCAGGTGGGTTCTATCATGGCTGAATTGGATCCATAATGTCTGGGAGAAAACAAGATACATACTAGTGAAGTAAAGGGGTAAACACAGGATTAACCCCTGAAAATGTGATTGTTAGCAATTATCCCTCACTGTAATATGTGTGTCTTACTGAAAGGTTAATCACAAATATATATGCTGTCTGTGTGCTACTGCTCTGTTACTTTTTCCCCAGCCAATTTCTGGAACACTTCTGGTGTTGACTAACATTATCCTTCCAACTGGTTTTGTCTTTGCATTATGCAAGTCATTTTAGAATTCTTAGGCACCCTCATCAAGTGCTATTGCCTTCACAGTTAGATACAATTAGGCAAAATATCTCCTTAGAAAGCAGTGTTGCAATAAAAATGTGTAGCTAACGGCAGTTTTCACGAAGTGTTTTTATGGGCGACATCTATTAAATTTTGATTTCTGGGCTCTGCACTCCCTTAACACCAGCCAAATTATGACTTCATTTTCACAAGCCCAAACTGCATCTTTTTTAAAATGCCATAAATTAAAACACTTGGGGAATTAACTTGTTATTAATCATGGCTGTGCATTTCTATTGGCTTTAAGGAAAGAAGCATGTGTTGTCTTTGTCTAATCTTCTACTGTATTGTCTTGCGCCAAGAAATTTTTTAACAAATACAATACAGAGACATATAGTGGTTTTAACTCCTATGTGAAGGCAAAAGAGACTGATGCAATGGCAAGCAGATTTCTCTGATAACTAAACAGCATCACATTTTTTATCTGAATCCATACATGTGGGAAATATGGGTGCAGGGGGTGCTGAAGGCTTCCTTGAACCTAAAGGTTGGCCCTGCTGCTGGCTCCTCCAGCCTGGGATTCCAGCCTCCAGCAGCCCCTCGGGGAGCCAGCCAAGGCACCGGGAGCAGGCGAGGGGCTCAGTGGGGGCCACGCTCACAGGGCTGTGATGCTGCGGTTTTCCCAGGAGTAGCTGGCTGTGCCTCACAGCCAGGCATGGGACAGTGTGCCGTTCTGTGTGCTGCACCCTTGCGGAGGTGCGGGCTCTGGCCTGAGTCCCTGGGACCCTGGCTGGTTCCAGCCAGCATCCATCCTTCCCCTCTGGTCCTGCCGGATGTGTGTGAGCAGCACGGTCCCAGGCGTGCCCTGCAGCTGCCTGCCGTGGCCACATCCCGCTTGGTCACCAGGCTGCATGTGGTTGCACATGCTGCTTCCTGCCTAATGCTACACAGCGTGCAGCTCACGCGGCCTGAGTGACGTGCTGTCCCCCTTCCCCCTCCGGGCACCTGGCTCCCCTCCCCCCCGCCCTCGTGAGTGCAAAGTGTAACACTCACTGGTGGATCCTTCCCCGGCCTCTGAGGATGCACGGGAGACATCAGGACTGCCGGAGGGGGCCTGCAGGGTGGCAGTGCTGGCCTCGTCCTCCGATGCACTGCTGTCTCCTTCCCCCGCCTCGGTGGTCCTGCTGACGGGGGGGCGCATGCTGCTGTCCACCGGGATGTCCAGGGCTTGCGGGACTGGCTGGCCCAGGATGGCATGGAGCCGCCGGTAGTGGGGGCAGGTGTCGGCTCCTGCCCGCTGGCCCGGACGTAGCCCAGGCGCAGTTCTTTGACTTTTGCCCGGACTTGTTCCAGGGTCCAGGCTGGATGGCCCTGGTGGGCGAGCGCCTGGGCCATGCGGGCAAAGATCTCGGCGTTGCGGCGATGGGACCGGGTGTCGTGGAGGGCCTCCTCCTCCTGCCAGAGGTCCAGCAGGGCCTCCAGCTCCCCCGAGGACCAGGATGGGGCCCTTCTTTTTCTGGCCCTGGGGGCCTCCTGCGCTGGGGCTGCGGGTGGCTGATTCCCCACTGGAGCTGCCATCGTGCTTGGGAGGGGTGTCTGCTGGACAGCAGGGGCCACGTGGCAGACCTCTGGCCAGAGGTCTGAGGAAGGCTCCTGCCGCGTGAGCTCAGCAGCCTGCGTCTGCTTTAAGGGGGCTCGGGTTACCAGGAAGTCCAGGGAGCTGACTGTGGCTACGGAGTCTCCAAGCGTCCATAGGGCTTTTTTCCGTTCAGCCTGCTTTTGCGCAAAACGTCTTAGCTGCCTGTCTACACTGGCCCTTTTGCGCAAAAACATTTGCGCAAGAGGGCTTTTTCCTGAGCGGGAGCATCAGAGTATTTGCGCAAGAAGCACTGATTTTGCACAGTACAGCGTCAGTGCTCTTGCGCAAATTCTCGTGGCCAGTGTAGACAGCTTGCCAGTCTAGACGCAGCCATTGGGTTCTACAGGAACAAAGGACTGGAAAAATCTGGCTAGAAATCTGGCATGCCATGAGAAGGCAGCAAATCACCAGAGAGCATTCCATAGGTGGAAAGAGCTTGAGATGAGACTACGGTTAAAGGCCACCATAGATGATCAGCATCAAGATCATCCTGGCAAAATGTTCTGAAAAGGCTCATTGCCATTGTGAGAATGCTTGCTATCCAAAACCTAGCACTGTGTGGCACTTCAGATCAGCTGTATGTGTCAAACAATGGAAACTTCCTTAAAATTGTGGAGCTGATGGCTGAGTTTGATGCTGTACTCCAGGAGCATCTAAGAAGAGTCACCACCCAAGAAATGTACACACACTGCTACTTTGGAAACACAATTCAAAATAAGATCTTACAGTTCTTCTTCGAGGATGTCCCCGAGGGTGCTCCACTATGGGTGCTGGGCTTGCCCCAGCGCCGCAGACGGAGGCTTGTTAAAAGCAGTATCCGGCCGGACCGCGCATGCACCGCAGGGCTCGCAGCGTTCACACTCTTTTCTTGGCGCACGGTCCGGGCTCCCGCCAGTTCCTCAAGACCGCCTCAGGCTGCAGATGCTTGGAACCGCGCTCTTCACTTCAGCTCTTGAAGACTAGCTTTGCTCTAGCCTTCCATTGTACATACCTGTACCTACTGTTTCTTCCTCCATTTTCCTCCCTGCCCTGTCAGTTTCAGAAAACAAACAAACAAAACCAAGAGAAAAAGAAAGAAAAATTAACGCGGCGGCGTTACCTTCCATCTTTTTCTCTCCCAGCTGTTTTCCCGGTTTCTCTCCTGTACATAGTTGCTCCTCCAAAAAAAAAAAAAAGAAACAACAACAAATCCTTACTGGAGAAGAGGAAAAGCACAGAAACATACTTTTCTCCCTGCTTATAACAAATAACCCTCTATCTGACAGCCAGCTCAAACCTGCCATGTCGACCGGCTTCAAGAAATGTGGCTCTTACTGGGGGGCAATGCCAGCCTCCGACGGCCACTCTGACTGCATAAAGTGTCTAGGTGAAACTCACGTTCCCCAGAAATGTCCCCACTGCTGTAAACTTACCTCCAGGGCCAGGAAGGACAGGGCGAGGCGTCTTCGGATGCTCCTCTTCGATAAAGCCCTGCAGCCGCAGCACATTACTTCTGGGGAACAGCCCCCTATGCGACGGGCTTCATCCCCCACTACCGCTAATCAAAAGAAACCCAGGCTCTCCCCTACCAGATCCCTGCCGGTTGCCTTGCACGGCAGGGAGAGCCAGGGGGACAGACCAGGAACCTCCGGCATTATAAAGCCGCGTTCCGCAACCACAGTGCCTCACAAAACCAAACGGCCACGGGAGCCGAGGCAGACCGCAGCTTCAGAGGCACCATCGGCTCAGCCTGCACTCATGCTACTGGCACCGACCCCTGAGCCACCAATGAGGACTCCCTCCAACCCGCCGGGGACGGCGCCGACACCCGCACCGCCTTCAAACAACCGCGCGGTGCTGGAGCTCTCGGCGCCGGTGCGCCTGATCTCCACTACGGCACCGGCTGCTACGGTGCCTGAACTGCCAGCACCGGGGACAGCGGCACAGGCTAGCGCTTCAGCACGTGTCTCCCAAACCAGCGCGCTGAGTCCCGTGCCGCTGCTTCCATCTCCCCGGAGCCGCTCTCGGTCTCGCTCTCACTCTTGCTCTCTCCTCTTCTCTCCGGCACCATCAGCATCCCCTCCAGCACTGCACTCCCCATACCACAGTGGGAGCCGCTGCAGGTCTCCTCCTCCCCCCTCCAGGATTCCATCTCCATTCCTGGCTGCTTCTCCCCCCTCCAGGATTCCATCCCCATTCCTGGCTGCTCGACCCTTTCCTCAAAGACATCTCTATAGACGACCCTCCATCTCCCCTGCTTCTTCCAGGGCATCATATAACCACTCTCGCTCACCATATTCTCCATGCTACCATCGATATCATTCACACTCTCGCTACCTGGACAGACGCTCGCCGCGGGACAATCTATACCATCGCGACAACCGTTACTCCTGAGACTCTCGCAGCAGGTATTCCTATCGTTCACGCTCTCCATATGACCATGCTTTGTCCAGGCTTTCACCAACTCCGGCTCCCCTTACCCCACCACAGCGAACAGCTTCACCTTCCCAGCTTCCCTCGGAGCCAGAGCACGTCCCCTTTGCGGATCAGCCAACCGGGGGTTCTCCATCTCATTCTTCTCTGCCAGACGAAGCATTCACTCCAGGCGAGGTCTCCCCGCCTGATGACCTCCGCCAGTTTCAGGAGTTGTTCAAATGAGTAGCCATCACCCAGGAAATACCGCTACAGGAATTTAAAGACAAGCAACATAAACTCTTCAGGACCCTCCAGCCGCAGCACAGGTCATGTCTGGCCATTCCCCTCGATGAGGGCATCCTGGAAATTGCAGATGAAATATGGCACGCTTCAGCGTCCGCTCTACCGACAAATAAAAGGGCTGACAGGAAATATTTCGTTCCCCCCAAAGGGCACGGAATTCCTCTTTGCCCACCTCAACCAAACTCCTTAGTTGTTGATGCAGCCCAACAGAGGGCTAAGGCCCCTCACTTCAAACAACAGGGCTCCGACAAGGAGACGAAGAGGTTAGATCTCCTAGGCAGGAGGGTCTACACATCGGCAACTTTGCTCCTGAGAATTGCCAATTATTCTGCACACCTGTCCAACCACACCTTTGAGACTTTTTCACATTTGACTCCTCTCATTTGCCAGACTCGAATAAATCTATTTTAAAGTCAATTATCCAAGAAGGCTATACATTGGCAAGGACGTTCCTTCAAATGTCTATGGATGTCGCTGACACCGCCGCACGCTCTACTGCTACCACCATCATTATGCGGAGGGCCTCGTACCTTCAAGCGGCAGGGGTCCCTAGGGAGCTTCAGAGCAAAGTCGAGGACTTACCCTTTGACAAAGACAAGCTTTTTGCGTAAAATTCGGACACTATCCTACACTCTTCTAAGGACTCTCGAACAACCCTGCGAACGGTGGGGATGTATACACCCCCCTTCAGGAGGCGTCGTTACACCCCATTCCAACGTAGGTACGATTATCCTTACATTAGACACCAATGGCAACAGCAACACCAGCAACAGAGGGGTTTCGATAACCAACGCTCACGCCAGAGGCCTCAGCGATGCCGCAATCCAAACGGCAGGCCAAACATGGCCCCCAACACCAAGCAGCAAGTTTGATGCCTTGGTCGGGGGCGAGCAGACAGTCACAGGCAGCACCACCTGTCATCCTATCCAACTTTTTCACCACTGGTTGAGGCCCTTCTTCCACCAATGGGCCAAAATCACCACAGACAGATGGGTACTGGAAATTGTTCAAACGGGTAACCCCATTCCCCTTACCTCTATTCCACCCACCACCCCTCCCACCCCGTCCCCTTTCAGGGACCCCTCTCACGAGGTCCTCCTACGAGCAGAAGTCGACTGCCTTCTCTTTCTGCGTGCCATAGAGCCAGTCCCAAACGAGTTCAAAAACGGGCTTCTACTCGCACTACTTCCTCACCCAGAAAAGGTCCGGAGGTTGGCGTCCCATCCTAGACCTCCACTGTCTGAACAAATTCTTGCGGAAACAACGATTCAAAATGATCGCTTTAGCTGCCATAATTCCCACATTGGATCAACAAGACTGGTTTGCTGCCCTCGACATCCAGGACGCCTATTTCCATGTCCCTATCCACCCAGCCCACAGAAGATTCCTACGGTTTGTCGTCGGAAAGGATCACTTTCAATACAAGGTCCTCCCCTTCGGGCTATCCTAACCCCCCAGGGTATTTTCAAAAGTGTTAGCGGTAGTCGCTGCCTTCCTCCGACGGCAAGGAGTAGTCATCTTCCCGTACCTGGACGATTTCCTTCTCAAGGGTACTTTTGCATGCGAGGTCTCCCATATGATTCAGCTCACCAAGCGGGTCTTCCACTCGCTCGGACTCCTCCTCAACAAGCAAAAGTCCGCTTTGCACCCTACCCAGAACCTCGAGTTCATAGGTGCCCGCCTGGACTCACTGGCAGGCAGAGCCTTTCTACCTCTGCAAAGATTTCAGACCATCCAGGACCTCGTCCATACCATTACCGTGGGACTCGTCCATACCATACCATAACATGCCTGGGACAACATATGTGGTCAAACATGCCAGATTACACTTCCGCGCCCTTCAATACTGGCTGACACTGGTCTACAACCACACCAGACGCGACCTCCACAGGCCAGTAACGCCTCTACCCTTCGTTACATGATCACTCCTGTGGTGGACCAGCCACAAGAATCTCCTATCAGGGGTACCTTTCCATCATCAACAACCCTTCCACCAAATCACAACAGATGCTTCTCTGCTAGGCTGGGGAGCACACATGGGGTCTCTCTCAGCACAGGGACAATGGTCCCCGCGAGAAGCATGACTACATATAAACCTTTTAGAACTACGCGCCATCTTCAACGCCTGCAAATCCTTCCTCAACCACATCCAAAACACCACAGTGAGGATACTCACGGACAATGTCATGGCTATGTATGACGTGAATCGCCAGGGTGGCGCTCGCTCCCGTTCCTTATGCATGGAAGCTATCCACTTCTGGAATTGGTGCATTCGCCACGGAATAACACCTACGGCATCTTACTTACCTGGCACCACCAACATGACCGCAGGCACTTCCTAAGCAGGCACTTCGATGCGAAACACGAGTGGGAATTGCACGAGGGTGTCCTACTCGACCTCTCCCGACACTGGGGGACTCCCCAAGTGGATCTCTTCGCAACCTCCCGCAACACGAAATGCCACAAGTACTATACCAGGGCGGGCCTCGGCCATGCGTCCCTGGGGGATGCCTTTCTCATCAACTGGCATGGACCCCTCCTCTATGCCTTCCCTCCCATACCGTTGATCCTGAGAGTTCTTCAAAAGGTGAGGGCAGACAGGGTGAGACTCATCCTCATAGCACCGGATTGGCCGCGCCAGCACTGGCTCCCCTTCCTCCACCGTCTGTCTGCACATGCACTGATTCACCTCCCACCCCTCCCAAATCTCCTCACCCAGAACCGAGGACACCTGGAACACCCCCAAATACACACCCTGAACCTCACGGCATGGTTCCTAACTGGCTGACCCCATTAGAATCCCTCTGTTCATCACCAGTTCAGCGCGTCCTCGTACACAGTAGACAACAAACCACAAGGAAAACTTACCTTCACAAGTGGCGTAGATTCACCTCCTGGTGTGCCACGAAACACTACCTCCCGGAGCGGCCTTCTATTTCTCTGGTGCTCGACTACGTAATACACCTAAAAGAGACAGGACTTGCATTAGCTTCCATCAGGGTACACTTGGCAGCGATCTCAGCCTTTACACCACCGGTGGACGGCATTTCCATCTTCGCCCACCCCACTACGAAGAGACTGCTCAAGGGTCTTGCCAACATGAGCCCGCCACGGGACCCAGTCCCACTGATGTGGAACCTGGATATAGTCCTCGAGGCCCTAATGAGGCCACCATTCGAGACTTTGGCGACTGTACCCTTACACCTCCTGACTATGAAAACGATCTTCTTACTTACTATAACGTCAGCACGCAGGGTGGGCAAGCTTTCGGCCATGATGGCCACGCTGCCATATATGATATTTCAAAATGATGGGGTAGTACTGAGACTGCACCCCAGATTCATCCCAAAAACTGTGTCTCGTTTTCATGTCAACGAACCAGTAACCCTACCAGTTTTCTTCCCGAAGCCCCACTCCTCACCACGGGAAGCGGCCCTACACTCCCTGGATGCGCGAAGGGCCTTAGCCTTCTATATAGACCGCACCAGACCCTTTAGACGTACAGACCACTTATTCATCTCCCTGGCACATAGGTTGAAGGGACAACCGTTATCTTCTCAGAGGATTTCAAATCTCATAACCTCATGCATTACGCAATCTTACGCAGCGAAACGCTTACCTCTACCCACCTGGGCACGAGCCCACTCCACTAGGGCTATGGCGGCCTCGACAGCTTTTCTTAAAGGCGTCTCCCTCAAGGACATTTGTAGGTCGGCCACCTGGTCGTCACATGAAACCTTTGCCAAACATTACTCTTTATCTTTGGGCATTCGTTCCGACGGGGCGGTGGCAACTGCGGTGCTCTCCACAGCACAACTAGGGACTCCTCCTGCCCTCCTTCCGTTCTGGCAACCACTGCTATGCAGTCACCCATAGTGGAGCACCCGCGGGGACATCCTCGAAGAAGAAAGCGAAGTTACTCACCTCGGTGAAGTAACTGTCATTCTTCGAGATGGTGTCCTCGCGGGTGCTCCACTACCCGCCCTCCTCCCCGCTTTGGAGTGCACTCTCCTTTTGTGTCTTATAGACTCTGAGGCGATCTTGAGGAACTGGCGGGAGCCCGGACCGCGCACCAAGAAAAGAGCGCGAACACTGCGAGCCCCGCGGCGCATGCGCGGTCCGGCCGGATACTGCTTTTAACAAGCCTCCGTCTGCGGCGCCAGGGCAAGCCCAGCACCCATAGCGGAGCATCCGCGGGGACACCATCTTGAAGAACGACAGTTACTGCACCGAGGTGGGTAACTTCACTTTACTGGCAACAAAAGTCAAACAGAAGATTGTGGCAGATCTGAAGTCAGCAAGATATTACTCTGTTATTCTGGACTGCACACCTGACATCAGCCATATGGAACAAATGACTTGAATGGTGCATTTTGTAACAACAACAGAACCTAGTGAAAATGTCCCGCAATGGTGACTGTCAGAGAGCATTTTCTAGAATTTATTGACATTGATGATACTACAGGAGCCAGTATGACAAATGTGTTTCTTAAAAAGCTGGAAGATATGGGAATTGAGATAGCTGACATGCGAGGTCAGGGCTACGATAATGGTGCCAACAGGAGAGGAAAGAACAAAGGAGTGCGGACAAGGATCCGAGAGTTAAACCCTCGAGCTTTTTTTGTCCCATGCAGTTCTCATTCATTGAACTTGGTGGTCAGTGATGCAGCATCAGCTTCTAGTGAGGCTGCTGAATTTTGTTATGTAATTCAAAGCATCTATGTATTTTTCTCTGCATCAACTCATCGATGGCAAATTTTGAAGAAACATTTGGGAACATCCTCTCTGACACTGAAACCACTGAGTGCCACATGATGGGAAAGTCGAGTGGAGGCGATAAAGCCTATCAAACACCAAATTGGGAAGATAGATGTTGCCATAGTTGCCATTATGGATAATAATGCTATGACAGGAACTGTTCGTGGGAGAACAGTGGCAGAGGGAAATGGAATCACATACATAACTTCAAATTTCTGTGTGGCTTAGTGTTGTGGCATGACATACTGTTTGAAATAAATGTTGTAAGCAAGAGACTCCAAGGTGTTGACCTTGATATATCTGGAGCAATGGAACAACTGAACAAGGCAAAGTCATATCTACAGTCTTACTGGTCAGATGAGGGATTTCAAAACGTTCTGAAGAGTGCACAGAAGTTGGCAGAGGAACTTCACACTGAAGCTATTTTCCCACCCATTCAAGAATATAAGAGTCACCGAAGAAGAAGACATTTTGATTATGAGGCATGGAATAATCCCATAAGAGACCCCAAACAACAATTCAAAGTTTAATTCTTTAACCAGGTGCTAGATTGTGCAATACAGTCAGTTGAAGAACGTTTCATGCAGCTCAAGGAACACAGCAGTATATTTGGGATGTTGTATGATATTCCAAAACTCCTCACTATACCTGAAGAAGACCTACACCAGCAATGCAGGGCACTAGAGATAGCGTTGACACATGATGACATGCGCGATATTGATGTGCGTCATTTAGGTGATGAACTGAAAGCCCTTTCTAGATACATTTCAGCAAGATCAACTCCAAAGGCTGTTCTGAAATATATGTGCCCAAATAAGATGACCACCCTCTTTCCAAATGCTTTTGTCGCTCTGCGCATACTTCTAACACTTCCTGTAACAGTTGCCAGTAGAGAACGCAGCTTCTCCAAGCTGAAGTTAATAAAAACGCATCTACGCTCCACAATGACACAGGAGAGGCTGGTCAGCCTTGCAACTATCTCAACAGAGCATGAGCTGGCCCAGACTGTGGACCTTCAGGAAGCAGTTCAAATCTCTGCAACCAAGAAGGCACGGAAAGCACCACTTTGATTATTCAAACAGATACAAATGCCAGTGTTTACTATGCAGGCAAGAAAAGTTACATTTGCTGTTCAGGCGTTTGAAAGTCAAGTGTTACTTAAAATTTTTGAACAAGGCATTTTAAGTTGTTAGTTCTCCTTTATTGGGGTAGGTAGCAGAGCAGTACCATGAGAGGAGTAGAACAGGAAGAAGGCAGAATTGAGACCTTTCAAAGTTTTGGCCCAAACGACGGGGCATGGGTGCATCATTTGAGCTCCCTGCCTCAGGTGCCAAAATGTTGTGGGCCAGCCCTGTCTGGTTACCCTAGTTATATACCTAAATTCTTGGGGGGAAGAGGAGGTTCACAATTTGGGCTCCTGACAGTTCCTCTTTACTCCACCAAATATATGTAAGTATATTTTCAGACTTGTCATATTTCATAATTTCCTAACTCTATAGTTAACATCTGCTGCTTATACCAATAACAAAATAATGAGTATTATATGTATTCCTACTTACTGTGGTAACAATGTTGCTTGCTCAGTTGAAAGAGCAGGCACTATATTGAAGGTTGCTATCACTTTCTTACTGACTTTAGCAAGCTTGTATTTTTCACTTTTTACCATGACAATAGAGAATTATGGGAGTTTGGTTCATGAGCACGCTATAGACAGCATCGAAGTCTGGTTTAGAAGTCAAAGCCTTGACTGACTGGGTTTATAAGAAATGCCCAGTACACAATAAAATTAGTTGCACAAATTGCATTGCTCCCTTCATGCTGATTACATTCTTTGAAGACATGGAACACCCTTAGATTCTTTGAAGTCATGTGACCAAAACACATACCAACCAGACATAATGATTTTACATCTTGTAAATGTCTAGACCTGAACATTTCAAAAGGAATTGCAGCTCAAACATTTGAATGCCACTATGTTCACCTAAGATCTGTCCACATACTGTTGTCAATCTACTTGGTTAGGGGTATAGTGCATATTTATTAGTACAAGTTTACAAACTGTTTTGAGCATGGAAAGGGTATGTACTTCTGAAGCACAATCATTATTATTACTGATAGGGAATTATATTCTTCCTTTTGATTTTCTTTGCTATTCAGCTGTTAGGATGTAGATATTCAGGTCTGCCTATAAAGGCCTGTACTTTAAAAATTTAGGTGTATTCTTATTATTTAGCTAGTTACAGGTGTATAAAAACAAAGAACCAATATCACAGTTTCCCTGTGCATGGGTCTTCTCTCACTGTAACAGTCTGAAGCCTTGTTCTTATGCTAAGGCCATGCTTTGGCTAAGCAACAGGCGCAGTCATAAGCTGGAAAATGCATGGTCATGTCCTCACACACTAAAATATTGCAATTTTGGGCTGTTAGAAAGGCAATCAAATGTATTACCTCCAGATAAACGAAAGAGCCTAGAAGACTTAAAGAAAACTTAGCTTGATAGTTTTCTGTATGGCAAGGTCCCATTTATCAATAGCTGGGGTTGTGAAATCCCCATTTCTTTATTGTTTTGTCATTGGCGAGGTCTACACTGTAGGGATTTTTTTGGAAGAGGCTTTTCCACCATTTGGCCCCGTCTAGATGGGGCCAAATGGCAGAAAAGCCTCCTCTTTCGGAGTAGCCCTTATTCCTTGTAGAAGAAGGTATATAAGGCTCCCTGAAAGAGTGCATTTGCTCTTCCACAAAAAAAAAGTGGAAGAGCAAACGCGCGTTCCTTGGATGTGGTGGTGTTTTTCTGGGATACCTCTGGTATCCTAGAAAACCTCCGCAGTGTAAACGTTCCCATTATGGCCCCACTTCTCTTTTGTTTATCTGCATAGTCTCTGTCTGGTTCTTTGATTGTTTCTGTCTGCTGTATAATTAATTTTACTGGGTGTAAACTAATCCAGGTTGTGGGATAATCATGTTACAATATGTTAGGATTAGAATCATAGAATCATAGAACCATAGAGCTGGAAGAGACCTCAGAAGATCATCAAGTCCAGCCCCCTGCTCTAAGCAGGACCAATCCCAACTAAATCAACCCAGCCAGGGCTTGGTCAAGCCGAGACTTAAACACCTCCAGGGATGGAGACTCCACTACTTCCCTAGGTAACCCATTCCAGTGCTTCTCTACCCTCCTAGTGAAATAGTTTTTCCTAATATCCAACCTGGACCTCTCCCACCACAACTTGAGACCATTGCTCCTTGTTCTGCCATCTGTCACTACTGAGAACAGCCTCTCTCCATCCTCTTTGGAACCTCCCTTCAGGAAGTTGAAGGCTGCTATCAAATCCCCCCTCACTCTTCGCTTCTGCAGACTAAACAGACCGAACTCCCTCAGCCTCTCCTCATAAGTCATATGCTCCAGCCCCCTAATCAATTTGGTTGCCCTCCGCTGGACCCTCTCCAATGCGTCCACATCCTTTTTGAAGTGGGGGGCCCAGAACTGGACACAATACTCCAGATGTGGCCTCACCAAAGCCGAATAAAGGGGAATAATGACATCTCTGGATCTGCTGGCAATGCTCCTCTTAATGCAACCTAATATGCCATTAGCCTTCTTGGCTACAAGGGCACACTGTTGACTCATATCCAGCTTCTCATCCGCTATAACCCCTAGGTCCTTTTCTGCAGAACTACTACTTAACTGGTTGGTTCCCAGCTTGTAACTGTGCTTGGGATTCTTCCGTCCCAAGTGCAGGACTCTGCACTTGTCCTTGTTGAACTTCATCAGATTTCTTTTGGCCCAATCCTCCAATTTGTCTAAGTCACTCTGGACCCTATCTCTGCCCTTAAGCGTATCTAACTCTCCCCCTAGCTTAGTGTCATCCAAACTTGCTGAGGGTGCAATCCATCCCCTCATCCAGGTCATTAATAAAGATACTGAACAAAACCGGTCCTAGAACCGAACCTTGGGGCACTCCACTAGAAACCAACGGCCAATCTGAAATCGAGCCGTTGATCACTACCCGCTGGGCCCGGCCTTCTAGCCATCTTTCTATCCATCTTACTGTTCATTTATCCAATCCGCATTCCCTTAACTTGCTGGCAAGAATATTGTGGGAGACCGTATCAAAAGCCTTGCTAAAGTCAAGGTATATCACATCCACTGAGGTTCCCACGTCCACAGAGCCAGTTACCTCATAGAAGCTAATCAGATTGGTCAGGCACGACTTGCCCTTTGTGAATCCATGCTGACTATTCCTAATCACTTTCCTCTCTTGCAAGTGCCTCAAAATGGATTCCTTAAGGATCCCTTCCATGATTTTTCCAGGAACCGAGGTAAGACTGACCGGCCTATAGTTCCCTGGATCATCCTTCTTCCCTTTTTTGAAGATGGGCACTACGTTTGCCTTTTTCCAATCATCCGGGATTTCTCCCGATCTCCACGACTTTTCAAAGATAATGGCCAAAGGCTCCTCAATGATATTTGCCAACTCCCTCAGTACCCTCGGATGCATTAAGTCCAGACCCATGGATGTGTGTACGTTTAGCTTTTCTAAATAGTTCCTAACCTGTTCTTTACCCACCACGGGCTGTCCATCTTCATCCCATCTTGAGTCACTTAGCGCAGAAGTCCAGGAGCCGACCTTGTCCGTGAATACAGAGGCAAAGAAAGCATTGAGTACTTCAGCTTTCCCCACATCATCTGTCACTAGGTTACCTCCTTCATCCAGTAGGGGCCGCACCCCCTCTCTGATCACCTTCTTCTTGTTAACATGCCTGTAGAAACCTTTCTTGTTATCCTTCACATCCTTAGCCAGTCGCAATTCCATTTGCGCTTTTGCCTTCCTGATAACCCCCCGGCATTCTCGAGCTATACATTTAAACCCCTCCCTGGTCATTTGTCCAAGTTTCCACTTTTTGTAAGCTTCCTTTTTGTGCTTAAGTTCACCAAGGATTTCCCTCGTAAGCCAATCCGGTCTCCTACCATGTTTGCCTCTCTTGCTTCACGTCGGGATGGTTTCTTTCTGTGCCTTCAATAAGGCTTCTTTAAAATACTGCCAGCTGTCCTGGACTCCTTTCCCCTTCATGTTAGCATCCCAGGGGATTCTGCCCATCAGATCTCTGAGGGAGTCAAAATCTGCTTTTTTGAAGTCCAAGGTGTGTATTTACTACTCTCTTTTCTTCCTTTGGTCAGGATCCTGAAATCTACCATCTCATGATCACTGCTTCCCAGGTTGTCACCTACCTCCACTTCCCCTATTAGTTCCTCCCTGTTTGTGAGCAGAAGGTCAAGCTGCGCATGGCCCCTGGTCGGATCCTTCAGCACTTGCGTCAAGAAGTTATCCCCAACATTCTCCAGAAACTTCCTGGATTGCCTGTGTACTGCCGTATTGGTTTCCCAACAGATGTCAGGGTGATTAAAGTCCCCCACGAGAACCAGGGCCTGCGATCCGGAAGCTTCTCTCAGTTGTCCGAAGAAAGCCTCGTCTACCTCATCCACCTGATTCGGTGGCCTGTAGCAGACACCAACCACAACATCACTGCTGTTGTTTGCTCCTTTAAACTTAACCCATCGACTCTCAACAGGTTTTTCTCCTTCTTTATACTGGAGTTCAGAGCAATCATAGTGCTCTCTTACATATAGTGCAACTCCTCCTCCTTTTCTCCCCTGCCTGTTCTTCCTGAAAAGTCTATACCCTTCCATGACAGCGCTCCAGTCATGTGAGTCATCCCACCAAGTCTCTGTTATCCCAATTAAATCATATTTCTCAGACTGGGCCAGAGCCTCCAGTTCTTCCTGTTTGTTGCCCAGGCTTCTCGCATTAGTGTACAAACACCTCAGGTAACCAGTTGATCGCCCTATCTTCTCCATTCGAAACAGGGGTCCTCCTTTCTTGCTCGTTCCTCTCTGCATTTCTTCCCAGTATCCGACTCTCCCACTCCCCTCAGGGTTTTGGTCACCGTCCCCCGATGAACCTAGTTTAAAGCCCTCCTCACTAGGTTTGCAAGCCTGCCTGCAAAGATGCTCCTTCCTCTCTTGGTTAGGTGGATCCCATCTCTTCCAAACAATCCTTGTGCCCGGAACAGAGTCCCATGGTCGAAGAAACCAAAGCCCTCTCTGCGACACCACCTGCGCAACCACGCATTTACGTCCTCAATTTGACGATCTCTGCCCTGTCCTTTCCCTTCAACAGGGAGGATGGACGAGAGCACCACTTGCGCTCCGAGTTCTTGGATCCTTCTTCCCAGCGCTACATAATCCTCAGTAACCCGCTCAAGGTCATTCTTGGCCGTATCGTTAGTTCCCACATGGAGAAGCAGGAAGGGGTAGCGATCCGAAGGTTTGATCAGTTTGGTAAGCCTCTCAGTCACATCCTGAATGCGAGCTCCTGGTAAGCAGCATACCTCTCGAGATTCCAGGTCCAGACGGCAGAGGGATGACTCAGTCCTTCTTAGGAGGGAGTCCCCGACCACCACCACCCGTCGTTTTCTTTTGGGGGTGGTGGCCATGGAACCCCCATCCCTAGGACTATGCATCCCATGCCTTCCATTAGATTGTGTTCCCTTCCGGCTTCTTCCTTGTGAGATCCCTTCCAAAGCATTCAGCACTGCAGAGCCTGTGGAGAGAGCCTGAAAGCGATTACTTACCTCTATAGCATTGGGGGATTCCCATGCTGGCCTTTTTCCCCTTCTAGAAGTTACATGTTGCCAGTTCTCTTCCTGGTCACGTACTGCCCTCTCCGGCTCTTCTGCCTGCCGTGCTTGAAGGATTAAACACTGCCTTCTATCGAGGAAGTCTTCGTCCTCTCTGATCGAGCGTAGGGTCGACACTTGGGCCTCCAGCCCTCTAATTTTTTCTTCCAAAATGGCAACCAGCTTGCACTTAGTGCAGATGAAATCTGTTCTTTCTTCCGGGAGGAAGACAAACATGGCACACTCCGTGCAGGTAACAACAGCAGAACCATCACCATCCATCCCTGCTGTCCTGGAGAAGGGATTTAAAAAGAAAGGCAAGGGAAGGGGAGAGGGAAGGGCGCGAGGTTCTCAACTCCCTCTCTAAACTCCCTGTTAGCACTCACTTGGTCGCTTGCCCAAGGAGCCTTATAAAGCCCTGGACTGCCTGAAAGTCCCTCCCCCTACCAAGGCTTAGCCAATCAGCAGAGGCTTCTAGAATTCAAACTTTAATTAGAAGCCAACAGTTTCCACCTGCCAATCACAGCCAATCACAGCACCAGCCAATCACAGCACACACTCCATGAAGGGGAAGGGGAGGGCAAAGGGAAGTGGAAAAAAAAAAGCCTCACTCACAAACACAGGGAAAAAACAAACAACAAAAAGAACACACCAACCCTCCTCACAAACACAAGCTCAGCACACAGCAAGAAAGCCCCAATAACAACACACACTTCCCTCAAGAGTCCTGTATCTGCTTCTCCTTTACCTGGAGAACTCCCTCTCTAAACTCCCTGTTAGGATTGGTTATTTAAATTTCAGTAAAATGATTGGTTAAGGTATAGCTGAGAATGTTACTACATAAATTGGAGGCAAGCAGAAAGTAAGCAAAAAACAAGGGAAAAGGGGAGCAAGGGGAAAAAGGAAACTAGATTCATGCTTGCTGGAAGCCAACTCCAGTAAACACTGAATTGTTTGCATCTCTGGACTTCAGGTATTGCTGTTCTCTAGTCACATGGGAAGGACTACGGAAATGGGGGAAGGGATAAGCCCTCTAACATCAGTCTCCTATTCTTAAAGTGGAAACTACAAAATGACCTGTCAATATTTTCAATATGTAGGACCATTAACATTTTTCCAAAGAAGCTGAAAATCCAGAAAACGTAAGTATTTTTAGCTTAGGAGGAAACGTTTGCATTTGATGTTTGAGTGACTTTCTCCTGAGTGATTGAAAGTAATTAATTTGCAGTTCACTTTTGCAATGCATTAGAGTCTGCATGGGAATAGCAAAATATCTTTCTAAAATGGTAAAAATACAGCTGTGCAGAGTCTTAAAGTCTTTTACATTGGCACATATTGGTGGGGGAGACTTGTCAGTCATTAGAGAAAATATGTTGGTTGGGAATAAACCAGTTCAGAGTGTTCATGCAGTACAGAATGCAGAAGAAAGTCCATGAATAATGTTATATCTATAAGCTGATCTGCTTTCTCTCCCTTGAATGAAAATATAGATGTCAGATATCAACCATAATTTATGGGTAACTTACCAGCCTTGGCTTTGTTCCTAATGCAAACTCTACAGTGTGTTCATCCGAGTTCAAAGATCTGAGAGAAACTATAGATCTCCTTTTGCCAAAGCAGGGAGCAGGGAGTTGAACTGCACCCAGAGGAAGCTGGCATCTATGGTTCCAAGGGAACTAGCACCTAGAATACGATGATTTACATCCATCAACTGCTGAACCCTAGCCTCATTGCATCACTTCACCTCTGTAGCCCACTGTGAGGGCGCATTGCTGTTTTAAACTGGGCCCCAGCATGCTGAAACTTCTGAGGGGATTCTGCACCAAACAATTCAAAATTCTGCAGAATTCTAGATATTTAATTTGTCAAAAGTGATGGCCGTGTTACTAAATGCTGAACCATGTAAATACTGTTATTGGCACTTTTGCTGACAAAATATTTCCATCCCCTATGAGCATGGTTTGCCTTGCTACCGCTCCTGCTTGCAACAAGCTGTTTATTCTGCTGCTTGCCACGGTAAAACATTTTTCTTTCATATGGGAGGGGACATTTAAACACCTGTGAATAACAAAAGTTTTGTCCTTCAGTTGGCAGTGTAGACAAAGCCTAACATAGACACACTTTTGAGTTACCCAGAGCTGTTCTTCAGGACTGGGAAAGATGCTCCCAGCATCACAGCAAAATGTGAAGAGGAATAGATTGTTTAGCATTGGTGGTTAGGGACCATTAATGGCAGTGGGGACTGTTAACACCTCTGCTGTCATAGGACAAAAAGGGGAGTCAATTGGTTACAGACTGTTACAATAAGCCATAAATCCAGTGTCGCTGGTCTTTAGTGTCTAGCAGAATTATGAATTTAAGATCCCAGGTGATCCTGTTGTTAGTGTTAGTGACCCTCACTTTAAGTTCTGCAAAAGCAAGCCTTTTCACAATCTAACTCCAGTAAAAATAGTTTTGTTTTCCTGTAAAACAAATGGAAACAATTTCCTAGAAAGGCAGATAAACATCCCCCTAAAGTGTTTGCAAACCAAAGCCCTGAAACAAACACATATACACAAGTGACTTTATGCATTTGAATGTATCCATTTTACCATCTTCAGTGGAACTACTGAAGTGTGTAAGGGTTTGGAGGATTGTAACATAAAACTGATTTGTGTGGGTATATTAGAAATTGAAATTGGAACTAACTAGAAAATTACTATAAACAAAAATTAAATTAACTGGTCTATTTTTATTGCCCAAGCAGTCAAATACAAAAAATAAACAAAAAGCATCATTAATGAAAAGTGAACCTTAGCACAGATTTTAGAAACAGTGTGCACAAAAATACTTATACGTAATTTACATGCACAGTAATCATGAGAGCACATGCAAATCAGGATATGGGCAAAAATTATCTGTTTTATGGGCATACTAAGTGCACTTCCATTTCTGCATATTTGTAAAAATAATCTGTGCCTTGATTATCAGATGTAATCATTTAAAGTGCAATTGGTAACAGAGATAATTATTTCTGTATGCTTTTTGAAATGTAATTTTTACCTTAACATTATCCATTGAAAATGAACTAAACTAGAGACAAGCATGTTGCACTAAATAGCATTTCCCTGCTCCTAGAATTTTTATACTCTTGTGAAAAGATTCATATAAAATATTCTGAGCTATAATTTATTATAACGCACATATAACAGTCAATTAATCCAATATGGCCCAATATATGCATTACAAATGTACAATATTTGCATTATCCAGTTGTTTGTTGGCCCAATAATGTTTATAGTTGTGATGTAGTCCTAAAAATAAATTAAATTATTGAAATGATTGTTGATTAGAACAATTATATGTACACTGGCATCTTCATTTTTTAATGTGAGTTGGGAAATCTTTATTAAAATTTTACTCACCTTAAACTGGCACTGCTCTCTTTATCTGCAAAAGTTATTTTTCTGTATTTATATAGATTGTAATTTTAGAAGTAACAGAGGCAGAATTTAAAGTCTATTTATAAACCACCACCCCCCACAAAAACACTACCATGCTTTTATGTTGTTTTATTCAGTATGTGTCACATTTGCCCAGGCAATTATATTTAACAAAATGCCATTTTTGTTAGTACATTTGTTGTAGCAAAACTCTCAGGGTATGTCTACACAGCAAAGTTATTTCGAAATAACGGCCATTATTTCGAAATAACTGTACTAGCATCTACACAAGCCAACCGCTTTTTCGAAATTAATTTGACAGTTGGGCTGGCAAAACCCCCAATCCTGACCCCTGAGCTTCTCCTCCCCCTTCCTCCCCTTGCCTCCCCCTGCCAGCTCCCTCCTCCCAGGTTTCCTCCCCCCCCCACTCCTCCCCTCTCCCACCTTCTTTCCCCAGTCTCACCTCAGTTGCATTCCCAGTTTTGTTCAATAAAGAGACTTTGTTGTAATGAACACATGTGTCTTTTATTGTACAGCAGGAAGGGGGGTTAGGGAAGGGTTAGTGGAAGGATGTGAGGGAATGAGGCACAAGGGTATACTTAAATGTATACCCCAAATTAAAAAACATAGCAAGAGACCTAAAAAAGAGTCACCGTGGCTTAACCACCATGTAAAAGAAGCAGTGAGGGACAAAAAGGCATCTTTTAAGAAGTGGAAGTCCAATCCTAGTGAGATAAATAGAAAGGAACATAAACACTGTCAAATCAAGTGTAAAAATGTAATAAGAAAAGCAAAAAAAGATTTTGAGGAACAGCTAGCCAAAAACTCAAAAAGAAATAACAAAATGTTTTTTAAGTACATTAGAAGCAGGAAGCCTGCTAAAAAACCTGTGGGTCCCCTAGACGATCGAACTATAAAAGGCGCAATCAAGGACGATAAAGCCATTGCGGAGAAACTAAATGATTTCTTTGCTTCAGTCTTCACGGCTGAGGACGTTGGGGAGATTCCCAAATCTGCACCGTCCTTTGTGGGTGATGAATCTGAGGAACTGTCCCAGATTGAAGTGTCATTAGAGGAGGTTTTGGAACAAATAGAAAAACTTAATGTTAACAGATCTCCGGGACCGGATGGCATTCATCCAAGGGTTCTAAAAGAACTCAAATGGGAAATTGCTGAACTATTATCTGTGGTTTGTAACCTATCCCTTAAATCGGCTTCCGTAGCCTAATGACTGGAAGGTAGCCAACGTGACACCAATATTTAAAAAGGGCTCTAGAGGCGATCCGGCAATTACAGACCGGTAAATCTAACTTCAGTACCGGGCAAATTAGTCGAAACAATAGTAAAGAATAAAATTGTGAAGCATGTAGAAGAACATAATTTGTTGGACAAAAGTCAACATGGTTTCTGTAAAGGGAAATCCTGTCTTACTAATCTATTAGAGTTCTTTGAAGGGGTTAACAAACATGCGGACAAGGGGGATCCAGTAGATTTAGTATACTTAGATTTCCAGAAAGCCTTTGACAAGGTCCCTCACCAAAGGCTCTTGTGTAAATTACATGGCCATGGGATAAGAGGGAAGGTCCTTTCTTGGATTGAGAACTGGTTAAAAGACAGGAAACAAAGGTAGGAATAAATGGTAAATTTTCAGAATGGAGAGGGGTAACTAGTGGTGTCCCCAAGGGTCAGTCCTAGGACCAATCCTGTTCAACTTATTCATAAATGATCTGGAGAAAGGGGTAAGCAGTGAGGTGGTAAAGTTTGCAGATGATACCAAACTGTTTAGGATAGTCAAGACAGAAGCAGACTGTAAGGGACTCCAAGAAGATCTCACCAAACTGAGTGATTGGGCACAAAATGGCAAATGAAATTTAATGTGGATAAGTGTAAAGTAATGCACATCGGGAAAAATAACCCCAACTATACGTACAGTATGATGGGGGCTAATTTGGCTACGACAAATCAGGAAAGAGATCTTGGAGTTATCGTGGACAGTTCTCTGAAAACTTCCACACAGTGTGCAGCGGCAGTCAAAAAGGCAAATAGGATGCTAGGAATTATTAAGAAAGGGATAGAAAATAAGACCCAGAATATCTTACTGCCCCTGTATAAAACTATGGTACGCCCACATCTTGAATACTGTGTACAGATGTGGTCTCTCACCTCAAAAAGATATTTTGGCCTTGGAAAGGGTTCAGAAAAGGGCAACTAAAATGATTAGGGGTTTGGAACGGGTCCCATATGAGGAGAGGTTAAAGCGACTGGGACTTTTCAGTTTAGAAAAGAGGAGACTGAGGAGGATATGATAGAGGTGTATAAAATCATGAGTGGTGTGGAGAGGGCCGATAAAGAAAAGTTATTTATTAGTTCCCTAAATAGAAGAACTAGAGGACACCAAATGAAATTAATGGGTAGCAGGTTTAAAACTAATAAAAGAAAGTTCTTCTTCACACAGCGTAGTCAGCCTGTGGAACTGCTTGCCAGAGGAGGCTGTGAAGGCTGGGACTATAACAGAGTTTAAAGAGAAGCTAGATAATTTCATGGAGGTTAGGTACATAAAAGGCTATTAGCCAGGGGATAAATGGTGTCCTTGGCCTCTGTTTGTCAGAGGCTGGAGAGGGATGGCAGGAGACAAATCGCTTGATCATTGTCTTCGGTCCACCCTCTGGGGCACCTGGTGCTGGCCACTGTCGGCAGACAGGATACTGGGCTAGATGGACCTTTGGTCTGACCCGGTACGGCCGTTCTTATGTTCTTATGTTCTAAGCCCCCAGTGGGACACACCAGGGAGACTGTTACTGCCTGCAGAATGTGCTGCCAGGCTCGCAGCAACATGTCCAGGAGAAGCACCAGAGTGCCCAGGGGAGGCTCCCGCTCCATGCTGCAGAGTCCTGTGGTGTCCTGAGTGAGGGCAACCAGAGCATGCAGAGAAAAAAATGCTTTGCTGTCCCTCAGCGAGGTAGGCAAGCAAGCAGGGAAACCTGAGAAGTGGCTGTCTGGGGGGGTTCCCTTTAAGCACAGGCCTCAGATAACACAAGGTAACTCCTGACCTGATGCCCTGCCAGAACCAGTTCCAGCCAGCCTTAAATGCAATTCAGTGTCCAATCAGTGTGGATACACTATTTCAAAATAGCAAAACGCTATTTCGAAATGCATTTTGTGTCTAGATGCGTTATTTCAAAATAAGATATTTCGAAATAACGCTGTAGTGTAGACATACCCTCAGTAATGCAAACAGGATACAAATGAAGGCATGTATTTATTGCTCAAGAAGGTATCATTTGGTTAAATAATGGATTTTGGTTGGCCTGTGAAGCTTTACACAAAACACAGTATCTGATGTCTGACTGATGGCTGAAGTTTTCAAAATGCAGGTTATAATTAAAAATGTAACCACTAGTTCATAAAATTATTCAGTTGTTACAAGCTTCAGTAATTGGACTGATAGAATTCCCAATTGAAAAGTATTGTGATCAAAATGAATAAAGGGTTGGATTATAGATATTTATTCTGTGAAGATTGCCAACTGAGACAAGCAAACTGTTTGTTTCATTTTCCACTCCATGTTAAAATAGAATTGATTCTTTTAATGAATTCCAAATGTTGTAGTCATTCCAAATAAATAGCCTGAGTTTTAATAACTACAGAAGGCCAGCTTCCCAGCTCTTCTTTAAATCCCTATTGTATCACTCAAGAAAAACAAAAGGGGCTTCAAGCACTTTCTGTGAGTTCACTATCTTATTTTCTTTCCCATGTGGATCTGCTAACTATTCACTGAAATCAATGCAGAGGCCTCTGTGAGGTCACTAGCTCGTCAATTATAGCATGTTGAGTTCATATAAATGTACAGGCCTTGGAGTGTTACCAGCTCAGGACCTTTAGCTTGTTGGGGTAAAGTCAAACCTGAACACATTCTAGAATTCTAGACTGGTGCCAAGGCAACAGGCCTTTATGCAGTTAGTGGGTTCAGGACCTCTAGGTTTCAGGGCTTATGACCAAGTACAGGCATCTGAGGTCATTTGTTCATCAAATGTAGCATACTGGATTGATATCAGAGAATGATATCAGAGACATCAGAATGGGTTGCTGTGAGGTTACTGGCTCAATACATTCAACATACTGGGCTGATAATAGCCCTGACACAGAGTTCCTGCTACAGGACTTCGTCTCCTTGCTGAAATCAAATGGAACTTAGTCAGGATGCTAGCTCAGTACCTCCTTATTCCTAGGATGATGTCTTTGGCACAGCACCTGTGCCTTGCTAGGGTAATGTGAAGAGGTTGGCACTTATCAAAGCTCAAGTCTCTTTAACGTTTGCTAGATCAGCTCTGTACTCATGTTAAACCTCAGCCTTTTGTGAGGTCTCTAGTGCAGGCCTTTGTGAGGTTACTGGCTCAGTAGCTGTTGCTCTAAAGTTGAAGGTCTTTAAACTGCAAAGTTTTTTTTTCTATGAAAGCCAGAGAAACACTGTTGAGGGGAAAAAAAGGCTTGTGCAGTAAAGTTGGCTGATGACTCCCATCTTTTTTCTGAAGAAATTGAACCTGGGATGCCCTCAGAGAAAGTGACACTAATATAGGTCTGTTTGGAAGTTGGACAGGAAACTATGAGGGAGACAAGCACGTGGGAAGGAGGAAACATATTGCCGGGAGTTTGAGAAATATGGGAAAACAGAAGGAAGGTCGAAGGAGGTGTGAAAATAAATAAAATATATCAACCAAACTGAGCTGGTTCCAACTAAGACCGACAGTAAATGAAACACGTACACAAAGATACCTAGGATGAATGTTGGGGGAGATGACCTGATCATATGGCAGAGAAAAGAAATATTTTGCTTCTTAAGACTTTCTACTCACATAGCTATTTATTAATAATTTCAAAAGTTTCTCCTGCAGTGCCCTGTTTGGTTATTGGGGTGGATCTGCTATTTAGAGCAGTAATTCTCAATGGGTTGGGAAACCCATTTGAATATTAAGTGGAAAAGTCCATAAACATTTCCAGTGCAAAATGATTGACTTGATTGTCCTCTCAGTTATACCAGTGTGAATTGCAAATTAGTTCAATAGATAATAGAGAATCCAATCTATTATATTAAAATTGTAACTCCTTCTATTGAAAGACTGGTCATTCTAGTTAGTGAAAAAAGTACAATACTAGAAATATAGTGGGTTATCTTCTTGCTTGCCTGAAGTGGAAATGGAGATTTGACACAATTTATTCAAATCATGGGTTTTGTTTTAGTCTTTGGAAAATTATTTCACAAATATCTTTATGCCTCTAAGATCATAGTGTCAATTCAACCAACAAGCTCAGGAAATCCCACCAAATATAGGTATCCTGAATAAATCCACAGTTTAAATGAAATCACCCAAACATTTTAAAAATTAATCCAACAAAGCAAGGGTAATGTACAGACAAAAAAAATCCATAGTTTCATAGTTGGCTGCAACCATTGGGTTTTTTTCTTCTTGTTATATTACCATTTCAATAAGGAGAGCTGTTTTACATCCATATAAGGTTAAACCTTGTGGTTTTGTCCTTATATAGTCATTCCAACTGATAATGCTATTTAAAAGCATGATCAGGACAACTGGTTTTTTCCTTATATGGACACTTTGCTATACAGTCAAATTGATGCCCATATCTGAAGGAGCCCATTATACTTCATCACAGGTGAGTGACCCGGGTGGGTTTTGTCACAGTTATCAGTCCCTCTATATAAAGGCCAGAGCAGCCAACTCAACCCACAAGCAAAGGAAATCCCACCAGACAGGTTGGCTGCCTCCTAGGGGAGGTGGTGCTCCAGCTGCGGAGATCTTGAAAGCCAAAACCTTCTCCGGAAATGGCAAGATACAGACGCAGCAGGAGCAGGAGCAGGAGCCGTCGCAGAAGGCGGCGAAGGGGCGGTCGTGGGGGTCGACATCGAAGGAGGAGAAGGAGACGACATGGCCGAAGGAGGAGAGGTCGTAGACATAGATCTCATAGGAGGAGGAGGAGAAGGAGGAGACATTAATTTCCTGATTTCTGCCATTCTCCTTTGCAAGTCATCAACCCAACACTCTGCAACTTCTGCTATGGCAAAAAGAAACAACCCTTCAATGACAACACCCTGTGATGACTTCCTAAGATGCCAGGAGCCTGCTACCATTTGAACAATACCACCTGCCAATAAACTTTGAAATTTCATTTCTCAGTTTCATTGGATCTTTGTATAGGTTGGAAATATTGACTATATTTATGAAGTTTACAGTTTATTCCTAGACCTCTCAGTCAGAGGTTATTTCCTGAAAGGATTAGGATTCTCTGGTCTTAATTCTGCACCGAATTTCTATCATTCATGTACCTCCTACCTCTTTTCTCTTTTCATATGGAAGTTTTTCTGCCTTTGTTCATTTTTTCAGCTATCGCTAAAATCCCAAGTGAGATAAGCTGCCCAGAATTTGAACACTGTTGTTAGGAGGGTTGTATGGTTAGATGATGGCATATTTTATTATCCATTCCACTCCTTATTGGGATTTCTGAGGAACAGTGCTGCAAAATTCTTCTGGAATTATCTGATTTTATAATGGGCATTATATTTTCAGTATTACTCCATTCCTTGTCTCACCTATCAGTTTTGCTGCACATCCTGGCAAACAGCCTATTCTCCAATGTATGTATATTTTCAGCCTATTCTCCAACATGTATGTATACTGTACTACGAAAGCATGTCATCATTATTGCCCTTCATGACCACTGGCATATAGGGCAGCAACAAAGATCCTCCACTTCTGTCTGTCTCTGGCCAGCCTCTCAATAGTGCCCCAAGTGTGATTCCTGCTCTTCATTTCTACTTCAACGGTCCAGCGCCATGTTGCCTTGGGTCGTCCTCGTTTCCTCTTCCCTTCAGTCTTTGTGATGGAGCTTCCATCTTTCCTGAGCACATGCCCAATCCATCTCCAGCGTCTTTTCATAATGGTAGCCATGTCATCTTGTTTGCACCGCGCAAGCACAGCAGGTTCTAATTTGAAATTATTCTTGGCCAAAAAATACTGAGGATCCGCCGAAGACTTCTGTTGTGAAAAGTCAACAATTTATTGAGGTCATACTTTATCATCTGCCAGCATTCTGATCCATATAATAGTGCTGATAAAACACAGCTCTGACAAAACTTCAGTTTGGTATGGATGCTGTACTGTGATGACTTCCATACAGCATTCAGACCCATGAAGACATTTCTGGCTTTACTGAGTCTGCTCTGAATATCGCTTCTGACACCTCCGTCTTGCCTGATAATACTACCCAAGTGTGTAAAGCTCTCTGTGATAGGTAGGTCGTAGCCATCGATCTTAACTGATGCTGGTACCTCAATATTTAGGGTCATGATTTCTGTCTTCTTCTGGCTAACTCTTAGTCCGACCTGTTTTCCGAAGGTGCAGAGTCGATTTCTTCTCTTGCATATGACGATGTGTATGGGAGAGCAGCACGAGGTCATCAGCAAAATCAAGGTTCTCTAATGTGGAGAAGACAGTCCATCTGATGCCTCTTGGCTCATCTGCTGTTGTACAGTCACATAACCCAGTCCTATGACTAAGTTAAAGAGCATCGGAGACATGACACATCCCTGCTTTACTCCAATCTTAACTTCAAAGCAATAGATCATTGTTCCCCATGCTGCATGTGAAATTGTTATAAAATCTCTTAATGAGCTGTACTACTTGTTGTGGTATTCCATATGATCTCAGAATATGCCATAGACTATCCCTATGAATGCTGTCAAAGGCGTACAACAGAAGATGAGCCAAGAGGCTTTCATGCTACATGAAAGCATGTAGCCTTGCCAAATTAAAAAATGTACTGATTTTATTCCTGGCTGTTTGCTTGCAGAAAAGTCTGTGCTGTGTCAAGCATGTAATAGTTAGTTCTGAACCCCCTCTGTAATTATTTGAGGCTACAATACTGTAACTGTTTACTTTGCTGGTTGGGTAAGTCGGTATTTTTGGCATGCCAGCAGTTGTTTCCCAAGCAATGGTTATTACCATTGTGGGAAGTTTCTACCTGGCTCATGGACCAGCTGTGGAAGGAAGCCCTTAGGAGATGGATTGGAAAGTGAACTTGCCCAACAGAAGCAGTTCCTGTTCTTGCTCGGCTGGGCTTGGCGCCCATTCCAAGCATTTGCATTGGTCCAAGCACACACTTTCCCCCCAGCTGCTTCAAATTTGAGAGTGTTGCATTATGACCTGGAGCACAGAGCTGCAGCACCCACTCTCTCAAGTTTAGCCTGGCCACGCACTCCATCATGGGCCATCTATGTTTATTTCTGGTTAAGGCTGTTCCATGAAGACTAGATTACTAGTCAACCTACTAATTTCCATTCCAGTGTGTTCCTTTTCCTCATATCATACTGAGTGATGTCAGGACTAGCTACTCCATGTTAGGAAAATTGACATCAATCAATTAAGGGTAACCTACACTCAAGTAATGGAATGGTACCACTATATGAACAGCATGAGATCAGAATCTGGTTCATTGACTTTGTTACTCCTGACTTAAACCACTGTGAGATCAGATTTTGATAAATCCCTTCTGAAAGCAAACCAGTTAACAGACAAAACCCCTCCACTTTGAACCTTTCCTTATGGTGATAAGAGTGTGATGCACCTGGGATGGAAGAAACTACCATTTCCATTATCCTCTCTCTCATGGTACATCCTCATCCTCTGGTCAGGTACAAGGAAAGACCCTCATCTAGAGAAAGGGGGTCTTTCTCTTGGGGAGAAAACAGCTGTGGTTTGGAAACCAGGAGCATCAAAGAATCTAGATCCACGGAGAAACCCCCAAGGAATTGTGCCTAGAATAGATGGCATCTGCAGCTAGGGAAAAGAATATGGAACAGAGGGTGTGGCTCATAAGACATTGCAGCTGGGATCTGTTCTCGACAGTTGTATGGAAACAGTAGCAACTGAGCAGGGAAACCTTACAGCAAGCTCCAGTGAGAAACACCACTAACTGCAAACCTGTTAACTTCTGTGTTCTTAGAATAAGAGAAGGGACTGGACTTACACAACAGCAACTAGGCCTGAAAAACCAAAATGATTAGGGGGCTGGAGCACATGACCTTATGAGGAGAGGCTGACGGATTTGTGCTTATTTAGTCTGCAGAAGAGAAGAGTGAGGGGGGATTTGATAGCAGCCTTCAACTTCCTGAAGGAAGGTTCCAAAGAGGATGGAGAGAGGCTGTTCTCAGTATTAACAGACGGCAGAATAAGGAGCAATGGGCTCAAGTTACAGTGGGGGAGGTCTAGGTTAGACATTAGGAAAAACTATTTCACTAGGAGGGTGGTGAAGCACTGGAATGGGTTACCTAGGGAGGTGATGGAATCTTCATCCCTAGAGGTTTTTAAGTCTCAGCTTGACAAAACCCTGGCTGGGATGATTTAGTTGGGATTGGTCCTGCTTTGAGGAGGGGGCTGGACTCAATGACCTCCTGAGGTCTCTTCCAGCTCTATGATTCTATGAACCTTAATCCTTATGAGATTGTCACTTCTTCTACCTCCTTCCCAACCAGGGGCCTGAATAAGAACTGCTATTGCTTTTCCAGGGTTGTAACTGTTTAAGCAAAATATCTGGGATATTTGCAACCCTTCCCTTTTTTAGTCAGCTCTAGAAAAAATCCTCTTCACATTGTTAGCTGTTAGCGGAACCAACTGGGGCTAGTGCCTTACAAGGTCTTGTATCTGAAATGCTTTCAGCATTTGTCTCTGGATTGTGGCACGCTCCTCATGCTGCTAGTATTTTAGGGCTTATCTACACAGGAACGGACAATCTGAATTAACTTTCTCAGAGGTGAAAGTATGCTGGTACAGCCATACTGGTAAGAAAGTGGCTGGCAAAGTCCAGTACACTGAACCAGCTATTTAGAGTGGGTACAGTGTTTTGGAAAGACACTGTACCTCCCCACAGAGATGCCTCTTGTCCCTCTGTATAGCAGCAGCCCCACAGGAGAACTGGGCTGGGAAGGGAGCTGGGAGCAGTATGGTAGCCATTGGAGCTGCCAGCATTCTGCTACTTTCCTCACTGCCTGCCCCTCCCAGTGGGAAAAGGTGCAGAACCTGCAGCCCTGCCCCACAGCCCTGTCAAAGGAGAGGCAGTTCTGTGGAGAGGCAGGGCAGGGCTGGGGCTTCTGCTCTTTTCCCGCTAGTAGGGGCAGGGGAAAGCAGGGAAAGCAGCAGAACTGCTAGCAGCTTCTCTGGCAGTTGTACCCCCACCTCCATAATGTGGGATGTGGAGGGGAAGCGTGGGGTCCTGGGAGCAGGACATGAGGGTTATGTGGGAAGGTCATATAGACCCCCCGCCTTAGGTGAGGTGCCTTAGGAAAAATTAATTTTACTTTCACCCCTAGATACTCTCATTCAGAATTAAAGTGGTCTTAATTTGGTTTAGCTAAGCTAAACTAAATAAATCCATTTTAATTCTGAATGGGTGCATCTACACAGCAGGGCTTAACTCAAAATAAGCTACGCAAATTGAGCTACATCAATTGCGTAGCTTATTTTGAAACTGGGAGCATCTACACAGCACTTATTTCAAAATAAAGCACTCTTTTTCTGACTTCCTTGTATAATGAGGGTTACAGGAGTCGGAGTCAGAAGTCCTCCAGCTTGACAGTATTTCAACATTAATTTGAAATAACTGCCTACGGTGTAACTTATTTCAAAATAACACTAGTTATTTCAAAATAATGTTGCTGTGTAGACATACCCAATGAGTGTACACACGAGGTTCCATGCAGTTTAACCTTTTACATTCACAACCTCAGTTAATTTGGAATATCTTCTGGAGTGTTCCCATGTAGACTGCCTCTTAGAGGAATGATATATCACAGCGTTCAACAGCTATGATATTTTCGGAGGTAAATCTGTTGCATCTGTCATAAAGACAGACATTCATTCCCAGGTCCTCTACTTTTCTTGATGTGAAAGATGCTTGTCTAGGAAAAAATGGAAAACCCAAATCTGTAATTGTTCTTCCCTGGAGAAATGTTATTGACAGTTTTGTTAATGTTTTGTGAAATTTTGAGATATGTGTTTAAAAAAATACCTTTAAGAACCAAACTCAAAAATATTTGTCCCCAACTAATGTAACTAAATTTTCACCGTGTTTCTTTTAATTTGATTTTACTTTTAATTCTCCTCTCTTTTCCACAAAGAGATGTCATGGTCATGTCAGAGAGATTTTGCAAAGGATTCTCCCTAAGAATAAAGTAAGCTATCCCTTCTTTGTAAATATTCAGTATTCAAAATATTCTTTCCCCCTCTGTAACATATCAGAAGCGCACCAAGAAATTTTATAAACACACAATTTTTTAAACAATTTTGCATGTTGTGTTCTGTTTTCTGTGAACAGAAATAACAAAAATCCTATGGATATTTTCCGTTGAGCTCATTTAAATGAAGGAAACTCAGTTTTAAAAATTATTCTATGCTATTTATGAGTCATACAGATATTTCTATTTAATGTTAATAGTGATCTCTCTCTTTTGATGATTGAGCAAGCATTTAGCATTCCACCAGACTTGGGACCTTGGTGAATGGCTCTAGTAATAAGACCAAGTCATACAAACATTGATCGCTGATTTCAATAAAAGTTATATTAAAGTCTATTTAATTTCTGTTATGTGGTCATGTTAAAAGATATAAAATGGCAGTATTTGTTGAAGCGACCATGTAAGGAAAAAACCTGAAGTATGAATAGCAAGCAACTATAACCATATAGGGTCAAAACTGTCACTTTTCATAGTTAGTCAAATTGTTTGATAGTAAAAGTTAGTGGACATACTTGATCGCGTTAGCTCATTTTTCCTTATATGGACACTTTGCTATACAGTCAAATTGATGCCCATATCTGAAGGAGCCCATTATACTTCATCACAGGTGAGTGACCCGGGTGGGTTTTGTCACAGTTATCAGTCCCTCTATATAAAGGCCAGAGCAGCCAGCTCGACTCACAAGCTTATCTCACCAGAATCACACCAGACAGGTTGGCCGCCTTCTAGGGGAGGTGGTGCTCCAGCTGCGGAGATCTTGAAAGTCAAAACCTTCTCCGGAAATGGCAAGATACAGACGCAGCAGGAGCAGGAGCAGGAGCCGTCGCAGAAGGCGGCGAAGGGGCGGTCGTGGGGGTCGACATCGAAGGAGGAGAAGGAGACGACATGGCCGAAGGAGGAGAGGTCGTAGACATAGATCTCATAGGAGAAGGAGGAGAAGGAGGAGACATTAATTTCCTGATTTCTGCCATTCTGTGCAAGTCATCGACCACTCTGCAACTTCTGCTATGGCAAAAAGAAACAACCCTTCAATGACAACACCCTGTGATGACTTCCTAAAATGCCAGGAGCCTGCTACCATTTGAACAATACCACCTGCCAATAAACTTTGAAATTTCATTTCTCAGTCTCATTGGCTGTTTTGTATGTACAGTAGAGTTCTGATAATCCGGAACCTTTGGGACCTAGGTGGTGCCGGATTATCGGATATGCTGGACTATCAGGAGGTACTATAAGATGGTTATATATATATATATATATATATACAGTATGTACTGTATATAAAGTGTTTTTAACCCTTTTTATTGTAGCACAAGCACTGTCCAGCGTCACACAATGCCAGTGGCAGACTGACTCGGTCCCATCCGGTTTCTCTCGGTTCAGCTGCTGCCGCTGCTGCCTTGTGACTCGTTTTTTGGCGAAGCCCACTCACTAGGCTCTTGCCATTTTGATGGCGGACTATCGGGAGTGCCATACAATTGGATGCCGGACTATTGGAGTTTTACTGTATTTAGAAAATAAGGATTCTGTTTTTGACAGGTTACAGGGATTTTTTAACTAATCCATAACAGGGCACAGGACAACAGCAGTCCTGTGGCTCCAGTTAGTTACCATCAGTGCACCTCACTATGGAAACTGCAACTGGCTGATAGATTGGGAGTGGCTTGAGAAAGTTAAACAACTCATTAGCTCAAATGATACAAAAGCCACAAGTATGAAGGGGAGGAAAAGGGTGAGTGGGATGAGAGAGATGAGGACAGACGGTTGGCAGGCTTGTAGAGTTAGAGCCATGAGCTCTCTCTACATGCAGCCCTCTCTCCACTGTTGGGTTGTGGTTGCATAGCCTGTATAGGTGGCAGAAGAGAATACTGTAAATGGCACAAGGTCTTTTATGCTAAGAAGGTGCCTCTGAGCTTGGGGCCTAGAAAATAGGAGTGAGACCACCATTCTACACCATCTCAGAGCCCAGTGTTTCTTGAAAGCATCAGGATTCTCACATCCTTTTTACTACATTCATCCCTACTGTTTCTTCAGTCTGCACTCTTGTGTCCCTTTATTTTTCTCTATGAACTGTCCCAATTTTTCACTTTTCTGTATGGAAATTTCTCTAACTTTGCTCATATTCTTTTCACATATTTCAGAGCCCTCAGATGGGATAAGCAGTCCTGTTCCAGAGAAAGCATATATGATTATTATGGCATATTTTCAGTATTATCCATTTCATTCCTGGGGGGCAGAATGGGGGAGGATTTGAACAGTGCTGCAACATCTCATACTTCAGGTCTGTCCTGATTTTATAACAGAGCATGGCATTTTCCTCTCAGATTCCATTCCTTAACTTACCCATCATTTTGATGCATATCCTAACAAATTCTTCAGGCTAAGAGCTTAAGCATTTTCCCATTTAATAATGCTAGTTCAATCTCTTAGGCTTCAATCTTACTATGGAATCTTGGGTAACTTGTGGTTAAAACCTTTTGCTGGGATAAATATTGAGTACTCATTCCTAGGTATTTGCCTGCAGTAAAGAACACTTCCATTCATTCTGAAACCATTGTATTCATCTGAATGATCCAGTAATGTAAGAGTTTACTGTGGCTTGGCTGAGTAAGTGGTTATTTCTTGGCACACCCACACATATTCCCTAAAGGTTTGACTCCTCGCGGTTTGAACCACCATATTCAGAGAGTCTCACAAACTCCTGGGTGTTTCTTGCTTGCTTTTTTTTCTACATCTTGAGGGGGAAAAAAACTTGTGTTGACTGATATTTATATACCAGTATATATAATGGCTGTTATTTCGAAATAACTTTGCTGTGCACACATACCCCTACTGTTTCAGAGCCCCGCTTCCTGCCCTGCAGTGTGCCACCCCCTCCCAGGCACAGCAGACAGAGGTGGCAACAAGAACTCTTTAGTTCTTTACTAACTGAACCTCATATCAGGTTTTTTGGTTGATTTGCTCAGTTTTGACATCAGGCTAAGCCATAAGGGTGAAAATAATTTTAAAATCTTCCTGGTACATGGCCCAGCGGGGTGTTGAGTGGAAGGTGCAGGGCTGGGGTAGCCTCTGCCAGCCAGCCCTGCACAGTGCACACCAGGCAGGGCTCCAGCAGTGATTTAAAGGGCCTGGGGCTGCTACCATGGTAGTAGTAGCAGTGGCTGGAAACCTGCCCAGGTCTTTTTAAATTGCCAGGACCCTTTTGCTCTCCCCGTGCCCCTGCATCGGCAGTCCTGACCTCCCTCCTCCCCCATTGGCAGCCCTGATTTCTAGTTCAGTGATCAATTATTTTTTATCCATATAAAGAGATCTAACATTAGGTCCCACCACTTTTGTGTTAGAAAATTACCATCTATGTATATGGTGTAACTGTACTGAAGTCAATGGAATGCCACCATTATATAAGCAGTGGGAAAATCAATCTCGATGACATGAGTTAAACCAGATTTTCCAAATCCCCTCTAAAACAATCAGCACCTCCACTTTGAAAATCTTTTCTAAGCATGAGAGAGGTATGAAACTAGTCATCTGTCATTAAAAAAAAGAAAAGGTGGCTGAGGTAATATAGTTTATTGAACCAACTTCTGTTGGTGAAAGAGACAAACTCTTACAAACTGAAGAAGAGCTCTGTGTAGCTCACTTGTCTCTCTAGTATCCTGGGTTCAACATGGCTGCAACACTTTCAATAAGGAAAGCCATTCATTCCTATGCACCGGTAACAAGGAAAACATAAATACTGAGAGGAAACACATGTTATGGAAAAAATGGACAATTCAAATACAGATTCATTCCTGAGTATGTTTTAAGATTATACTTCTCAGTAGAAACAGTCTTCATAGTTTTAAGGAAACAGATTGTGCAGTTTTGAGATGCGTGTGTTAAAAATAGTTCATTTTCGAATTTAACCAAGAAAAATGTATCCCTTGAAATAGTGCTGGATTATGTCTGCATGGACTTTAATTGGGTTCATGCTCACCTTTCATTCTTTTCTTTCCTCTGAAAAGAGATGTCATGAACATACAGAGAACAGGTGAGTTTTCAAAAGCATCCTCTCAAAGTTATAGATAGGTATCCCTCCTTTATAACATTAATAATCCAAAACACTCCTTCCTCCTCTGCAACACAAGAAGCCTATTAAGAAATCAGATCAGCACACACACAATTCTTGTAGTTATTTTGCATGGTGTGTTCTATTCCCTCCTACAGATTCCCCAATCCCTCAGGTCCCAAGTTCATGCACACTAAAGATTTTGGGGTTTTAAAATAATCCTAAAAGCCTAGGTTCTTTAGTGATCCTTAAAGACATTCTTATTTAATAATTGGAATAAAAAGTGGTTTGTTTTTGGAAGCTGGTTAAAGCATTCATCTCTTAGTCATATATGGAACAATGCTAGATTTCCTCTGACACTAAGAAAAATTTTCAATTAGCAATAATCGCGCCTCGGATTAACCTCATTGGCTACGATACTGCCACTGCGCAAACATGAACATGAATTATGATTAATTATTTTATTAAAAGGATCGAGCTACTGTAACATCCATATGCTATATATTTTCCTTATTTGAAGAAATATACTATTCTTGATGTGACAAATCCTCACCATTAGAACAGTTGCAGAGGGGAATTTCTCTCTAGAGGAATGGACATAGTAATCTCTTTTCATCAACATACAAACATAATGGAAGATTCAAATTCAAAATTGCTGATGATCCTGGACTTTTTTGAATTTCACTCTACCCACCACTTCTTGCCCATAGTAACTTCAGGAGGAAACATCATTTCCTTTATATTCTTAGAATATATGTGCTCTTTCTCTCATATTATTTCTTTACAATACACAAGTTGTTTCATAAAAAGCTTGAACATATTCCCCTTGTCATTGGAACAGTTTATACTTTCTTGTATACCCAGTCTTAAAAAGAAATTAATTTGATATTGCAAATTCCATAATAGCTAATCACAGATGAGTGAGAGAACCCTCCGGGAGCTTAGTACAAAATAGCACTTTGTGTAGGCATTACAGACTGTTTAATTTGCCCTATATTACCATTTCAGAAAATATAGTTTCTTGCTATCTAAATTTCAGGGTGTGTATCTATACAGTCATTTCAGCAAACAGCCATTTTATGGTTAGTTAGCGTAAAACTTCTGGCTTTTTCCTTATATAGTCATTTCAACTAATAGGGGTATTAAGTGGACGTACATGGTCACACTAGCTTATTTTTCCCCTTATATGGACACTTTGCTATACAGCAAAATTGGTGCCCATATCTGAAGGAGCCCATTATACTTCATCACAGGTGAGTGACCCGGGGGGATTTTGTCATCGTCTTTAGTCCCTCTATATAAAGGCTAGAGCTACCAGCTCAACCCACAAGCAAAGGAAATCCCATCAGACAGGTTGGCCACCTCCTAGAGGAGGTGGTGCTCCAGCTGCGGAGATCTTGAAAGCCAAAACCTTCTCCGGAAATGGCAAGATACAGACGCAGCAGGAGCAGGAGCAGGAGCCGTCGCAGAAGGCGGCGAAGGGGCGGTCGTGGGGGTCGACATCGAAGGAGGAGAAGGAGAAGACATGGCCGAAGGAGGAGAGGTCGTAGACACCGATCTCATAGGAGAAGGAGGAGAAGGAGGAGACATTAATTTCCTGATTTCTGCCATTCTGTGCAAGTCATCGACCACTCTGCAACTTCAGCTATGGCAAAAAGAAACATCCCTTCAATGACAACACCCTGCGATGACTTCCTAAGATGCCAGGAGCCTGCTACCATTTGAACAATACCACCTGCCAATAAACTTTGAAATTTCATTTCTGTCTCATTTGTGTTCTGGAAATATTAAGTAATATAACCCTCCCCAGTAGAGGTTGATTATTTCCTGGAAGCATTGGGATATTCTCAACCTTATTTTGACTACATTCATCCAATTTTTTTCTTTAGTCTACACTAAGGAAAATACTCTTCTGACTCTGGTTTTTTATCTTGTAAACAGTCCATTTGTTTATCCTTTCATATAGAAGTAGTTTCTCTGTCTTTCATCATTTTTACATCCATCCGTAATGCCCTTCAGACCAAGGCTGCTCAAAATTTGAACACTGTTGTTCCATTATTTTATAATGGCATTACATTTTCAATAGGGGTTTATTTTGTCCCTCCTATTCCTTGCCTCTTCTATATTTTTTGTTTTTAGGAATGCTGCTTCACCTCCTAACACATTTTTTATGCCTACACAAACAAGCTAATTTTTCCCATCTGCTTATGTCTACAGATTAATATATTCTAGTGTCACTATGGACCTTTTGCCAGAAGCAGAAACAGGCAAAGGAAATCAAGACAAACAGCAGGAGGGAGTCTGTTTCCTTTGCCTATTTTGAGAAAAGAAAAAGATACGAAATGAAAACCTTCTCATATTGGAGTCAGTAACAACATTCCTGTTTACTTCAATGGGACCAGGATTTTACCAGGGTTCTTTTGATTCCTGGAATCATGACTTTTTTTTTCAGGGAGCCACCCACTAACTATACCATAATGGCAGCATGTAGGCCAACACAAGCACAGGTCAATATCAGAGATCCAATGGCACTTGTCAAAAAGCCTGGACTATTCTTCTCCAATCTGGTGCCCGTGTTCTACCTGCAAGCGGGATAACATGGAGCATGAGCTGCTCTTACTGCTTGCATGTCATATTCTTTTGGCTGATGCATCCTCATTTCACCCAGCCATGAAAAGGCAGCGGGAGTGGGAGCTGCTCAAAGTTTCAGGAGAGAGAATGGAGGGGAATGCTCTCTCTTGTTTAAGCAGATAAGAATCTGTATTCCCACATATTCCCCCTTTAACATCTGCTCAGCAGCTCAGAGGCGACCTTACCAGTTCATCTGCTTCATCCTGTTCACTCCGGTCAATGCAGAAAGGTTGCTGGTTACATTATCAGTGTCAAGGTACGGGGCTTTATGAATCCTGATTTAACATATGCATCTTGCTGAGGGGATGTGAAGACAAACGTGTCTAAGAGTTAACACAGCATTTCTAATTACACGAGTCCATGTCCAAGCACAGAACTTTGTGAGGTTACTGGCCCTTAGCTGGCTGGGCTGATGTCAAAGCAAGAGACTTTCTGAGAGTACATCTACACTGCACACTTATTTCAAAATAAGCTATTCCAGAAGAAATACTCCAAAATAGCTTATTTCGAAATAGCACATCTACACTACAGGGAAGCCTCAAAATTAGTCCAAGGCAGGCTTCCCTAATGTGGATGCATTACCTCAATTTAGAGCCCAAGGAGGCACTGGGGAGTAATTACTTTGAATGGCCCAGGGGAGAAGCTATTTCGAAGTAGAAGCAATGGAGCATCCACACTACTGTTATTCTGAAATAGCTATTTTGGAATAAGTGTTATTCCTCTTAGAACGACATTTACAGAAGTTGGAATAA
The DNA here is from genome assembly GCA_019425775.1 of Rafetus swinhoei. NCBI lineage: Eukaryota > Metazoa > Chordata > Testudines > Trionychidae > Rafetus > Rafetus swinhoei. Next base: position 121,121,901 of record CM033449.1, read on the forward strand.
ACCATCTATTATTTTGAATTTATTTAACGGAATAACAGATGTTATTCCAAAATAACGCTGCTGTGTAGACTCACCCTGAGAGATTTACTCAAGACCTTCTTCTGTTTGTTCTGATGTCACAGAACAGGCTGTTGTGACATCACTGGCTTTGGAGAACATCCAGTTTGTGCGGATTTCAAGACCATAGGCCTTAGTGAGCACTCTAGCATGTTAGGCTGATCCCAGGTTCCTCTGGTAAGTTGTTCACCATCTTGAGTATCCTGAGATGTTTTTAAGGTATAAACTTCTGCTTGCTCTGCATCTCTATCTTGTGTGCTGAAACCATGATACACGCCTTTCAGCACAGTTATTGACTCAGCCTCTCTAGTTTCCTGGGTTTATGCAAGGGCACAAGCCTCTGAGAGGTTACTGGTTCAGCATGGGCATTCTGAATTAAAGAAAATGTTTTTATCAGGTTTAGAACTGCTCCCATTCAAGTCAATGGGAATCTGTTCATTGGCATTAATGGAAACAGAACTAGGTCCAACATTTAAAGAAGCCTCTGTGGCAGCATAGATAATTAATGGTATAAAAACAGCTATTATTAGAGACTCTATGCTGCATGGAGAGCATGCATAGGAAGATGTCAACTTGACTATGCACTCAAAAGATTTCTGGGAAACTGGTTTGGTACAAGTAGACAGAAAGAAGTAGAAAAACTGACAGTTGCTTCTGAGTTAGTTCTAATAACTAGAAACATGTCTTGAAATGCTACAATTGGGCAGAATCTTGTGTCAGATTTATTTTACATTCTAGTCAAAGAAAATGAAAAATCTCTCTGGCATTCTTTTTTAATTCTGCCAAAGAGCTGCTAACAAGAGCACTCATTTCATTAGACTGGCCAGAGAATGTAATGCCATTGAAAGGGCAGACCTTGAAATGGATCTGTAATGTTTAGCAGCTGAAGCATGGAAACTAAGTGCATGAGTCCATACCAGGAGTACTTCACTTTTGTAAGTTACTTTGGCAGATTACTTCACTGTTGCAAGAACACAGAAGGAGATTTTAATGTTAGTTCAATCTCCCTTTAGTGATGATGACTGTAACCAGTTTAAAATATAATCTGGGCTTTCACTGGTGTTCAGCTTTCGCTAATATGATTTACAAGGTTACAAACCTGCTAAAAGATCAATGTCATTCCACTGGAGTGAGTCAGATACAATTGATGTCTCTATTAAAACTGGAGTGGATAGACTGGAGCAAATGAGAAATTCAAAGTCAATATGCCTGAAATGTTTGAAGGCATCAGTTACAGTAACAGCGTTTCTCTTTAAGCACTGCACAAGAGCAGCATTCCCCCCCCCCCCTTTTGGGTTCTGCTTTTATATTCTGGAGGCATCCTATTCTGCAAAAATATAGGGAACATATGTTCAGTATTTTACACATGCATCACTGCTTGCACAAAATATGGACACACAGTTATGAAATTGTGGGTCACAATGTTTATGTAAAATTATATACATTATAACCATAAGACCAATCACCTGAACATTTCACACCAGACCCACTGATGGAGAGGACAAAGGGGGCAACTGCCCCAGGACCCAGCGATTCAAAAGGGCCCAGAGCTCCCAAATGCCACTGCTGCTACTATTGTGGTTGTGGCAGTGGCTGGAGCCCTAGGTGGCGTGCATACTCCAGGTTGCGTTGAAGGCTGGCTGCTCCCCAACCTCACTCCTTCCAGGAGTGCAGAGCTGGCCCTTCCCACTATGATGAGGGGGCTGGCAATTCTGTCCACCCCCCTGTTTGGCACAATGGTGGTACTAGAGATGGACTAGGATTTGTGCTCTGAAATATGCTTCTTGCCTGTCGTTACATTAAAATGTTGAACACTAGAGGAGGCTGCCATATACTTCCTTCATTGACTACATGCCATGTTAGTCAATCACTGGCAACTGGAGAGGGTTGATAGAAAAACCATGAGAATGATTAAAATATTGGAAAACAGCCTTTACAGTGGTAAACTCAAGGAGCTCAATCTACTTTGCTTAAAGAGACGGTTCATTAGTGATTTGATCACAGTCTGTAAATAACTACATGGGGAACAAATTATTCCGTCAATCTTGCAGACAAAGGTATAAAAAGATCCTATGCTTAGAAACTGAAGCTAAACAAATTCAGACTGGACATAAGATGTGAATGTTTAACAATGATCCATTGACACAGTTTGCCTAGGATTGTGGTGGATTCTCCATCATTACGAATTTTTAAAATAAGGTTGGGTGTTTTTCTAGTTCCAACAGGAATTATTTTGTGGAAGCTTTATGGTCTTTTTTATGCAAGTCAGATTAGATGGTCACAGTATTCCTTTCTGACCTCAGACTCTTATGAAATATGAGCCACAAGGATTAAATACACACCTCTTTTGTCTAACTCTACACTTGGCTATGAAGGCTTGTATCCGCACTATACAGACCTCACTATATTTATCAGTTGGTCCATAATTTTTAATAATTATATAGGGAGTTTTTCATCTATCGCTTTCTAAGCATTCTACAAAGGCAAGGAAACACTGCATTCATTAGCTTCAGGTTACAGATGAGGTAAATGTAGAACAGATTAGTTCTATGCTCAAGTCACAACTCCTAGTGCTTGTCCATACTACCCCTTTTTGTCACCTCCAGACTAGGTTGCTACAATGTATACTCTACATAGGCGCTATCCACGAAGACCACTCTATTAAACAGTACAGAATGTTGCAGCATGCTTATTCATCAGTGTCCCTGGATCATACTATGCCTATGCATATAGTCTTGCTTTTAGCAGCAGCTCTGTGAACGAATAAACCTTCTGTCCTACCTATCGGCTGAGAGTCACATCTGGCCACAGATGGGGGTGCAGGGTCGGGGGCTTGCCAACACACCATCACAGGGGATTATTTCAAAATAACTCCCTACTGTAGACCAGGGCTTACTCTCTAATTTTAGGAAGCTAGATCAGGGAGCCATCTTCCATCTCTAATGTCATTTGATTTTGAACAATGATGATTATTGAGCACCAAGAGTATGTTGTACAGCAGTGTTTTTCAACCAATGGTATGAGAACCCTTAGGGGTACTCGAGAGAAGTCTGGGGGGTACATCAACAACTGAAATTTGGAGAAAATTGAATTTTTGTTTTAAGTTTTACACCATTTTATTATTTTTGTACTTTTTACACCCAAAAATTTCTTCGCCCGCCCAGCTACGATTAAGTTGTTTAAACAAATGTGTTGCAATGGTAGAAGAAAATTTGTGTGTCTGAAAACTGGAGGTACTGGAGGTACTTACACATTTTTTTAAAGGGGTACTTTATAAAAAAAGGTTGAGAAACACTGTACTAAACCACCAGTGGGGCCACTGGACAATCAAGATGCTAATGAAGCATTCAAAGATGAAAAGATCATTGAGAAGAAACTAAACGAATTCTTTGCATCAGTCTGAGGATAGCTGAGGACCTGAGGGAAACTCCGAAACCTGAGACATTCTTTTTAGGTGACAAAGCTGGCTGTCCCAGATTGAGGTGTCATTAGAGGAGCAAATGGATAAACTAAGCAGCAACAGGTGACCAGGAGCAGGTGGCATTCCATCAAAAGTTCTGAAAGAACTCAAATGTGAAGTTGCAGAACTACTAATTGTGGTTTGTAACCTATCCTTTAAGTCAGCTAATGTAATATCAATTTTTTAAAAGGGCATGTAGTGAGCAGGGATGGCTGCTCACTGAATGCAAGGAAGGAGAGCCCCTCTCTGAGCCTGGATGGGCTAAGCTGGAGCCTGCCCCTTTAAGTCCACAGCAGCCTGGGGGAGGGGCAAGAAGTATAAAAGCCAGGCCCAGAAGCTCAGTAGGGACTCGGCTGTTGGAGGGAATGGAGGCCTACCCTGAGAAAGCTGAGGAGCTGGCTGGGGTGGATGATTGGCCTGGGCCACTAGGCCCTGGCCCGGAGGAGGAGACGACCCTTTTCGTCCTACATCTAGATTGGGACCATACAGACCCTGGGGTCCCGCCCCGACCAGGGGAACAGGTACAACCAGAGGGGGAGTCTGGAAGTGGCCCAGGGAAGCAACAGATGAGCAGGCAAATCTGATCACCCCTTAAGCTGGGTCAGCGGGCTTCGGTGTGGATCCCCTGATGACCCCAGTGGCTGCGAGGCTGCCACTGCTAGAGCCCTGGACCAGGATGTGGTGGAGTAGGGAGGGCCCACGTCCCCCTGCCACCCCCGCATTTGGGTGGCAGTCTCCCCCTTCCCGCTTGTGCTGCAGAAACTGTTCATTTGTCTGCCCTGCCCTGAACCATTAGACTGTAGAAACTGTTTGCTTGCCTGCCTCGCCCTGAACTGGAGCCCAGGCTGCCATTTTGACAGAGGGGAATTATTTGTTTGTTGGCCTGCCTTCCAACCCTGGTCTTAAAGGGGCTGCTGGGTGAGGACATACAGGCCAGAGCACTGGGCAGGGACTCAGGACCGAACAAGATCTCTCACAGGGCATGACAGGTGATCCTGGCAATTACAGATTGGTAACCTCAGTACCAGTCAAATTGGTTGAAACTATAGTTAAGAACAGACTAACAGACACATAGATGAACATAATTTGCTGGGGGATAGTCAAAAAGATTTCTGTAAAGGGAAATCAAGCCTCACCAATCTACTAGAATTCTTTCAGAGGGTCAACAAGCACATGGACAAGGGGGATCCAGTAGATATAGTGTACTTTGATTTCCAGAAAACCTTTGACAAGGTCCCTCACCAAAGGTTCTTCAGCAAAGTAAGCTGTCATGGGATAAGAGGGAAATTCCTCTCATGGACTGTTAACTGGTTAAAAGACAGGACACAAAGGGTAGGAATAAATAGTCAGTTCTCAGAATGGAGAGAGGTAATTAGGGGGTATATACTGGGACCAATCCTATTCAACTTATTCATAAATGATCTGGAGAATGGGGTAAACAATGAGGTGGTAAAAATTGTAGATGATACAAAACTGCTCAAGCTAGTTAAGTCCAAAGCAGACTGTGAAGAGCTTCTAAAGGAGCTCTCAAAACTAAGCAACTGGACAACCAAATGGCAGATGAGTGTTAATGTTGATAAATGCAAAGTAATGCGTATTAGAAAAAATAATCCCAACTATATGTATAAAATCATGAGGACTAAATTAGCTCTAGGTTGCACCTCCCTGGTCCAGCATCATCTGGACCTGACCGGTCCTGAATGAGAATCCGCTGGACCAAGGGAGGTCTCCTGCCACCAGCCCCCAATCTCATCACCCACTGCTGGCAGGCTGCCCCAGCAGGTAACCCTCCCTTGCCCTTCCCCCTGCAACCTAGCTGGGCTGCTTGCCCAGCTACTGCTGGCTCCATGGGCAGCACAGGCTCCAGTTCCTGCTGCGGGGCTCCAGTCCCACACAGCCAGGAGTAAGCATGGGGCTACGGATCCAGCCCCACACAGCTCCAGCCTCGGCCCTGCATAGCTGGGGCAAGACACAGGGCTCCAACCCCAGTCCAGCACAGCCCCAGCCTCGGTCCCGAACAGATGCAGGACTGGGGCTCTGATCCTGGCGCGCCCTAGCCCCATGCAGCTGGGGGAAGCTGTAGGGCTCCGGCCTCAGCACCATGCAGCCCCAGCCCTGTGCAACCAGGAAAAGCCAGGGGCTCTGACCCCATACTAGTGGGGGTTGCCATGGGGACTCTGGCCTTGCAATGCCAAAGGGCTCTGGCCTCAGCCTCATGCTGCTGGGGGCTGCTGGAGGGCCCCAGATGGGCTGCCAATCCTGATGCCCCATCAGCTGGCCCTCCTGCTCTTAGGGTATGTCTACACTACAGCGCTATTTCAAATTAACTTAATTTGAAATACTTAATTCGAATTGAGCTAATTCGAAATAACGCATCTAGACACAAAAACTATTTTGAAATAGCGCATCCACACTGATTGGATGCTGGATCGCATTTAAGGGCAGCTGAAACTGCTTCCAGCAGGGCATCAGGTCAGTAGTTGCTTTGTGTGGCTGCTGTCTGAGGCTATCTGAGGCTTGTGCTTAAAGGGACCTCCCTGGACAGCCGGTTCTCAGTTTTCCCGCTTACTTGCCTACCTCGCTGAGGGACAGCAAAGCGTTTTCCTCTCTGCATGCTTTGGTCGCTCTCATTTGGAACACTACAGCACTCAGCACCATGGAGCCAGAGCTGCCCCTGGGCACTCTGGTGCTCATTTTGAATGTCCTGCTGCAAGCCTGGTAGCAATTGCTGGAGGCTGCCTGGCACCATCTGCTGTGGGCCAGCCCCCTGGCCCTCCCCCTGCCCCCCCGGGGGCTGTGGAGGAGCAGCAGCAGTGGCTGGACACCAGCGTGCCCCGCTGCATCTGGCATCTGGACACCAGCAGCGACTGGTGGGACCACATCGTCCTGGAGCTGGGGAGACCAACAGTGGACCCAGAACTTCAGGATGAAGAGGGACACCTTCCTCAAGCTCTGCGAGTGGCTCGCCCCTGCTCTGCAGCAACAGGACACACGCATGAGACCCGCCATTCCCCTCCACAAGCAGGTGGCCATCGCTCTCTGGAACCTCTCCACGCCGGATAGCTACCGATCCATCGGCAACCAGTTCGGTGTGGGGAGATCCACTGTCGGAGCAGTGCTCATGCAGGTACGGCACTCACCGGCCACTGGGCCAGGAGGGGGGCTGCAAAGAGGACATGGGCTGCCCCAGGGAAAATGGGGGGAGGTGGTATAAGTGCCCTCCCTGGGAGGGTTTGGTCTGTCCCGGCTGCACTACAGACTGCCCGCGGTGGCCAGGATTGCAGTGGGGGCACGGGGCAGTGGCGGGGCATGAACACTCCCAGCCACCCAGGCACACAAGTGACCCTTGGTTTTGTGTGTCTCACTGCAGGTGGTCAAGGCCATCAACAGGGTGCTGCTCCACAGAGTCGTCCGCCTCACCGACCTGGATGCGGTCATCCAGGGGTTCAGCACCCTCGGCTTCCCCAACTGCGGGGGGGCAATCGATGGGACGCACATCCCCGTCCGTGCCCCGGAACACCAAGCCTCCTTGTACATCAACCGCAAGGGGTACTTCTCCGTGATCCTGCAGGCCGTGTCAGACCACCAGGGCCAGTTCATGGACATCAGTGTGGGCTGGTCCGGCAAGGCACACAACGTGAGGGTGTACTGCAACTCCTCCATGTGCCAGAGGCTGCATGCTGGGACTTTCTTCCCCGACTGCCACATCAGGGTCGGGGATGTGGACATGCCAGTGTGCCTGGTGGGGGATGCAGTCTACCCCCTACAGCCCTGGCTGATGAAGCCCTACACGGGACACCTGAACCCCTCCCGGCAGGCCTTCAATGCCAGGCTCAGCAGGGCCCGCATTGTGGTCGAGGGGGCCTTCAGCCAGCTGAAGGCCCGAATTAGATGTTTCCTCACCCGCCTCGACCTCTCCGAGCACAATATTCCACACGTGGTGGCAGTGTGCTGTGTGCTCCACAATTTATGTGAGAGGAAGGGGAAGGCTTTCCTGCCAGGCTGGATGGCAGAGGCTGACCACCTGGCTGGCCAGTACACATAGCCCTGCACGGCTGCCATTCGGGAGGCCCTTCGGGGGGCTGTCCGCATCCAGGAAGCCCTGTGGGAGAGCTTCCAGGCGGAGGAGGAGTGAAGTCCCCCTGGTGTGCCCCACTGGGGCCTTGTGCCTTACATTCCACCCCCACCTCCTTCCCCTTTCCCCTCCCTAACCCCCCTTCCTGATGTACAATAAAAACACCTGTGTTGCCACGAAAAACTCTTTATTTAACATAACTGGGGAGGGGGGGGGAATGAGGGCGGGAGAGGGAGGGGGGGAAACCTGGGAGGAGGGAGCTGGAAGGGGAAGGCAAGGGGAGGAAGGGCAAGGGGAAGCTCAGGGTTGGGGTCTTGCCAGCCCTCCTGTCTTGCAGCACTGCGGGTGCGGGGGCTTCGATGTCCCCGAGGGGGAGTGGGTATGGAGGGTGGGGCAGGAGGGACTGGGGGGCAGAAGAAGCAGGAGGGGGAGCAGGGGTGGGAGGAGGAGCGATAGCTGGGGCGGCCGCAGGGACTGGAGCAGCAGGAGGCAGCAATCATTGTACCAGGGTCTGCAGGTGCTTGCGGAGGGGCACGGCCCTGCTCCCGCAGCTCCCGCAAGCTCTCCCGCCGCAGCTGCAGGTCTTCTTGCACCCAGTGCTCCTGGCTGTGGACCTCCCTTCCCAGTAACCTCAGGTGCTGCTGCTGGTACCCCTCCTGGTTGCAGGTGCGCCTGCTGGCCTGGGTGCAGGTGGATGTTCCAGGTGGGGTGGTGCACCCTGCACTTGCAGGTGCTGTAGCTGCGGTGAAACAAGACAAGTGGTCAGTTCTCCCTGGGGACACAGTGGGTGAAACCCAGCCCCGCTCTGCAAGGCGAGGACGGCAGGTCTTCGCACCATCACGTCCTGCTATTCCCGGGAGTGTGAGCTGGCCCAGGACAGCACCCCAGCCCCTGTGCTGCCTATGGGGCGGGGTCGGGTGGAGGGGGGAAGGGAACTGTGCCCTGCCTCTGTGTAGAGGGGGCGTCTGGAGGGATGGCAGTGTCTCTCCCCGGGGTCAGGAGCCTGTCGTGTCTTCACGCGTAGACGCATGTGGGGAACAGGCCAGGGCCCCTGCATGGCACCCAGCTGGGGCCACATGTCCCGGCTGGCACAGCAGATGCACAGGTTGCCACCTGCTCCATGGTTGGCAAGGCCCATGTGCACGGTCCCTGGGCTCCCCCTGCCCCCCCCACCCCACAGGGCTGGCCTTAGGCCGATCCAACCAATTCCCCCGAATCGAGCCCCGCGCCTAAAGGGGCCCTGCGCCCTGAACCCAGAAGTGTGTGGGGCGCCATGGGCGCGAGTTAATATTCAGAGCCGGGGGCCCTGCTGCAGCAATATTTGGAGCTAGCTCTCTCCCCCGGCTCTGCCTGGAGCGGTCCCCAGCCCCCACCTGCCAGCCCCCCTGGCCCCAGAGCATCCCCCCTGGCTCCGGCCCGGCCCTGCTGTGTGCGGCTCTCGGTGCGGCTTCCCCTCGCCGGCTGCTGCTGCCATGCACAGCTTTCCCATGAGCGGGGATACGCCCGGGCGTGACATGACGTCACAACCCAGGACTTTAAAAGTCTCGGCACCGCATTGTGGGGCGTGGCCTGGCTCCGAGTTCGGAGTCCAGGGCCCGAGCGCAGACTCCAGCCCTGCAAAGTGGAAGGCAGAAGGTAGGGGTAGGAATAGGGGTAGGGAAAGGGGAAAACTAGGGGGAGGGGGTGGGAGAGGAAGGGGCTTGTGCAGAGGGAGGAGGGGGCAGAGGAAGAGGAAGGGTCTTGTGGGGAGGGGGAAGGAAGGGGGCTTGTGCGGAGGGGGAGGGGATCAGAGGAAGGGGGCTTGTGGGGAGGGGAAGGGGGTTTGTGGGGAGGGGAGGAGAGAGGAAGGGGGTTGTGGGGAGGGGAGAGACAAATGCCAGGGGCCAAGTGCAGACAATGAGGAAAAGGGCAGGAGGAGGTGTCAGTGGAGGGGGACAGGGTGATGCTGGGAGAGGAGAGGGTAAGGGCATTGGGGGTTAGAGGGGAGGGGAGGTCCTGGGAGAAGGCTTGATAGAAGAGGTGGGCATGAGAAAGGTGGGGATGGAGCAAGTCATGTGTGAGGGCACAGAGGGGCAGGAGGGGAACGGGGCAGAGAGGGGTGAGGGGGTGGGCATCAGGGAAAAAGGGCAAGGGGGCAGGAGCAGTAAGGGAAGGGAGGCACCAGGAGGGTGCAGGGCTAAGGGGGTGCAGGTGCCAGGGGATTCTGGGGTGAAGCAGAAGGGCAGACACCTGCAGGAGAGGACCAGCACCAGAGGAGAGAGGCAGGGCAGGTGTGTAGAGGAGGTGTTAGAAGAGGGGATGAGGAGGGTAGCTCACCTGATCAGAGTGGGGCTACTGGAGGAGTGGGCACAGGGGAGAGAAGGGCTGGTGGAGGGCAGGTCACAGGAGGACTGAGGGCAGTGAGAAGGGCAGGAGTCAGGACAGCAGAGGAGGGTGAGGGTTGGGGCAGCAGGCACCAGGGAGCTGATGGAGCAAGGAGGAGACATGGCAGCAGAGAGAAAAGGTAAAGGTTTATAAAATATTTATTAATAACTTGGGTGCCACAGTGGCACATCCAAACAAGCCACATGAACTCAGTACAGGTGCACAACACAAAATCCATTCTGCTCATCGGAGGAAACTCTTAGGCTATGTCTACACTGGCGGCTTCTTGCACAAGAACATTTTGCGCAAGGGTTCTTGTGCAAGAAGTTTTGCGCAAGAACACATCCACTCTGCCATGTGCGAGCTGTGCGTTTGCGCAACAGCATCCATGGCAGTGTGGACGCTCTCTTGAGCAAGAAAGCTCCGATGGCCATTTTAGCTATAGGGGTTTCTTGTGCAAGAAATCCCTGCCGAGCATCCACACTGCCCTCTTGAGCAAGAGAGCTTACACCTGTTAGAAAAGAGTGTATCTCTTGCGCAAGACACCCTCTCTTACCACGCCATACTGTAAATTTCCTTGCGCAAGAGCAGGCGGGCAGTGTGGCTGCTCTGTGGGTTCTTGCACAAGAACGCCTATATTTGCGCAAGAAGCCGCGAGTGTAGACATAGCCTTAGAGAGAACACTTCCCCCAGCCTCTCTGCCCCTGAGTTCATGACACACACATTAGGTTAATGCAACTGCAGGATAGTTGCATGAGGGGGGTTTGGTGGGGGCCAAACTAATCCCTGTTGGTAGGAGGATGGTGGGAAAAGTCCTTCGAGAGGGGTGATATGACACCTTTTACTTCTGGTCATGTGTCCACCTTGCCCTGAGCGTGTTGCCTCCAGAGGGCCGGTTAACTGGAGTCAGGGTGTGTGGCTAATGGGGGTTGGGGCGTGGTTAATGGGGTCAGGGTGTGTGGCTAATTGGAGTTGGGGCGTGGTTAACGGGGGTCAGGGGTGTGGCTAATTGGGGTTGGGGCATGGTTAATGTGGGTCGGGGGTGGCTAATGGGGTCGGGGCGTGGTTAATGGGGTCAGTGGGTGTGGCTAATTGGGGTTGGGGCATGGTTAATGGGGGTCAGGGGGTGTGGGTAATGGGGCACCACCAAAAATTATACAAATCTGCCGCCCCTGCCGGCCCCGGAGGAGGAGTGCGTCGGCTGCCTGCGCCACAGGAGGTGTGAGTTTAGTGTAGGGTTTTCCTGTGCCGCGGGGGGGGGAAGGGTGCTTTTTTTTTTTTTGCTCAATTAAAAAAATTCCTGGGCCCCTCCCATTGAAACTTTTGTGCCCCGCACAAGGGGACAGTGATGGCACTCACATGTGGACGCCTCCCCGGCCTTGGACGAAACTGCTGACGGGCTCTCTGGTACGGCTCAGGGGTCCTGGGTGCAGGGCACGCTCCCTGCAGGCTCCTGCGGCTCCTGGCTGTCGTCCTCCTCCTCTTCCTCCCCTTCCCCTGTGTCAGGGGCAGGGCCCTCTGCCCCGGGGTCAATGACCACAAGGAGGGCACGGACCGTTTGACCCCCCAGGATGTGGTCCAGGGCCTCATAATGCGGGCAGGTGTCCGGGTCAGCCCCTGGTTGGAAGCCCCTGGCATAGGCCTGCCGCAGCTCTTTTATTTTTGTCCGCACCTGCTCCTGACTGCACATGTGACCTCTGGTGGCCAGACTGGCAGCCATGCAGCTGTAGACGGCCGCATTCCTGTGCCTAGTGTGGAGATCGTGGGCTTTGGAGGCCTCCCCCCAAACCTCAGTGAGGTCCATGATATCCGTACTAGACCAGGCAGGCGCCCACCTTTTGCGGTCCCTGGCAGGCTCCTGGGAGCTGCCAGCCTAGTCCTGGGGAGCGGTGGAGGGCTGGGTGGCAGCGGGTTGCTGGCTCATGCTGTGCCAGGTGCAGGGTCTGCTGGCTGTGTGCTGACAGGCTTGCAACTGGCACAGGCACTGTGGCCAGAGTCTGCCCCTTTAAGGGCTCCGGGGCTAGGGGGGGAGCAGATGAGTTTTCCTGGTTGTGCCCAGAGTGGCCACCAGGGCTCCCTGGAAAGGGCTGGAGGCCCCCTATTTCGAATTAAGTGTCTACACAGCACTTAATTCGAAATAGCTATTTTGAATTTGGGGTTACTCCTCGCAGAATGAGGTTTACCAAATTTGAAATAAGCGCTCTACTATTTTGAATTAAATTCAGAATAGCGGTTTGCATGTATAGACACTATTGAAGTTAATTCGAAATAACGGCTGTTATTTCAATTAACTTTTCAGTGCAGACATACCCTGAGTCTTTCAGGATCTCTGGTCCAGGAGCATCCATGGTCCTGCCTGATCATGGCTGTTGCTAGACTAGAGAGTGCTGGATTTTGGAGGTATACCCTGTTGTGAGCCGGGAGGGCTCTGGGAGGGGTGCCTTCCCCTCGGGGTCAGTGGGTGGCCACTCCAACCCACCACACCCTGTTTAGTCTTTTGGGGAATTAGCGGTGGGTTTGGTCTAGAGCCCAGGCCCTTGGTCAGGGCCGGCAGCAACAAATAGTTCAGAGCCCCCAGGCCTGGGTTCGGGGCGGTGGCCAAACAAGCTGTTCAAAGCCCCCAAGCCCTCGCTCAGGGTGAGGGGGCAAAATGAACAGTTTGGAGGCCCAAGCCTTTGCTTCAGGGTGGGAGGGCAAAGTAAAGAGGCTAAAGCCCGGCCTTGCTTCAGAGCGGGGTGGTGAGCAAACAGGCTAAGCCCCACCTTGGTTCAGGGTGGAGCAGCAAGCAGACAGTTCAAAAGCCCGGCCTTGGTTCAGGGCGGGTCGGAGAGCAAACGGTCTAAAACAAACGAATAGTCTTTAGGTGAGCGCCCAGCTGGGTCCCTTTGCTCAGGCGGGGCTCCAGTGGATGTAGGCTGCAATTTGGGCACAGCCAAGGGGGGAGACTGCCACCTGGGCATGAGGTGGCATGGGGAATGCAGGCCAACCCACTCCACTGCGTCCCAGCCTTGGTAGCCACAGAGCAGTCAGCTGCTGGGTCAGCGGGGATCTACTCTGCAACGTGCTGACCTGACTCTGGTTCAGCCTACAGGCAGTCAGCTTTCCCAGGGCTCCTTCCACACTCCCCCTTCTTCTGTACCTGGGTCCAGGGCCAATCCTCAGGGCTCCATTGCTCCCGAAGCTCTGGTGTGGTGAGCAGTCCATCCAGGCAGTCAGTGAGTCTGGGTCCAGCTCTTCCAGTGAGTCCGCAGGGGAGGCTTCTGTCTCCTTCACCCGCCAGGGCTTCACTGGCGTCTCTAGCCGGCCTTTTATCTTTTTGGCCCCGCCTCCTGATTTCCAGCCAGGTGTGTCATTAAGGCCATGTGCTGCCCACCAAGGCTCTGGGAGGGGCGCCCTTCTCTCGGAGTCAGTCAGTGGGTATTACCACTCGAGAGAGATCTTGGAGTCATTGTGGATGGTTCTCTGGAAATATCCACTCAATGTGCAGCAGCAGTCAAAAAAGCAAACAATGTTGGGAATAGTTTAAAGGATAGAGAATAAGACGGAAAATATCTTATTGCCCATATATAAATCCATGGTACACCCAAATCTTGAATACTGCGTACAAATGTGGTCACTTCATCTCAAAGATATCTTGATATCTGAAAAAGTTCAGAAAAGGACAACAAAAATTATTGGAGATTTGGCATAGGAGGAGAGATGAACAAATCAGGGACTTTTCATTTTAGAAAAGAGGAGACTAAGGTGAAATATGATAGAAGTCTATAAAATCATGACTAGTGTAGAGAAGTAAATGAGGAAAAGTTGTTTACTTGCTCCCATAAAATAAGAACTAGGGACCACCAAATGAAATTAATAGGTAGCAGGTTTAAAACAAACAAAAGGAAGTTTTTCTTCACACAACACACAGTCAACCTGTGAAACTCCTTGCCAGAGGATGTTGTGAAGAGCAAGACTTCAAAAAAGAACCAGAAAAATTTGTGAAGGTTAGGTCCACCAATGGCTATTGGCCAGGATGGTTCCCGTAGCCTCTGTTTGTCAGAAGCTGGGACTGGGTGACAGGAGGGATCACTTGATGATTACTTGTTCTGCTAATTTCCTCTATGGAACCTGGCCACTGTCGGAAGACAGGATACTGGGTAGATGGACCTGTGGTCTCACTCAGTATGGCTGATCTTATGTTTATCAGAAAAATATTTCATAAAGTCACTAGGTGGCACTACTTTCCTCTCCTGCTGGGAGTGACAAGGAAGCTCTCTGGATTCTGCAGTGCTGCATTCTAAGCCATTGGTGAACATGCACTGTTGCCAGTAAGAAATCTAATTAGTAGTTTTATCTTTGAGTAAAATGACCTGTCTACTTCTCAGCAGGGGAGGGCGGGTGGATTTAATTTTTATTATTGTGGGAAGATGGCCAGAACCACATTTTTTCCCCCTTTTTTCACTACCTTGTTAGGGAGCAGATCTTAAGCAGGTGTTAATTGCTAAACCATTGAATTCAATGGAGCTACATTATTTTATGAGGATCTAACTCTTGGACTAGAATTTCTGGGACATTTTTCTCTCAACTTTTTTTAAAGATCTCTTTTTATCTCAGTTGAAATGGCACTGGAATTCTTGATTTCGCAGCTAAGTATTTAGTTGACTGCCTCAATTAGGCTGAGTTTGGATTTTTGAGAAGTTGTTCCACCTCCCCAAACACCTAAGGGTACATCTACACTAGCTCGTTAGTTTGAGCTAGGTAGGGTAATGAGGGCAAGCGGAGTTGCAAATGAAGCCCGGGATTTAAATATCCCGGGCTTCATTTGCATCTTCCCAGGCGCCGCCATTTTTAAATCTTAGTCGAACTCCGTGCCGCGGCTACAGAGTAGGTAGTTCGAATTAGGATTTTAATTTGAACTACCTACTCCATGCGTGTAGCCGCGGGCACGGAGTTCGGACTAAGGGGGATTTAAAAATGGCGGCGCCCGTGAACGTGCAAATGAAGCCCGGGATATTTAAATCCCGGGCTTCATTTGCAACTCCGCTTGCCCTCATTACCCTACCTAGCTCGAACTAATGAGCTAGTGTAGACATACCCTAATTTACAATGATAGATAAATTTACATAGGAGTAGGAAAGCATTTCATGTAACTACTATTGCAACTAAACTCTCACACATTTGTGAGAGGCTTCCAGGATATTCAGCATTTTCCTTTACTGCAGATTATGCATCAAAGATAATGAATATGCAAATTGTGAAATGCACAGAAAGTTGTGGGCCCAGAGTCCAGCAATGTTTATTCTAGCAAAATCCTAGATTAGGGTCAGAAAAGACCTCTGGAAGTCATCTAGTCCAATCAAAGCAGGACTGACCCCAACTAAATCATCCCAGCCAGGGCTTTGTCAAGCCTGGCCTAAAAACCTCTAAGGATGGAGATTCCACCACCTCACTAGGTAACCCATTCCAGTGCTTCACCATCCTCCTAGTGAAGTAGTTACTTCTAATATTCAACCTACGCCTCTCTGGCACCCCTACCCCCCATGCTTTATGAAAATTGGCTTATGAATATGCATAACTCAAAGATGCTTTATGCAAAACAGGTCAGGTAACATATTTTTAAAGTTACAATCTGCTGAATGTGTACATTCTATTTTTGTGCATGTATGATGTATGTGAAGTTAGAAATGTGATGTGTGAATCTGGTTTTAATTCTAAATGTGCTAATGAGGACCATTAGCGATACTTAGGAACTTAATGGCTCAGAACCTCTGACCACGCCACTTGGTATTGGAATCCATCTTGAATCTAGTATTTTTCCATAGGAATGGGGAGACTGAATATAGGGTTCCCACCTTGGGGGAATGTATATTTAGGAATGGAAAGCAGTCAGGTCTTTGTCTTCAGCTGATTTTGAAACTGCCTAAGAGGATACACGTGAGGAAACCTGAAAACAAAGAACTCTAAAGAACTCAGAAAAGCTGTAGACCCAGGTAGAGTAAAGATCAACTCTGAGTTAAAAGCATTTCACCTGACATGAAAAACAACCATTATGGGTAAGAAACTGTATGTAACAAGTTTCTTAGGGTACGTCTACACAGCGCAGCTATTTCGGGGGTTACCAGAGGTATCCCAAAATAGCTACACCACATCTTAGCAAGCCGCCTGTTATTTCAAAATATTTTTTGAAATAATGGGCGCACTATTTTGGCATCCCTGTAACCCTCGGTTACAGCGCGTTATTTCAAAATTTGGCACTGTATAGACGTGCCAAATTTCAAAATAAGCTATTTCCGAAATAGAATCAAAATTAGCTACGCAATTTGTGTAGCGCAAAGTGCATATCTTATTTCGAGTTTAGGGTGCTGTGTACACACACCCTCTGTGTATTACAAGTAGCTGGAGTGTTACTTGTTTTAACTAACTTTGACCTATCTGTTTTTACTTGCAATCTCTTAAATCCTATTTTTTATACTTAATAAAAACAACTTTGTTTATTATCAAGCCCAATGTAAATAATTGTTACCTGGATGGAAGCAACCACTTTGTATATCTCTCTATCATTGATAAAGGGTTGAACATATTTCTGAACTTTCTCTGTGTAACCCTTTTACATAGAATAAGATGGATTTATTTGAGGTTTTGGTCTCTTTTGGAGGTTGGTTTCTTGAATGCTATCAACGGCCTTACAGTGAGTCTTCCCAGAGCTGAGTTGGTTCAGTGTCTGTTGCTCCGCAGAAGAGTGAAAACCCCAACTATAGGCCTTGGCTGAGGATACCAGAGCTTTTGGCCCAGCAGAACACAGTGGTGAGGAGCCCCAGAAGGCAGTAAGGTGTGTCTTAGCGGCTTAATCAGCACAGTGTGGATATAGGTAGACTACGGGGGTCTGGATCCAGCCCACCAAGCCATGGAATCCAGCCCATGAATGCAGCAGGGAGTCTCAGGCAGATTCCCTGCTTGCCCGGCCTCCTCACATGCACTACTCAGAAAACAAGCTGCTGCAGCTGTAGCTGTTTCTCTTTCTCAGCTGTGAGCACAGGAGAGGGAGGAGTGGTGCTTCACGTGCTGCTCCCACCCTCAGCAAAACCCCATTGGCTAATTTCTGACCAATGGGAGCTGCTTGTTTGAAAAACAGGCAGCATGAGAAGTACCACTCCCCCTCTCCTCAGGCTCTTATTCACCAATGCACATGGCCCCTGCAGCCTGTGCAGGGGAAGAGCAGGCAGAGAAGCTGCCTGAGAAATGTGCTGGGCTGCTGGCCAGGAGTCACACAGGTAAGTCTCCAGGCCAGAACCTGCCTCTGGCTTCCCATCCCGCCCCTCCCCTCAACCCTCTGTACACCTACTCCCCATAAGCCAAACACTCTGTTCCTCTCCTGAACCCATACCCTGCCTAGGGTTCAACCCAAACCCTTGCACCCCTTCCTGCTCCCTAGTCTCCTGTCCCAGGTCACAAACCAAACCCCTGCACCCTAGTCCAGAGCCCCAAGTCACAACCATCTCTTTCACCTAAACTCCCTCCTAGACCCCACATCTTCTCCTGCACCCCAATCCCTTACCCCAAGCTTCACTCTGCACCCAACCTCCATCCCAGGTCCTGCACCTCCTCCATTAATGTCATGGAAGAATGCGGCCCATGACCACTTTCCAAAATCTTGTAGTGCCCGCCACATCAAAAATGATTGCCCACTCATGGCTTAGCAGCTCTCTGCAGCAGCACTATGAGTGGAACACCACCATATGTAACCCCACTTTCGTTGCAAGATTCTTACTAGCTCTGGGAACCACGTGAAGCACTTGTCTTTGCACACACAACTAATTGCCTGTTGTGCATTTACTACTTGAGCCTGTGGGTTTTTTGAGAACCACATTCTATCTGATTAATAAAGTTTCTGTCTGCTTAAAAAAACCACACATGCTTCTGTCAAACTCCAGACCTTACAGTTCCTTTAAGGAAGGGGATAAGGGGAACCCAGAATAAGATGCAGGATGCCATGAACTGGGCCGGTCCCCAGCCAGCAGGATCAGATGAGCAGAGATGGTTTCCAACCCACACTTGCACTTACCTTGCACAGCTAAACCAGACAGCATGGTCCAGTTCTAATGGCATAGTTTGTAAGGTGCTGAACACTTCTACTCAGAGCTGAGAGTCTAGCTCCTAAAGAAAGAGGGAGTTGTGCATAGTCAGTAGGACTGAGTCACAATGTAGTTCATGGGTGTAGTAGGAAGAAACATAGGTTGGGGTTTTTCAAAAGCACACAACATTAGCCTACCTCCGCTCCCACTGAAATCAATTGAAATTTTATCACTACCCAAAATGGGAGCAGAGTTAGGTCTGCCCTGAGCACTCATGAAAATCCCACCCATAAGCCATACTTGTCTGAATTCTATGCTAATGCTAGCAGCAGAGCTCTGATGTACAGCAAGGGAGGTGGCTCTAAGCTAACTAAACAAGATTGGTCTCTAGAACAGTAACTAACAGCTGGTCTCTGTGGTGCCTTTATCACAAAATCAATAGTAGTCAGTTCTGATTTGCCTGGTTCTTCTTTACTTTGCACTTCTTTCATTGTTTATAAAAATGTTTATGGCTGTTGAACTGTAGTTAAAATAAAGGGGACTGACTGGAAAAAGTAATCCAACTTCAGGCCATATCCGATATGTTTCACTTGGCAAAGTGTTTGGCAGATATTTGACTTTGGGTCTTATCTTGCACCTGCCTGAGTTTCAGGGTCAAATGAGAAATTCAAAGCGAGACTCGGGGCAAACTGCCAAGTTTTATTTGTTTGATGTAGAAGTATGCAAAATTTTAGTTATACTGGGGTTTTGCCCCAGAAACAATCATCTGAGACATACGCTCTCCAGGACGCTGCTTCTTCATTGACCCAGCTAAGCCACCATGAGCGTAATAGAGTTGTGAAGGCAAGGATACCTCTGTACCAGTGTTCCCTCTAAGATTTTCCATTCATGAGCGGAATGAGTTTTGTTTTGTGCGCCAATATCAAGGCCATGTGCACTTTTTCGGGGTGTGTACTCCCGTGGCACCCCCGAGTTAGTAACAAGTATGGTTTTCATATACATATATAAAATGTCATGGAGGAAAAAATACCAAAACAGCCCTTTCCCAGTCACAAAGAATAAAAAGAGCTGTTAAATCAGAACTTTCCCCTCCACACATCCTTATTACTATGGCTGACCCACGTGCCAATGTACTGTATCATGCCATCAGTTACAGATAAGATAAAAATACACCACAGGCCATGTTTTCTAGACCTGTCATCATTTTTCTTGCTCTTCTATGGCCCTTCTCCAATTTTTCCACATCTTTTTGCGGTGCCCAGAACTGGACACAATACTCCAAGTGAAATCTAATCAGCACAGAGTACAGCAGAAGAATGACTTCTCGTGTCTTGCTGACAACACTCCTGTTAATGCATCCCAGAACCATGTTTGCTTTTTTGTTGTTGTTTTTGTTTTGTTTTGAAATGGTGTTACACAGACTCTTATTTAGCTTGTGATACACTATGACTTCCAGATCCCTTTCTGCAGTACTCCGTCCTAAACAGTCATATTTCTCATTTTGTATGTGTGCAACTGATTGTTCCTTCCTAAATAGAATATTTTGTTTTTATTTAATTTCATCCAATTTACCTCAGACCATTTCTCCAGTTTTGTCCAGATTATTTTTAATTAGAATTCTATCCTCCAAAACATTTGCAACCCCTCCCAAGTTGATGTAATCCACAAACTTTGAATGCATCTGATGAAGTGGGTCTTTGCCCATGAAAGCTTATGTTCCAATACATCTATTAGTCTATAAGGTGCCACAGGACTCCTTGCCGCTTCCACAAACTTTAAAAGCTTACTTTCTATGCCATCATCTAAATCATTGATGAAAATATTGAAGAGCACTGATGACAAAAGTGATCCTGGCTATGTCTTCACTACAGAGCTTTTTCGGAAAAACTGCCGTTTTTCTAAAACAACTTCACTTACGTCCACACTGCAATTGCCTTCTTTCAAAAAAAAAAAAATGGAAAGAACAGAGGAGTTTTTCCAACATTGGTAAACCTCTTTCTACGAGGAAGAAGCCTTTTTCCAAAAGAGCTCTTTCGGAAAAAGGCATGTGGATGGAGAAAAGGGAGTTCTTTTGAAAGATGAGGAAAGAGGAAAAAGCACAGGTGCCCTGGTGGACACTCTGTCCATAGTAATCACAGCTTAAAAGTGAGATAGCGTCCATTCAGTGTGGACACTACCTTTCAAAAAAACAGATCGCTTTTTCGATGCGCTTTGGCAGTGTGAATGCGCTCTTTTGGAAGAAATTTTTTCCGAAGATCTCTTCCGGAAAAGCTTCTTCCGAAAGAAGTCTGCAGTTTAGACGTAGCTCCTGGGGAATCCCACTCATTATGCCCTTCCAGCATGACTGTGAACCATTGATAACTACTTCCTAAGTGAGTGCTTTGCAGTTATCTTTACTGAATCTCATCCTATTTACTACAGACCATTTCTCCAGTTTGTCCAGATCATTTTGCCTTTTAATCCTGTCTGCCATAGCACTTGCACCCATCCGAGCTTGGTATCTTCCACAAACTTCATAGCATATTTGTATTCTCATTAACCATAAAATGTCATTCTAAACACCTATTGCCATTTAAATGTATTTATATATAGATAAATACAAAATTCTGATTGGTACTAATTAGTTAATTCGGTCATGTGACCCTAATTTTGGCCCAGATGCATTATTGGCAAATCAGAGCTAGAAAAACAGTTGCACTCTTTATCATATTTGGTCTATATGCGGTGTAATTCATAGTGTTGACTCCCCCATTCCAGTATGGCTACATCTAAACTACACCCCTCTGTCAGCAGAGGGATGTAAATTAGACATATCGAAAGTGCAAATGAAGCTGGGATTTAAATATCCCGCACTTCATTTGCATAATGATGGCCGCCGCTTTTTTTCAAAATGGGGCTTTTCGAAAAAACCTGGCAGTTTAGACCAGGCATTTTCAACAGAAATGCCCCGTTTTGAAAGATCCTGTACTCCTCAAAAAATGAGGAGTACAGGATCTTTTGAAATAGGGCATTTCTATAAAAAATGCCCCGTCTAAACTGCCAGGTTTTTTCAAAAAGGCCCGTTTCGGAAAAAAAGCGGTGGCCGCCATTATGCAAATGAAACGCGGGATATTTAAATCCCAGCTTCATTTGCACTTTCAAAATGCTTTATTTATATCCCTCTGCCAACAGAGGGGTGTAGTGTAGACACGGCCTATGTTACTTCAGTGAGAGGCATAGTAATTGAGTCTTCTTTCTAAAACTCTTGACTTTTTATTTACTTAGCTGAAGAAGTCTATGGATATTAAATTGCATAGCACTATGCATAACATGGGATGGCCTTTTTTATTTTAAAGAACAACCAAATATTAGGAAGCTGAGGTCTAAGCAAATACCAAATTCAATTCACCAAGGTGAAAGTTGCAGTCAGAATACAAACCAGAAAGGCCACTATCCACTCTTTCCATGTCTTTGCCTTACAATTGATATTTAAATTATCCACCCAGCAAAACTCCAAAGCTTAACGATAAACACATGAGTAGTGAAACCTATTGGTATCTTGGGACAACTCGTGGTTAACACTAAACGCTACAGACATGTTTAAGTATCCCTAGGGAGCAATTGGCAGTCAGTAGTAATTGGACCCAGACTGTGGATACCACTTGCATCCATATCAGCACAGAGGTTCAGAAATTAAAAATCAAAACTCAGGATATGTTAGGCCAGGGCTATTCAACTTTGGAAGCCCGGGAGGCCACAATGATACTCATAGTACATAATGAGGGCCACAATGTAAGTGTGGTTGCATGTACTTGCAAATATATATGAAAATATATGCAAATAGCTTCTTTCACACTGACGGGTATGAATACAAAGATTAAGGCAAGACTACACAACACACAGGCCCCTTTTAAGTCAGTTCTGCTGATATTAATAAAATGCAATATTTACCCGATTTCCACTCATATGACAGCACTTTTAATGAGCAATGATAGTCCAGGAATTTAATTACTAAAATACATAGCAACAGAAGACCATTGTATTGATTCACCATTATGGAGTGTGTGCCCAGTGGAGGCCATGTTCAAAGGATCCCACCCATGGGCCACGTGTTGAGCACTGTGTAAACCCAAACCGCACCGCAGGCCTCAAACAAACAGGCCATGGGCTGTGTATTGAGTAGCTCTGTGTAAGGCTGTATCAGTATTCCAAAATCTGTCACTAGCCCATTCTCTCATCTGAGGCATACTCCCTCTCTGAGCTCCTCCTGGGACATCACAGGATCAGTCTGTCCCCAGGCAGACAATGCTATAATTCTATAACCGTAACCATGACAGTGAATAGTGATCCCTATCATGTGATCTCATTATTTTTTGTAACCCTGCGTTATGATATGTAACTGAAGCCAAGAAACATAGTTCAGTACACCTGTTGCATGACAGGGTTCAGTGTTTTGCAGTGTTGTTATAGCCATAGTGATACTGGGGTGTGAGAGACAAAAGGCAGGTGAGGCAGAATCTTTTGCTGTATGCACTTCTGTTGGTGGAAGGTACAAGCTTTCAATCTACACAAAGCTCTTCTTCAATTGACCCTCAACTGCTCATGTCTTTTAAAGTCACCTCCTCCAACATGCATTTACCCTGACACTTAGTATTCCATCCCAGTTTGTATATAGCTCACTCTGATTGCCTTCCCCAGACATGTGCAGCTTGATAGCTTGTACCTTCCACCAATATAATGTGGTCCAAAAACTATATCAGTTCCCAGGCAGCATTATTATGTTTTCAGATTGTATATCCCATTGTCAGGGGGAGAACTTCACTTCCATTAGCTCACCATGTCCCAGCTCCAACTAGAGCAAAAGGGAGGCAGCTGAGTACCACCACATGGCCCGGCCAGAACCCACCAGGCTGCCGTCGTCACCACCACTCACCTTCTGGTCCAGCAGGAAAATGAGTGGTGGTGAGTGCTGCTGCACAGCTCTGCAAATGAGGTGGACATGCCTAACATTTCCTCTGCGTGTGGGCAGAACCTTGCTCTGTACACTGCACTGTATGCGGCATCCCTTTCTGATGCCTAATCTTTCAAAAGGATGGTGAACATGGTGAGGGTTTAGAGCAGAACTACAAGAACAAGATGAAGTCTGGAAAGCGTAACTGTGTTACTGTCTCCTGGAAAATCTGTTTATGTTACAAGAAGCCTTTATTGTAGGCTGAGTACCTAGAAGCAGGGAGGGAAACTTCTGATCCCAAAAGGTTCTTTAATTTAACAGATAAAAACATAATAGGATAGAATGGCTGGCAATTGAAACAAGACACTTTTCAACTGCAAATGAGGTAAAAAATTTTAACAGCGAGGGAGCCATTTTGAAGGGATATGGTAGCCAATTGAGTCATTAAACCAAAACCTTTTATAAAGGATACTATAGCTCCATTCCTAAGTTATAAGCTTGAAATGGGAAGTGATGGATAACATTCTATTGCCCATTGTATGAAGGAAGTGAGACTTACAGGTCCTGCCTGACCTTGAAGAGCAGAGGATTCAGATTAGACTATTTTGAGATAACTATGATCTGCATCTTTTTCTCAGCTCCTCTCCATTCTATGTTATCAGCGATAAGGCAAACCCTCAACATCTCCACGTAACTATACTCCATATTTGTTCTTCATGGGACTGGCGAGTTAAATCTTATTTCACATCCCAATCCCCAAGACGCCTAACTACCAGGGTCTAAAATACTTTTATCCACTATCCCCTTCCAACAGCAGGACCTAATAAGCGCGGACAGTTCTCATTGCAGCATAGCAACTATTTATCCCAGGTAGATTATTTCTAAACAGCATGGTACACAGTGCAGCTAAGCAAGCCTCACTCTTCCTGGCCCCCTTCCTACACCTTCTCTGGCTTTGCCAACTCTGGCTGATCTTGCTGTTCGGAGCCATAATTGTAAGGCTCTGGAGGTGTAAGGAGCTGGAGGTGAAGTCATCACAAAAGGGAAGCAGCATCCTAACATGCCAGACCTGCCTGGCAACACTACATTAAGGGGTTTCCAAGATGTCACCCTATTACCTCCTGATGGCCCAGAGAACGGACTCAGTATCCAACCTATTCCCCTGCCCAACTCTAAGCAGCCAATACAGGTGGGAGGACAGGAATATCTATTACATAACAGTTTACCTAAACAACAAGACATTCAGAAATACTCTTTATCAGAGAGTGAAAGTGGTGGAGGGTAAACATGCCACAGATAAACCTTGCAGTACAGGAAAGAAACTCAAAGTCTTTCTGCTCTTGACAACCACTTGTTTCTTGTCAATGGTGTTGGTAGCAATGAAGTAAAAGTGAGAGGAGAGAGCAGTAGTTCTTGCCTAGACTACACAACATTCTGGACGTTTTTCCTATGGATCCTGCATTCGTTTTCCCCCCTTACAAAATGGAGAAATCAGATTAAAAATCCAATACTGAATACAAACAGACCATTTAGGTTATATTTTGTTTGGGAGAGCTCTGTGTTTACTTTATGGATATAACCTTTCCAGACGCTGGCTGCTTCTGGTGTGATAAATAAATATTATCTTTAAAATAGAAGCCCTGCATCACTGCAGACGTAATACAGTTTGGATACTTAGTTGCTATAAATAACAAATAACCATTTATAGGCACTCAGCTCTGCCTGTCAGACTGTGTGCTTTTAAATACACAGGAAGATAGAGTGGGAATGCTTGACCCACAACTGCACATAAAAGCATAATTTTCTTAAATGTGGTAGATAACAGAACTGAGATTCACTTTAAAAACTGTCTGAAGTTTTTTGTTTCTCAGTGTTTGGGGGGGAAGGAGGTTCTGCTCTCCCAGAGTAAGGAAAAAAGTTGAGACTAGAAAGAATATATGCACTTGTATTTGAGGTGGTATCTTCTTGTGTGTGCAAAAAATAATCTGTAATTAGAGCTGAGTATGAGCAAAAATGCCTGGAAAGAGCTAAGATTCCCTCCAGTGGAGTTGTAACCACACACACACACACACACACACACACATGAATTCTCCCAATGGTCAACTTGCAGTATTGCCAATTTAGTCATTGGTTGGAAATTTGAATTGAAATTGAAACATTAATACACACTGTAAAAGCATATATATATTGTATGATAAAACACTTCTACCCGAAAAAGTATAGTAGGTTTGATAAGTCTGAACAAAGACTAGCTTTGTCACACTTGCTGTTTTTTCTGACAATCTTGGCGCATTCGTTTCAAGAATGTTGCCCAACCTTAGTTTCAAATTATGATTTGTAAGCAAGGTCTGAATGAGCTCTCCCTCGACAGCTCGTGATGAGCCATGGGAGAGAGAAGACTTCTGGATCAGACTGTGTTTACATGAACTTTTACCTCCTCTGCCTAGGCATCCAGCAGGAGCTCTGCTGCTCGTGTGATCAATTTGGGCTGGTGCTGGGTTACAAATCATTTCCAGTATTGAATGTAGGAGTCACAAAATGTTTTTTTATTGTGTGCATAAAGGGCATCTGAACTGTACTTATCTTGAGGGGCCCACCATCAATGCTTAATTTTTGCCAGGGCTGAGCCCTGGCACCTCTAGGTTTGGCAGTTCGTAGCCCCAAAACCCTTTGGTCTTGCCGCATCAGTTATGAACGTAAGAAGCTTTGCGTGAACCCCAGCACCTCTTTTGTTACAAACTAAGTACTAGTCAACCTCAACTGAACTGTACTCGCTATGCAAGGGGTTTGGTTGGCTGATCCCAGGGGAGGGGGGCAGGGGTTTTGCTTGGTTGTGTGGGCTGCGCCTAAGAGTCACGGCCACTATTTGACTTGACCCCTCCTCATATGGAAGCTTTTCCATACCCCTTAGTTGCCCTTCTCTGTACCTTTTCCAACTCCAATATATCTTTTCTTTTTGAGATGAGGTGACCAGAACTGCATGCAGTATTCAAGATGTGAGCATGCCATGGATTTATATAACAAAAGTGGAGGAGCTCAGCTTACCAGACAGATCAGCAAAACCAATGCTGACAAACTGTGTGAAAAGGTTACAAAATGCCAATCCTCTGGACTTCATCAACATGCAGGAAGCATATAAGCCAATCATTGTCAAAGCCAGTTTTAGAAATACGCAACAAGGCTGTTAATGCTGGGAGACAGTTTATTCAAACAAACATGGCTGACACATAATATTTTCTCTTTAGGCAAAAGATACCACCCACGACAAACTGGAGGCCAGTGTTAAGTGCATTGTCATTTATTAATCCTGTAGTTGGACACTGGTTCTGACCAAGGTAAGCAAATATTCACCATCTTTCTGCAAGAAACTCAACTGACTGGTTGGAAGCATGCAGTGCAACACTGAAAGACTCCGAAGTTGGGAAAAGTGAAAGCGCTCTCTGACCACATTCAGAAAATGTGCATACATGAATGATGCAAATGAGTGTCAAGTGTTAAGTCACTGTGTACATTATCTTGATGTCAGTGGTAGGCCAGTAGATGAATTCTACTGATCTTCAGGTTATCAGCTGAATCTCTGACACCCACATCTTGGAGTTAAATGCTTGTAAACTGAACCCAAAAAGATGTCTGGCTGCACATTTGCTGCAAACTTCTTAGGAAAACAGAGAAGTACCAACTTTGTTCAGAGAAAAGTTTAACTCTGAACTTTCCTAAACACATTGCAGATACCATCTACTCCAACAAGCACTATTATAAGCTGCAGAATCTTCAAAAGGCCCTGAAAAAGCTATACACTTGATTTTCTGGAAAAAAAATATAATGAAGATAGAGTCCAAAAAGTCTGAACTTGGAAAACACAGAAGATACACAGGGATTGAAGTTCAGATTTGTCCAACATGTCAACGTTAGTTTCCTTGACAAAACTCCATAGTGTAGACTTACCCTAAATGTTCCACAGTTCTGAAAGCTTTCTGTGTTGCTGGAATGAACATTGCATTGCTAACACCTTGAACCTATGCAACTTCTCTTCTTTTACACGACTAATGACAAAGGTTTCACATGACTCTGTTTATAGCACAAACCTCTCTGGCTAGAGTAGGGCTGGGCAAGATGTGGCCCAACAGCCAGATCTGGCCCTCTCAACCCTTTTATCTGGCCCACAGACTGCATCTAGCTGTTTTCTATTTATATCCTGCTGCCCATACCACTGAATTTCCAGGCAGTGGCTCATGTAGCAGGATCCTATTTAAATGGCTCATAGCTCCCGGTCGCAGTGCTATCCTGGCAGGGGCTGAAGCCACGAACCTTTTAAATAGCCACAACTGCCAGGCATTGTGGAAGTAGCAGGGCCAAGAGCTGTGAGCCCTTTAAATTGCTGCCCTGCCACTACCGATCCTGGTGAATGCCCTATCCCCTAAGCCACTCCAGAACCCACCCCACCTCCCTACCTTCAGGGCGTCCCTTATCCTGCCTTCCTAATGTGGGATCCAACTCCATCCCTGGGGAAGCCGGTGTTGGCTGTCTGGCCGCTCCCAGAGTGGGCGGAGGGAGCGGTGGGACCTGCCGCTAAGAACATAAAAACTCTGGAGGAAGGCTAGTCCCCAGCCCCTTCTGCCCCAGGCCCCGCCCCTTCTGGGGGTGGAGTCGGCCTGTGACCAGTACCAAAATTCATTGTGGCCCTCCTGCGAAAATTATTGCCCACCCCTGGGCTAGAAGATGCTTTCTCAGGTGTTGTCACTTACATAAGGTAAACCATGTTAACACTTTCATAGTGATCTACACAGATCACTAATGGATCGCATTAATGGATCACATGCCAGGGTAACTATTTCAAACATGTTCTGTTTGGTCTCTAAGAAGCAGAACAGGGGAACAAATTAGAAATGATGAGGCCACAGTTTCCTGCTCAGTGGGGTACAGAGCCCCAAAGAGTGCCTGCACTGTAAAGAATTGTTTGAATTAGCACTTGGAGTGTATGGGAATTAATTTTGGATTTACAATGTGCAATCACCAGCTAATCTGTAAAAACAGGTGACTGTTATGTTTGGCTTGAGCATATATCACATTTTGGTCCCATTGCCATAGACTGGGTGTCTGAACCTTGGCCGGTAGCCCTCCCTCTATATGGATGGGAAGCAGGAGGAGACTTGGGCCTTAGCAG
This sequence comes from Rafetus swinhoei, assembly GCA_019425775.1. Classification (NCBI taxonomy): domain Eukaryota; kingdom Metazoa; phylum Chordata; order Testudines; family Trionychidae; genus Rafetus; species Rafetus swinhoei. The sequence goes on from CM033449.1 coordinate 121,150,005, forward strand.
CGGATGACTTCTCCAACATTCCTTTCACATGGGGAGGGAAATTCCTCTGGGGCGAGCTCTCTCTGTGAGGACAAGATAATGGTCTGGCCTTGGTGAGCAACTCAGCCTGTTTGTACGTTCTACTCCTTTCTTCTACCCTGGGTCTGCCTTATCTAGTTAGGCTTTCTCCACACTGGTGGTGGTACATGTAGCTCTATGCCACAGCGAAAGGCCTCTGGCTTCAGGGAAAAATAGCAGTGTAAACTGGGGAAGCATTGAATGACATGTAGGGAGTCATGTAGGGAATGTAAGCCATTCCTCTCTGCACTATTTATACCTGTTAGCTGGGTATGCAGTGTCTGCACTCCACATACTGCCATGTGGGTAGACATAATTTTTTAGATTATAAACTCTCTGGGGCAGGGACTGCCTGCTACTGTATTTAACAGTGCCCAACACAATAGGCCCTCTCTTGGTTGGTCTTTGGTTGGCTCTACTGTAATTAATATAATATTAAACAACACTCCTGTTTCTCGCAATGCATAGTTAACATGCTCCAGCTAACACAAGGTCTATAGCCAGGTGTGAATCTGAGTCATTTCCCTATACTTTTACTACCAGGGAACCATACTGCTCCAGACGCTACTATTCCAGTTCTTCACCCACTCTGCGCTCTTGGATCTTCCATTAGCTTTCCTCTGTCCCTACCAGCTGGTCTCCCAGCACTCTGCAAACCCTTCCAAGTCTGCATTGGTTGTAGAGATTATGAGGATAATAATGCCAAAACTGTTCATGGCTAGCAGCAGGAAGTCCTGAGTCATGACTGTACCAGATGGCTCATAAGAGACAAGTAACAACAATGGAAACTTGATAAAATGAGAATACATTTCTTTAACACAACAAACTTGCCTGATAATTTGCAAGATCATTAATAAATGCTGCCTCAGGTGCAGGGGCAGCCTTAGGGCTCCTCAAACTGGGCCCATGCCCAGGGCACCATAGCCAGAGGGTGAGGGGCAACTGGGCATTGGTGTTGCTGGGCAAGAGGGTGGAGGATACTGGAATGGGGGCAGTGTGGTGGGGCATGCTGGAAGCATAGGGCTGGGGTTGGGGGCAGAGGTGGCAGAAAAGTGCAGGGGTCAAGGGCAGAATTTCAGTCAGGTGTGAGAGGCATGCACAGAATGCTAGCACTTCCCCCCCCACACACACACACCCTCCCGAAATTCCCTCCTTGGCAGGGGTTAACGGTAAAGGCTAGATTGCAGCACAAAGGATCCTCCCTGTAAAAATCAGAGGCTTCTTTAGTCACAGGAGCCTACACTTGGTCCTACCTCCTTTTCTAAGAAAGGGAATGGAAATTTCATACCAGCAGCAAAAATGGATCATGAAAGAAGCAATCCATGTACACAGATTTTCTTCATTCATAGTGTTGTGATGTTTGTTTCTGCCTATCATCACATCAGTCTTTGTATTAGGCAACAATATTCCAGTGAATATCATCTTCCTTATTCCCAGAAACATTTACAATTGCTTTCTCTCCTCCTTGTATTAACTGAAAATATTTCTGTATGTCCACTCTGATCTAACTTGCCCCCAAAACCATATAAAGCAGATTAGTATCAGAGGGTTAGCCGTGTTAGTCTGAATCTGCAAGAACAACGAGAAGTCCTGTGGCACCTCATAGAATAATAGATATATTAGAGCATAAGCTTTCGTGGGCAAAGACCCACTTTGTCAGATGCATGTACTGGAAATTCCAGAGGCAGGTATAAATATACAGGCATAAGGAAAGAGTTCTAATGAAGAGTAAATTTCTTATGCCTGTATATTTATACCTGCCTCTGGAATTTCCACTACATGCATCTGACGAAGTGGGTCTTTGCCCACGAAAGCTTATGCTCCAATACATCTATTAGTCTATAAGGTGCCACAGGACTTCTTGTTGATAAAGCAGATTGTGATTTGATACACATCGACTGAAGATGCGGAAACAAGGATGCAAAACCCAGGGGATGAGCACAAGCTATCATGGAGCTCCCATGAGACTGCCCACTGCACTGTCACCTAGAATAGTCCTGCATGTTCCCCCTGCCTAACTGCCAGCTCTAATAGCTGCTTAGAAGGGGACAGGTCCCTGGGCCCCTCCTCTCCTCACACTTTGGGATACTTTGCATCCCAGAGCATGGCATTAGTAGCTTGCATTACTGCCATGTGTAGATACTAGGTCCTACATGGGTGGGCAATAATTTTTGCAGGGGGGCCACTTTGTGAATTTTGCCAATGGTCGTGGACTGATCCCAGAAGGGGCGGGAGCTTGGGTGAAAGGAGCAGGGCCTCAGGTGAAAATGGGCTGCCCCTGGAAGGAGAGGGGTTAGAGGAGACTTCACACTCTCCCACCCCCAGCCCCTGATTAACTTGAGGGCAGGGGAGCACGCAAAGTCTCTTGCTCCCCCTCTCAGCACTTCCAGGGGCATGTGGTGCCTCGAGGGAACCACCAGACATTTTGAACAGCCAGCGGTTCCCTCTAGGCACTGCATGCTTCTGGTGGGGGAGTGGACTTCATGTGCTCCTCTGTTCCCAGGTCTCGTTTGGCCTGAGGGCAGGGAAGCGGCAGGGGAACCAGGCAGCGATGGGCGGATCAAATGGCTTGGTGGGTCAGATTCCACCTGAAGACCCTATGTTGTCCACCCCTGTACTAGGTGCTTGTCATAATCAGGAGTGCTGACCAGCAACTGTTAACTAAGGGTACGTCTTCACTTGCTCCCTAGTTCGAACTAGGGATGCAAATGTAGGCGATCGAAATTGCTAATGAAGCGGGGATTTAAATATCCTGCGCTTCATTAGCATGATCTTGTCCACGTGCTATTCCAATCACCAGCTGATTCGCACCAGGAAGTGCGTGTCTTAACAGCGTCTGTTATTTTGAAATAGCGCTATTTTGAAATAGTGCCATAATGCAAATATGCAAATGAAGCACAGGATATTTAAATCCCAGCTTCATTTGCAATTTCGAATGTCTTCATTTGCATCCCTATTTCGAAATAGGGTGCAAGTGTAGACATACACTAATACAATGGTTCTCAAAATGCGGTCCGTGGACCACTTGTGGTCCGTGGCCACTTCCCTGGTGGTCTGTGGCTTGAGTGCAGCCTCCCCTACCCCACACAGCTTGAGCCTCACGGTCACTGCACAGCTGCAGGCTGTCTCCAACAATCTCCAGCCCTTGAGCCACAGCCTGCAGATGGGGAAGAGACCCGACACTTTGTCTCTGTTGCCCAGCATGGCCGGGGCAGGCTGGGAAGGGGAAGGGAGGCACCAGTGCTGTGGGTGGGGTGAAGGTGCCTGGAGATGTTCCTGGCGAAGGCCTGGGGTGAGCGCGAGTGAGCGAGCAAGCCGGGCCCAGAAGCCCCTTGGGGAGCTACCCCTCCTGGCACCCACCTGCAAACGGGGGTGGGCTTGAGAGGGGAAGACTCAGTGGGGGCCGCCGGGGAGAGGAGTTGCCCAGGCCAGCCTGGGGGAAGGTGTTTGAGTCCCAGAGCTTGGCAGCTGTAGGGATCTTAACGCCTAAGCCCAGTGCACGCTTCGACAGAACTCAGTGGCAGTGCAGACGCAGGTATAGTTTTGTCGACAAAAGTCCACTTTTGTCGACAAAACCCTGTAGTCTAGACACACCCCTACAAAAAAAAGTAAACCAATGTGCTTCTTTTACTCCTAGTTTCAGAGCCATATAGTTGCCATAGGAACCACAAATCTCCATCATAACCCCGAAAGGCACCCGTGTTTGTTCCCCTTCCACAGATGGGAGCACATTAATCAACCAGGCATAAGGGTTTTGATGTGCAGATATTTGGCTGCATTCTCACCCCCTCATCTTTTCTGTGTTACTCCCCCAACCCCCTGCTGCCCCCAAACTCCCTCTCATACTCCTACCCCACACCCTCTCCTGCTGCCAAACTCCCTTCCAGACCCTGCCCTCCTCACCCCCTCCTGCACCCCACCTTCCACCCAGATCCTTCATCCCTATCCCACTCATTGGCAGCCCTTTCCCACACACTGAACTCCTCATTTTTGTCCACCTTCCCCTCCCCCCAAGTGTAAGCGGGTCCATAAAATCCACTCACTCTGGAACCCCAGAAAAGTAAATATGGCCTATGGGAAGCCCTGAACCTCAGTCCTCTCTGTCCCTTCCTCTCATCCTGTGGGGCTGGAGTGCCAGAAGAGTGATGTGTCTCAGTTGGGGGCCACATCATGAGGGTTGGCGGTTTTTGGAGGAGATTTTTTTGTTTCTCACTTGCCTGGTGCCCAACTGATTTTTCTGTGGGTGAGTGGTCCCCAACCCAAAACCCCTGCCACAGATAAAGGAAACATGGGAACCTTTGGTGTTGGACATAAATTAATATTTTACCTTATTTAAAATGAAGTTTGATAAACTAACACGAGAAAGTTAAAATGCTTAATCTATTTAATAATTTAAATTAAATCATTCTCCCTAGCTACACCACTAGCAAAATGGCCCAGGCATAATTATGTAATTAACAATGAGTTTCCATTAGCAATTGGTGGTCCATGGAAAGATCTGCACTTAGCCAGGTGGGCCATGGGCCAAAAAGTTTGAGAATCACTGCTCTAATGTGACTTCCACAGTTCAAACTGATAAACTGATGCACTATGAAAAGCTGGGGGGAGGTGAATTTTATCTTTGTAGAATAATTTGCTAGCTGGTGACAGCACTTCTGGGAGTGGTTTATCTACATGTAGAACTCAAAGGCGAAACACTGATAGATTGATTTGGTGGCTCACAATTGGTTCCAACAATCTGAAAAGGAGGAAGCTCTGCCACATTGTTACCTTTAGACTTTGCTTCCCTTCCAGTTTCTGAGTGTTTAGTGATTGTGAAAAGTGCCCTATAAGCTGACTGCTGATTGTCCATAGAGTCACCTTGGCCTGAGTAGTAGTAGCAGCGCAACCTGCCCTGCCACTGTTCTGACAAAGTTCCCCACACCTCATCAGGATAGGAGGGATCATCTGTGCAGAGAAAGTCATTCCTCTCCCTGCCTAGTTTACTCTGAGCCTTTTGGCCAAGACTGCTGACAAAAGCCTACCTCCTGGTATGAGCCCCGTATATAACAGGGCTTGTAGGATTTGGGCCCCAACAACCCATTAAAATGTCTTTTGTTATGTTGATGTCTCCTTGATCCCAAGGAAACTGAAATCATTGATGCATTTAATAAAGGCAACTAAACAGCCATCAAAGATTTATAGATCTTGGCTGCATTTTTAACAAGAGGCATAGCAATCAATGCAAGCTCCTACAGTCAATTACAGTCCAACCTCCTCTTTTTGGGGGGAGGGCCCTCCAAATTATTCTATTTACTTCACTTTTACCAATCCAGCTGTGAGAACTAGTACCTCACAGTTCTTGTGAGCCTTAAGGTTATATATCAGGGTGGTAATACAAGGACAATGTAGACTCTGACTAACCCAACTGCTGAGAAAATCCTCTTTTTCTGTAAGCATTCAATCTGTCCTCCACAACTCCTTAAAATAGTGGCACATCCCATACCTTATCCTGGGGGGAAGTGAGTCTGTTTCACTTCACAAGCCTCTTCTCTTGGAATGGTTTGTATTAAGTTTGGACCACATTTCTTACAGAAAATATGCAAAATCCAAACCAGTCTGAGCTACAGGGTATTTCTACATTAGCTGTTCCTCATTAATGGGGTTCTCATTAGAATGAATTCACATTTGCTAGACAGTATGGCCAAAAATCAACTCCCTCCCCACCCTTTCTCCTCTCTTTTACATTTAGCTTTGAAGAGTCCAAGGAAGGAATTGTCTGTCTCTTACTACATATGTTTGCAGCGTCTAGTGCAATGGGGCCATGATGTTGATTTGAGCCCCTGGATGCTGGTGTAATACAAATAGTAATGAAACACTGCTGCTCCAATTCCTGAAGTCTTGGTTGAATTATTTTTATTTTCCTTCATTAGAATCCCCCTTTCGATTCTGAAAGATGGCCAAGGCTAATTGTTGTCTTAGAAAACAGTGACATGAAAGAAACAGCTGTCACAACCTTTCTATGCCAGTGTCCTGATAATGACATATTTATGTCACAGACAGGAAGCACTTGGGGAATGGCTGAAGATTAGAAATTTTCCCTGTTGCTCAAGGCAACTCTGACAGAACTTGCACAGAATGCAGCAGAAAAGACACTTTTTTTCTTTGTCATACCCCTCAGTAACTTCATGTCTTAACTAATTCACTTCAGTGAGAACCTCTTCTCCCCATGACATCTACTGATTTAGGTTATGTCTACACTACAGTTTTTTTGGAAAAACTGTTTTTCCAAAAAAAATTCACTTACCGTCCACACTGCAATCACCTTCTTTCGAAAAAAAATTGAAAGAACAGAGGGGTTTTTCCAAAACTGGTAAACCTCTTTCTACAAGGAATAAGCCTCATGTGGATGGGGAAAAGCGAGTTCTTTCGAAAGAAGAGGAAAGAGGAAAAAGCACAGGTGTCCTGGTGGTCACTCTGTCCATAGTTTGTTGGTAGTCCGTCATGTCCGACAATGACGATCTTGAGCTTGCACAGGCTCATCAGTTGTGGACTCGCATGTGGCTGAGGAATCCAAGCCTTGAACGGCATGGGCGTTCACAGCGTGGGCAAAGGAACTGTCCTGACTCTGTTGGTGTAACTGCTACTGTTGCTCTTCTCCTCTCATGAGCATCAATCAGGCATATGCGTCACTGCTCTTCGAAGTTGTTATACGTGTGTCGTACAAGAGCACCCCAGCCTATTCCGTCTTCTGCATGCTGCTTTAGCTGCTTTGGCTTTAATCCAGCATGAGCAATGATGGCCTTTACGCAGTCTTTATACCTCTTGCGAGACCTACCTTGATTCCTTTTGCCCTGGGAGAGTTCACCATAGAGCAATTGCTTAGGAATTCTTGATTCCTCCATTCGAATGACGTGTCGTGTCCAACTAAGCTGGGCTTTCAGAATCATGGCTTCAATGCTTGTGGTTCCTCCTCTGTCAAGGACTTCCAAGTTCGTGACTCTGTCCTGCCATCAAATGTGCAGTAATGACCTCAGGCTGCGTGTGTGGAAGCGCTCCAGTAGTTTCACATGTTTTCTGTACAAGGTCCAGGCTTCACATCCATATAGGAGGCTGGTCAAGACTACAGCCCTGTACATTTTCAGTTTAGTGGACTGTCGAATATTGTGCTGATTCAACACTCATGCTCTCAGACATCCTAATGCCTGATTGGCTTTTCAGATCCTGGCATTGATTTTTTTGTCAAGGGAGCCATCATTGGCTATCACGCTGCCGAGGTACTTAAACTCGTACACTGTTTTTAACTCTGTTCCTTCAATAGAGATTGAAGGGGGTAGAGCAGCAGATCCTGAGGACACACGTAAAAACGAGGTTGAATAGCACTGGGGCCAGCACGCATCCTTGCTTCACGCCATTGGATATCTCAAATGGATCTGAAAACTCGCCATTAGAAAAAACGAAGCCAGTCATGTCATCATAGAACAGGCGTATAAGGTTGACAAATCTTCTTGGGCAGCCGAATTTTAATATGATAATCCACAGGGCTTCTCTGTTGACGGTGTCAAATGCCTTGGTCAGGTCCATAAAGACGGCATATAGATCCAAGTTCTGCTCTATGTACTTTTCCTGGACCTGACAAACAGCAAAGATCATGTCATTGGTGCTGCAGCCTGGACGGAAACCACACTGTGCCTCTGGTAGGTTCTCCTCTGAGATGCTGGTGATCAGATGGTTAAGGATTACTCGAGCCAAGATCTTCCCAGCAGTAGAGAGAAGGGAAATGCCCCGGTAATTTCCACAGTCTATGATCAGTCCAGCACTCAGCTCCCCGCATGGCCCTAGTGATCTTAACATCACGCATGTCCTGTCTGCAACTGATGACATAGTCAATCAGGTGCCACTGTTTTGATCTCGGGTGCATCCATGTGGTCTTGTATTTATCAGCCTGCCTGAAGAGAGTGTTGGTAATTGTCAGGTCATTTTCTGCACACAAGATCAGCAAAAGGAGGCCACTGGCATTCAAGTTACCAACATCGTGATGCCCCAGCACCCCTTTCCAGTTCCTACAGTCCTTGCCAACTCTGGCGTTGAAGTCACACAACAGGAGAAGCTTGTCACCAGGAGGAGTTGCTTTCGCAAGACGATCAAGGTCCTTGTAGAAACTCTCTTTTGCTTCATCGCTGCTGGTCAGAGTGGGGGCATAAGCGCTGATGAGTGTGACGTGATGAAAGGGGTTGAGGGGGAAGTGGAACTTGATCAGACGCTCACTGATGCAAGTTGGTAAGTCAGGAAGCTGGCGCAGTAGTGATGTCTTAATGGCAAGTCCCACTCCGTGGATTTTGTCTTCGTTTTCTGGCTTGCCTTTCCAGAAGAAGGTGTAACCTCCTTTCGGTTCGCAAATGGATCCTTCCTCTGCAAGTCTGGTCTTGCTCAAGGCAGCTATGTCAATGTTATAGCATGCCAGTTCTCTTGCTATGTGGGCCATTCTTCTCTCGGGCCTCATAGTATTCTCCCTGTCCAAGAGGGTGCGAATTCCATGCTCCAAATATCATCTTTCTTTTCATTGTTTTTCGACTGCTGTGAGGGTAAACGGAGTCCTGGTGGTCACTCCGTCCATAGTAATCACAACTTAAATGTGAGATAAGTGTGGATTAGTGTGGATTAGTGTGGATGCCATCTTTCCGAAAAAGCAGATTGCTTTTTCGATGCACTTTGGCAGTGTGGATGCTCTCTTTCGGAAGAAGTTTTTTCGGAAGATCTCTTCTGGAAATGCTTCTTCCAAAAGAAGCCTGAAGTCTAGACATAGCCTTAAGTCTTTTGGAGTAGAAAAAGTAATGTCAGAACCTAATGATAAATAACGTAACAGTGGCTCTCAACCTTTTCAGATAATTGTGCTAGTGCTTTTTATGTAGCCTGTTGTAAAACTAGACAAATATCTAGATGAGTTGATGTACCCCATGGCATCTTCTACATACCCCCAAGGCTACACATACCTCTGATTGAGAACCAGTATTGCAGTGTTGCCTTCAAGTCATCATTGTCAAGTCCAAGTCGAGTCTCAATTCATTACAGTTCAAGTCTCAAGTCGAGTCTCAAGTCCCTAAAGTCACTTTTGAGTCAAGTCCCAAGTCGAGTCTCAAGGCTTAACTTAAAAAATGTCAAGTCACTTTTGTACAAGCCATCAATATTGATAAATAACAATAATCACTATCTGTTTTCATTTATTAACTTAAATCCGAATAGTACTTGCCGTATTTGCTAACTACTAGTAGTCTTGTTTAGTTTTTGACTACTCAGCTAAAAGGTAACAAACTACACACTTTATGTATTTATACAAACATATTCATAGCAGCCTTGAGCTACAGCTATGTAAAACTAGGTGCACAAAAAGAAATTAGAAATAAAAAAAAAAGTCTTCATTCATTAACAAAGTTAGTATTCAGTATTACATTTGAGAAATACTATCTTTTCCACCACATTATCACCAGTCTGGCATGATGTGGGCGCATTACAGTCCCTCCTTGGCTAAACACCCTTTCAACCGGTGCACTACTGGCAGGAACCATAAACACACTCATAGCAGCCTTGTACAACAATGGAAGGCTTTCTTCATGACTTTTCCAGAAAGACATCACATCAATTCCATCATCTGTTGGGGGTATCTTAGCAGCTAGCTCTTGATAATGCCGCAGCTCATCATCAAAATTTCCTGGCTGTGGTGTGGTGGTGTTAGCTGGCCTTCGATAAACGTACAGTGAGGATGCATGTTTTGATTTTTTAACTAGTGGGCCATCAGCATCAGAGTTTGAGACACTGTCATGGCCAGTACAGCTAGAGGCAGACAAACTGTGAGGATTTGAACAAAACTGCTGAAGTTGTGAAACAATTTCTGCTTTCACAGCATTAGTTTTAGCATCATCAGAACTAATTTTTTCCAGCCACCAGAAGCAAAAATTAGGGTCTAACACGGCCGCCAGAAAGTACATGAAATGACTGAAAGCCAATAGTGATTTTTCTGTGTCATCCAAAGGATTTGGTAATGGTATCAAACCAGCATTAATGCAAATGCCAATGAAACATTTTTCAATACTGCTTCTTAAAGCTCTAACCATGTTCCTCAAGTATGTGGGAATAAATTCCAAAAGGTGGTAGTACAGTCCAATTATTGGAGTAGCAACGTTAGTTCTCTTAGTTGGGAATAATCCCTCTGGCTGGGTTTTAAATTATACTGGTTTTGTTCTTCAAGCACGTGTTTCAGCTTTTCTTCATCCAGGGACAAAAAAGTTTGTTTGAGAGTACTGTTCCACCTGGTGGCATTGGTTTGGGGAATACTAGCTTGAAGACAAAACCTTCTTTCAAAGGCTTCCTTGAATAGGGTACTTGTGTGAAGAAGGCTGCAGATTTTTGACACTTTTGCCTGGGCACCATATAACTTCGCCTCGAGACCATCCCCGACAGGGAGTTGCAGAGTATGAGCAAAGCAACTTAGTCTCTTAATTGGAGGTCCGCTTGAGTTTACATGATGGATGACTGATGTAACGACTTCTGGGTTTGTCTTCCCATAATTCTTCATTTTCCAAAGTGTCAACTTGCATATCAATTTGCTGCTCTGATTCATGGTTGTTAAATGCTACGGTGAATGCTTTACGCATGTTCGTAGCATTGTCTGTTATAACATATCTAATTTTAGCCTTGATTTTATAAGAATCACATATGTTCTCAAACACTTCTGCAATGTTCTCACCAGTATGCTGGCCAAGGAACCTTTCACACGACAACAATTTTGTCATGAATGCGTACCTTATTATTCACGTGGGCTGTTACTCCCAAAAAGCCTCTCATTCTTCTATCTGACCAGATGTCAAGTGTCAATGCAATTGTGTCCGCCTCAGTAAGAAGTGCCAACACATCAGCTTTCACATTATGGTACAAATTGTCCAGTTCTGTCATAACCGAAGACCGACTTATTTCTCGTGACTGGGGACCCAACACATGACAAAATCGCCTGAACTGCGGTTTTTCTGCTATTGAAAGTGGTAGTGAGCAACTGATTATCAGTTCCCTAACCAAAGAACTGACTATTCTTCTTTGTTTGGGATGATTTATTCCATAAACATCTTGATCATCATGCTTTATAATGAAATCCGATATTTCATTATAAAATGAAATATTATAATGGTGGGATCGATCGTGGTTTGTCACAGATAGTTTTCCTACTCACTGTGCTTTCCTGGATGGGTTTTTCCAAAAAATTGGAAGTTGTTGCAATGCCATCAGTGTTTACAACCCCCCAGAATTTGCACTTCGCTGATCGTGTTTTCTCTGTTTTTTTGGTCAAATCAATAAATCCAAAGTTTATGACATTTTGAGTTTTCTTGCTCATTCTTCACAGATGGATATTAACTTTTTGATTATTTTAATATTTTTAATTTTATTTTTTTTCCTTTTGTTCACTTTTAAATTTCAAAAATGGTGTATTAATTTAAAATGTCATAAATAGACATACACATACAATCAATAAGATTTTGCAAATCCCAAGCCAATAGACTATTTTCACATTGTTGTTGTCGTATCTCTATGTTAAAACTGGAAATTGCACCTACATGCGTTCAAAACAACAAAAAAACAATGGAACACATTCACCATGTATTGCATTGTTTCGAAAGAAAAGTAACCCACAACAATGTAGAATATTGTTGACAAGTAAACACGATATTTTTATCAATTTTATTTTTTACAAATCTGAAATCTCGCATCTTCATGCATATAATAATTGTTTACTTGACTGAAGTACTTAGGGTTGCCAGGTGTCTGGTATTTTCTGATTTTTCCGGCTGCGCACCGGATGGAAGCCTGGTGTGGGCGGGAGGAGTGGCTGGAAGGTGGGGCCACAATCAGCGCTAGGAGCCTGTGATTGCACAGAAGCCAGGCTTCTGATGTGCCCAGAGCGGCGATCTGATGTGCCAGGCTGGGAGGTGGGGCCACAATCACCGCTCTGGGCATGTCAGAAGCTGAGGGGCGGGGTGTGTGTCTGGGACTCCTAGCCACTCCCCCCGCCCCAGCTAGGCTTCTGATGTGCCCAGAGCGGCAATCACAGCCCCGCCTCCCAGCCTGGGAGTCCCAGCTGGGAGGCAGGGCCGCGATCACCGCTCTGGGCATGTCAGAACAGCGGCATTTTCGGACAATTTTTTCACCAAGTTGATTTAACAAAATTAGCAAGTCTCAAGTCACAAACAATGAACCCAAGACGAGTCTCAAGTCGAGTCACCTAGGCGACTTAAGTCAGACTCAAGTTCAAGTCGTGGAACTCGAGTCGACAACTCTGCAGTATTGTAATACTGAAATTTGAAAGGTCCTTTTGATCATTATCATAAATGACTCGTGACCTTCTGAGAGAAGCTCTCACATCTCTATTGCTCCATTTACAACAGGCTACAGAAAAAGCACCAGCAAACTAGCCAGTACAAACTAACATTCCATACAGACAATGACTTTTTATACTGTGCTATATACTGAAATGTAAGTACAGTATTTATAGTCCAACATATGCCGTGACATTTTTACATTCCTGACTTTTCTACTATTTGCCTCTCACCCAGCCTATGTCTATGCTGCCAAGAAAAGTCAGAAAAAGATACACAAATCATGAACCATAATTTGTGTATCTTTTTCTACTTTTTTTTCCAAAAGAGGCTTTTCCGAAATTTGGCCCGTCTACATGGGACCAAATTTTGGGAAAAAATCCTCTTTCAGAACATCCCTTTTTCCTCATACAATGAGGAATACAGGGATGCCGAAAGAACACGTCCGCTTTTTCAGAAACTATTCTGAAAAAGCGGACACGTTCCTTGGATGTGGCAGAGCTTTTCTGGGATACCAAAGGTATCCCAGAAAAGCTCTGCAGTCTAGACATAACCTCCATTTCTCAGTGTGGAAAGTTAGCGCAGCTAAGATTGTTACATTTACTTGCATCCACTTACTGATATATAGCTCACATCATCTTAAATATTGCCTCTGTTTGGCATACTGATTTAAATGATAACCTGTGGTCCCTGACTCAGAGCTCGCAATTTTATTTGGAAGGATATGTTACCAAGAATTAAGTACTAGGGAGAGCATAGATGGAAGTGTAGGAAATGGCAACTGGAAGGCTGAAATGGGTGTGTTTTAAGGAGAGATTTCAGGGATGCCAGCAGACAGTGTATGGTTGATCACCATAAAGCCAGGCAGCTTTTGCCTTAGCCCATTCTGTTTGTATGCAACACAACATGCATTCACATTCTTGAAGAAAGGGACCCACACTAGAGAGAGACTAATCACAGGGATATTGTATGGGCAGCCAATCAAAAGCGCATTCCTTGTTGCTAAATTAAGCAACAGAACAGGAACCAGAGCAGACATGGAAGGTAGGTTTCATAAATCAAATTTCCCTGCAGTGTTATAGCCTTGCAGTTGAAAAGCAAACAGTGCTCTCTCAAATCCATTCATGTGGCTCCAGGCTTCACTTCCAGCTTCTGAACAACACAGTAAATAAATATTGCAGCAGATTTTTATTATGCAGATAGCTAGAAGAGATATATTAGATATTTGCTAAAGACAATTTGTATTTTTGTACAGTAAATAGATATGCTATAAATATTGGGCCCTATTTATCCCAAGAGTAATTCCACTGCCTGCAATGGTATTATACAAGAGAGGAATCTGAATCACTATGTATATTGTGCCTGATAAACCTTTGCATTTTTATGCCAGTATGACTCTAATGATTTGACAGTCTGTATTGGGGTATGAACCCCCACAATAGTAATGAAAGGGTTAATTGGAGTCATAGCACAATTAGTGCATCATTTTAGAGTGCAGGAGCATGAGGCTGAGCTGGTGCCAAGTCAGGCAACTAATGCAGAAAGGACTTCAAACAATAGAAGTAAGGTAGGAGGTTGGTGGGAGGAGCTGGGACCCTCTTCCAAGCCTGGAGTTCGAGCAAAGGGTCAGGAGAGAGCTATGGACCCATAGACCAGAAGCAAGCCTCCAGAGAGAAAGCTCTGAGAGACATCAGTGTTTATGAGTGTGGGAAAGAACTCTGCAGAGCCTTGGAAGTTGTAAGGGTCCACATGCACAAAAGGCTTTTGCTACATGAAGGCCAGATTTAGCAGCCACTGCACAGCGCACCCACAGTTAATCCACAGCGCACCCATTCATCCAACCCACAGTTCCCTAAATTTACTCATATTTTTGGTTAACATGCATAGCTGTTGATTCCCCCTCCCCCTTAGGTAAGAATGATTTACACTGGGTTTGATAATAAACAAGTGAAAACAGTCAAATCAAAGCAAGTTACTAACCTAAAATAAACAAAACACACCAGCTACACTAAATACACCAAGAGAAGTTGTTACAAATCATAAGTCCTCACCCAAGACCTTATTTCAAGTAAAATTCTACAAGTCTGAGCTAATCTTTTCCTCGGACCGGGCCCAGCAATGCTCCTCCACACCTCACGTTACAATTCTCTTTTCTTTCAGGTGTTTCTGTGTATCTTCTTAGGGTGGAGAGGCTGTTTCAAAAGCCATCTGAAGACTATAATTGATTGATTCCCATCCCTTAAATAGAATTTTCCCAGGGCAAAAAGTCTTTGTTCCATTCTCCCCATCTCAATGGAAAAATGTCATATTCAAGATAGATTCCAACATCAGGTGGCATGGTTACATGTTTGTAGTTTAGGCCTACAGGAAAAACAAAACTATTTACAGAGCATTGTCTTGAGCACCAGGCCATTAAGTTCCTTAAGTACCACTGACAGCTTTCACTTAGAAGACCCAGAATTAGTAAAACAGGTTTACACTTCATATTTGTAACTTCACACACAAGAATGATACATACATACAAATTCAATATACACATTCAGGGGATCACAGGCTCTTGAATTATAGGTTGTTTGCCCTATTTTACATAAAGGATATTCAAGTTATGCATATTCATATTCAAACATATATTTCCATAAAAATGTAGCCCAAGGTCCAGTGTATTTCAGCAGCAGCCCTGGGAACTACAAGTTGTGGACTACAAACCGCAGCATGTTGGGAGAGAACTTCCTGGTTCCTGCCAGGATATGCCCTCTGCCCCCAGCAGGGTCTCAGCAGGGACTGTGCTAGAAGCAGCACACAGGCTGCATGCTGAGAGGAGGGGCTGCTCAACTGTGATCCTGTTTTATGTTTTTTACAGAATAAAGCCTGTTCCTGGTGGCTTGTCTGAGTGGGTCTGGTCTGAGGTGCACACACACACACACACACACACAATACACAATGCAGAGCACACCAAGCAGCCTCAGGCCTAGTCTCCCACAAGCCTTCCCCTATGCTGAATAACTTCACACTGGGCTAGCGAACAGGAGGGGTTTAAAAAATATGGAGGCATAGTGTCATACCCTTCATCACATTTAACAACACTTACCCCACAAGATATGCCAAGATATGTTTCAATGATAACAACTCCCAGTACAATTAAGCGTTGAGTAAAGGTATTAGAATCTGGCTTTAAGGTTCCAGGCCAGATTCTGGTCTCATATAAACTAATGTATATTAGAAGTGAATCTGCTTTGAGTGCAGCATGAACTAGTCTTTTGTTATATAGATTTTTGTTCACATAGGCAGTAAAGAATATTGGGTCCTAGTCATATCTCCATTTTTTTGCAGAAGGGCAATGGGCTGCATGTAGCCCAGATGATACAGAAAAAGGGGAAACCTCTCAAACAGCTGACTTTTCTCTCTCCACAGCCTTCTCTATATTTTTCTGTTTGTGATTAAGGCAGTTGTCTTCACCTCAGCACCACGCAGCCTAGGGATGCATACACTGTGTTCTTTTTTCCCTGTGTATGAATCTTTCATGAGCTAAGTCCTGGAGGGTAATTGTTGAGGTTGGTTCAAGGTGCTCTATGGAAAGCAATCATGCTTCTGCCTCCTATGGAAACAAGATTAACACAAGTTGGCAAACACCACATGCTGTGCTGAGAGATTCCCACTGCTGACCAGTATGGAAAAGCAATGTTCTGATTACACTACAAACACACTATATCACTTTCCTGTATGTGAAACTTCCAATTAACTCATTTGCTCCAACTCACTTCATAACATAAATTAATGTCTGGGTAGAATCCGTGAAGGCCATTCTAGCAAGTCTCCGCATATCCAATGAACAGGAACTTTTATACCTCCCTCCCCCTTCTACAGAAAGTTGTTATTTTTCTTATCTGAACTTAGGCAGTGATAGCTATTGAGCCTCAATAGGGATATGTTTGAAAATTTAGTATTTTCCAGGAAAAACTGCTACTTTTCTCTCTCTCTCCATCTTTTTTTTTTTTTTCCTCAGCATGCGGGCGTTATAAAGATGTTGCTTTAGTGTAAATTGTAACTGTTATGAGGAAGTTACAGAACTGTTATGGGGAAGTAACATGTTCTCCACCACTACCATGAGCCTTTTCTAGTATTTTGGTTTTATCATGGATCCAAACCTGCTTCCATTTCCTCAGAGGGAACAGGAGCAAGGCCTATATTGTCTCTTTCCAACTAAGGATGTTAAATAATGATTAATTTACTAGTTGAGTAGTTGATGGAATTTCCATCGACTACTCGACTAGTCAATAGGCACTTCTGCATTTCAAAATTGGAACTCCACATGCAGTCTGGGGCCAGCAGGAAGTCCCACTGACTCCGGGCTCCACGTGGGTGCTTCCACTTTGAAATGCGGAAGCGCCTATCGAAATGCACAAGGGACTTGAAATGCACAAGGGACTTCCTGCTGGCCCTGGGCTGCACGCGGCGGCCAGCTTTAAAATGTACAAGAGTCCCACAGTTAGTGGGGTGAAAGGTGCCTAACAGAAAGACCTTGAGAATGAAGGGCTGGGGCCACTGTACTGTTTGTTTGTGGCCCTGCCCTGAACCGAACCAGGGCCTGGGACCATTGTTCTGACTGTTTGGTTGCCATCCTGCTCTGATCCCGTGCCAGGGCTGTATAGAACCTGGACAGTTGGCTCAGCCTGAGCATCGTCCCGAGGCCGAGGACTAGAGCTGCCAGCCCTGAAGAGGGTGATTGACCCACCAACTATTGCTCTGGTCTGACCACAGGCCCGAGAGTAAGGACTTCAAGGACTCAGTGGACAGAGTGGCCGTCCACTGACTCGGAGGGGAACGAGCCCCTCCATGAGCCCTGATGGGCTACTCAAAGGTAAACAAAGGGGCCTGATTCTCATTTACCTGGAGGGCTTGTTTACAATCTTTGTACGACTTGAACTATACCAGTGTGGTTAAAGTGGTACAATCCACATAGTATGGATACTGTTACATTGCCATCAAATCTCTTCCCATACAAGAGGGGGAATAAGTTTTACCAGTATATGACACCTTTATACCACTATGACCAAGTCTACACTAGCATAATAACTGGTTAAAAAAAAGTACACTCTTAACCAAAACACTTACACTAGTACAAAAAACTGTATAGAGACCAGGCTTAAGGTCCCTTTGCTTAACGTACATTACATGCCAGAGTGTAAAGGGGCTATAGTGTAAATGAGAATTAGGCCAACAAACTTTATTTTCTTAGTTCTGAATAGCTTAGGCAGGTACCAGAAACTCAGCTCAACTCAAACTTTAACTTTTGCTCCAAAGCTTTGTGAATTTCCCAACAAATATTGGTTGGATCATGTGCTTTCATGGATTTCATGTTTCTGGGACCCTGGCCCTACTGCCCTTGACAGGAATGGCTGCCCTCCATTCTGCTCAACAGAAGCAATAGCAATCATGACCTCAGTTAGCATCGCCATTCATCTAAACAGAATACTTCAGATGCTGAATATTCCAGAACTCAGCCCTCAGTAGTTTGTGTGTTAAATGTTGACACTGTTATTTCATCTTGTAGAGACCGTGGAAAAGGTGAGGTTTCTGCCCTGAAGAGCTTGCAGTCTACAAATGATGGTGGCTTTGTTATTTAGTATGTTGCTTAAATAGCTGCATGCAGAGAGTTGTAGAAAGCTGACTTCCCAGCCCCTAAAATAAACCATATAAATGCTAGTAGAATTGTAGCTGCTTTTCTCAAGGGAGCTCATGGGCTGCTTCTCCTGGAGCAATTTGCCCAGAGAAAGTGCGTACAGCTTGAACCTCTCTAGTCCAGCACCCTTGGGACCTGACTGGTGCTGAACCAGAGGATTAGCCACACCATGGGAAGTCAATACTGCTTTCTAGGATGTTAAAGGACATTTAGGGGTAAATTAGTGCTAAAAAACAGCACAGAACTGAGAGCCAGGACTGGTGACTATAAACAAACTTTATGTAACCATGGGAAACCATAAGTTAACATCCAGCTAACTAAAATCATGCCTGACCACTGATGTTGCCAGACCAGAGCATGCTGGATTAGAGAAGTTCAGCCTGTAGTAGCCAGGAGCATAGTAAATTTCACAGCCTCTAATCCAAGTAAAGATTTAGTTGGGGTTGGTCCTGCTTTGAGCAGGGTGCTGGGCTCAATGACTTCATGAGGTCTCTTTCAGCCCTAGGATTCTACCTCTGAGGTAGGATTGCTCTGGTGTCCCTCACTGCGGAGGGAGCAGCACTGTGTTCCCCCTTTGCTTCAAGTTAAGTGTGCACAGTACTTAGCCTAATTCCTAGGGACTAGAGCTGGCCAACTAGTATTCATCAGTTAATCATTTGGGCAAATAATTCACTGGTTTTTTAATTGTATGCTTATCTGTAGTACTAAACTGTTCTCTGTAGAACTAAAATAACAGCAAGGCTTCGTCTACACTGCCTGTTTTTTTGGCAGAAAATATGCTAATGAGGGACTCATTAGCCTGAGTCATGCTCTCATTAGCATATTTTCTGCTGTTTCTTTTTGTGCAAGGGTTTTTTGCACAAAAAGAAGCAGTGTGGACGGGGTTTTTTTGGCGCCAAAAACCCCGTTTTGTGCAAGATCCTTATGCCTCTCTGGGACAGGCATAAGGATCTTGTGCAATACAGGGTTTTTGTGCAAAAATAACCCAACATCCACGCTGCTTCTTTTTTGCGCAAAAACCCCTTGCGTGAAAAGAAACGGCAGAAAATATGATAATGAGCTTGCAACGCATGCTAAAGAGTCCCTCATTAGCATATTCTCTGCCGAAAAAACTTGCTGTGAAGATGTAGCCTAAGGCTGTTATTTGCCCAATATTGTGAAATCAGTAGAAAAAAATATTTGATTAATATTGTTTGGCCAGTTGTAGCACCTAGGAATGAGAGTGTACTGAGAACCCATGGTGTCATACATAGTAGATTGTATAGATATGGACTTCACTTGGACTAGTGGCCATGGGTTCTAAAATATAATTGTGGCAAAATAAATAAGACCGGTTACTTGGCTTCTGACATTTTTCTAAATTAGTTTCTTGACTTCAGCATGTTTCCCAGAAAGCTACCTAGTAAATCTTTGGGTTTACAACTGAGAAGGTGGTAATAATGTCAAGCTGTCTTTATGCTTCCCCCTCCCAATTAATTAAAATGATTTATGTTTTGGACAAAGCTTCAGTATAAAAAGTGTTTTGTAATTCTAGGAACCAGCATGCACGCCAAGATCTGATTCTCCTCTCATTTACACCCACATAAGTCAACTTACTGAAATTGCTGGAGTTACATTGTTTAAAATTTAGGGAAAAAGAGGAAAATCAGGTATAGATTTTTATTAGCCAGACATTAATACAGTGTTTGAAGTTCTACATGCAAATCCTTACAGAATGGGGCCAGGTATATGGCCTCCTAGGGATGCATTTGCCATGATAGCACAATTTGATTGATGTCTTTATTATTTCTTCTTATACAATAAGGAAGCTATAGAGGACGGGGCTGGGGATTGTTTTGCCTAGTTGCCTCTACTTTAGTTAAATGGACATTGTGAATCCTGTCTTGAGATAATGTGCAAAGACCTTGCACCAACTATGCCTGATGATGAAAAGGGAAGCAGGGCCAGCCATGATTTTTCAACTTGATCTCACCAGTGCCTTGGAAGGGGAGATCTAAGGAGAGAGGCTGTGGCACTTGCTGCTGCTGGGGCAAAGGTACAGGAAGGGAGGATGTAACCTAATGAGGACAGAGGTGAGATCCTTCTCACTGAGATCTTCGGAATAATTTGGTGGCTGGGAAGTCAGTATACTTCTGAGGTAGGGGAGGTTTTGGTTAGTATTACAGATAGGCATATGATTAAAAAAAATCAGTGAATTATGTGCCCAATATCATGAAAACTCAGCACATGCCTTGGTATGTAAGAATTAATGATGGAGGTGAAAGCAGTTTCATGCACACAGCTAGTCATGTAGACAGTGATTCTGTCTCTGTGCTTTTCTCTGCACCAAAAACTGTTTTCTCAACATTCACTCTAACAAAATATTTACCAAAGGTTGGAACATTTTACTCCTCACTGTCTTGCTCCCAAGTTTTGACAAATATCTTAGAATGATCCCTGGCCTCTCAGTGAGCCAGAAACGCCTTGTAACTTAAGGAGACCCATGAACCCAAAGTTGCTTTCCCAGTTCTTTCTTTCATACCAACACATAGAGGCTATGTCTACACTGCAGAGTTTTTGCACAAAAACAGGTGTTTTTGTGCAATAACTTGTGGAGCGTCCACGCTACAAGCCCATTCTTGCGCAAGAAAAAGTACAGTAAAGCGTAAGAACACAGGGCTTTTTGCGCAAGAGTTATTCCTCTCCCCACGAGGAATAAGCCTTTTTGCACAAGAGCTCTTGCGCAAAAAGGCATGTGTGGCCAGGCAACAGGAGGTTCTTGCGCAAGAAACCCCTATGGCTAAAATGGCCATCAGAGCTTTCTTGCGCAAGAGAGCATCCACACTGACATGGATGCTCTTGCGCAAAAGCACATCTCTTGCGCAAAAGCACTTGGCAGTGTGGACGCGTTCTTGCGTAAGAAGCCTGTGGTGTAGACATAGCCTAAGAGAAAAGGAATAAATTTACCAGTGCCCAAGTTCTTGGAAGATATGCTTCAAAATGTTAATCTGATTAAGAGAAGGAAGCTACCATTTAGTACAAGAAACAAGTCTCGAATGGTTTCCTTTATTCATAGTGAACCTGCAGGCCCTCCAAAGAGCTAAAAACAGCATAGCTGCCACTGATCTTTTTTCCCCTAATTGAGGGAAAATATGATTGAACTAGAGAGAGAGAAAGTGTCATTAAGTTTCTGAGAATTCTCATGAGGTCACTGGAACTGCACCCATTTATACCACCTGAGGATCTGGCTCAGCAGACTGCCAGCTTACGTGCTGGATAACTTTTTTGAGAGCACTAAGAAGTTTTTTCTTTATTTCAAAAATCCATCCTAATGTGACTATCACAACAGCATCTAGGCAGGAAGGCCAGAATTTTCAATAGAACTCAGCATGCAAGGGTGCAAGAGGGGTGTTAAGCATCTTTGAAATTCTGGGCCAAATTAAGGTAAATTAATGGATGATGAGTAGAGCTGGTACAAAACAATCTTTGACAGAATCATTTTCTCTTGGAAAATGCAGTTCTGTGGAAATCAAAACCCTTTGCAAAATTGCATTGATTTCATTGAAATATCATATGGAGAAATACAAGAAGAGCAGTTCATACAATGCATTTTTGGTATAAACGTTTGAATTTTTCACTTTGAAACTACTTTTCATTTAGATTTTTTAAAATATTTTTATGACATCATGTTGATCAATCTGAAACTAACTTTTTTTCCCAAAAATTTTCCTTCACTGAAAAATTTGAAAATTTGGGGTTTCATTCTGATTCAAAATGAAGCCAAACTTTGAAATCTCAAAATCCCTCCCTAATTTCTTCCTCACAGTTCTACTGATGAACACTTAAAAATTCTGCCCTAGCCATAACATTTGAAAATCAGCTGAGAACGGTTTTGAATGCCTGGCACTGAATACAGTGATTAAGGCAAAGTCAGTGGCTGTTTTAGGTAGGTCACTTTTCTATAGATCACTTTGGAGTAACAAATTAGGAGGGAAGAAAATCTCAGTAGACAGACTGTTGCCAACTTTATTGGTCAAAAGCCAGAGGCATAGCGAGGGTGTTAGGCGCCCGGGGGCGAAGGCAAAATTGGCGCCCCCTCCTGCCAAATGGTGGGGCCCCAAACCTGTTGCATAGCTGAGCTCGATCCTGGGAGGAGCGGGAGGGGTCACTGACCCACAGAAAAATAAGTCAGGGAACACACAAGTGAGATGTAAAAAAATCCAAACCCTTCTAGCCCCCCCCCCCACCATACTCCACTGATGTGGCCCCAACTGAGTCACCTCCCTCCCCTGGCACCCCAGTCCCATGGGGGATAGGTAGGACTGAGGCTCAAAGCATCAGGCCAGATTAATTCTTCTGGGGTTTGAAGGTTAGCGGAATTTGTGGGCCCCTCCACACTCTGAGGTGGGGCCAAAATGAGGGATCCAGTGTGCGGGACAGGGCTGCCAGTGAGTGGGATTGGGATGGGGGTGCAGAATATGGAAGGAAAATAGGCTACAGGAACAAGCTGGGGACAGGTGTCTGGCCAGGAGGTAGGGGGCAGGAGCAGAGTCCTGGTGGGGCCCTAAGCAGGGGGCACCCTGAGCGGGGGGCAGGTGGGGCCCTGGGCAGGGCACTCGTGGAGGTCTGGGCAGGGGGGCAGGGTACCAATGGGGGTTCTGGGCAGGAGGGCATGGTATTTGGGTTCTGGGTGGGGGAGCATGGTATTCATGGGGGTCTGGGCAGGGGGCAGGGCATTTGTGGGGTCTGGGCAGGGGCAGGTACCAGTGGGGTTTTGGGCAGGGGCATGGTACTTGTGGGGTTTGGGCAGGGGCAGGGTACTCATAGGAGTCTGGATGGGTGGCAGAGTACTCGTGGGGTGTGGGTGAGTGGCAGGCACTCGTGGGGTCTGGATGGGGGCAGGGCACTCGTGGGGTCTGGACGGGGGGGGCAGGGCACAGCACTCAGGGGGCCTGGGCAGGGGGGCAGGGTACTCGTGGGGGTCTGGATGTGGGGAGAGGACAGCTAAGCTGGTGCTTGGGGGTTCCACAACCAAGTCCGGGGACTCAGAAAGCATGTGTGGCGCTTGTTCCCTGGGCTGCTTCCTGAGTCTGAGCTAGCAGCTGTTTGCAACTCTGCCCCCATTCGAGCCTTTTTAATCAATGATTATTCAAGGAGCAGAGCTCCAAGGCCCCTATTGCCCAGGGGAAATTAGCACCTTTGCAAAGTCAGCTTCAAATTAGCACCTTTTCAAAGTGGCTCTGGGGCTTGTTTGTCTGTAGCCCCAGGAGGAGGGAGACAGACCTGGGGAAGCCACAGTGCAAAACAAAAAGTTAAAGATGAACTTTGGGTGAGGTAACGCCAGCGCGGGCTTTTTCTTGGGGGGGCTGGGTCACCTGCTGGGGCGCGGCCTCTTGAACTCCGGCTGCGGCCAGTGGCTGCACACCCCGCCTCCTCCGCCAGCTCTGCTTTCCGCTCCCCTTCCTCCGGCCCCCTCCTCCCGTCCAGCTCCCCCCCGCCCCGGCCCCTGATACCTCCCCGCCAGCCCTGCCTCCCTTCCTCCTGGCTGGTCCCTCCCCCCACTCACGATCAAGTGTGTCCGTTTTTTTGGGGGGTCTACCTGGTAACCTTAGAGCCAGGCACAGGAGGAACGGAACAGCCAGATAAGGGATTCTAACCTTTAAAGTGGCCTCTGCTGCCACCCGGCCCTGCTACCTCAGCTCGTAGAGAGCCGGGAGCACTTAGCCAACTCCCGGTCTCTGTTCAAAAAAAGTATCACGTGGGCCAGAGCAGCGTGCGCTTCGCTCCCAGCCCAGCCCGGCGCCCCTCTGGTGTGGCGCTCGGGGGCAAATGCCCCCCCCTGCACCCCCCTTCGCTATGCCTCTGTCAAAAGCCTCTTTGCCTTCTGGGTTAGGCTCCCAATTTCTGATGGGACAGAAACATTGCAGTAGGTGGTTCTGGGTACATGTCATCAGCCTCCCATGATGCACTCATCTTCTCCCTTCCTCCCTGCTTGAAAGCAACAGCAAACAATCTTTTCACACCCTTTGTTCACTGGTTATCCATGCAGACACCACAACAGGGCAAGAGGAAGAATGTGAGGAGGCCACAAACACAGAAGTGCAGAAACCATTGAGTGGAGCAATTGGCATATGCTGTAGCAGTAGATCCTGTTGACACGGTGGAACACTGATTCTGGTGCTGTCAGACAAGCACAGACTGGTGAGAGCACATAGTTATGCAGCTATGGGACAATGACCAGTGGCTACAAAACTTTCGCATGTGTAAGGCCACTTTCATGAAGAGCAGCATTACCAGGATGGGCCCACTCTGACAATTGAGAAGCAAGTGGCAGTAGCCTCCTGGAAGCTCGCAATGCCAAATTGCTACCAGTTAGTTGGGAATCAATTTGGAGTTTGTAAATCAACGGTGGACTGCTGTGATCCAAGTAGCCAACGTAATCAACATGCTTCTGCTAGGAAGGATAGTGATTTTTGAGAAATGTGATGGACATAGTGGATGGCTTCAATGCAATGGGATTCCCTAACTGAGGTGGGACAATAGATGGAACTCATGTCCCTATCTTGGCACTTGACCATCTTGCCAAAGAGTACATAAACTACAAGGGGTACTTCTCAATGGTGTTGCAGGCACTGGCAGATCACATTCACCATCAGTGTGGAATGGTAGGGATAGGTACATGATGTGCACATCTTCAGGAACTCCAGTCTCTTCAGAAACCCACAAGATGGAACTTTCTTCCCAGACTGGAAAATTACCATTAGAGATGTTGAAATGCCAATAGATATCCTTGGAGACCAAGTCTACCCCTTGATCCTGTGGCTCATGAAGCCATACACAGGCAGCCTGGACTGCAGTAAGGAGCAGTAAAACTGCAGGCTAAGTAAGTGCAGAATAGTGATAGAATGTGCTTTTGGACATTTAAACGGATGCTTTTGGAGCTCATTGACTAGGTTAGATCATCAAAAGCAATATTCCAGTGTTGTGGCTGTTTGTTGTGTGCTCCAAAGGATATGTGAGAGTAAGGGGGAAAAGTTTCTGGCAGGGTGGGGAGTCAAGGCAGATCACCTAGCTGCTAATTATGAACAGCCAGACATGGGGGCAATAAGGAAAGCACACTGAGAGGGCACTGAGAATCAGAGAGGCTTGGGAAATCAGTTTCATGAATGGCTATATGGTGATGTGACAATTATGTATGTTACTGTTAACAAGGTGCTCCCTGCAATACATGTAGACCACCACATCTCCCCACCACAGTTGACAGAAACAATAAAAATCCTTGTTTTTAAATCGTGGATTTTTACTTAGGAAACACAGGGAACAGAGACAAAAAAGGAGTTCAGGGCATGAGCTCTGATGGCGGGGGGGAGGGTGAAGGGTGCAAGGGCATGTGGCTTATTACAATCTTATAGCGATCAAAGCTGTGGGAATGACAGCCTTCTATTCCAGGAGATATCCCTGGGAGTTGAGTGAAAGGCTGCCTTTGATTGCCTCCTCCACCCTGCATTCTAGGGTGCCTAGGGCAGGAGGCTATGGAACTTGGTGAGGAGGACATGTGGTTTATCAGAGAGTGCATGGGAACTATGTACTCCTGATACTTTTCCTGCACCTCTACTTCAAGTACCTCATCAGCTCTGTTTGATCCCCCCATGTGCCTCAAGTTCTCATCCTACATATTACAGTTGTGTTCACTGCATGCTCTCCTCTCCTCCTGTTCAGTGAGTATGCTCTGTAACATCATTCTCCTCCAAGCATTTAGTTGTGCTCTGTCAGTGCAGGCAGATTGCATTTGTTCATTAAAGATTTCAACCTGTGTACATTTTTTTCACCTTCTTATCTGTGCTGGAGGATCCAGGAGAGCGCGTAACAGAGTCACTGTTGCAGCTGCATGGAGAAAAAAACGCAAGGGGTGGGGACTGGGACATTGTAGGGGCTCATGCAGTCAGGTGCCGGACAATTGGAAAAAGGCAAACGTAGTGCCCATCTTTAGAATAAGAAAGTAGTAGAACCCAGGGAACCACAGACGAGTCAACCTCACCTCTGTCTCTGGGAAAATTATGGAGGGGATCCTCAAGGAACCATTTTGAAGCACTTGGAAGAGAGGAAAGTGATCAGGAATTCACCAAGGGCAAGTAATGCCTGACCAATCTAATTGCCTTCTATGATGAGGTAACTGGCTCTATGGACATAGGGAAGTCGGTGGATGTGATATACCTTGACTTTGGCAAAGCTTTTGATATGATCTCCCACAGTATTCTGGTCAGCAAGTTAAAGAACTATAGATTGGATAAATGGATTGGTAAGGTGGATAGAAAGCTGGCTAGATTGTCAGGCTCAAAGGGTAGTGATCAACAGCTTGATGTCTGGTTGGCGGTCAGTATCAAGTGGAGTGCCATAAGAGTTAGTTCTAGACCTGATTTTGTTAACATCTTTATTAACGATCTGGATGAGGGGATAGATTGAACCCTCAGCCATCAAGTTTGCAGATGACACTAAATTGGGGGAGAGGTAGATACGTTGGAGGGTAGGGATATGGTCCAGGGTGACCTAGACAAATTGGAAGATTTGACCAAAAGAAATCTGAGGAGGTTGAACAAGCACAAGCGCACAGTCCTGCACTTGGGATGGAAGAATCCCAAGCATGCTACAGGATGGGGACCGACTGGCTAAGCAGCAGTTCTGCAGAAAAGGACCTTGGGATTACAGTGGATAAGAAGCTGAGTATGAGTCAACAGTGTGCCCTTGTAGCCAAGAAGGCTAATGGCATATTGGGGTGCATTAGGAGGAGCATTGCCAGCAGATAAACTGAAGTGATTATTCCCCCTTTATTCTTCACTGGTGAGGCCACATCTGGAGTCTTGCGTCCAATTCTGGGCCCCCCACTATAGAAAGGATGTGGACGCATAGAGAGTGTCCAGTGGAGGGCAACAAAAATTATTAGGAGGCAGGAGCACATGACTTACGAAGAGAGGCTGAGGGATTTGATCTTATTTATTCTTTACTATAGTATTGCCAAGAGTTAACTGTAACTAAATTAATCTGTAGATTCCTTTAAGTACACTATGAGTAAGAACATTTTTCTCTTTTCTTCTACACAAAGAATGGATATTTTGTAATACTTACAAAGGTTTTATCTCTTTGGCCTCAAGGTAATATGTATGCTCGTAGTAGCGTTTATCATTGGGGACACATCTACACGATGGATAAAGTCGAATTAAGCAACGCAACTTCAGCTACGTCAATTGCGTAGTTTAAGTTCGAAATAGCATAATTTGGCTTTTGGTGTTATCTACACAGCAGGAAGTCAAAGGAAGAACACTCTTCCTTTGACTTCCCTTACTCCTCATGAAGTGAGGGTTACAGGAGTCAGAGTAAGAAGTCCTCCAGCTCGACATTATTTCAAAATAAAGGCTTGTAGTGTAGTGTAGACACGCACTATGTTATTTTAGAATAATGTCACTTATTCTGAAATAACGCTGCTGTGTAGACATAGCGTGGGTGACTAGAAACTGTCTAGTGCCTAGCAGGAAAACAGTTAACATCTCTTCCCAAGCAGTGGAAATAATACAGCTTTTTCCTTCCTTGAAGGAGCTGCCAAGTTTCCCACTCTGGCAGGAAGAAGGGAGGGAGAAGGTATGGTGGGGGCAAATTACACACTTAGAAGGCATTGTAAGAGGAGGGACCTATTAAAAATCAGTTCCTGGTTTTGACATAAATTGTAATTTAATCCTACTGTGATTGTGCAATTAGAATGGCTTCTTTTTGCTTCATTTATTTGACCCCAGGAAAAAAAAAAACTTTCTGAGTTATTTTTCTTTCACTTTGCATGGTCATCATCACAGTAACATTCAAATGTATATTGATTAGCCCTTTTGTAATACAATTATTTTAGCACCAGAACAGCAAAGTGTTATCCTCCAACATCTAATCTCCTGTGAAGACATTCTACATGTGTGATTTAGGGAGCTGACTTAATCACAAACATGCGTTTACTCTTCATTTTACCATTTGCTTAGGCTCTTTTAGGCTTTCTGACTGCAGATCCCAAAGTTGGTAGAAATTTAAGCTAACAGTGTTGGTTTCTATTTCAAATCCACCTAACTCACTGTAGCAACCTGGAATTTAGCAGATATAGGAGCTCTGCTGAGTGTGGCCAGTGGCAGCTTATTCCAATGAGAGGCTCCTCTATATTCTAGATTCTCATGGAGAGTTAAAAAGAACAAGAATCACCACTAAGGTTCAGTCTCTTAGCACCTGTCCAAAGGATGAGGCTTTAAGTTAGTTGACTCACTTAAACCCTGTGATAGTAAATTCCCATCAAAGGTGTAGCAGGCAATGAGTTATCTTTCCTGTGCTGACATGCATTCAAATTGTGTTATCTCTTTTATGAGAGAATTAAAGATTTGTTATCTCTGTTATCTTTTTTTATAGAGGTACATCTAGACAGCGGCACTATTTCGGGATGCTGGAAGTATCCCGAAATAGCTATTCCGCGTCTTTAAACGCGCCATTGTTTTAAAATATATTTCTAAATAACCGGCATGCTATTCCAGCGTCCCTGTAACCCTCATTCGGACTTGTTGGAATAGCACTTTATTTCGAAATTAGACTGAAATAAGATATGCAATTTGCACAGCTCAAATTGCTTTATCTTATTTCGACATATGGGTGCAGTGTAGATGCACCCTAAGGCTACTTCTACACTGCAATGCTGTTTTGGGATACCAGAATCTTAACAGCAAGCCCATTATTTCAGACTCGCTATTCCAACATCTCTGTAAACCTCATTCCACAAGGAGTAAGGGACATTTCAGAATAGCGGGTTATTTTGAAATTAGCACTGTGTAGACAGTGCCAAATTACAAAATAAACTATTTTGAAATAAGATTGAAATAAGATATACAATTTGTGTAGCTCAAATTGCGTATCTTATTTCAAGCTATACTGCAGTGTAGACACACTCTAAGGGTATGTCTACACTAGCTCGTTAGTTCGAGCTAGGTAGGCAAATGAGGGCAACGAGTTGCAAATGAAGCCGGGATTTAAATATCCCGGGCTTCATTTATCTTCGAGCGCCGCCATTTTAAATCCTTAGTCGAACTCCGTGCCCGTGGCTACATCGCCGCACGGAGTAGGTAGTTCAATTAGAGATCCTAATTGAACTACCTACTCGCGTGCGTGGCAGCCGCGGCACGGAGTTCGACTAAGATTTAAAAATGGCGGCGCTGAAGATGAAATGAAGCCCGGGATATTTAAATCCCGGCTTCATTTGCAACTCCGGTTGCCCTCATTTGCCTACCTAGCTCGAACTAACGAGCTAGTGTAGACATACCCTAAGAGAATAAAAGATTTGGGATTAGGTTCAGTTTCATTCAATAATCTCCCTTTGTCTGCTCAACTAGAGTCTAGCTACTTTTTAGCCCAGTAGAATTTGATATCATCTCTAACATTTTTGTAAGGGATTTTGGCTTCAAATATTCCCAAAAGTGTCCTGCTCTTCACACAAAAAGAGTTCTGTTTACTTGGCATCTTTGCTACTACAATGGAAACAGAATGTGTTTGCTTTGTTGTCTAATCTGATCCAAATTCCAGTGAAGTCAGCAGAAAGACTCCTACTAATATGTATGGGAGTTGGATTGGGCCAACAGAAAGTGATTGGTGCCCTGACCCTACTTAAAAATAAAAAAAGGGCAAAAGCATTGTAGCTGAGAACTATCCAGCAAGCCTACCAAAAGTCTCCTCTCAAGGTCATCTGAATAAGTGGGTTTTCCTGATGAAAGTTATCTATCTATCTATCTATCTTTGTTAGTCTCTAAGGGTGTGTCTAGACTACAGGGTTTTTTCGAAAAAAGTGGCCTTTTTTTGAAAAAACTTCCCCATGTCTAGACTGCTGCCGCATTCTTTCGAAAGTAAATCGAAAGAACGCGGCAGTTTTTTCAACCACGCAAAGCCTCATTTTACAAGGAAGAATGCCTTTTTTTGAAAGTGCTCTTTCGAAAAAAAAAGGTGTTATGTAATGCAAACTGCTTTTTCGAAAGACAGCATCCAGATTGCCTGGGTGCTCTCTTTCAAAAAAGCAGCTTGCTTTTTCAAAAGTACTGGTTGTAGTCTAGACGTTCTTTTTCAAAAGAGGTTTGCAGTCTAAACGTAGCCTAAGGTGCCACAGGACTACTCGTTGTTTTTAAAGTTACAGACTAACATGGCTGCCCCTCTGAGACTTTGACCACAAGCTCAGTGAGTCTACAGTCTGCAATATGAGCACTCTGCAGAGATGTCCTGCATTCCACAAAACCAGCACTCTAAAGAAAAGCAGGCAGAACAGATGGTGATGATTGTGTAATTTTTGGATGAAGGGCTACACTGAGCTTGTTTGGAAGAGCCTTGCATTGGGGACGATGTATGTCAGTAGAGCAAGATATTCCCCACAGTTCCCTAGCACATGAGGGATTGCACACACCCTGGCTACTTTTGGACAAAGGGTACCAGGATGTATGCAATGCTTTTGGAAACAGCCTTCCACTCCCCTGAAAGGAAAAGGTACATTACATTTCAATACAACCCCCCTCAATGCAAGTTGCTAATGGAAACTCACCGTTAATTACATAATGATGCCCGGGCCATTTTGCTAGTGCTGCAGCTAGGGAGAACGATTTAACTTAACCAGTAAGAACGGAAGTATTAAGCAAAGGTATTAAATAGATTAGGTGCTTTAACTTTCCCATGTCAGTTTACCAAACTTCATTTTAAATAAAGTAAAATATTAATTATATGTCCAACACAAAAGGTTTCAACATTGTCTTTATTTATGGCGGGGGGGGGAGGAACCTTTTTGGGTCACTGACCCACAGAAAAATCAGTTGGGAACTACACAAGTGAGAAGCACAAAAAAACCCAACAACCTTGAAATCCCCAACCCTCACTGATGTGGCCCCCAACTGAGACACCTCACTCACCTAGCATTCCAACCGGGAAGGGGGAGGGACAGGGAGGACTGAGGTTCAGGGCTTCCCATAGGCCAGATTAACTCTTCTGGGTTTCCAGCATTAGTGGATTTTGTGGATTCCCCTAGGCTCTGGGGTGAGGCCAAAAATGAGTGATTCAGTGTGTGGGATGGGGCTGCCAGCAAGTAAGGTAAGGATGGGGGAGCAGGATCTAGGCATGAGGGGGTGAGGTCTGGGTGGGAGGTAGTCTGCAGGAGCAGGCTGGGAGTAGGGTGTCTGGTCAAGGGGAAAGGGAGCAGAAGCAAGGGAGGTGTAGTGTGTGGCCAGGGGGAGGGTGCAGGAGCAAGCTGGGAGTAGGTAGGGTGTCTGGCCAGGGGGAGAGTGCAGGAACAGATTGAAGGTGCAGGGTCTCGGTGGGGGTTTGTGTGAGAGGGTGGAGGTGCAGGGTTTGGGCATGAGGGGAAGGGGAGGCACTTACCTGCCTTTACACCCCCCGCTGCTCCCAGGCACCGTGTCTCAGGCCATAGCCTCCCGCTGCTTCCATTGGCCAGATTCCAGCCAATAGGAGCACCAGGGAAAGCCTCTAGGCAATGCGCCTGTGCGCTGCTGTTCCCCCAGCTGGGGGAGGGGGAGCAGCAGCATGCGGAGCCGCTTCTGGCTCCACTCTTTCCCCATGAGCCAGATCCAGTGAGGCTTTCTTCCCTCCGCCCTGCCCCCAGCGAGAAGCTGGCACTCCAACCTTGCGGGAGCGGAGGGATCGAGGCTGGAGCACCAGTGCAGGCTCCCCACTGAGGACACAGACCGCAGTTTGAGAACCACTGCCATACAAGGTTGTCCTGGCTCCTTACTCCCTCCCCATTCACTGCACAGTCAGAATCTAGTCTAAGACATGAACATTTTTCTTATACAATGTTACATTTAATTTTCCTTGCTTACTTAAACGGTCATCCTATATATCAAATACTCAAAAACTATGGTGATTGGTGTGGTATAAAACTCTAAAGAAAGTAGAATTTTCTGTTTTTCTAAGTAGAACTTCAGAGTGGGGTTGAGGACACAAAATAGTCCCCAATTTAACTCTAAAGTTAAAACTAAACAATTAGAAAATATATATTTTATTCAGTTGGATCAAAATACAGATAAAATAGCAGATTTATGTCTTTATGTTAAATGCACCAAATTTAATATAATCAGTATCTATTTCATCAGTGTTTTCATACGTGTTAATGGGGTGAACAGAAGGGTGTTTGCAGATGGCACAAAATGAAAGTTTTGTTCAAACTACAATGAACTGCATATAACAAGAGAGTGGAGCCAGCAAAGCTAGGCGCATGATTGATAAAATAAATTGCTGATTAGTTCAAAGTAATGCATATTGGAACAAATAATCTTAAGTACCCATACTGATGGCTGGGTTCCAAATGAACTAACTAGCCCATAAAATGTCCTGGCATCACTACGGTCTACTCAATAAAAGCCTCTTCTTGATTCCCCATAGCATTTAAAAACTGTTAGGATGTATAAAGAGATACATAAAATAATGGAATTATAAAATTTTCAGTAATATGTTGAGATCATATCGTATTCCACTTTGGTTACCCTGCCTATAAATAAAGTTATGCGAAAAAACTTGCCAGCTGTCTACACTGGCCGCTTGAATTTGCGCAAGAGCACTGACTTTGTAATGTACAAAATCAGTGCTTCTTGCGCAAATACAATGATGCTCTCATTCGGGCAAAAGCCCTCTTGTGCAAATGTATTTGCGCAAGAGGGCCAGTGTAGACAGCTAAAAAGTGTTTTGCGCAAAAAAGCCCCGATGGCGAAAATGGCGATCGGGCTTTCTTGTAAATCGCGTCTAGATTGGCACGGATGCTTTTCCGCAAAAAGTGATTTTGCGCAAAAGCGTCCATGCCAATCTAGACGCTCTTTTCCGCAAATGCTTTTAACGGAAAAACTTTTCCATTAAAAGCATTTGCGGAAAATCATGCCAGTCTAGACGTAGCCAAAGGGTTCTTAATACTGGGATACTTTTGTTGCTTGTTGAGTATAACTTAGGGTATGTCTACACTAACTCGTTAGTTCGAGCTAGGTAGGCAAATGAGGGCAACCGGAGTTGCAAATGAAGCCCGGGATTTAAATATCCCAGGCTTCATTTGCATCTTCCCGGGCGCCGCCATTTTTAAATCCCCTTTAGTCCGAACTCTGTGCCCGTGGCTACGCGCGGCACGGAGTAGATAGTTCGAATTAGAGATCCTAATTCGAACTACCGGTACTCCTCGTTCCATTAGGGTCTCTAATTCGAACTACCTACTCCGTGCTGCGTGTAGCCGCGGGCATGGAGTTCGGACTAAGGGGGATTTAAAAATGGCAGCGCCCGGGAAGATGCAAATGAAGCCCGGGATATTTAAATCCCGGGCTTCATTTGCAACTCTGGTTGCCCTCATTTGCCTACCTAGCTCGAACTAACGAGCTAGTGAAGACATACCCTTATAGACAGCAGCTACACCTAAATAAACTGTTCTTCATGAGAGACTCAGGCAGAACAGTTTTTACTAGTTATATGCAGTTTCTAAAAATAACTGCCATCACATTTGACAACAAGCATTTATTCAAGATCTAACTCATATTCACTCAAATAAACAGAGCTTAACATAACAAACAGCAGTAGCAATGTCTGATGACAATAATATTACAGGTCTGGACATAGTAATAGGAATGGGAAAACATATAAATGAGAAAAAATTGACAAAATTGGGTTTGCTTGCGTGGAGAACAGATGGATAAGAGGCGATCGGAGAAGGGTTTAAGATGGTAAACCAGACACTTCCTCATAATACAAGAACAAGGGCAATCTGAAAAATTAAATAGACAAACTGTTTTTCAGAGGAGACAATTATCCTGTGATTCCTTGTCATGGGAGTCCACTGAGCCCAAAGCTTAGTAGGATTCAAATGAGGATTAGATATTTATATGGTGAATATGAACACCCACAATTACTACAAGTTGGATAAAGTGTTCTGAAGAATGTAAAGCTTTATGCTTCAAGACTCTAATTAATGGGGTTAGAAAGAAGTCTCCCATCTAGATAAGTTATTTCACTGCAAGGTACCTTTCACCTTCCTTTGAAGCAGATGGTTCTGGCTTCTGTGACAAGAAACTAGATTACATGGGCTGTTGCTTTGATCTATTCCCCCATTATACTTCTATATTTCTGTGCTTAGCTCCTCCTTCCACATGCCAGATAGGTTATAGTTTTGCCGAAACTCAAGGGGTTTTTAGCCATAATAATTATCACTAGTAGGGGTGAAAGTAACTTCAGTTTCTTACAGGTACTGCCCTATTTTGCAACCCTCCCACCTTAGGGGGGGCCAGGGGAAGGATGGTCATGATAGGACAGTGCCTGTAAGAAATTTAAGTGTGGGATGGAATGTGGAGGGGAGGGCCTCAGGGCAGAGGGTTGGGGAGAGCGTGGGTATGGGGACTGGGGACGTGGGGGAGGTGAAGACAGGGGGTTCCGGAGTGTTTGAGGGGGAGGGGAAAGAAATCATCAATTAGAATGTCCTTGCTAAATGAGGCTGATAAGAGTGTTTGAGGGGGAAGGGAAAGAAATCATCAATTAGAATGTCCTTGCTAAATGTGGCTGATAAGAACTTTGTTGGGGCCCTTGATGACTTATGACCACAAATTTCTTCTCTGCAGTTCCCTTTGTTTGGTTTTTTATGTCACTAGGATGTGGAATGCAGCAGGCCATCCAGCCAACATCTTTGTTAAGACTTCTGTTGTAGGCATCAAACCTGCAAATGAAATTAAGTTCTGTAGCTTCTCTGTCCAGCTGGCTTTTGAAATTTGTTTGAAACAATATGGTGACTTTGAGATCCATTAATGAGTGCCCAGGCAAGTTAAAATGTACCCCAACAGGTTTCTGTGTGTTGCCTTTTCGAATATCTGATTTGTGTCCATTAATTATTTCTCGTAGATACTGTCCAATATACATGGCAGTGGGGCATCACTGGCATTTGATGGTATAGATCACATTAGTAGATGTGCAGTTGTATGAGCCTCTGATGTGGTGGTTTACATGGTTAGGTCCTATGATGATACCTCCTGAATGGATATGTGGACAGAGTTGGCATCGGAGTTGATTGCACGGGTGGGTTCCTGGATGAGTATGATGGAGGTGTGTTGTGTGGTTATTGGAAAGAATTTGTGTGAGGTTAGGGGGTTGTCTGTAGGCGAGGACTGGCCTTTCCCCCAAAGCTTGTGAGCGTGAGGGGTCATTTTCCAGGATAGGTTGTAGATTGTTGATAATGCATTGGAGGGGTTTAAGTTGGGGGCTGTAGGTGATAAGTAGTGTCCTGTTTTCTTTGTTGGGCCTATCTTGAAGCAGCTGATGTCTGGGTACTTGTCTGGCTGTCACTATATTATTTCAGACCAATTTCAACAGGGAAGCTACAGAACTTAATTTAATTTACAAGTTTGATATCTACAACAGAAGTCTAAATAAAGACTTTGGCTGGATGGCCCACTACCTCTCACATCTTAATGACATAAAAAACCAAACAAAGGGTATTTAGAGTGGGTACTAAATAGTCTTTATCAGCTTCATTTAGCATAGACACTCTAATTGACAATTTCTTTCCCCTTTTCTCCTTTTTCCTTCTCTCTCCCATCCTCTCTCTGTGC
The DNA here is from genome assembly GCA_019425775.1 of Rafetus swinhoei. Lineage (NCBI taxonomy): Eukaryota > Metazoa > Chordata > Testudines > Trionychidae > Rafetus > Rafetus swinhoei. The sequence continues at coordinate 121,185,686 of CM033449.1, forward strand.
TATTTATTTGAAAACTGAACCCCTTAAACTCCATTCATCTGAAGAAGTGGGTTGTGTCCACGGAAACTCATGATACCATCTACATTTTTTGTTAGTCTCTAAGGTTCTGCACGACTATTTGTTGTTTGTTTTAAGTTTTTCCAGTTACAGACTAACACAGCTACCCCTCTGAAACTTTCATCACATGATTATTATAAGCCACTCACGAGATGAGGTTGTTTTGTTTTATACAGCATGTTTCACATTTGCAGGAACAATACTGAATAGGAAAAACGTGTAAAAAGGAAATAGCAGAATGTGGAATTAATCACATGTAAATGCACTATACAACCAGCTATAGTGACAACGCAAGTGTAATGACAGAGACAAGAAAGTTCCCATCATAACAAGGAAATTGCAGATAACTAGAATCAGAAGTTGTCAGGAGACCTATGCTGAGGCTATCTGAGAACTCATTGGTGTTGTAGCACTTTGTTTCATCAAGTATTTCAAAATGAAATGTGACATAACTGCTGCAGCTGCAGTCACTGGTGTAAGGATTAATATAACAAAGTGGCGTTAAATAAATGTAGACTTTGCTCACATTAGCTTATTTTTCATTTTATGGTTTTTTGTTGTTGTTTTTTTGAACCCAGAAGGTTTAAGGGGAGAAATTCAGAAAATCGTGAAGAAAACTATGAGCTGTACCCATTCTCCCTCCCCATAAGCTGCATTATCTGTCCCAGTCTAATGATGTAAGAGTGTTATTATTGTGGCAGAACTGTGCATCCATTTATGAGATGCCTGGTACAGATCATTAAGTATGTGAAAGGTGAAAGAAGCATGAGATGCTGTGCAGCACGTGGAACGACTATTTACTGCACTCCCTGGGTTGTATGGCGAGTGCATGATCAGAGATAGTGCACATACCACACCACTTCACATACTGTTTTCTTTCTTAATGCACCTGGCTCTAATGGTACGGATATGGCATCATACAATACAGCTCTTTCATATTAAAAGACAATACTATCTTCCCACTCTAAAGAGAATATTTTTCTTTATTCACTTATATTTTGTTCTTAGAAAGGGAGCCTGAGTAACCAATACACCATCATAAACCTAACTGTTGATAAATTTGTGTTTATGGTGCTTTTCAGCACAATTCTCAATGGGAATTATGCCAAGAGTCCTACAAATCCACAGCTATCCATTTTATATCCCTGGGTATCCACATCCACGAATGTGGCTGCAGATATCTACAGATCATTTCTGAAGGTACAAAATTGGTATCCACATCCACATTTGTATCTGGGCAGGGCTCTACTTATGCCTGATTAAGAAGTGCAAGATCAGGTACACAGTGTGCGCATTTGGGTTGCTTTCATTTACTTTTCACAATATTTTTAACCATTTTTCTTAAAGAACACAAAATATGCTGTATAAAACATGCTTGAATATAATTATAAGACAGTATTCATCATTAGGCATCTCACAACGAACATGTACAAAACTAAGATACAAACACTATAATATACAAAGGACCCGAGCTTCAGCAGTGTAAACTGATATAGATTCATTACCCAGAATGTTACTGTAGCGCCCCCTCTCCACCTGGTTACCTTCTTTAATGCCAATCTGCTTACAGGTTTTGATGGATAGGTCTGGGTTCTTCTGGATCCCGCCACCCACTCAACTTTATTTTTTCCGATGGATTTATTTGGCGGTGCCTCCACCCCCCTCACTCCTTCCTGGCAGGGTCAGCAGGGCAGCTTGGGAGGAAAATTCTAACCCAGGGGAATCCCCACGTACTTGCCAGATAGTTGGAGACTCCCAGAAAATAACACAAACACATACACTATATTAAACACAATTATATTAAACAGGAGACCAATATAACATAACAGGGTAAAACACTATTTTTAGGGTCACCGGTGCCCAGCAACTGTAAGATCAGTGTCCCGTTGGTACGCGTACTTTGTTGGGGCCCTTGATGACTTATGACCACAAATTTCTTCTCTGCAGTGGTTTAGCAGTGGGGCTGACTGGGTCCAGTACAGCCCAAAGGACTCACAAGTGGGAGAAGGTGGTAAATCCCTCCATAGGTTTAATATGCAGCAGGTTATAAAATCCTCAGACAAATTCCCTGACTTACTAACTAAAAGATGGTGCACTCACACACTCCATGAATGAGCCTCAGGTTCAGAGATGACTCAATCACTGCAAAGGGGCTGGTCTCTTTCGGCAGGGATCCTCCTCAGGCAGTGATCAGGCTGCTACGGTCCCAGAATTTCCCCTCACCACAAAGGAGTGCAAGACTCAAGGTGCAGGCCACACAACTGCACCAAAATTCAAACTATAATCTCCTACCCCAGCATTCAGACACACACACAGCAGGCAGCAGCCCTGAACCAGCAGACAGAGCAGAGCTGACCATGCAGTGACTGGTCTCACCCAGGGAGCTGGAGAGGCAACTCAGCCTGGCTGGGGAAGCCTCTCAGCAAACTCCACAAACTGGGAATCAACAGTGGAGACATAAAACCCAGCTGAGGGATCCTGCCTTCAGGTCCCTAGAGGCTAGTTCTCAGGGGGAAACCCTGCATGCAGGCCTGGGGCTTACTAGCTCCCACACAGCCAGCCCTCCCCTTGCCCTGGCTGGCTCCAGACTCCTCCAACCATGGCTCCTCCTTCCCCTCCTGAACTCCCTGGGAGGGGCATCTCACTCCCTATGGGTTGCCGGGCAGACTCTGACCCCGGTAGGGAGGGGGAGCCAAGGCAAACTCAGTGTGCCTCTCCCTGAGCTGCCAGAGCCCCGGGAATCTAAGTAATCTCCTTGGGGGTTACATTACATTGGAAATTTTTTCAGTTATTCCATATCCTATGCTTCCATGAGCATGAATCCCTTTTATTTCTTTCAGCAAGTTAGCAACGCACTTTATACCTCATATTTCTGCTACCCTTCTGTGACAAGTATAGCAATTTCCTGCAGTATTCTGGACAACCTGTAGTATTCAATTAAGTTTAAGTATCTTACGAGTTCACTGTAGTAAAAATGCAAAGGGTAGTGTTATTGTAGGACATTATGTAACATCTGTAGTGGGAAACTATGTCTAGGAATGTTAACTATCATGTTTTTGTGTAACTAATTGAAAATTTAGCAGTTACTTATTGACACACAGTGCGAGCAGGAGCCAGGTTTTTAGCCAATTCCCCGTGAGCACCGGCTCTTGCGTACCCCACTCTGCTGCCTCTGATAAAGAGGCAGCAGTGTGTGGGGCAGGTGGCTCCGCAGAGCCATCACATGCAGAGAGCCGGCTTAAAAGCTGGCTCCAAGCACAGACTGGCTCCCGCCCGCCCCCTTTCCCCGCACTGCTGCCTCTCATACAGAGGCAGCAACGTGGGAGAGGACAGGCGGTTCTGCGGTGCCTGTGCTCGTAGGGAGGTGGCTTTTAAGCCAGCTCCCCCTAAGCACCAGGTCCCACCTACCGCTACCACCACCGCCACTGGGAGGTAGCAAGAGGGGGACAGGTGGCTCCACGGAGCTAGAACACGCAGAGTGCCAACTTAAAAGCCAGCTCACTGTGTGTCTCGGCTGCACCTGCCCCCCCTGCCTTGCTGCTGCCTCTGATATCAGAGGCAGCAGCACATGGAGAGGAGGGCAGGTGACTCCATGGGAGCCAATACACACATGGAGCCAGCTTGAAAGCCAGTTTCATGCTTGTACCAGTTTCTGCCTGCTCCCCTCACCCTCCATGCTGCTGCTTCTCTATCTTTTAAGTTGGCTCCCCCTGAAGACCAGCTTCCGTACTGCTGTATCTGGGAGACAGCGGTGGGTGGGCAAGCCGGCTTAAAATCCAGCTCTCCACGGGCACCGGCTCCCACCTTGTCCTCCTTTGCTGTCTGTGATATAGCATATACTCATGCTTCTGTAAACTCAGCTCCAATTAATCTGATTAAGTGGGTTTTACCCACAAAAGCTTATGACTTAATTAATAAATCTGTTAGTCTCTAAGGTGCCACAAGATTCCTTGTTGATTTGCTGGGGAATTCACAGTGAAGGCAGGGAACTCTTCAATCTGGAAAACTGGCAGTAAGGAGGGAGATAGATGCGATTGTACAGCTAAAACACATGATTCAGCAACCAAGAGCCTAAAAGTGGTTGACCTGAGTAGACAACACGAGGGGAGGAGTTCACATGTGCAGTAGCCCTGAACTGTGACACTTTTCTTATTCAATATCCTATATTACCTTCAAAAAACATTCTAGTCACTCTTTTGTAACAATGCACTATTATATGTATTGGTCTCAATGATGATTCCTTATTTGCATGCTCAGGGTCTAACTCATCACCATGCATGGGCTGAGGAAGGAATTTTTCCCCAGGTCAGACTGGCACTGATGTTAGAGGGATTCTGCTTCCTTGCTTTCCTCTGATGCATGTGGGTGCAGGTCACTAGCCAGGATTAAATGGGCATCTCATTCATTTCCCTGTGTATTTGCACAGTGCCCAGAGCAAAAAGGGACCTCAGGAGCAACATGTAGGGGACAAAACTCTGTGAGCTGGAGGGGAAAGGGCATGTGTCCCCTCAAGCTTCCCTACACATCACCCCTGACGGTTCCTGTTTGCAGGAAATAGACAGAATTTCATGCTAGTAGGAAGAGCAAAATAAATACCATCTAAAATGTTTAGACAATTTTAAGCCCAGCTTTGAAGTGCAGAGGGTATACCCGGAGGCTTGTCATTACTACAGAATGCATGCAAATGTCAGAATGTTCAAAGTGGAGACCAGATTTGTATATGAAAGTCACAGTACAAGTTGTACCGGTATTCACATACACATTTACCACAATTTGAGAAGTAAATTTTGTAACTCTGCTATCAAGTGGCTGTTTGCAGCCATGCTTTCCTAATTTGCACAAGCAGCCCTGGTAAATAATTATTAATTTTATATGTATGAGTCTCCCTCTTCCCCAAAGAGGGAAGTAAGGTGGGTACACCTCGGTGCATTGCACGGGTAAAGGACTGGCTGGCTGCGAGTTGGGCTCTGATGTTGCTGGACCACAGCACACCCAGGCTCTAATCCCGTTACTCAGACAGCACGGCAGCTCAGTTCTCAGCCGGCCCTGGTGCTCAGATCACCAGGCAGCACAGTGCCCCTATACCTCCCTGCTCTGACTCCTGCACTTGCTTACACCCTCCAAACCCCTGCCTGAGCCTCCTCACCCCTCTGCCCTGCACCCCCATAAACTAACCTCCTGCCCTGACTCCTGCACCTCCCACAACCCCAGCCCCCTGCCCTGAGCCCCCTCACTCCCATACCAGCCCCTTGTCCTGAGCCCCCCACATTCCATACCATACTTAAATGTCCTACAGGTAACATCCTATCCCAACTAGGATAGTCAACAGGATAGAGGCAGCAAGGGGCGGGGGGGTGAAGAAGTGGGTACTGAAAAGCGACAGCGCCACATGGAGGCCGGAGTCAGCTGCTCTGTGCGGCGCTGCCACTTTGAATGCCGTGGGGAGTCCGGCGTCAGGCTCCTCATGGCATTTCAAAGAAGCAGTGCCACGTGGAGCCCAGGGCCAGCTGGGGAGTCCCCAGCTGATACCGGGCTCCACCCACCATTTCAAAGCAGAAGCACCGCGCGGAACCTGGGATCAACTGGGGAGTTCCCGCTGGTCCCAAGCAGCATGCCAGCTTTGAAATGTACAAGAGTCCTCAACGGGGGCTTTCGAAGCAGAAGTGCCTGCATGGAGCCCAGAGTCAGCGGGACGTTTCGCTGGCCCTGGGCTCCGAGTGACATTCCAACCTTGAAATGCACAAAAGCCCCCGCTGGGGGAGGAGGGCGGTACAGGGCATGTGCAATACAACAGTACCTGTAAGAAGAAATTTAAGTTATTTTCGTCCCACAGAAAAATTGTGGCCTCCTTGTCAGGGGGTGTGAGGAAGTCACTGGGCCCTGCACCCCCATCCGCAGTCAGATGTGACTCTCAGCCAGATAGTAGAACAGAAGGTTTATTCATTCCCAAGGGCACAGTGTAGCATAGGCTTGTTGTTACAGGAACAAGGAGCAGTCAGTGCAATCCATCTTGGGGATAGGGGCTCTGTGCCCTGTTCCCCCCCCCCCCTTTCCTGCTCTATCCCTCCTCTCTCCTCCTAAAACCAGCTGAGAGAGAGAGAGAGAGACTCATCTCCTCAGGCCCTAGTCCCCCACCTGGAGTCAGCCCCGCCTACCTCTTTGTTCCCTTTCCAGGGCCAAAGGTGCTTCTGCTGTCACCTGGTTCTCAGGGCATGAGAGACTGCACATTCTTCCACAGTGAGTCATGGCCAGCCTCCCCCTCCTCGTCTAGATAGTATTGCCATGCCCAGGGAAACTGAGGCACACACAAACACATAGCGCTATTACAGAACAGCACTGGACAGCAGAATCACATACAACACCACAAGGCAAACAGAGTGAATACAGAGTGAATGCAGTCCCCGCTTTGTTGCACTCTTATACCCCCCTGTATCTAGAATACATACAGATCATTTTGTGTTATAAGCTCGAGAGAATTGATACTGCTCAGACATAACAGTTGATGCAAAGTAGCCAAGATGCATGCCTGGGCATAGCACCCTCAGGAGCCCCTCCACAGTTGCTGCTTTGGGCAGCTCCATGGTCTGACATTTCCTGCCAGGGAGACCCCTGGGTGCCCAAGTGGAGCTGGCTGGCATGTGCTGGGGCAAACAGGCTGAGGGAGAGAACCTGGATAGCCACAGGGAAGCAAGACCTCCAAACACCTGCACCTCCCTGGAATTACCCACCCGCCCAAAGGATGGTGGCAGCGATTGGGGAGTAGCAAGATAGGGTGGAAATGGAAAACAAGATGCCTCGGCCACCCTCCTGGATAGAAAGCAGAGGTGGGGGCAGCTGGGTTAAAAAGTCCCTGCCCCTGGGACAGATGGCAGACATGGGGGGCGAAGGCGGAAAGGCTTGGTCACTACCCCGGGAGAAGGGCAGATGGCAAGCATGTTGGACAGATGGGTCAGTTCCTGTCCCTGGGGGGAAAGGGGCAGAGAGCAGGGATTTTTTAATTGGATGGAGTGAAACTGTGGGGGAGATAACTAAGGAAGAAGGGGCAAATCAGGTGCCAAACAAAATAAAAGTGGAGGAGCATAGGCACATAGGAAAGGGGGAGGGCAGGCAGCAAGAAAGGGGGCGGGTCAGCCAGACACTTCCAGTGGAAGGAGAACAGGTGTCCATGTGTGCAGAGAGCAGGGATGGCAGGGGGCCAGTGTGGCTCTATCCCTGTCTCCAGGACGAGGGGGGTGGCTGGCTTGGGGAGGCTCAGTCCCTGCTCCCGGGAGAGAGGGTGGAGGGGCTCAGTTCCTGTGGCAATTGGTGGGGGGCAGAGGTGCTCAATCCCATCCACGGGGGAAGAAGGGGCTGGACGGTGTGGGGGTGCAGAGGGGCTCAGGCCCCACCCCCAAGGAAGAGGGGGCAGACAGTAAGGGGGAGCAGGGAGGTCGGAGGGGAGAGGTGGCGGTGGACGGCAGAGGTGGGGCAGTACCTGTTCCCGGGGGGCCGGGGAGTCACTATGTCTGGGGGGGGGCACGGGAGACGCGCGTGCAGCAAGGAGAGCAGCAGCTGCTGCCCTGGCCCCTGCCCGCGCTCTCGGCTCGGGAGCGGGCTGCCTGGCGGCTCCGTGACGCGCCGCGGCCGGCCCGCTGCACCAGCGCCGCCCAGCACCTGCAGCCCGGCCCGCCCCCTGGCTGGCTCCCGGGCGGGGCTCGGACTTCCCCGCGCGGCTCCGCGTCCAGCTGTTCGTGCCTCGCGGGAGCGGAGCGGGCCCCGCGGAGGAGCTGCCTTTGCTGCACCGAGGATGAATTTCTTGGCAAGGTCGCTTCCCGCCGGCCGCCGGCCTTGAAGGTAAGGGGGGAGCCTAGGGCCGGGCGTGCTGCTCTGGCCCCCGGCGGCTGGTGCCTTTTCACTGCCCGTGGGCCGGGGCCAGTCCTGCTTCGCTGCAGCGCGGCTTCTTTGCGGCGGAGGGAGCGAGCCCCCCTTGCCTCTGGAGGCGAACTCGGACCGCTGCAGATTGACACCCCCCACCCCCAGCATTGCCATTGCAGCCTCTGGGAACGGCCCGGGCAGGGCTTGCCTGACACTCGAAAGCGGGGCTGGCAAATAGGGAGAATAGAAATACCGCCGCCCCCCCCCCATGCTTTGCTGCCTGCGCAGGGACCAGCAGCAACACCTGTCTGGGGAAGGGGAATATGGCAGAGCCAGCCTGGGGGATGCGTCTGTGCCCTGTCTCTGCAGCCCAAGGTTGCCGCTGTGAATTAAGAGGCTGAAGTGTGGGGGGCAGCGGGGAAGGGTGACAAGTGCAGTGAGATGGGCGAACGCAGTCTGGGAAGGGCTGGGTCCTCGTCTCTTTCCTAATGCAGCACGGGGGAAGAGCTCAGGCCTGTCCAAAACACCTGAACATGGTTTGCTAAAAGCTAATATGGCTTTGGGGTTACTCCCCTCTGCAAGGAGTCTGGATCGTGGGCGCGGCTGGAAGAAATGTTTACTACAGCAGGAAGATAAACAGAACCGATGGGATACAGGCCCAGATTCATAACGTGTTTTCACACCTAGACAGGGTAGAGAGAATTGTTGTTGCACATTTTACATTGCATTTTCCCAGATGCCAGCCTGTGGTCAAACCGCTTACTACATGTCTGTACTACTGTCTGGCACATTCAGTTAGAACTGCTAGGCAATACTGTGATAAAAACAATGAAAAAATAAGTAGGCAAACCCTTCACTGAAGTCACCAAAGCCCTAATTCTGCCTCTTAATTATTGTAAGAGGGCAGATTTGTTTTCGCGATGACTTCATTGCTAGTTTTGCCTGCATAAGGAGTGCATCAATAGGTCTAACCTATTTTTTTCCAGTCACAAATGCTGCATTTTTTTCTTAACAGCTAGCGTTTGTAATGGTCATCTCTCCATAGTATAGGTGGGGGAAAGACCCATATGAGTTTTGAAAAGATAATTGCTCAGTTTATTATTTCTGGATTATTTTGTATTTGCATTTACTTCTGTGGTTTGTCTCTGGGAAGATGTTATGGTTTTTGGTTTTCACAATGAAAATAATGAACAGAATAATCACATGTTAAAGAAAGAGAGCGGGAACAATGTGCTATATTTCTATCTGCAAAAGACAGGAGTTTCAATGGTAAAAATGAGTTTATAGTTTTGCTGCAGTGTTGCTTTGCTATCCAGCAATGGAAATCAATTAACCTAGCAACAGCACTGTTGCATAGTGCAAATACTTGCCCAGACACAAGTGACGGGAAACAAAACGCTCCATATGAGTTTACCATGATAAACATCTTTTTGCAGTGTCATTAGTTTCAAAATCTTTGATTTTTGCACAGATTTTTGTTTTTAAAGGAAGGGTTGAGTGGAATAAAAGTGAAGTGGATGACAGAATGAGGTTTCACTGCATGCATCCTAAAAGAGAATAGAAAAAAGCCAGTGAGCTATACTTTGTATCTCCTTCCCAATCTTTGTCCATTGGGACATACTTCTCCATGAATGAATATACGTATGTTACCCTACCTTTCCACTGTTTTTCCTAAACCAGAGGTCCCCAACCTTTGAATTCAGTGGCAGCATGCCGACAGCTGGCTGGTTATGTGATGTTAGTTATCTTTATTTCCAGCTGCTAAAATGAATCAAGAGAAATTAAAATTACATTAAATACTTTCCTAGTGTTACTTTTTCCTGTAAGCTGGTGTTGCAGTTGCCAGTAGTTGTACAGTGATTGCCAGAAGGAATGAGGGTTGTCTATGAAGGAATGGGAGGACAATTCCTCTAATAAGATGTGGTCCATATATAAAAAATGTTGAGGATCCTCGCGTTGAGCATTACTGCAGTTCTATACTTCATGGTTTGTAAATCTTCTGAAACTCTGCTCCTGCTTCCACTGAAGCCAATGGCAAAACTCCAGTTGACCTCAAAATCACAGATTGATGTTTTACACAGTATGGGAGTCACAGTAGTTCACAAGTGAATCTGCATTTTTTATCCCATCTTTTTGTTGTTGTTTGTCCTGCATTTTTCAGGAAGGATAACTAGCTCTGCCAGTGGATTTCACAGCTCTTAAATCCCAAAAGGATCATTATGATAATCTAGTGTGACATCCTGCATAACACAAGTTGTGGAATATTTCCCAGGGATTCGAGCATCTAGCCCAACTATTCATGGTTCTGCTAAGTATACCTCTTAGATAGGTATCTGGCTTGATTTAAAGACCCCAAGTAATAGAGAGCTTACCACATTCCTTGAGAATGTGCATCAGTGGTTAATTACCCTCACTCTTACAAATGTATGTATTCTTTCCAGTTTGGAATTTTCTGATTTCAACTTCCAGCCATTGGATCTTGTAATGCTAGCCATCTGGTATCAGATATTTTCTCTCTTGACATGTGCTTATAGACAGTAATTAAATTGCCCCTTAACTGCCTCCTTAAGCTAAACAGATCAAGCTCTAAGGTAAATTTTCCAGAAAACACGTTTTGTAGCTGTTCTTGGAACTCCAACCTTTTCCCAATCTCCTTTATGAAATATGAGTACTAGCGCTGTACTTTGTATTCCACTAGTGATCTCACAGATAATAACACTTCTCTGGTTCAGCTCAATATTTACCTGTTTGTTCATTCAAAGATTCCGGTAAGTCTTTTTTTTCCACAGCAACACAGTGGGAGCTCCACCTTCAGTTGGTTATCAACAACAACCCCATGTCCTTTTCAGAGTCTCTGCTTTCCAGAATAGTCTCCTAGACTTGCATTCATTCTACCTAAATGCATAGCTTTGCATTTGGCAGTATTAAAGTAATTTGTTCTCCCCCCCCCCCCATTGCTTCATTCATTGGGGGGATCTGTAATTCAGTAATAAAAGGGCTGTTTTCCTTCTCCTGAAGTCAGCCAGCCTTTGTCTACACTGCAGGGTTTTTGAGCAAGAAGCCTTTTGCGGAAGAGTTCTTCCACTAAAAATTCGTGCACAAAAGCGCATCCAGACCTCAAAGCGCATCGCAAAAGTGATATGCTCTTGCGCAAGAGAGCATCCACATTGCATGGATACTATTGTGCAAGAAAGCTCTGATGGCCATTTGGCCATCAGAGCACCTGTGCTTTTTTGGAGTGTCCAAACTTGCCTTTTTGTGCAAGAGCTCTTGCACAAAAAGGAGTTATTCCTCGTGGGGAGAGGAATAATTGTACCGCCAAAAGCCTTCTCTTCTGCCGATTTACTTGTGCAAAAGCACACTTGAGGTGTGGACACTCCTCCAGTTTTTGTGCAAAAACAGCTGTTTTTTCAAGCATAAGGACATGTAGCTCTGTTTAAAAAAAAAAAAAAAAAGATTCTTATAATTTTGCTGGCATTTAGAAAAAAGAATTCTCTTTGCGCTCTCTTATAAAATTCCAATTGCAATACATATGTTGTAAATCTGTCAAATTATTACAGAATTAATCCTGATTAATAGCACTGATAAACAGTAATAGAATACCATATATATACCATACCGTTTATATATTGCTGGATGTTTTATTTTTAAATATATTGATTTCAGTGACAACACAGGACTCAGATTTTTTTTTTAGTGATTTAAATTGTCATTTAAATCTATGATTTAAATCCGTCCACCCTGAAAAAGATTGCACTACCGTACTTGTATGAGGTGAATAGAAAAATATTATTTCTTTTGTGTTTACATCACAAATATTTGTAATAAAAATAAATATAAAGTGAGAAGACTAACTGTAGCTAGCTTAGAGAACATTTAATTTTGGAGTAAGTCCCATTGAACCTCATTAGCATTTCTGGTTTTTGAGAAAACAAGTATAAAATGGGTTTCCCTTGGGAAAGCTGAGTTATGCTGAAGTAAAATAGGGAATAGATTTATGGCATCACCATTATGGTCTGTGGTCATGAAGTTCCAAAATAAGGGGCATGTATTATGTAATATAAAATAAGAAAAAGACGGTGGCAACTGGCAACTCTAGATTTCTCTTACTGCTGCTTTCTATATTGTATTCTTGAGTGATATAGATTCTAAACCTAGTTATCTATTTAAACAAGCCGTAAGCTAAACTTATTTTTCTAGCAACATCCAGCAGAGCAAACAGCGTGGGAATGTATTTGTCAAATCATACATTAAAAGGCATAGAGAGACTCTTATAGAATAATGCAATGCGAAGTGAATTATTTACATTACTAACCAGTTGATCTACTTGTCCATATCTTCATCTTCATCCACATCGTTTTCTCCCAAAAAGCGGTTTTCCTTATGATGTTTCACTCTTGCAACTAGGCCCTGCATCATATTCTTGCACTGCTGACACTGGACACATTTTTCCTTTTTTACCCAGGGATTGAATTTCTTCAAAATATTTCCAGATAGGGTGTGTCTTATGCCAGAACCGTTTTTCTGTGGCAAAAGTGGTAGGGGAATATAGGAAACTGCATGCAGGCCAAATAATTTCTTCCTTTTTTCTTTTGAGTCTACTCCATTGTTCCTTTATATGCTCTGTCTGTCCCTACCTATATATTTTCTCTGTCTTTTATTTCATAACTCCTCTACTATGCTTGGCCAAGATCCACCACCACATAAGCACAAAACAAAAACAATAGCTGTCATATCCGGTTTGTGTCTTTCTTGGCCTGTGTTACTTTTAGTCTGCTAAAAAACAGAAATTGAAAGCCCAGGACTTTCAGTAAGCAAGAGTTAATGGTTAGGCTGGACAGACTAGAGCCATTAGTTAATTTTTATGAGACTGTAAATGTATGTATAGCATGTTTGTGACAAAATTTAATTAATTGTTAAATGAAAAATTTAGTATTTTATTTAATTTTTTTCTAGATAAAAATCTTTGATTTGTATCCACTCTGATCTGTTTATGAGTAAAGTTGAACTTACAAATGGAGAATTACTGACAAAAATAACTGCATTCAAAATTAAAATAATCTAAACCTTTAGAGCCTATAAGTCCACTTAGTTCTATTTCTTGTTCAGCCAATCACTCAGACATTTTTTTTTTTTGTTTTGGTTTGGGTTTGGTGTTTTGTTGTTGTTGGGTGTTTTTTTTTTTTTTTTTTTTTTAAAGATAATGCTGCCTGTTTATTGTTTATAGAAGCAACACTCCCCCATTCTTTGTGAAAATTGGCTTATGAATATACATAACTTGAAGATGCTTTATGCAAAACAGGTCACGTAACATCCGTTTTACGGTTACAATCTGCTGACTCTGTATATCCTATATTTGTGCATGTATCATTCTTGTCTGTGAAGCTACAAATACGAGGTGTGAATCTGTTTATAATTCTAAATGTGTTAGAGGGCTAGAAACCATGCCCAGGAAACTATGACTCAGTGATCAAATCAACCTGTGAATAGCCTTGTTTGTTTCCTAAAAGTCCAAATGATGGTTGGTCCTAGAAAGACATGTGACCGTACCAGCTGGTACTGGTATCCATTTTGAGCCTGATCTTTTTCCGTGAGAGTGGGGGATGCCAAACAGACTGTCCCCCCAGAGCAGGAAACTTTTATTTAAACAATGGGAAACAATCAGTCTTTTGTCTTCAGCTGGCCTTTGAAACTGGCTGGCCCACTCAAGGAGGATACAGAAGAACTTTGAAGAAGCTGTAGACTCAAGTCAGAGTAAAAGACCAACTCTGATTTGAAGGTTTTACATGAAATAAGAACAGCTGTTTAGAGTCAGAATTTGCATGTAACAAGTTTGTTAGTGGATTAGAATTAGTTATGAATTTTCTGTTCATTTTAATTGGATGGGTGACTTAGATCTGACTGTTTTCACTTGCAGCCATTTAAATCCTACTTTTTTTTTTTTTTTTTTTTACTGTCAGGTACAGTGTAACATTACTGTTATCTTCAGGGATGTAATAGTATAACCATACACATGATTAACCGATAAGCCTGGACTTATTGGTTACCATGAACGGATACACAGGCTCCCATCCCACTCCTGGGGAACCTTCTGCCACCCTGCACTGTGGGCTCGGTATCAGAGCAGGACAGAAGCTGGTATGTGGTACAGAGGCAGCAGTGCAGGGTGGGAGCCAGTTCCCCGGGCTTAAAAGCCAACTCCCAGTGCACATCAGCTTCCAGGGAGCTGGCTGCCACCCTACACTGAAGGTGCATGTAACTGCTGAAATTATCAGTAGTTACATGGTTACCCAATTACTCGCTTTTTAACATCCCTAGTTATCTGGGGGAAGCAGCCATTGTGTATATCTCTCATTGATAAAGTGGATGGACATCCTTATAGGCTTTCTCTGGGTAAAACTTTCATACAAAGATGGATTTATTTGGGGATTTGATCCCTTTTTGTGGGTGATTTCCTGGGTACTGAGCCCTTATAGCTTAGCACTCTTGGAACTGAACTTGTTTAGTGTCTGTGCTGCTCTGCGGTGTATGTGTGGGAGGATAACTCCAATTCTGTGCCTTGGCTGGGGGATAGCAGAAGATCTAGCCCATCAGGGCAGGATGGTGGGGAGCCCCAGGGAACAGGGAGCTGACTGTTAATGGCATGATCAGTACACTAGTGGGACAACCCAAGGGGACTTCAGTGATTGCACTCGGTCACAACTAGGGATGGCTAGAGATCTGAGTTAGATGCGATCAGCAGAATGTTGGATCTGAGTCAGATGCCATCAGCAGAATGTTAATTTTCTTTTTTGGTGGTTTAGATTCTATAGTTTCTGCATCAGACTTTTAAGACTTTTCAAACATGTCCCATGCCCTGTTCCTCGCAGATTTTTGGAAGGCATTTCAGAATCTTAAACCTTGGGTCGAGTGCTGTAGCAATCTTTAGAAATCTCACATTACCTTCTTTTTGTTTTGTCAAATCTGCTGTGAAAGTGTTCAAACGAATAACATGTGCTGGGTCAACATCTCAAACAGCTATCACATGAAATATATGGCAGAACGCAGGTAAAACAGAGCAGGAGGCGTACTGTTCTCCCCCAAATAATTCAGTCAAAATTCTTCTTTTTAACGAGCATCATCAGCATGGAAGCCTGTCTCCTGGAAAGTTGGCTGAAGCATGGAGGAGCATATGAATGTTTAGTATACATAACGTGTAAATATCTTGTGCGGCAGGCTGTAAAAGGGCATGTGAATGCCTGTTCTCAATTTCTGGTGACATTGTAAATAAGACATCAGCAGCATTATCTCCCATAAATGTAAACAAACTTGTTTGTCTGAGTGACTGGCTGGGCAAATAGTAGAACTTAGTGGACTTCTAGGCCGGGGTAGCCAACCTGATACAGACGAAGAGCCAAAATAGTGGTGGATACAGCACAAAGAGCCGAGAGAAATAAGTTGTTGAGCAACAAACAAACAAACAAAAAAATGCTGCCCCCTTCAGAGCCGCGTGTGGCCCAAGCAGGCTTCCATCGGCCGCAGATCTCACTGCACCAAGCGGGAAGTTGTTGAGCAAAAAAAAACAAACCCCAAATTCTGCCCCTTTAAGAGCCACATCTCACTGAGCCAAGCAGTGCCCTGCTAAGACAAGGAAAAAAGATCAGAGCAGGGGACTGTGAGAAGAGCCACGGGTATGGGAGCCGCAATTTTGCCTTTGAAGAGTCGCGTATGGCTTGCAAGCTGTGCGTTGGCCACCCCTGTTCTAGGCTGTAAATATTTACATTATATGGAGAAAGTGAATAAGGAAAAGTTCTTTACTTGGTCCCATAACATAAGAACTAGAGGTCACCAAATGAAATTAATAGCTAGCAGGTTTAAAACTAACAAGTTTTTCTTCATGCAGCGCACAGTCAACCTGTGGAACTCGTTGCCAGAAGATGTTGTGAATACCAGGACTTTAACAGGGTTCAAAAAAGAACTAGATAAATTCATGGAGATTAGTTCCATCAATACTTATTAGCCAAGATGGGTAGGAATGGTGTCCCTAGCCTCTGTTTGTCAGAGGCTTGAAATGGATGACAAGAGAGGGATCATTAGATGATTACCTGTTCTGTTCACTTCCTCTGGGGCATCTGTCATTGGCCACTGTTGGAAGACAGGATACTGGCCTAGATGGACCTTTGGTCTGACCCCATATAGCCATTCTTATATTCTTACTGTTTTGTTTTTGAATGTAGTTATGTAGCAAAATTGACATTTATAAGTTGCCCTTTCATGAGAGAGATTGCACTATGGTGCTCGTGTGAGGTGAACTAAAAAACCAGTTTTGCTTGTTTTTACGGTGCAAATATTTGCAATAATAATAAAAAGTGAACACTGAATACTTTGTATTCTGTATTGTAATTGAAATCAGTATGTTTTAAAATGTAGAAAACCATCCAAAATATATTTAATAAAATTCAATTAGTATTCTATTATTTAACAATGTGATTATAACTGTGATTAATCACAATTAATATTTAATATACACTAGGGATGTAAGCGAGTAGTCAAGTAAGCCTAGCTTATCAGGTAGTCGAGTCAACTACTCACATTTCCCTCCCACCCCTTACTGCCTCTACCCTGCAGATAGGGGCTGCTGGACCCAGTGCGAGCCAGGACCAACCCCTTGTGCCGGGTCTGAGACCTACCCCCACTGTGGCTCTGCATTTTAAATGTAGTAAGAACTGGGCGGGCAGGGTGTGTTCGCAATGCATTCACAATAACCTGTGTTGTTAAGTGGTTGTTTTTGCATCAGTTTGGGCTTTATTTGGGATGTGTGGCCTAATTCTTCTATATAATGAGTTGTGTGCCAGGAGTTCATGTATGTCTGTATTAATGGACAGCACTAAGTCTGATGTGATATAATTCAGCTTTCTGGCAGAGAGAAGTGGGAATTTTTTAATACAGGCTCTTTGAGCAACCAGTGGCATTTAGCAGCCTAACCGGACTGAAGTGATGTGGACTTTCTTAACAATCTGAGGATAGACACCTTCAAACACGAGGGGCATTACAGAATAGGCAAGTCCTTTGAAGCACTTTTGGCTTTATTTCCCTCACCTCAGTGTTGCTTGTGCTCAGCTTCAGCCGCCTGCTCTTCATCCTAGTATGATATCAGTTAGGCCAAGAGAAAACTGGGAGATGGTGATGTAAAAGAGATGCAGAGGTGTGTGTTGTCCACGTATTCCTGTCCCAGTCACTTCATACTGGCATTGAATAATGTGTGGGAGAGAACTGAGCCTTGTAGGACTTCATGGGTAAAAGCTTTGGGGATGGAGAAACAGATGCCCGGATCTGAATGGAAAGAGTCTGTACTTACACAGTGATTTATGCTGTGGAAAAGTTCTGCAAGACAGGACTATGCTGCTTCTTTGGCAACAGAAAATCAGGATTTCTCTGCCTTCTTCACAGCACATGCATAGGATTATAGGAATTCCTTCTATCTGAGTCTGTATCCCTATGCTATCCCAATATATTTACTGTATTCACTAGGTAGGTAGGATCAGTAAACATTTCCAATATAAACTTGTGTTTTCAACTATTTGCAAGTTAAGTCTAAAAACACATTCTAGGTTGCCATCTGTTATCCTATCTAAATATTTATACAACACTCATCACAATAGTGGGAGTAATATTTCTTCGCAACTTAAAGAATATCAGTTACAATTATGTTACACGCACATGCACGTCTACCTGTCTTCTCTCCTCTTTCTTTTTTCAGTGCTTCATTTGCAAACATTAAAGCCCCAGACCTTAACTTACTCATGCAAGTCTTCCCATTCAGGATACCTTAGAAGCAGGTAGATTATATTAGTACAAGTTTGAGGTGTAAAACCTTGCAAATCCTACCTGAAAAATAAAATAAAAGCTAAAGGGAGCAACCAATCATTAGTATTAAGGATCATAAACTACTTGTGGGTTTTCTCACTGACACAAAAGACAAAAGCAAGCTGATACTTTCAGAATTTACAGATACAGAATGAGAGTCAAACTAGAGAGGATAAAATAGATAGGAACCTAGCATGAATTTTTACTGATGAGTTGCAAATCATTGAAATCAGTCTGAAATCAATTGTGTTCTTTGTTTTATTTTTGTTTTATGACCATCTGCTCTCTCCGGACCAGTTACTGTTTCAATGATTATGTGAGTATTCACAGTGGAAGAGGGAGAGAGAGTGTAACTCAGTAGTTAGGTCCCCCCCACCTACTGTTCCAGTCCTCTTGTTACTCATTCACAGTGGAGCAGAAGAGAGGGGGGACCCACGTAGGCTATTCTTTAGAGTCCTGTCCTGAGAGGTGGGAGACCCCTGTTCAAATCCCTTTTCCCCACTCTGACAGCGAGCAGGGAGAATTGATGGGTCTCTCACATCTCTGGCTAATGCTGTAACCATTGAGCTAAAAGCTCTGATGTGGGCTACCTTCTCCTCAATTCAGATTTTGAATGGGATCTGTTCCTGTAGGCATGATCAAAGGTGTCCTACCAGACTGCTCCACCCAGGACTTAGAGCACTGCATGCGCGTTCTCCCTCTCCCTACCCTGAGGCTTAGGCAGGAGATAGGTGTCCATACACCCACAGTGAGCTGCAGTGTGCATGCCCGAGGGTATAAAACCTAGGCATGTAGGGAGCTTTTACAATGACCGGTTAGGCACCTGAGGGGTGAGATGGCAGCTGCTCAAGAGTTCTGTAGATCACAGTGGTGCCACATCCCCAGGGCAGCAGTTTGGCAATTGAGGTTCCTGTGTTGCTTCGTGGATCACACTTCACCTTCTTACAAGGGACTTCATGACAGGATAAGGCATAGAAGAATAGCAGTAAAGGGCGTTTTACTGAAATACAACTACTCCTGATACTTTCTGAATCAAAGGAAATTAAACTATTCCTCTTCTCAGAAAGAGACTGCTTCACATAGTGTCGCTGAATAAATGTTTTACATTAGTTGCTAACAAAATAAAACCAGGTGTATGTGTGTGTTTTCCATTCTGTTGTACATGCAGACTTTGAACTCGGAAACTGCTTTGTAGCAACAAAGACATGCACTGATTGATATTTGAATTGTAGTGATTCTGTTACTTATTAAAGTTGAGTAACTCACTTCTTTAGAATTGATGGCCAAATGTTTGAGTTTGCATATTTGTGACAAATATGAAACAGCAGAGATGTGGGTACTTTGCTGTGTAAACATGGAAAAAGTGTAATCCACAACACTCATGATTCCATTCAATATATCAGTTTTAGAAAGGGGGGGGTTGTGGATAAAAGGCAGCACTGCTGAAGAATGGACACATTTATTTGGGTATAATTATTTAATGGAGGGGGAAGAGAGGAAAATGCCAAATATACAACAAATATTGCTCACAATGAATTGTTTCACTGGTTAGGCTATGTCTACACTGCAGCGCTATTTCAGGATACCAGAGGTATCCCAAAATAGCTATTCTGTGTCTTTTGAGCGTGCCTGTTATTTGAAATATAATGGGCTTGTTATTCCAATGTCCCGGTAAACCTCATTCCACGAGCAGTAAGGGATGTTTTGGAATAGCGATTTATTTCAAAATAAGTGCTGTGTAGACAGTGCCAAATTTCGAAATAAGCTATTTTGAAATTAACCCGAAATAAGCTACAGAATTTGCATAGTTCAAATTGCGTAGCTTATTTCGAGCTATGGGTGCAGTGTAGACGCACTCTTATAGTCTCCATGTGGGGGTACTGTAGCCTATCCTCTTGAAGAGACAGACTTTATGCTTTCATAAGTCTTTTTCACCCTGAACTAATATGATCCTCAGATATAATAAGGTAAATGGTGGGTAACTTAATATTAGCAAAATATCAGATTTCTTTTTCCCAAGCACAGTGAGTAGTTAACATTCAAAAAGACAAAGATTCTGCTATTTTAAATAGAATCCAACTGCAGGGCACATTTTTCCAATATGGTGTCTATCCTAACTGTAGATAGTAGTAGGTCTAGTTACTTTATAGTACAGTGAAAAGAGAAAGTAACAGTGGCAGGGGGTGTTTAGTTCCACTTATTTGATTTTGCACTCTCCAGGTGATGTCTTTTATCAGACCACGAAGAAGCTACTTAAGGGTGCTAAAAGAGTCCATGTCATTCTGATGACAAAATCATACAAATTCACCTCTTCAAAGTAAGAAATACCGAGCTCATGTTCATCTAAGAGCCAGCATTTGTTGTCCCTTACTTTTAGTAAATTAGTGTCGTGGGGAATTTACAGAGATAAGTAGAATCTCAGAGTTATGAACACAGAGTTATTAACTGTCCAAGTTAATCACACCACTCATTTGGAAGCGGAAGTAGGCAAGTGAGGCAGCAGCAGACACCTCACCTCCTTCCCCCCAAAACAAAGCAAATACAGTACAGTCTTGTGGTAAATAAACTACTAAAATAAAAGGGAAAATGTGACAAAATAATGAAACTGTTTCTGTGCTCATTTCATTTAAATGTACACACTTGGACTGAGGTGGAGATGACGTAGGAGACAGACGTGTTGAGAGTCTCTGGGTTAGGTTAAAAGGGGTATAAAAACAAGGGTGATGTCATACCAAGGGTCTACTACAGACCACCAACCCAGGTAGAAGAGGTGGATGCGTCTTTTTTTAAACAACTAACAAAATCATCCAAAGCGCAGAATTTGGTGGTAATGGGGGACGTCAACTATCCAGACTTATGTTGGGAAACCAACACAGTGGGGCACAGATTATTCAGTAAGTTCTTGGACTGCATTGGAGACATTTTTTTATTTCAGAAGGTTGAGAGCGCTCTTGGGGGGAAGCTGTTCTAGATTTGATTTTAACAAATAGGGAGGAACTGGTTGAGAATTTGAAAGTGGAAGGCAGCTTGGGTGAAAGTGACCATGAAATCATAGCGCTCATGATTCTAAGGAATAGTAGAAGGGAGAACAGCAAAATATAGACAATGGATTTCAGGAAGGCAGATCTTAGTAAATTCAGAGAGCTGGTAGGTAAGGTCCCATTGGAAGCAAGACTAAGAGGAAAAATAACTGAAGAGAGTTGGCAGTTTTTCAAAGGGACATTATTAAGGACCCAAAAGCAAACTATTCTGCTGCATAGGAAAGATAGAAAATATGGCAAAAGACTGACTTGGCTTAACCACGAGATCTTGCACGATCTAAAAATAAAAAAGGAGTTATAAAAAGGGGAAACTAGATCAAATTACAAAGGATGAATATAAGCAAACAATACAGGTATGCAGGGGCAAGATTAGAAAGGCAAAGGCACAAAATGAGCTCAAATTAGCTAGAGACATAAAGGATAACAAGAAGACTTTCTATAAATATATTAGAAGCAAAAGAAAGACCAAGGACAGGATAGGCCCATTGCTCAGTGAAGAGGAAGAAACAACAACAGAAGATTTAGAAATGGCAGAGGTGCTTAATGATTTCTTTGGTGGCCAGGCGGGAAAGGGGGAAAGAGAGCTGGGGCTGGCCCGGCCTCAGCCCTGCTCAACGGTTGGGGGGGGGGGGGTGAGTGGGGACTGGCCCAGCCACACCTCGGCCCAGCCCTCCCCAGCATCCTGGGGGAGAGCCAGGGCTGCCTACCTCTAGAGAGAGGAGAGTTGGCAAGCGTAGCGAGCAGAGGGCACAGCCCCCTTAGCTTTCATAAATAGAAGAGTTTGTCTGTTAGGCTGTGCTGCTATAAATGGAGGTAGCAGCATTCAGAGGTCTGTCTACTAGGAAAAATCCATGTGGGACCAAGGTTATAATAAGACACAAAATAATTGAGCATAAGAATTTATATTCAGAAAATAATTGTTTTTCAATAGGAGACTGAGGTAGCACTAGGAGGAATGGATTGAGGAAGAACGTAGGAGTATCACTTTTTAGCAATGGCAGCACTGTCTTGAAGGTGGAAGATAGAAGCTATGAATCAAAGGTGGTGGGGGAGGAGGGAGGATGGTAATATGTAGAGCCATACAAATCTGTAAATTTATATCTGTAGGTATAACAGATGTGGATGCGGATATCTGTGGCTTGCTTTCCAGTTATGGATGCAGATATGGATACAAATTTTATATCTGTGCAGGGCTCTAATGATAAAACTGCTGTGGTAGAAGTGGAGGATAATTTTAAACTGGAGTCAAGGTGGGAGTCTAAAGGGGAGGTGGTGCCGTTTTGTTAATGGACTAGCCTTCTATCCCAGAGACCTGGTTTTAAATCTTCTGTAATTCAAAAGTGACAGCTAGGAGGTTTCCTCTTAGTGGGAAATCCCTCCTTTCTTGTTGTCAGGCTGTATAGCATACTCCTTTCAGTGGGAAACAGAAAATACATGCCCAGATTCCTGAGTGCAAAATTAAAAGAAAATTCCCTTAAATGATATTAAAAATTAAGGTGAATGGAATCTTGCCCTGGTTTGTTTCTTTCTATTTTATTTCACTGTCTCATTCCTGGTATTATGTATCTCATTCTCTCCACATCCCCAAGCACTGGTCTGTTCAGCATGTTTGGTAAAACATTTGCCAGCATCAATGGACAGTATACACTTACCTGTAAGAAACCTCTGGCCCCATACTATCTTCTTTCAACGACATCATGTCGTCAGTTTTTGAAAGGGCCAATTGTTTAATTAGCACTAAGCATTACAGCAGACGTGCAGAGCTGTCATAAACAGAGCTTTATAACGTATGTAGTTTTACTTGCTTTGCTATTTATTCCTTAGAACAGCCAGTCCCACCCCTGAATTCTTCAGGATCTGGTTCCTCACCAGTCTGGGTCCCTCTTAAAAATTGGTTTTCTTTTTTCACTTCCACTCATCCTATCCTGTAAGGGATTAATTATCTTGTATGGCAGAGCTAATCAACACATGCTGGTGTTGGAGACTGTGCATTTGACAAATAGAACTCATCATAGATCCATAGGCTGTTGACTGATTTTATGCATACCGCCACCATTGCTTAGTGGCATTAGTATTCACCAACTGTAGTTCATTGCAATGAAGTACCACATATTGCAATATGATTTATATCCATTTCATCACTGCTTCGTTCAGAGAGTTTATGTAGGTAATAATAGAGCATTTTCTTGCAGTGTTAAACAGTTAGAATTAATCAGAAAAGATTGGCAGCTTTTTCAGTGTATTTTGCCTCTGGACCTGGCTGACATGCTGAGCTAAGAAAAACATGGGCTATTTTTAACCATGGCTCAGGTCTGAGTTGAGGATAGTCTGACAGGATGGTAGTTTATGGACATCTAATTCAACTGCTTCTTCTGGCCCAGATAAACAAGAGCATTAACACAAGGCCTAGGTGACTGGTGCCTCTTAGGGGAGGGAGGGGGCCACACAGATAAATGGGGGGGGCATGAGGGAGCACCCCATTTAGCAATTAAAACTTTGGTAGGGGCACAGTGGGCAGTGCACCTTCCTGGTGATGCCATGAGTTGCATGAGTGAGTGCATCTGAAAAAGTATCTTGTGGATGTGTAAGAGAGAGCTCCGCCCCCCAGAAAACCCCCCAGCCCATGATACCCTGTGTCAATTGTGCTATCCTGAAGGGGGAGATTCCATCTTGGCTTCCTCAATAGATCTGCTTCAACCCAAAAGCTTTGTAATATCATGATCTAACTTCCTAGCTAAGAAGATAGTACACTTTATGATAATCTATGGTAGTGCCTAGAGGCTTTTTGATCAAGATAAGGACCCATTACTCTAGGACAGTGGTCTCCAACCTTTTTACACCCAAGATCACTTTTTAAATGTCAGAACAAGCCAAGATCTACCGCCCCATCCATCCCCCAAGACCCCACCCCTTCCTTGAAGCTCCGCCCTCTCTATTCTCCTCCTCTCCATCACTTGCTATCTCCAGCCCTTATACACTCTACACTGCCGCTTTTTTTCGATTCTTCTGTAGGAAGAGGTTTTTCCAACATTTGGCCTGTCTAGACTGGACCAAATGTCAGAAAAACCCTTTCTTTCGGAAGCCCCTTTATTCCTCGTGGAACGAGGAATACAGGGGTTACCGAAAGAGCATGTTTTCTCTTCCACTAAAAAAAGCGGAAGAACGAAAGCGTCCCTTGATGCGGAAGAGTTTTTCCAGGATATGTCTGGAATCCCGGAAAAACTCCTGCAGTCTAGCCGTACCCTCAGTGGGTTGAGACAGGATGTGTGGGGCTCTGGGGTGGGAATGAGAGATTTGGGTATGGGAAGGGGTGAGAGGCGCAAGCTCTGGGAGGAAATTTGGATGCAGGAGGAGGTGGAGAAGGGGACACTGGCTTGGGAAGGGGGCTCCAGGCTGGGCAGTGTTGGGGTCAGTTGGAGGGTTGGGGTACTAAGCAAGCCACAGGCTTGTGGATGTGAGGGTGCAGGAATTTGGGTTTGGGTATGAGAGGGGCTCAGGGCAGGGGGGTTGCGTGTATGATAGGGTCAGATCTAGGGTCTGGGGGGGTGCAGGAGTGTTAGGATGCCAGTTGTGGGTTTGTTGGCCAGGCTTCATCATATATATAGTAGCCCAATGTCTGTGACTCTGTAACGCTGAAACGCTGTCTGTTCCCTCTGGGCGGCGCTGTTGCATCCCGCCGTGGCGCTCGGCTGACTTCTGCACCGCTCAGCCGGGCCGCTGCTGGGGAGCAAGCGGATCAAGCAGCCTTTTGGGCTCCTCCGCGGCGGCCCGGCTGAGCGGCGCAGAAATCAGCTGAGCACCATGGCGGGAGGCGAAGGGGGGCCGGGCGGTGACGTGCGTCTTGACAGCAGCTCCAGGCCCCGCCCCCGGCCATGAACAGACCCTGGCCGGGGAGAGGGCCGGGGAACGAGGGGGAAGAGGGAGGTGGAGGAAAACTGGGAGGCTGCAGGATCAGTGCTGGGGTGAAGGGAAATGGTGCAGGGGGGCAGCTGGAGCTCATAGGCAGACGCTCAGGAGCAAGAGGCACAAACAGATGTTTGGGCTCCGCGCTCCCCACGCAGGAGGAGGAGGAGAAGAGAAAGAGAGAGTGAGAGGCAGGAGGGGGAGAAGAGAAAGAGAGACCGAGAGAGAGGCAGGAGACGGAGGAGAGCTGGGGGGAGGGGGGGAGGCAGGAGGAGGGGAGAGAGAGAGAGACATAGCGAGAGACCGGAGGCTCAGGAGAGAAGACCGAGATAGAAAGGGAATAGGACGTGGAGGAGAGACCTGAAAATCCCATTTTATGACAAGCTAATTGGCTAGTTTTTAAATAAAATACTATGTCAAAAACAAAAAGTTTCTGTATTGTCTTTATTTATGAGAAGGGCAGGGAACCTGTTTTGAGTCAGGGGTCACTGACCCACAGAAAAGTCAGTTGGGGGGCCACACAAGTGAGATGCAAAAAAACCCTCCTCCAAAACCCCCCCAAGCCTCACTAATGTGGCCCCAACTGTGCTGGTGGGAACAGGGGACATGGTACTGGGGAAGGGTGCTAGTGGGTGCTGGGGCAGGGGACAGGGTGCTGGGGTGGGGGCAGGGGACAGGGTGCCAGTGGGGGCAGGGGACAGGGTGTTGCAGGGGAGGGAAGCCCCGGCATGCGCCTCCTCTGGGGCCGATTCCCCCCTCCCGCAGAGCAGGGAAGCCCTGGCGCGTGCCTCCTCCGGGGATGACTCCTTCCTCCCCCCTCAGAGGAGGGAAGCCCTGGCACACGCCTCCTCTGGGGACTCCCCCCACGCCCTGCAAGTTCCTGGCATGCCACAGACCTGGGGTAGGGAGCAGCCAGCGCACTTCCAGAACCCCTGGAAGTGGCGTGCAGCTGCAGGACTTCCGTCCACCCCTCAGGAAGCCGGCACTACCTCCATTGTCGCTGGAGGTAGGTAGTGGGGCTTCTTGGGGGTGGAAGGAAATGGGGGGGGTCCCCAAACGCCTCATGAGCCCTCACTGGTCGAGCCCTCGCGATCGACGAGTCAATCGCAATCGACGGGTTGGTGATCACGGCTCTAGGAATAGGATGGCAATCGTACATATAGATAGCAATAGATAGTTCCTGTCCTTAAAAGTGCGGAACAAGTTAGGTTTTTTTTAATATGAGACTGACCCAAATCTATGGTCTCGGTCATGTAACTGACTGTACTCATGCCTTGTCTATACTACCATGGGCCATTGACCAAAGTTATGCAACTTCAGCAGCTTTTAGCTACCTAAGTAGGGAAGAGGGAGTTGAGAGGATGAGGGCAGAGGAGAGAGAGGGGAAGAGGGAGAGGAAGAGAGCAGGAGAGGAGAGGAATGAAGGAGGAAAGGTGTGGAGGGAGGATGCCCTATCCCCTAGGCCACTTGAAAGCCCACCTCATGGCCCAACCTTTAGCTGGTGCCTTATTTTGCCTTGCTTCAGCTCCATCCCTGGGGCAGCTGGTGTTGGCTTCCCTGTGCCTATCTGGGTGGGTTTGGGGAGGGACTAGAGCCCATCACCCTGCCTTATTCTGCCTTCCTTCAACAGCAGCCAGCTCCATCCCTGCGGCATCTAGTGTTGGCCTACCCAGCCACTACCTGAATGGTGTGAGTGTGGTGGGACTCAAGCCCATGACCCTGAGCTCTGGAGGCTGATGGCCTATCCCCTAGGCCACAAGAGGACCCTCCCACCCCCCAACCTTTAGCTGTTCCCTTATCCTGTCTTCCTAATGCCCTATCCCCTAGTCCACTCCAGGACCCACCCCACCTCCTTACCTTCAGGATGTCCCTTATCCTGCCTTCTGAATGCACAAGCCAGCTTCATCCCAGGGGCAACTGGTGTTGGCTGTCCTGACACTCCTGGGGTGGGCAGAGAAGGGCAGAACTCGAACCCTCAACCCTGCGCTACCCCAGCAAATACCCCGCATCAGCCTCCGCAGCAGAGTGGCTGAAATCAACGTACTTAGCTCTGCTTAGTGTGGTATGTATGCCAAGGTAAGTGGACAGCTGACGATCTTCTGTCAGTTCTGCTTACTCTTCTCATTTTGGTGGAGCACTGGAGTTGACAGGAGCGCCCTTCGTGATCAGTTTACTGTGTCCATATTAGATGCCATACATTGTCACCCACTGGATCTATTGTTCCATCGATCCAGCTCATAGTGCAGACATTCCCTTAGTCACAGGGGTACATGTGCACACAACTGCTGGCAGGATTGGGGCTTATGTAGATAAGATAGAAGATGAAAGCTATATTAGAACTGAGGCAGGAGAGAAAGAGAAAAATTGAGTTCATGTAAGAAGGGTACTGGAGAGCCAGGAGTATAGATCCTGATCTTGAGTTTCAATCCAACTCTTGCATTACAACACACCATCCTGTTTTGGTGCAGAGCCCCCTACTTACCTGCTAGTTAACAGATGACATATATGTTGCAAGTGCATTGAATTTAGAGTTTTGTTTTTAAATGTCTAGTTGCCTGCTAGTAGTGATCTTTAAAAGTGAATTAATTCAGGTCAGTCTGCCCCAACATACATAATTTCTTTATATAAATCATCTGCTATGTCAGTGATGTGGAACTCATGCATCATGATTTGGCAGCCACTGTGTCCAAGTAGCAAAAGCCTGCAGAGCAGTCAGAATCTACAGAGAACAAATTTCTGTGGAACTTGCTCATAGATCATTGGCTATTAACACCATTGCACGCCATATTGATCCTTTTATGTCATCCTGTAAATCAGAGAGGATTTATTATTATTAGCATTTTCCAAGTAGGTAGTGAAGGATGACGTCTCTGTGTATATAATTTACAGTGGTTTGCATTTCTAAAGGAATAGCAGTCTGCCTAATTGAAAGGCTGGAAGAGACGTAGTTCAGGATTATTGTTAGCGATAGTTATGTAGCTGTTTTTTTTCAAATGTGTGTGGGAGATGGGGGAGAGAAAGGGAAGTAAATGGACCCTTGGTTAGTGGGCCCTTCAAATGCCATCGGTGTGGTCAGAAAAAAAAACAAAACCAAACCACAAAACTCTGAGCATACAACAGTCAAAACTTATCTCTAAAGCATTTGGTCAAAAAGTATCTATAAAGGTGGAAAATGAATTCTTTGTGAAAATATATTTATAGCTATAGATATCAATTAAATTATATCCTGCTAGATCTGACCCAAGTTAATAAATGTCACATCCGTCTCTTGGCGAGGCATCAAGGTCATGCTATAATGTTAGCTGTTGTTGTGATCCAGAAAACAAATAGGCTTTTATATATATGTGTGTGGGTTTTTCTTAGGAGAATATATCACACAAATATTAGCTGGTATGATCAGCCTCCCAGATTGCCTGCTAGTAATGAAGATCTTTTGGTTCATCATTTCCAGTGACGCAAATGTGAGAGCAAACAAAGACCTCAATTTATAAAAGAGAAGCCAAAAAATAAAACAAACAACCTGTGTAAGGTTTTACGCAGTCAGTTTTGCTGCTAATCTTTCCTTTGTGCAAAAGGAGTGCTGGTTCAGGTAGGGAACACTAATACTAATCGCTGCTAAGGACTGCATACGGTAAAGTGGTACAGCTAGAGAAGATGACTAACTATAAAAGGGGATTGTAAAAGAAAATAGCTTCCTTTCAAATTATGATAGCAAATGTTTATAAGACCTGATCTAGCATCCATTTATTTTATTTATTTATCCATTTATTTATCTAGCATCCATTGACTTTAATGGGGATTTGCATTTGCTCCATGTAATGCAGTTCAGAGCATTTTACAAACCTGGACTCTCACCACTACCTTCTTGTGACAAAAACAAGGCAGAGAAAGCAAAGTCACAGCCTTCAATTTTGTGTGCCTAAAATTAGGCAACTAAATTTATAGTTAGACACCGCCGAAATAAATAGCCTGAATTTCAAAGGTGCTGAGCAGCTACCGTCAGTGGAAAATGCAGGAATTTGGAACTATGAGCATTTTTCCTTGGCTTACAAATTTTTCTGCAATTGTCCCTTAAAGCCAACTATTTGCACTTACCATTCACATATGAACCTGATCACTGCTTCTGTCTATACCCATTATTCACCCCAATTATTGTATTTGAATCATTTATCAGGATTAAGTCCTGACCCTATGAATTCATGTTTACCAGGTAAGACTTAGTGGGAGAACTTGCTCACATGAATATGTTTGCAGGAGTGGGCCCTTCAAATGCCAAAAGGTAGAGACCTTGTTTTCTCATTTGTTTTTAGAATCTGATATATGCTTACAGGCCCATAAAAATAGTAACGAATCATAACAATAGTAATGAATCATAAAAATAGTAATGAATCATAAATAGGCAAAGGATACAAAACCAGCACTGGAGTGGATTACAATTAGGATAAGGGTGGGTGGAAGTCCTCTGTTGCAGAAGTAGGACAGCTCTAGGTCACTTTTTCTTCAGTAGAGCAACACAAAGAGGACTTAACAGTGAATTATCTTGCTTCTGACCCATTTTACTTACATCATCATCTTTTCATCCCAAAGACTGCTTTAAGAGACTGAGAGTAGTATACCATCACCATTTGTCCATTACTTGTTTTTCCATTAATCCCAGTCTGGTTATGCATATAACTGCATATGACTTCCCACCAAATAGTTGGTGGTCAGTCTGTAAGTCTGATAGACTTAGATTAGATTTCCTTTTTTTTTAAATCCTGTCCTCTATTTGTCTTCTGCAGTGTCCCCATCATCATCATCTTTTTTCAATTGCAGCAACTGCCGTATCCTCTTTTCACATCCTACTCTAATGTCTTCATTTCTCTCAAAATCATTCCACTTTACACCTGCCATTTTCTGAAGAATTCATTCTGACTGCCTCCAGCTTTCTGATGTCTGTTTCATTTAATGTAATTGGTTACAAACCATAGAGTAATTCTGTTAGTACCCTGGTTTGATAAGTTTTCACATGGGTATCAAATTTGATGTTTTTATCAGTTCATAATTTCATCAACTTCTGTTCAGCACTTGTAAAGCTACACCCTTGTAACCTCATTCTCAAGGGAAATATCGGTACTGATCTTTATAAGTATTCATAAGATTTTACTTCTCGAAGGGCCACAGGGAAATGGTACAACACTTGATCTATAGTCCCTTTTCCAACAAGCAAGCACTTAATCAAGTGAGTCCAAATGGACTAATCAATTATCTAAGAATATCATAATTAATTCAGATGTTCTGTAAGTTGTATTATGTTATCTGCACAAGATAGATAACTTAACCCTAAACAACTTTGGGCAGGTCTGAAGCCACAGTTTCTCACTTACTATTTCTCTAAATCATTGTTGACAAATTACAATACTTTCACCTTGATTTTTCCCAGTGCTGATGATAAAATTGTGTACCTTTATAATTATTTGGATCAGCAGGATCTCCTTATTTCAAGATTGGTACAACTATTGTCATTAGCCAGTCCTCTGCTACTTCCTCTTATTCGCATTTCTTCATATATATTTTTCTTAATGTGTTGAGAGCACTTGTCCCACCAGCTTTTAGAGTTTGTTGAAATGCTGGGCAGCTGTGATCATAAACTAATGAGAAATAATGTGATGCAGTTAAAATCCAGCCACATGAAAATGATATAAGAAAAGATTGTTTCCATACAACTTAATGAAGCCAACAATGCAAGTGGTGAGAGAGGCAACAAATAAATGGATGCCAAATGACAGAAAGTGCTGGAAGTATGGAAGGAGCATTTTAGCAAAGTGCTGAACCCTGCAGTTCTTCCATTCACAGATATTCTAGCATGTGAGATGAACAAGTTAGCTGGCAAGGCAAAATGGATCTCATCACTGAATTAACCTCAGAAGTTGAAACAGAAAAAGCAGTGAAGCAGTTAAAAACGAGGAAGCTGCAGAACTAGACAGATGTCAGCAGTGAAAGTTACTTAAAATTTCTTACCGGTACTGTCCTATTGCAACCGGGTCCCTGCCAGCTCTTTAAATAGCTCCCTCCTGACTTTTGCCACAGCTCAGTCAGCTCTTACTGGATCTGCGTACCAGGACGCACCAGCTTACTTTCACCTTTGACAGACTGTGGGGCCCAACTCCTTGAATCTTATGTGGTTGTTTACACTTGTGCAAATTGGGTACAAAACACTGTGATTTGGTAGCATTTGAATCCTGTTTTGCATTGTTGCAAATAGCTACTCGGGGGGTTAAAGGAGTGGGAAATCAGCCCCTGTAGGTTTTGTGTTTCATCATATTGGCAAAGAATTATATTTTTATCCTTTCTTGGAATGTGTAATGGGGTGGGAGTGAGGAGAGGGCTGCTCACTTACTGCTCTGGCACATCCTAGTGGCCCATCTGGGGATTAGTTCATCACATAGTTTGGTGCCTTTTGTCCCCCTCACTTGTTCTAGGGCATCTCTTGTGCCCTGGGAGCTCCAGTGCTTTCCTCTTTGTGGATTAGTCATCACTCACGTCACAGTGAAGTCCCCCTCCTTTCCATATAGGTTGGTTCTAGAACGCCACTCCTGCAGTGACTTGTAGGGAACCTGGGCTTGCTCTGTACACCAGGTTCCAATCCAGGGACCCTCAGTCAACACAGCAGCTCAGATCTGAATTCTCCCAGCCCTTACTGCTCCTTCCCTCCTCCCCCCCTAGTACTGGGGATTGTGACTGATGTCCTCCTACTCTGTTGCCCTGCCTGTTTCTCCCCAGATGAGCTTCATTCTCAATTAAACCTCATTGCATCTTGGCTCTCTTCCCGGTACAGCCTATGGCTAATTGGCCTTTCTTGCTTATGCTAACCCTGCCAAAGCTACTGTGGAGTGAATACCCCCATTTCACAAGGGCTTTAAAAGTGTTTTAATTACTGGGAAGCAGGAACTCTTTGAGCAGTATTACAACCACTTGGATAAAACTGTTTTTAACCAGTGGATTTTTTTCTGACAAGACAAATTGCAGTGGCTCCCAACAAGTTATGTTCATTTCTCTGTATAAAACCCTTCTGACAGTGTGATGCGTTGCCAAAATGGGGCCAGATATTCAGCCATTTGTTGGTGTAAGAGAGCAATCCAGTATGTCTTCTACCGGAGCTGCAAGAAGTGAGAAAACAGGTCATTAGTAACGTTTCTAGTTGGGAATTTTTAAACTAGTTCAAATGAGTTCCAGCTAATCTAGTAGGTTTTGGAACACAGCAACAAAGCCCAGTTTCTTGGGGCTACTGGTTGTCCAGCAAAAGCCAACAGGGATCAATAGAGACCAAGTGAACTATTACAATAGACTCTATTGTAGTTTTCTATAGGGCAGGGGTGGGCAATAATTTTGGATGGGGGGCGCCACTCCAAGATTTTGGAAAGTGGTCGAGGGCCGTACTTTTCCATGATATTAATGGAAGATATGCGGGGTCTGGGATGGAGGTTGGGTGCAGAAGGGAGCTTGGGGTAAGGGATTGGGGGTTCAGGAGGGAGAGTGGAGTCTGGGAGGGAGTTTGGGTGAAGGAGGTGGTTGTGACCTAGGGCAGAGGACTGTAGTGCAGTATTTGCGGTGTGACCTAGGATAGGAGGAGATTGTGATCTGGGGCAGGAGACTGGGGTGCCAGATCTGGAAGAGAGTATGGGTGCAAGAGGGGGGCAGATGATTTGGGTATGTTGATTGGGGGGGCAGAGCGTTGGGGAAGGAAGGGACTGGGGTGCCAGAGACAGGCTCTGGCAAGGAGACTTACTAGCCAGCAGCCAAATCAGTCTGTCTTCCTGCAGAGCATAAAATGTTTCCCAACCAGCCAGCCTGCCTGCCCAACCATGTGCTTGTGTGAATAACTGACCCAAAGAGAGGGGGCATGGTTCTACTTGGCTTCCTGTTGTTCAAACAGGCAGCTCCCATTGGCCAGTTTCTGGCCAGAAACCAGCCAATGGGATTGTGCTGGAGGTGGGGGCAGCTCCTGAAGCTTTCCCCCTCCCTTCCAGGTTTGAAACAGAAACAGGGCCTATCAGCCGCGTTTCTGAGCAGCATGTGAGTCTGTGGGGCAAGCAGGAGAGCCTCCCTGGGGCTCCCGACTGCTGGAGAGAACATCTATGATCATACCAGATAATATTCTAGCTTATTGGTTTGGTATGATCATAGATGTTTCGGGTTGGAGCCCGCTGGCTATATTGTGCCCAGGCCAGCTTAGGGGATACTCAAAGAGTCTTGCTGTTCTCTGATACCTGTGTAATTTAGGAGTAGCTACATTGAAGACAACATGTGAAGTTAGGAGAACTGAGCACAAATTTTGGGGGGAAAGCTTTGTGAAAGTATTGTTTCACCCAAGACTGCCTGGAACACTGATCTGACTTTACTGTTTAGAGTTGCCAGGTGTCCAATTTTCACCTGGACAGTCCAGAAATCAGTCTTCTGTCCGGTAAATAAAACAAAAACAGAAAATACGGAACATGTAAAATGTCCGGTATTTTCTGTTTCTCTTGGACGGAAGGCTGGCGGGGGCGGAGGGAGCAGGGAGTGTGCGAGAATTTAAATAGTGCAGAGTCTTTTTTTTTTTTTTTTTCTCAACCAATTTTTTTCCCCACCGTGTTCGGGATTTCTTGTGACGGTATCTGGCAAGCCTATTACTGTTCCATATGCAAAGAGCTGGGGAAGAGGTGAGAGATGTTCCAGCCAGAAGGGACTGATTTACATCAGAGAGGAATAGAGCCAAACTCTAGCTTCATGGGATTAGTGAAATGTTGGATTTGGCATTTGAACAATGGAATTGTAGAATTAAACCAGTGTCTAAACTAACTGAGATGGATTTCCCAGTGTTTATCCATTTTTTATGGTCATTTTCATAGAATCATAGAATATTAGGACTGGAAGGGACTTCGAGAAGTCATCAAGTCCAGTCCCCTGCCCTCATGGCAGGACCAAATACTGTCTAGACCATCCCTGATAGACCTTTATCTAACCTACTGTTAAATATCTCCAGAGATGGAGATTCCACAACCTCCCTGGGCAATTTATTCCAGTGTTTGACTACCCTGACAGTTAGGAACTTTTTCCTAATGTCCAACCTAAACCTCCTTGCTGCAGATTAAGCCCATTGCTTCGTTCTATCCTCAGAGGCCAAGATGAACATGTTTTCTCCCTCCTCCTTATGACACCCTTTTAGATACCTGAAAACGACTATCATGTCCCCCCCTCAATCTTCTCTTTTCTAAACTAAACAAACCCAATTCTTTCAGCCTTCCTTCATAGGTCATGTTCTCTAGGCCTTTAATCATTCTTGTTGCTCTTCTCTGGACCCTCTCCAATTTCTCCACATCTTTCTTGAAATGTGGTGCCCAGAACTGGACACAATACTCCAACTGAGGCCTAACCAGTGCAGAGTAGAGCGGAAGAATGACTTCTCGTGTCTTGCTCACAACACACCTGTTAATGCATCCCAGAATCATGTTTGCTTTTTTTGCAACAGCATCACACTGCTGACTCATATTCAGCTTTTGGTCCACTATAACCCCTAGATCCCTTTCTGCCGTACTCCTTCCTAGACAGTCACTTCCCATTCTGTATTCTTACAGATAGTTGCATTGGTGGTAACCACAGAAAGATTTCATAAACAGGGGTTTGATGGGATTGATCTGATTGGTTTAGCCATCCATGCCCTTTGCCATACAGGAATTAGCTAACATTAGGAGGCAGATTGCCTCTGGCCCTTGTGCAGATGCACATTAAGGGGGAAACACAAGCAGTCTTCTCCCTCTCCTTGAGCATCCCAGACACAAAGAACTGACAATAATAGTCCCAGATCTGGCCAGGATAGGAACTGTTCCCTCCTGGCTACTCCTTCCTTGCCCCCTCCCTCAGTGTTCAAATCACACTAAAAGGGACAAGGAGGGAGTGAGGCACAATCCCAATCCTTGTGGTGGTGCAGTTCTGCTCCATCCATAGTTTTTAGGATATCAAATTGTACGAGGCCAGGGAAGCTTTCTCTGGGAAAATTCCAAATAGAGAATGCTGGTCATCACATCAGAAATACACATTGGCATGATACAGGGAAATTGCTCTGGAAAAATATTTTTTTATATACCTTGGTTCATTTTAGAATATTATTCTTCCTACCTGGCCAGGGCAGGAATGCAGCCTTGCCAAAGAAATGGCAGCTAAGTACACCACCGCTTTGTCCCCAAAACCAAAACAAATATACTGAATGCCTTGATCCAGCGCACAAGGTTTCCTCAGCAGCATTCCCATACACTGTTGTTCACGGGCGTCTGTAGCATTGGGCCTGTCAGAATGTGAGTGGGTGTTCCTGTTGGAAACCAACCCAAATAGTCAGATGAAAGGAAGGAACCTACACAATATCTACTGAGCCACACATCCGAATTGCCAGGAGGAGAAAAAGCTGAAAGGGGAACAGAGGTAATAATATTTGTAAGTAACTAACAAACAAGGCAGAGCCAATTCAATTCTCTTATATTGCATTTCTAGTCATATTTTTAACAATCAAGTGTATAACAGAGTGAGCTACCTTTTAATAATTATCTGCGTCCTGGAATCACATGCCAAGATAACCCAGTGTTCTGCACTAAGACAGTTTGCCATCTTCTAATGAGTAATGAATCTCACCTACTAAGCATTTCCTCCTACACTTCCTGTAACTGCTTAAACTCAGCTGTGGTCATAGTGAGTGGGCAAAGCCTTGTTTAGTCAGACTAGCCTCTAACTACCAGTTATTTGACCACAGGAGTTCATGTAGCTAGCAATCAAGTTAACCTCAATTATTTTAAGCAGGTTATGTAGCTATCAAACAAGACATTGCCTAGCATAAATTGAATGGGTGAAATTTGATCTGTTATTAAAGGGTGCAATCCCACTGAAATCAATGGAGTTGCACTAGCTTATACTTAAATTTGGCCAGTTAACTGAGGTGTAGAGCCAGAGCACTATAGGTACTTACAATTCTGATATATGAAATCAACCAGCAGTGTCCTGGCAGTCAGCTGTATATAGGCAGTTGATTCAGAATGAAGGGAGAGCAGATGAGATGGAGATGATTGGCAGGGATGGCCAGACTCTACCCAAAAAGGTTCCTGAAATATACAGGGGAACATAGATATCTTATGTATCTGCAGACAGTGCAGAAGCAAGGCCTTAGTTCTTCTAGGTGGACACTGAAGAGTATAGACAGTAATAGGGACATTGATTGGATATGTAGCTTATCGTCTCATTTGTCCTTGTGTGGAGAAGTCGCTGCCACCCTATCCAAAATGCTCCCTCCTGACTGGCTGTGGTTTCCAACATTGTTTGACTCACTTTCCCCACCTTC
Source organism: Rafetus swinhoei (assembly GCA_019425775.1). Classification (NCBI taxonomy): domain Eukaryota; kingdom Metazoa; phylum Chordata; order Testudines; family Trionychidae; genus Rafetus; species Rafetus swinhoei. The sequence continues at coordinate 121,221,731 of CM033449.1, forward strand.
TTGTGGCCTGGTGCAGGGGTTTTCTGGCCTTCTGATTGGCCATTTCACAGAGTCTGGCCTCTCCCAGGGCCCAAATGTCCAACTAAAAATGTATACTAAGCAAACTTTCAGCCTGAGCTCAGCAGGCACTCCTTGGCAGAGGCATACCTTTCTTGCTGCTGCTCTTCCCAGGTTCAGTCAATCCCCCCAGTCCAAGGGCTGGCGCACTCCTCTCCTTACTCAGGCTTTTTGGCATTTCCACCGACTTCTCTCCTCTTGAGTCTCCTCCCCAGACAGACTTTCCCAGCTTTTTATGGAGACAAAAACTTGCTCTCCTCCAGCTTGGCTTCGTTTCTAACTAGTCCTGGCCCACCCTCTAAGAACATAAGAACGGCCATACTGGGTCAGACCAAAGGTCCGTCTAGCCCAGTATCCTGTCTGCTGCCAGTCGCCAATGCCCGGTGTCCCTGCAGGAATGAACAGACAAGTGATCCATCCCCTGTTGCCTATTCCCAGCTTCTGACAAACAGAGGCTAGGGACACCATTCCTAATAGCCATTGATGGAATTATCCTTCATTACTTAATCTAGATCTTTTTGAACCCTGTTAAAGGTGCACCCAAGCTATATAATTGGCCTCTCATGCCTAGTCTCTGTTTGTCAGAGGCTGCAATGGATGACAGGAGAGGGATCACATGATGATTACCTGTTACGTTCACTCCCTCTGGGGCACCTGGCATTTGCCACTGTTGGCAGACAGGATACTGGGCTAGATGGACCTTTGGTCTGACCCAGTATGGCCGTTCTTATGTTCTAGATTACGCTTTTGCAACCTGTGTCCCATCACACTTAATATATGCCCTGATCCTGCAACTCAGGGGTAGAATTCATTGACTGCAGTGGGGCTCCCTAGGGGCATAAGGATTTGCCTATTCAGAACAGCTTGCAGTACCAGGACTTAGTGAGTTCATGCATGATTGCTGAATTTGACAGACATTTTTAGGGTGTTCACACTTAGTACATCATCGAAGTTTGTATCAAGGTATTCTGGGTGTCCTGAAGAACTTATCCCATTACCATTGAGAGAAATGTTTGAGACCTTCCGAGTGCAAAGGGATGGAGTTAAATGGACCAGTTGAACAAGTGTAGGTACATTGTTTTTGTTTTCTGCCTGCACTGCAGAGAAAACATTGTAGACTATATTGGATTAGTCAGTGAAACCTGCAGTAAAGACTTCATCCAGTGTCTTGCAACAAAATTTTACAGCTAATGGTTGTAAAGTAGAGCAGTTGTGTATGGATTTGGTGTGTTGCATGGACATTCCAAGCTCAAAATATTCCAAACAGAGGTTTATCACAACATCTTCTCACTAAGTGTAGCCTGCATCAGAGAGGAAAAAGGCTTGGAGAAGGAAAGTCGAGTGGGCTTTTAGCCCTCTTCGCACTCTTGACTTTGGTTGCAGGGAGCAGTTTTCCAGTCACCTCCACTGGACTTTTTCTGACTAGTTATTGAAGGAGTTTCTCCTGCCCACATCTTGAACAAAAAACAGTCAGTGAAAGGTTCTTTATTTCTTTCCTGGCTTACTGTGCTCTGGCAAGTCCATCAAAGAGGACTTAAAAAAAAAAAAGAGGAGAATAGGCTTAGTTTGATGGAGGCTAAATCTGCTTTTCAGGGATCTTCTGGTTTGCACTTGGAAAACTTTGAAAAATAAGAAAACATTTAAATGTTACATTAATTTGCTGCTGCTCCCTCTCTTGTTCCCTTTTTTCATGCTTTCTAAGGCCAGAAGGGACCTTTAGATCATCTTTTCTGGCTTTCTGTCTATGTGAGCCATAAGGTTTCACCAGTTACCCCTTGCTGAGCCCCATGATTTGTCTTTGAAGAAAAACATCTGGCCTAGATTTGAATCTATCACTTCTCTTGATAGTTTGTTCCACTAGTTAGTTACCCTCATTATTCATGTTTGCCTATTTCTAATATGAATTTGTGTGCCTTCAGCTTCTAGCCACTGATTCTTGTTACAAATTTCTCCTCTAGATTAAAGAGCCCTTTAATGCTTGTTGTTTTCTCCCTGTGAAAGTATGTATATGCTGTAGTCGAGTCACCTTCTCTTTGATAAACTCAACAGATTGAGCACTACAAGACTCCTCTCCCCGCCCACCCAAGTCCTCAAATAATTGTCAAGTATCTTTTCTATGCCCTGTTTGGTTTTTTCCACGTCCTTTTTAAAATGTGGACTCCAGAACACTGTTCGAACTCCAGTCTTACTGATGGCATGTCGGCACATGAAATCTCCTCACTGCTGCTCTGTTTATGCATCACATTAGCTCTTTTGGCAGCAACATCCTCCTGTTCTTTATCTACTATGAGCCTTAAATCTTTTCTCGAGTCACTGTTTTCCAGGATGCAGTCCTCCATTACTTAAGTGTGGCCTGCATTCTTTGTGTTTTAAGTGTATATATTTGCACTTGGCTATAATTAAAATGCATTTTGTTTGAATGACTATTTAAGGATCCAGAAAGCTCTATGTGATTGCTCTGTCCTCCTTATTATTTACCTTTTGGCCAATCTTCATGTCATCCACATACTTTATCAGCAGTGATTTCTTTTATTCTTCCCTTTTTCAATTTTACTTTCCTACCCTACGCCAAATTAATCAATTTCTCCTGTCAGGTGGCAATGACTGAATCTGCTCTTCCTAAGACAATACTTCTTGCTACATCTTCTTCCCTTTTTCTTTTTTGTCCCAGAACAGAGAATCACTTTCCATATGGCTGGAGTACTGGTACATCTAGATTATTGCATTCATTTCTTGTACCGGGGAGGAAAAATCCAACAACCATATGGGGTTCAGATGGATAATACCCTGAATAGAAGGGTGCACATTTTGACTGAGGCTGCTGGGCCATAATACCCTAACTAGAGAAGTATACATATTGACTGAGGCTGCTGAGCCATTCGGTGATAGACTTGGTGGCTGTTAGGGCACTCAGTCCAGAGTGTGTGTTCGAGGGGCCTCCAAGGGCTTGTTGCACCTCAACAACATGATAGAGAATGTGGGCATTGGCCCGATTCTGCCCTTGAGATAAAGGGAGGAGTGGATAGCACTGTAGAGAACCCAGGCAAGGAAACTAGTGAAACTGAAGAGCTCGTGGGAGCTGAAGACCCAGGCAAGGGAGCTAGTGAGACTGGTAAGCTGGTTGAGTGGCTGCTGGAGAACTAGCAGCAGCAGGCTACCTAGCTGCAGCAACAACAAAACCAGTTACCTCAGCAGTTGGTTGCTCAGCAGCAGTTGCAAGCAACCCAGCAGCAGGAGCAACAAATGCTGCAAGAGCTGACCATCCTGCATCAGACCCAACAAGACCAGTGCCTCCAGCAACTAGCAACACTATGGAGGTCTGCACCGGCCCCGGTCTCTAGCCACCAGGAGATCAGACCGCGAGCAGCATTGCAGATCTGCCTCAGCAAGATGAGACCCAGCGATGACTCTGAGGCCTTCCTGGTTACATTTGAGAAGGTTGCTACAGTGGCCAGGTAGCTGCAGGAACACTGAGCCACCATATTAGATCCATATCTGATGGGTCCATCCCAGGTGGCTTACCCATAATCTAGACCCTCAGGATGCCTTAGACTACCATAGAGTGAAAGCTGCGATACTTGATCAAATGGGCACTAGCCCAGAGACGTACTGACAATGATTCCGTCAGGAGTAGTACCTGCCAGGGGCCAGGCTGAAGGCCATAGCGCAAAAATTGTGAGATTACTGCTGGCAGTGGATCAAACTAGAGAGATGGACGGGGTGAAGGTAGCAGAGGTGGAACAAATTGATAAACTTAACAGTAACAAGTCACTGGGATCAGATGGCATTCACCCAAGAGTTCTAAAAAAACTCAAATGGGAAATTGCTGAACTATTAACACCAATATTTAAAAAGAGCTCTAGAGGTGATCCTGGCAATTACAGACCAGTAAGTCTAACATCAGTACCAGGCAAATTAGATGAAACCATAGCAAAGAATAAAATTGTCAGACACATAGATGAAAATAATCTGTTGTGGGGGAAAGTCAACATGGTTTCTGTAAAGGGAAATCATGCCTTACTAATCTGCTAGAGTTCTTTGAGGGAGTCAACAAACATATGGACAAGGGGGAGCCAGCGGATATATTATGCTTAGATTTCCAGAAAGCCTTTGACAAGGTCCGTCACCAAAGGCTCCTAAGCAAAGTAAGTTATCATGGGATAAGAGGGAAGGTCCTTTCATTGATTGATAACTGGTTAAAAGACAGGAAACAAAGGGTAGGAATAAATGGTCAGTTTTCTGAATGGCGAGAGGTAACTAGTGGGGTCCCCCAAGGGTCTGTCCTGGCACCCATCCTATTCAACTTATTTATAAATGATCTAGAGAACGGGGTAAACAGTGAGGTGACAAAATTTGCAGATGATACCGAACTACTCAAGGTAGTTAAGACCAAAGCAGACTGTGAAGAGCTTCAAAAAGATCTCACCAAACTGAGTGATTGGGCAACAAAATGGCAAATGAAATTTAATGTTGATAAATGTAAAGTAATGCACATTGGAAAAAATAATCCCAACTATACATACAATATAATGGGACTAATTTAGCATTAACTGGTTGTTTACGATCCTAAGCACAAATCTGGGGCCCAGGACTAAACCAATTCAGCTTATAAGCCCCTCTTTTGGCTCCTCCAGAACCTCTTGTTGAGGTTCTAGCTGTACTTCCCCCTCACCTATTTTATGCACACCCAATCCATGGCCCCACAAAGTCATGGGACCTCCTCATCAATCTCCTCCTGGCTATAGCCAAAATGACAATTTATAAGACCAGGGAGCGGAGGTTGGCTGATGGAGGGGCCTGCAACTATGGAGCTTATTTCTGCTCATGTATCCGTTCAGGCATCTGGGCACAGCTCCACTGGGCAGTGTCCGCTGTCTCTCTCTCGGCATTCGAGGGGCAGTGGGTGCTGTCTGGGGTCTCTGCTTGGTGTCCCCATCCAGTTCCCTCATTTTAGCCCTTTGGCGCTTGCACCCGTCCTTGTTTTCTCTTTGTCCCCCAGAATCACCTTCTGTTCTGGGCTCTTTGGACCCTTCCTTTAGGGTTGGGGAAGGTCCTTTAGACACCTCCCGTATTCCAATATGACTACTTTGTTATAACCTTCTGTTCTAACCCTGTCACAACAGTTTTTCTGAAAGGTCCTAATATTTGATATGGTTTTAGACACACAAACATGGGCTGGGGCCACACTAGAAGGCAGGGGTGTAAATCAGTGTCACTTCATGGAAATCAGTGGTGCTATGCCACCAGATGTGGATCCAGTCCAGGACTGGTACAATAATAAATTCTCACTATTTGATGGCATGAAAACAAAATGGAGCTCTTACAATATGCTTGATACAACAATTGAATCTCCTCTACTGCAGTGGAATTATAAACAATTTGATGGATTATGTGATGCAATAATCCAGGGGAGGGGGAAAGGAGATTTTAGTGAAGTAACTTCTTTTTTTGGCATGTCTATTTTTTAAAGTTTTATACTTCTGATTTCAGCTTGTGTCTGTGCAGAGGTGAATTCCCAAGTTGTAGCCGAAGCTCAAGAATTTATCCGATAACTGTAGCTATTTTGAGAATTTATCAGCAGATAGGGTGATAAAAGAGCATGTAATGATCATCCAAGCCTCCATGATAAGTACATTTAAGACACATGTTGCACAAAACAAGAGGCAACTCACCACTTTCATTCTCTGTCATGCTGTCAAGAGTGGCTCATAACTGTGAGTGTTTACTTCAGGGCAGACTGCCAGAAAACAAGGACGGACATCCCAATCTGGTTGTATATTCTATTAGATTTCATCAAGCCAGTAACAAACGTACATTCCCGGATCAGTGTATCAGTCTTACCATGGAGTCAAAGGCATCTCCTTAGCTGATAAATTGGACTTTGTGATTAAGGATCACGTAAACCCAAAATCACACCTCATCAGGCTCTTTCCAGTCCCAAGAGACCAGTCCTTTAACCCAGATCAATTGGCAGAGCCATCAGTCTCACTGGGCTCTGTGTTTTGGGGGGCCCTGCAGTTCAGGGGCACGTAAAGCCTGGTGACGTGGATGCAGTCAGCAGCTCTACCAGCCCTGCTTCTCCTTGCCTGCTCCTGACATTGCTTGGGAGAGGAGTGCCTGCAGGCTTTAGGGAAGGGGCAGAATAGGGGCAGGGTGGGAAGAGGCAGAGAAGGGATGGAGCAGGGACAGGAAGAGGTGGGTGAGAATGGAGCAGGGGTGGGACTTGGGGGAACAGGTGGAGTGCGGATGGAGCAGGGGCAGGAAGAGGCAGGGCCTGGGGCAGAGAGAGGTTGTCTCGGGCCCTGCCCCACCTCTTCCTGCCCCAGGTCCACTCCAGACCTTACACAAAAGACAGAGTTAGCAGTCATTTCTTCAGTAAATTAATTAAAGATTTATTAGCTAAAAAAGAATGAGCATTGTTAATGAATTAAAGCAGATAAAATACAAGAACAGATGAGTAACAATCTGTAATTCAGTATGGTATCAGAGATGTAATCTGCCAGTTTTCCAAAAGTGTCTCGGGGCTATCTAGAATATCTCTGGGGATCTCTGAATTTTCATTCAGTTATTCTGCCCTATTACAATCCAAACAGTCCCCAGATAAAGGACCATTCTTTGAATCTATTTTATATCTTTCCACATTTAAGTTTTCCCTTTGATGGTGATTGTTGAGGAATGCACTTAGACTTGAACTCTGACCATATTAGGGATGTAAAATCCCATTTAATTGGTTAACTTGTGGCGTGCCTGGGCCTACTCCAACTCCCACCGGTTAACCAGAACTGATAAGCATCCCCTGTCATGGATCATGCTTACCAGCTAACCCATTAACCTTTCACATCCTTAGGCCATATAAATAAAGGCCACTTGCTGTGAAATTCACATTTTCTGTTAAGTCTTAAGTACTCAATTTTTTTTAAAGAGAAGGATCTGACCAGTTTGTTTCATACCATCCGTCTTATTTTCTCAGGGCTGACGTGGGCAAAGTCAATGCAAGGTCTTTCAAAGGAACCAGTACTTTTTAAACCAGTACCCTGTCAACCCTGTTTGGATATTGAAGATACAATGGCACTTTTTTAAGGGAAAGAATTTTAATGGATATCCTTGTCTAAAGTGTCCCCTCTTTGTGAGTTAGTGGTATATTTGCTTATTGCCTTTAGGTTCAGAGAGGGCTCTGCCTTATGGTATATTGTTAGTCCCCAAACCAAAGCCCACTGAAATGAATGAAAAGACTCCCATTGGCTTTGGTTCAGAACCAAGTGCTTTAGTGACATTCTGAGATGAAAGATGCTCTGGTGAATGTACAGCTTGTAACGATTACAAATTCATTTAGCATTGTAACAAACATCATTTCCACTCACATATTAGAGGGCCACACAGACAGGAATAACTACACTGTCTAATTGTGTTTAAAACCTTCCAATTGTCTCTGACACCCTAGTGGCTTTTTTGGGGGGGTAATAATAAAAAATGAATAACACTTAGCTCTTATGCTCTCTCTGTGCAGCCAGTTTTCAAATAAGCAAAAATGCAAAGGATGGAGAAAAATATCCTCTGTAAAGATGTTGATGTGCTCAAACCCAACATATTATAAAGGAAATAGTGTAAACATACACAGTGAGAAAAGAGGCTGAGGTATGCAGGTCAGATCTTGCCTTAAATGAATAGTCCCACCTCAGTGGAATAATAACGTAATGTGATTCAAGTGAGCAGGTTTGTCCCTTCTTGCTTAGTGAGATGTACAATTTGGACTCAGTGTCCTCAAAAGAGTGTTTACTGGGGTATAAAGATGCCAGTAAATTGCTTCAGTTTTTATCTCCTAGCACTGAAGGCTTCGGATACCTGCAACCATTTGGTTTCCTGCAGAGCACTAATACATCAGATGGCAAGTGGCTCTAGCTTACTGTATATTTTTCCCTCTTGTTTTCAGGCAGAGTGTTGAGGAAGAGGCAATTTACTGAGATTATATTGTACTTTGTACTCTGTCCATTGTCACTAACAGATAGCAGCAAAGCACAGTGAAAATGTAAAGAAACAGGAAGCAACTTCTGAGGTGACAGGAATAGGGATGTGAAGGACTAGTTGATTATCCAATAAGCAAATGCTTACCAGATAGTCAACACCCTAGTCGACTAGTCGCTCCCCCCCCTCCCCTTGCTGCCTCTATAAGAAAGAGGCAGCAAAGGGAGGGGGGGAGAGGACGGGGTGCTTCAAAGAAGCAGTGCCGCATGGAACTTGGGGCCAGACCTGGAGCTCCACACGGTGCTGCCACTTTGAAACGCCACAGGGAGCATGGGGTCAGTGCTTTTGCCTTTGAAATGTAGCAACAGCCCTGGGATTGTTGCTATACTTCAAGGCAGAGATGCCCTTATCGAATAGTTGATGCAAATTGCATCAACTATTTGATTAGCCCATTCATCTAAATTTAACATCCCTAGCCAGGCAAGAAGGAAGGTATTTCTAACTTTTGCAGCTGCAAACCTCTCAGCATTCTTCTACGCAGCAGTCAAGGATAAAAATGGTGAGATTATTATCTACTTTCTAGGGTTAATCACACACTTCAGTGAATGTCCATTATTTTAATGGCTGACCAGACTTCATCTTTTTCTGACTACACACCATTTGTGGTAATTCTGCACATGAACCGGTGTAAGGATGCTAAGAGGTGGCTAATTGGCTAATTGTGTAGTCGATACAATTTGTATCGACTACACAATTAGTCGATAAGGGAAGGTGTTCTCTCCCAGCTCACGCCAGGTCCAGAAGCTACCCCCATGGGGCTCTGTAGTTTAAATGTAGGTGCTGGGCATGTGCAGGCAGCAGCATGGGGTGGGGCAGGCGGCATCACAGAGACAGTGCATGAGGGAGCTGGCTTTTAAGCACCCAGCACCGGCTCCTGCTTCCCCCTCACTTGCTGCCTCCTGATACAGAGGCAGCAAGGGAGCGTGGAATGCGAGTAGTCGACTACTCGACTAGTCACTTACATCCCTATGCCAGTGCTGGAAGTTTTTCCCTAAGCAGTACCAATAGGGACCAAGGTCCCCAGCATCCCCTGGAGTCGTGCGCAGATGCCACATTATATAGGGCACTCCCCAGTCCCTCTCCTCAGTTCCTTCTTGCCAGAACTCCAACAGAAGGGAGAAGGATGGGATGTTGAACGGACATGAGCAACACATCTTGAAGAACACCAATTACAGAACAGGTAACTATCTTTTCTTCTTCAAGTGCTTGCTCATGTCCATTCAACATAGGTGACTATAAACTGTGACTGTAGTGAGCAAGGGTGGCTGCTCACTGACCCAGAAGGGGAAGAACTCCTCTCTGAGCCTGGGTGGGCTGAGCCATGTCCTGCTGCTTTAATTACCCAGAAGCCAAGGGGCGGGGCAAGTAAGATAAGAGCCCAGCCCAGGAGCTCAGTAGGGGCCCAGCTGCTGGAGGAAGCAGAGGCCTGCCACGAGTTCCTGAGCAAGTAGGGCCCTGAGGACTGCCGGGCCCCCACACCAAGGAGGAGATGTTTTTTTACACGGATGGAGGGTTTGTACTATGATGACCCTGAAAACTTGCAGCCATTACGGAGCCAGGTAGGCATCAAAGGGGAGCTAGGAAGTGGCCCAGGGGAAGCTGACAACAGTCAGGCTGACCTCATCATCCTGTAGGGTTTCAGCATGTTGCAGGCCAGGAATGCAGGCCCTACCTACTCCACTGCAGGCTGGATCCCCACTGACCCCAGTGGCAGCCAGGGCTGCCACTGCTAGGGCCCTGGGCTGGAACGCGGTGGAGTAGGTATGGCCCTCATTCCCCCATTGCGCCCCACATACCGGATGGCAGTCTTCCCCTTTCTCTTGCCAGTGGTCTATTGTTTGTGGGCCTGCCTGCCCTGAACTAGGGCCTGAGGCTTTACTAACTGTGGGACTGCCTTTGCTTTGCTGCACTTTCCTGAACCAGGGCCTGGGCCTTATGAATTGGGGAACTGATATTTGTTTGTTTGCCTGGCCCGCCCTGTACTCAGGGCCCAGGGCTTGAAGGGACCGCTGGGCATTTATTTATAGGCCTGAGCACAGGTCTGGGACACAGGATTAAACCGAACAGCTTACACGTGGTGGAGAATGTGGACATGACCCAGCCTCTTAAGTAAGGGGTATAGGGGCTGCACATTTACAAGAGAGACACTTGAGCCTGGGACCCTTTTCAAGCTAGTAGCAGACTGTCTCTACCAGGTGTCCCGAGATCTGCAGACCCAGGAGGTCCAATCCCAGCTACTGGTTCCTTGCCACCACCGGAGAGCCGTTTTAAAGTTAGCCCACAATATCCCTGCAGCCGGTTATCTGGGCCAAGATGAAACCCTGGCTCAAGCCCTCTCTCAGTTTTATTGGCCCAGGGACTACCAAAAGGTAGTGGACTACTTTCACTCCTGCCCTGAGTGTCAACTGGCTGCTGATGCCGGGATCCAGAAAACCCCACTTGTCCCCCTTCCAGTGGTGGGGACCCCCTTCAAATGTGTTGCCCTTGACTTAGGGGGCCGCTACTATGAAGCAAAGCAGGGTATCGGTACATTCTAGTCCTGGTTGACTGTGCAACCCAGTTTCCCAAGGCCATTCCACTCTGAAACACTGGAGCTCGGGCCATTGCTTCAGAACTAATGAATATTTTCGCCTGGGTGGGGCTTCCTCTGGAGTTGCTGATGGACCAGGGGACCAATTTTACTTCCCAGCTACTCCGTCAGGTATGCACCTTATTGAGCATACAAAAGCTGCAGACGACGGTATACCATCCACAGACCAATGGACTAGTGGAGCAGTTCAACCACACCTTGAAAGGGATGCCGAGGAATTTCCCACCCACCAAGATGCAGCAGTGGGACCAATTCCTTCCACCCTTACTACTAGCTATACGGGAGGTGCCCCCAGTCTCCACCTACTTCTCACCATTCGAGCTCCTCTGTGGGCATCAGCCCCATGGGGTGCTCGACTTGATTCGGGAAGCCTGGAAACATACCCCCTTCCCATCAAAGAGCCTCCTCCAGTATGTCCTGCAACTCCAGGAATAGCTGGACCAAGCAGGAGCCCTGGCTCGAGAAAACCTTCAGGCTGCCCAGGGCACCCAGGAGAGATACTACAACTTCTGGGAGCCCAGGAAAAGACCTTTGAGCCTGGGGACCAGGTATTCCTTCTACTCCTTCCAGAGGAATCAAAGCTCATGGCCCGATGGCAGAGTCCATATGAGGTCACCTGCCAGATGGGGCTGGTTACTTATGAGGTACACCAACCTGACAAAAGGAGGAAGCAGCAGGTTTATCATGTCAACCTGTTGAAGCCGTGGCGAGTGCAGGAATGGCTACTAATCAATTCATATCCACCTGAGCCAGCTCTGAGACCCCAGGTACCGGAGTTGGCTGAGGAAGAAGGACCACACCTGGGTGACACTGTCAGAAGACCAGCGCAAGCAAGTCCAAAAGCTGATAGAAGCTTTTAAGAACACTTTCACCACCTGCCCTGGCCAGACAACAGTCATAGCCCATTCCATTCAGACACCTCCCGGACAGATAGTGCGAGAAGGGAACCGTCCCCTCCTGAGATGGATGAGAAACACTGTAGAGAGCAAGGTTCAGGTTATGTTGGACCTAGGAGTCATCGAGAGATCCACTAGTGAATGGAGGAGCCCTCTGGTTCTGGACCCGATGGGAGTATTAGATCCTGCATTGACTTCCTTAAGATCAATGCAATATCAAAATGTGATGCCTACCTGATGCCCCGAACAGAAGAGCAGCTAGACCACCTCGGAATAGCGCAGTACATTACGACCCTGGACCTCACCAAGGGATATCGGCAGATACCCTTGGACCAGAGCTCCCAGGAGGAGACGGCGTTCACCACCCTCTCGAGCCTGTTTCATTTTGTGCAGATGCTTTCGGCCTTCACGGGGCCCCAGCCACGTTCCAGAGGATGATGGACCATTTACTGAGCCCCAACGTAGCTTACGTAGAGGCCTACATAGATGATGTGGTCATGTACAGTTGAGGCTGGAATGAGCATCTATTACGAGTGGCGGCCATCCTTCGGACACTCTGAGACGCCAGCCTTACTGCCAATCCCAAGAAATGCCACATCGGATGGCAGGAGACCATCTTTTTGGGGTATTAGTTGGACAGGGATTGGCGTCCCCCCTTGTCGACAAGGTAGAGGCTATACAACAGTACCCTGTGCCCTCCATGAAGTGGAAAGTACGGCAGTTCCTCGGGGTGGCTAGCTACTACCGCCACTTCGCGCCTCAGTTTGCGGCCATTGCTTCACCCCTTACGGCACTTCTGACCAAGAATAGCCTGCAACAAGTCCGGTGGTCCCCGGAATGCGAGGAAGACTTCCAGACCCTGAAGGGCGCGATATGTACAGAACCCGTCCTGTTGAGCCCTGACTTTGACCGACCCTTCTTTGTGCAAACAGATGCCTTGGAAGTCAGGCTGGGGGTAGTACTCTCACAAGATGTGGATGGGGAGGAACACCCCATCCTTTATATTAGTAGAAAACTCTTTCCCAGGGAACAGACTCTTTCCAGTCATTGAGGGGGCGGCCCTGGCCATCAAGGATATTACCTCCTCAAGGACTCTTTTATACTAGTGACTGATCATGCCCCCTTAAAGTAGCTGCACAATATGAAAGACTCTTGACGCCAGAATAATTCGGTGGTATTTCACCCTGCACCAGTACGTGTTTACCATACAGCTGGAAAAGAAAACGCAAATGCTGATTGTCTGTCCTGGGTGGGGGAGGATCAGGTGCCCAACCCTGGAGATTGGGAGCTAATCTTAATGGTGGGGGGTGGAGGGAATCTTGGGCCTTACAAACTAAGAACTGCTATTTGTTTGTCTGTTTGCCTGGCCCTCCCTGTTCTCAGGACCTGAGGCTTGAAGGGACCGCTGGGCATTTATTTGCAGACCTGAGAACAGGTCTGGACCCAGGACTAAGCCGAACGGCTTACAAAACCTCTGTTCAAAGTGGGGGAGGGAGCGGCTTCATGCTTCTGGAAAAGGTAAGGCTGAGGGCTAGCCCCTCCCCCCCCAGCAGCCCTTCAATGCTGTCTGAAGCGCACCACCCTGGAGCAGCAGTCAGGAGTCCTGGGCCTTTTTGAATCGCTGAGCCCTGGGGCAGTTGTCCCCTTTCCACACCCACATCAGTGAAATTGGTTGATGCATAGTGCAGTGCACCATGGGTAGGTATCCCAGAGTCCAACTCCTCATCATTCACCCCTCTGTCTTTTGGGAGATTTGAGCAATTCATGGTGGAGCAGAAATAAATTGCACATGGGTGACTGCGGCTCAGGAGTGACATTTCCATCATGCAACTTTCTCCATATCTATCCCATAATTGTCACATCTTTTTAAAAAAAAATCACACAAACACATGCAGCCCCCTCGCTGTCCACCATGTCAGAAGCATGGAGCCCATGCAGTTCTGCGGTATTATTATGAGCATTGCAAACCAAGGATATGGAATCCTCTGGTATAACAGAGCCACAAGAAGAACCAGAGCAGCAGGGAACATGTGGATTTCATTGGGAACATAGCTAAAACCAATTCAAAGTTGTTGGTGGAGGTCATGGAGCTGCAGATGGCAGAGCTCCACTTCTGGATCTGAGAAATGAGCAGCGACTGGTGGCATCATCTTGTAATTTAGGTTTGGGATGATGAGCTGTGGCTGCAGCAGCCACAATCTTGAATCTGTGTGTTGCACTCTCTGCATTCCCTCTACGAATGAGAGCTGCAGTGACTGTGGAAAAGTAAATGGCAATCTCAAAGTGGAGGCAGTTGTCATGCAAGTTTGTAGGGCTGTTAATTGTCTTCTGCTATACAGGACTGAGACTCTCAGTCATGTGCAGGAACTAGTGGATGGATTTACAGCAATGGGGGTCCCATACTATGGTCGGGTTATAGATGGCTTTTGTATCTCTATTTTGGCACCAGCCCACCTTGCCACAGAGCACATCAACCAACAGGGTTTACTTTTCTGTAGTTAGGCAAGTGTTGGTGCATCACTCGGGTGCTTCACAGACATCAGTGTTGGCTGGTCAGAGGCAGCAGTGCGGGGTGGCAGGTGAGAACTGGTCTGCGTGAGGAGCTGGTTTTGAAACTAGCTCCCTTCACGGACCGGCTCCTGCCAGCTGCCCCATGCTGCTTGCCTCTGATAGAGATGGCACGAGATGACAGGGGGCTCCCCAGGAGTGGGGCCGGGAGCCCCAGGGACTATCAAATAGTTGTGCAAATGCTTAAAATTTCATGCAGTTACACCACTATTCAATTACATGCCATCGCACATCCCTACTAAGCACTCAACCTTGAGCTATGTAGCTGAGGGAGGTTGAGCATTTTAACAGTCAGTTACAGTAATGCCCCTTAAATTGCTGGGGGATGTTAGGAATTGTGTGGTGCTTGGGATAAATTTGGAATACCATACTGTTAATGCTCCTGTTATTTTTATGATGATACTTGTACCCTTATCATCATACTCTGTGTGTGTCATGGTTTCCATGACTTCTGTTGCCCTGCACAGTAACACACAGTGGGTGCTTTCAGGAGACACTAGGCATTCTGTATCATACATTGTGAAATAATAAAGATAAATTATGTTCCCCAAAATAGATTTTATGGTGTACCAAAAGCAGTGCGTAGTATCTATGTGCTATTAAAAGACAAATACAATAAAAACTTCTAAAATAAAGGAACAAAACTAAATCCTGGGGGAAAGAGTATTCATGTCCATTTCACTCCATTTTGGCTACACATTTAGCAACCATGACTCCCTCAGTTCAGTGTATGTGAATCCGTATCTACACTGCCCCCTCAGTATGGAGTGGTAGGGGGTTTGACTCCCAGTGCCACATGGAATGAGGTTTGTGCGTTAAAACAGAGTTCTCCACTGACTGCAAGAGAGATGAGTCTATGCTTGTTGAACTTGTAGATCCACAAGAGTTTGCACCATCTCTGTTTGCTGGTGGAGCAGGTCCATTATTTCCTGGTGTATCATCTTGTCCTTTTCCTGCTGGGACTCCTGGGCCTTTCTCCTACCTGCTGTTTCTTTTTCATTACAGTCTGATATATTCCCCCTCCAGGGTCTCTGTTCACAGTCTGATGGATCTCACTCTGTAAATATGATGTCCCAAGTTATCTTCTTTCTCTTCCTTGTCTGGTTCAGGCATTTGACGGGTGTGGAGGAGGCATCCCTCAAACCTGCAATGGCAGCAGCTAAAGATAGACCCACAGAGGTACTACTGTCAGTTTAGTCACAATGAATAGCAGAAGTTATGATTGAGAACTCCTTTCCCTGGCTCCCCTAACATTTTATACAAAGCATCCTAATTGATGCTTCAGCTTCAGAGCATTTGTGCTCAGCACTGCTCTCCAGTTCCAGCCATGGTAAATATGGCCTGTCGGGAGGTGGGAGGAGAGTGGGAGCAGTCAGTGGGAGCAGTGTCTGAGTAGAATGAATTTTCTTATGTGCACCAATTTGGAGGTGCTGTTTGCAGCCTTCTTTTCCCCTGAGGAGCGCCATCTCAGATTGTGGATGGGAGGGAGCAACTTTAATCATGATTTCATGGGCTTTTTAGGCACTTGACAGTTCTAGTTTTCTGGCAAATAATTTAGCAATTAGCTGACAGGAGCTCTGTATCCAATTCCTATATAAAAGAAAGGCAAATATTAGACCCACTCAGCTCTAATAACGTGTTCTGACATCTTGTGGCAAATCATTTAGGAGACATTTAGGTTTAAAATTTCAGTATATATTCTTACTTTGGTTCTGCCTCTGCAGAGGGAGTGAAATCCCATTAGAACTCCTGGGTTCTATCTCAGCTCTGGGGGAGGAGTGGGGTCTAGTGCTTTACTGCAGGGGCAGCTGCATGTGGGTTCTATGGAAGGACATCATAATGGCCAGAATGGGTCAGACCAAAGGTCCATCCAGCCCAGTATCTTATCTTCTTACAGTAGCAAATGCTAAGTGCTTCAGAGGGAAGGAACACAGCAGGCAATCATTGAGTGATTCAGCCCATCTCATTCCCAGCTTCTGTAAAACAGAGGTGAGGGACATGCAGAACATGGTGTTGGATCTCTGCCCATGCTGGCTAATAGCCATTGATGGACCTATTCTCCATGAACTTATCTAGTTCTTTTTTGAAACCTGTTATAGTACCCATGTGGCTGCACATTATGCCAAAATTTTTATGGTTGACCTAGAAAAATGTTTCCTCAGCTCTCCTCCCCTAGCATCCTTCCTCTACTTGTGCTACATGAATGACATTTTCATCATATGGACCCCTGGGAAGGAGGCCTTTGAAGAATTCCAACACGATTTCAACAGTTTCCACCCTACCATCAATCTCAGCCAGGAACAGTCCACACAAGAGATTCACTTCCTGGACACTACGCTACAGGTTGGACCTCTCTGGTCCAGCACCCTCCCAGACCTGACCAGTCCTGAATGAGAGAATTTGCCAGACCAGGGGGGAGTTCCCTCCTACCGGCCTCCCAGCCTCCCGCCTGCTGAGCTTCTGGGCTGTTACAGCCCCAGCAGCCCAGACTGCCGCATCCCCAGCCCCACTACCGGGGCTGCCGCGTCCCCGGCCACAGCTCTGCTACCATGGCTGCCGTGGTTGCTGCATCCCCAACCCTGTTACAGGGGCTACCCCAGCCCCAGCTGCACTACCGGGACTCTGGCCCTGGTCCCAGCCCCAGCTCTGTCAGGCTCTGAGCCGCCAGCCCTCTTGCCATTGGGGCTCTTAGCCAGAACTCCCTGGTCCAGGAACATCGGATGGCAGGGACCACGGATGTTGCTGGACCAGAGAGTCCTATTTTTGGGAGGTCCAACTGTACAAATAAATGATTGTCACATAAACACCATCCTATATCAGAAACCTACTAACCGCTATTCTTACCTACATGCCTCTAGTTTCCATCCAGGACACACAATCCATTGTCTACAACCAAGCCTTAAGATACGACTATATCTGCACCAATCCCTCAGATGGAGATAGAGGTCTTTTATCAAGATCTTTGTCAAGCATTCTTAAACTAAAATACCCCCCTGAAGAAACAGATTGATAGAGCCAGATGGTACCCAGGAGTCACCTACTACAGGACAGACCCAACAAGGAAAATAACAGAACATCACTGGCCATCACCCCCAGCTACAACCCCTCCAGAACATCATTGACAATCTAAACCTCTCCGAGAAAACGATCCCTCACTCTCACAGACCTTGGGAGACAGGCCAGTCCTCGCCTACAGACAGCCCCCTAACCTGTAGCAAATACTTACCAGCAGACATGCATAGAAACACCTATCGAGAAACACCTACCCAGGAACCTATTCTTATGACAAACCCCAATGTCAGTTCTATCCACATAGCTATACAAGTGACACAATCACAGGACCTAGCCACATAAGCCACGCCATTAGGGACTCATCCACCTGCACATCCACTAATATAATATATGCCATTGTGTGCCAGCAATGCTCCTCTGCCATGTATATTGGCTAAACTGGACGATCTCTACACCAAGGGAAGTCGCAGGGCCACACCATTTCCCACTGCTCCCGCTGGCTAGAAACAACAAACCAGAGCCAATGGGAGCTGTGAGGCTCCAAGACTACAGATCCTTTAGGTAGACAAAGAAGCGCTGTCCTTCTAGTGGCATTCCCAAAGCGGGCCCACAGCCCATGTTGAGAAACACTGCTCTAACCAGTTACCAGTCCATGAGAAGACCTTCCCTCTTATCCCATGACAGATTACTTAAGAACATTTGGTGAGGGACTTTGTCAAAGGCTTTCTGGAACACTATATCCACTGGTTCTCCTTTGAGTGGTGTCCCTGTGGGTGCTCCACTCAGGTCTTGGTGCACGCACACGCTGGCAATCGGAGTTTTTTGCCTAGTAGGGCCTTCCCTCACCGTACATGCACAGTCACCTTCTCTCTCTGTTTTCATCCATTAGCTGTGCATGCGGTGCAGGACCCCCTCAGTTCCTTTTCTACCATCCTCAGCAGAAGACGGAGTCACAGCAGTCGCAGGGCGTTTTTTCCTTCTGGTTTTTCTCCAAGTTTCTGAACCCTACAAGTTCTTCTCCTCAAAATGCAGAAACTCGGTGCTCACATCTGAGGGGCATGCTTCCTGCATAAAGTGTCTTGGTGAAGGCCATGTGGCACAGAAATGCCCTCACTGCCAGAACATGATGGCCAGAGCCAGAGAAGTCCGCGAAATGAGACTTAAAAGCCTCCTATGGGAGAAATCCCCAGTATAAGACCATGCCACAGGACTAGGAACATAATCGGCTAGAAATTTTTGGCAGAAGTTTACTCCTCTGCCACCCTCCATTTCCTAATATCAAATTATAGTGCTCTCCCGGCTAACTACAACCACGCAAATTATACTTGGCTACAAGAGCTCCTGCAAGACCTTCCAGAGCAAAAGAGACCCCAGCTCCAATTCATAATGAAGGAGGGTTAATCAATAGCGCAAACAGCCCTTCAGGCATCTATGGATGTGGTGGACACAGCAGCCAGGGCCACAACAACTGCGATAATAATGCACAGAGCTTCATGGTTACAATCTTCTGGAGTCCCAAGGGAGCTGCAGACCAAAGTAGAAGACCTCCCGTTTGACAGGAACCAACTCTTTGCAGCCAAGACAGACGAAGTCCTCCATTCAATGGACTCCTGCACCATACTGTGAACCTTAGGCAGGCGCAGGTATACTCCGTATCCAAGACCGAGAGCTGCAGAGACCATATCATCACAGACTCAAAAAACGGTCCAGCAGAAGGAGGGCACAACACAAGCAGTCCTTCAACAACCAACCCACCACATTCAAGCAGCAAACTTGAAGATGTGGTCGAGGATCTGAGCGACCACCCCAGTGATCCAGTGCATATGACCCCTATTTTCCACTACCGTCTGAGGCCCTTTTAGCATCAATGGACCCTCATCACTACAGACAAGTGGGTTCTTGAGATCATCAATACTGGCTACACAAACCCCTTCATTTCTATTCCTCCTCCCCAACCTCCTTCCCTGTCACTCTTCAGAGACCCCTCTCACAAGCCCCTTGTACAAGTAGAGGTGCAAAAACTAGTCAGCTTAGGGCCAGTCCCTCCAGAATTTCAAGGAATAGGAAGAGAAGAGAAGAGTGAGGGGAATTTGATAGCAGCCTTCAATTTCCTGAAGGAAGGTTCCAAAGAGGATGGAGAGAGGCTGTTCTCAGTAGTGACGGATGGCAGAACAAGGAGCAATGGTCTCAAGTTACGGTGGGGGAGGTCTAGGTTCGATATTAAGAAAAACTATTTTACTAAGAGGGTGGTGAAGTACTGGAATGGGCTACCTAGGGAGGGTAGAGTCTCCATACCTAGAGGTTTTTATGTCCAGTCTTGACAAAGCCCTGGTTGGGATGATTTAGTTGGGGTTGGTCCTGCTTTGGGCAGGGGGCTGGACTCAATGCTTTCCTGAGGCCTCTTCCAGCCGTAGGATTCTAGGATTCATACCCTGGACCACCCACCCTTCTGTACGCCTTTCTATCAACCCCCTTGCTCTCTGGGGTGATCAACAAGATTCACGCCGACCAAGCCACAGTGATTCTAATAGAGCTCTACTGACCAAGGCAACCGTGATTTCCCTACCTGAATCATCTATCAATTGCTCACCCAATTACCCTCCCCATCAGACCCTACTTGCTGACCCAACATCAAGGCAAAACACTCCACCCCAATCTGAGGGCTCTCAAACTCACAGCATAACTTCTTCATGGTTCTAAAATGAGGAACTTACCTATTCCAAGAGAGTGAAGCAGATCCTCTTGAATAGTCGGCGCTCTTCTCCGAGGTATACCTATCAAAACAAATGGAGACTATTTCAAGAGTGGTGTGGTCAACGTCCGCTGCAACCAAATACTGTTCTGATATCTACCATAGTTGAATACCTGATGGACCTTAGTGACACAGGCCTCTCTATCAGCTCCATTCGCATCCACCTATCCGCCATCACAGTTTTCTACGGGTCAGTGGATGGTCTCTCACTCTTTGCACATCCCATCACGAAGCGCTTCTTAGTAGGCTTGTGAAAGACACATCCAAATTTACATCTGCTGGTGCCACCTTGGGATTTAAAACTAGTGCTCGACACACTCACAAGAATACCTTTCAAACTACTAGCTACAGCCTCTCCACAACATCTAGCTATTAAAGTGGCCTTCATACTAGCTATAACCTCTGCCAGAAGGGTATGTGAAATTGCAGCCCTAATGACTCATCCACCATATACTGTTTTTACTAAGGACCTTAGATCTCACCCAAAGTTCCTTCCTTAAGTTATATCAGACTTCCATATTAATGAGCCCATTTATTTACCCACCTATTTTCCAAAACCCCACAGCTTCCCAAGTGAAGCGATTCTACGTACTCTGGATGCTAGATGGGCCTTTGCATTCTACATAGATCGAACCAAGGAATTCAGGAAATCAGACAGACTTTTTATTGCTGTGTCCGGCCCCCACATACAGCCATCTCTGCGCAGCATATCTCCAAGTAGATTGCCAATTGCATATACACCTCATACCATCTTCAGAGAAGGGAACCATCTCAGGCTATCACCATGCATTTCAATCATGCGATGGCCACATCAACTGCTTTCCTGCATAATGTACCTGTAGAGCAGTGACATGGTCTTAACGT
Organism: Rafetus swinhoei; assembly: GCA_019425775.1. Lineage (NCBI taxonomy): Eukaryota > Metazoa > Chordata > Testudines > Trionychidae > Rafetus > Rafetus swinhoei. The sequence goes on from CM033449.1 coordinate 121,242,492, forward strand.
CAAACTTTCACACAACATTACGCTCTGCAGCAGGGTCCCATACTTACCACCACTTTAGCCGATGCAGTCTTTGCCTCTTCTCACAATTGACTCCAAGACCCACCACCATGAGCATCGGGTACTGCTAGCTAGTCACCTGAGTGGAGCATCCACAGGGGCACCACTTGAAGGAGAAGATGACATTGTTCAGTAACATCACATTGTGCAGTAACGATGGTTCTTCACGATGCACGCATCTCAAAGAATCACTGTTACTGCACACTGTGACGATACTGCACAATGTTGTCTTCTCCTGCAAGTGGTGTCCCTGTGGATACTCCACTACCCTTCCCTTCCTTCTTGTTACTTTGAGTCTGTTAGAAGATTTCTGGTTGAAAAGGAATGGAGGGGAACCCGCATTACGCGTGCAGCTAATGGACAAAAACAGCATGAGTCGGCAACTGCGGATTTGCAACGTGGGAAGGCACAGCTAGGCAAAAATCTCTGATCACCAGCGTGAGGACGCACCGAGACCTGTGTGGAGCACCCACAGGGATACGCATATCGAAGAACCATTGTTACTGCACAGGGTGAGTAATTTTTTCATTCCCCTTGTCCACATGCACTTTGACTCCCTCAAAGAATTCTGATAGATTGGTCAGGCATGATTTTCCTTTACATAAACCATGTTGACTCATCCCCCCCAAAGTTATGTTCATTCATGTGTCTGACCATTCTGATCTTTATTATAGTTTCAACCAGTACTGAAGTTAGACTTACTGGCATTTAATTGCCAGGCCACTAGAGCCCTTTTAAAAATCAGTGTCACATTAGCTATCCTCCAGTCATTTGGTACAGATGCTGATTTAAGGGTAGTTTATAAACTATGGTTAGTAGTTCTGCAATTTCACATTTGAGTTCTGTTGATGTGTTACTGTTTAGTTTATCAGTTCATTCCAAAACCACCTTTCATGACACCTCAGTCTGGGATGGTTCCTCAGATTTGTCACCTAAAAAGAATGGCTCAGGTTTGGGAATCTCCCTCACATCCTCAGATGTGAAGACCGATTCAAAGAATTCATTTAGTTTCACCACAATGGCATTATCGTCCTTGATCAGTCTGTTAGCATCTCGAGATCCAGTAGCTTCACTGGTTGTTTTAGCAGGCTTCCTGCTTCTGATGTACTTAAAAAACATTTTGCTATTACTTTTTGAGTTTTTCAGTAACTGTTCTGCAAATTCTTATTTAACCTTCATCATTATATTTTTATACTTCATTTGACAGAGTTTATGCTCCTTTCTATTTTCCTCACTAGGATTTAATTTCCACTTTTTAAACAATGCCTTTTTATCACTCTGTTTCTTTTACTTGATTTTTAAGCAACAGAGGCACTTTTTTTGGTTCTCTTACACAATAAGAGAGTGTGATGGGGAGAGTGTACCTCAACCTGATGGGGGGGCTAAGACTCTGTGGGTGGAGGAAGTACCGCCCCTTTTCCCAGACTGGGACCGCCAGGGGGGACCGCCAGAAGGGATGGAGCTCAGGCCGGAGCTCCTGAGCCTCCCCTGCAGCAGCAGCAGCAGCCGCCACAACCACAGTCGCCCCAGGAGCAGCGAACCAAGCAGCAGTCACTTCAGCCGCAGACCCAGTGACAGCCCCGACCAGGGAGGCCATGCAGGAGGGTGGGACCCTCTGAGCAATGCCCTGAGAGCTGAGCAGCGCCGGGGACGGTAGGAAGTGGCCCAGGGCAGAGGATTGTCCCCCGGGAGCTCAGCGTGCTTCATCCGCTGAGCAGGCAGTGAGGAGATCCACTGCCAACAGGGCCCTGGCTGGGACCCAGTGGAGTGGGAGGGGCTACCCCCCACCCCACAACGACCCTGCTCCCTAACAGTTTGGGGAGACCTACCTGTGGCTTAGGCCTCTAGGCCGGAGTAACTCTGAGAAAGAGGAGTGTGTTGGAACTCAGTCTGCAGGGCCACATTTACCCTCATTAGCAGGAACTGTACTTTGGGACTAAGCCTGCAGGGCTGTATTTACCCTGATAAGGGGAACTGTGCTTGGGAGTAGGCCTGCAGGGCCATATTTACCCTGGTTAGAGGGAACTGTACTTTGGGACTAGGCCCAGAGGGCCATATTTGTCCTGTGAAAAACGGACATTGACCCCAACTTTGGGGCATCCTGACCATCAAGGAGTCCAGCCCCTTTACAGAGAGTAATTAGATTCTCACATCTGTATGGAATGAGTTATTGGTATCTAACTATAACCCAGTAGACACATGCCCACATCATAAAAGCTGCAATCCCACATGGCACTAATTGGCAGAGCCTTAATAGAGAGAATAAAATTGTATGGTTATTGAAACTGTATTATGCTACGTTTTGCTCCTCTGAGGTGACTACTCTGCCTTCAGATTAAGGTAGATAGGCATTGCAGTATTGGGAAGTTTGTATGGCCACTTGCTGCTTTTATACCTGCTCTCTGGAGACATAGGAGTTCATTTCCCATGGTGTCACCTTCCAACGGCACTACATTTCATTCATTTTTTAAAAAAGTTGTTGGGTGAGGCTTTTTGATTTCTTCGCCATTTTAATCTTAAAAAGAAAGAGGAAAAAAACAGAAAGTGCTCATCTGACAGGTATCTTGTTGGTCCATAAATGCTCAGTGCGTGCGCATGTGCGTGTGCACGTGTGTGTATGCACTTTCAAGGGTATTTATGCCAGAAATCAGCCCTGCTGCCTTTGAGAAACCTCAAATGTGGAATTATTAACATGCGGATAAATAGCAGAGTAAGTGTAACAATGTGCAATAAAAAGAAACCAAGTAGGGTTTTGCGAACCAGTCATGACTCGTGGCTTGCAATGAGGCAAATGTAAGTGTAACCTTGGCTTATATAACTGTTGTAGTTGACTGACTGGCAGATTGTCTAGTCATTCTTTGATTTGGCTATTTTTATATACTTGTAATTCATTTATCCTTTCCTTTCACCTTGAAAGAAAATGACTCTTGTGCTTTTTGCAATGTTTGTTTTTTTCCTCCAGCAAGGAATTTTACATATATTCCAGAGGCATGCTTGTTTGGGTTCTTTTTACAAGCACTTTTAACCTTGGACAGAGACATACATATAAAGTATGCCTTTGTAGCCCAGGGCTTTTGCCCGTCATAGCTTTGTGCTGCAATTTGGAACAGAGAGGAAAAGGAGACAAGTTTGTTCCTGGTTGGGTATGTTGAGAGAGTATCAGGAATGAGACTGTCATTGACTGACTGAAAAGCAAAAGTCACAACCTTGCCCACTTTGGGGCAATAGGCAGAGCTTTACTAGCAAGGCATTCCATTTTCTGACACTACCTCCTGCCAGCATTGGCAGCTCAGGGGGATGAAGGAATGCAGATTTTCAGTGAAAATGGACCATCCTTTCAAAGGAAAACATTAAACTTTTGCCAAATCGGAACATTTCTGTAAACTTAAAAAGAAATGTTAACTTCTCTGATTTCAGTTTTACATTTCACAGCCTTAAGCCCTGATCCTACAAAAGGGCCTGCACTGATGGCTCTTTCCAAGATGGAGCCCCAGTTTGTAGCATGATGCACAGAAACCTGAGGGTAAGACTGGTACAGTCATCTATGATTCAGTGCAAAGTATGAAGATGCAGCAAAGTGAAGAGAAGCTGATTTTAATTCATGGAGAATGCTATATGTTATGGTATAATTAGGACCTTACCAAATTCACGGCCATGAAAAACACATCACAGGTCATGAAATCTGGTCTCCCCCTTGTGAAATCTGGTCTCTTCTGTGATTTCACGGGGGAGACCTATGTTTCTCAGGTTGTGGGTCCTGACCCAAAAAGGAGTTGTGAGGCAGTTACAAGGTTATTTTGTAATGTTAATACCATATCTTGGTTCAATGCATACTCGATGCCACGAATCCAGTAATTGCTCAAGCGGTTAAGGGGAGCCAAATATCTATCAACACGAGACTTAACGAAAGGGTATTGGCAAATACCTTTGCTTAACTCCTGGACACAGACTGCCTTCATCACCCTACATGGCCTTTACCAATTTGTCACAATGCTGTTTGAGCTACACGGAGCATCTGCCGCCTTCCAAAGGCTAATGAATAAAGTGCAGCAGCCTACATAGCTAGGGTTGCCAGATGGTTGAAACAAAAATACAGAACACTGCCCCCCAAAAAAAAAACACCAGGAAAAAATTCTGTTGAAGGAAAAAAAAGGGGGGAGAGACCAAAGTTGTTGAAGGGGGGAAAAAAAAGGACTCCAAGGACTTAAGCCAAAAAACAAATTAAAATAAAACAGCATTAAAACAGCATGTCCCGTTTAAGAGTGAGTGCAGGGATAGGAACAGGGGAGCGGTTGAGCACTAAGACCCATCCTTGGTCGGCAGCCATTTTGTGCCGGTAGCCTTGCGTAACCAAGTAAGCATGGAGGCTGGGGTCGGGAGGCTGGGGGTGTTGGGAGCCAAGGGAGGTTCGGGGGGGGAAGGGAGGAGTGGGGGGAAGCCGGGTGCTGAGTGTTTGTAGGGTTGCCAGGTGCCTGGCATTTTCGCCTCCTGGCCGGGGGAAAAAATCAGAAAATACCAGACATTTTAGGTGTCCAGTATTCTCTGAATTTTTTACCGGACAGGAGGCGAAAATACTGGACTGTCCAGGTGAATACCGGACACCTTGGCAACTCTATACATAGCAACAGGGTAGATCTCCTTCAACACCTCTATCATGTCCTCTAAGCTCTACAAGCATGTAGGCTCACCGCCAACCCAGTAAAATGCCACTTCAGGCAAGAGGAGGTAACCTATCTCAGGTACATGGTGGGAGGAGGTAAGCTGTGACCACTGATTGATAAGGTGCAAGTCGTATCGGAGACGCCAACCCTGAGGACAGAGAAGCAAGGGCATCAGATTTTAGGTTATCATCGATGTTTCATTCCTGGTTTTGCTACAATCGCAGCCCCTTTTTCAAGTCTGACTAAAAACTACCACCCTTGACAAGTCCAATATATGGATCAGTGCAAAGAGACCTTCCAGACCCTCAAAACTAACACAAAAACTGTCCTCATACATCCAGATTTGACAAAAGACTTTGTGCTTCAAACTGATGCCTCAGGACTAGAGTTGGGGGCTGTTCTGTCCCACGAGGTTGATGGAGAAGAACACACCTCATTCTATTTTTGAGCTGTAAATTATTCCCTGGGGAGAGACAGTACTCAAACATTGAGAAGGAGGTTCTAGAAGTAAAATGGACTCTTAATGCCCTATGTTGCTACCTGCTCAGAACTACCTTCAAGCTGATCACACACCCCTTCAATGGCTGCATAGTTGAAATATATCAACCCCCAGATCATGCAGTGGTACCTGTCCCCTTAGCCCTATGACTTCCGTGTGCTACATCATTCAATCTGCATTGTTGATTTCTTCTCCAGGCTGGGAGAGGAGGAAATAGGGAAGGAGCACCAGCAAGGTTATTACATATCCTCTTAAGGGGGAGGATATGTAATAGGGTGAGCATACCCCATACTAGGCCAGAGTAAATCCTGCCCCTCCAGCTGTACCGAGCATGCTCACCGTGCAGGGCCAGTATAAAAAGAAGCAGCTCAGTCTAGGAGAGATACTGGCTGTGTTTTGGAAGCTCCCGCTGAGAGCAGACCCTCCCAGCTGCTGCTCCAGGTTCCCCACAGGGACCAGAAAAAGCCTCCACAGCCAATGGAGCACCAGGGAGTAGCAGTGGGACTAACTCTCTTGCTTAAAGTTAAGCATGTGCATAAGTACTTGTCTGGTTTAGAACTAGAATGCTCAGCGCCTTCCAAAACTGTCTCCCTGGGCTGTGGGAGTCAAGGAGAGGACTCAGCTGCCATAAAATCATGTTTCTTCTGCTACTGTACTCTAGAAAAATGTCTGTAGACTTCAGAGTGATTGGTAGGCATTCCCTTCTGGCCAAAATGAGAGTACTGTGTTATCACTTACTTTGTACGTGGAATTTCGCCCAGGGTTTCTCACCTTTTTTCCCCCCATGCTTATTACCATTACAAAGAAAGCATGAGTACAAGGGTATATTTCTCTGTAGCAATTACCCAAATTGTTCCTCTTCATATCCTATTCCTTTCCTCTCCTTTATAATTTATGAGTATCCTGTCATGCCAGTGGCATCAGCAAGAGTTTTAGATGCTACAAAATGTATCTATTTATTTGAGCTTTGGGGAAGGAAGAGCATGAAGGGGGCTGATGTCTGAGAGACAGTGGTGCTTGGTGTTTTTGTTTTTTGTTCTTAATTAGTTGTTTTGTGGGTGGCATGTTTGGGTTTTATTTCATGAGGATTTTTTTTTTTCATATATTGAAGTTATTGGGACAGATCCTTAGTGCAACTTGACAGAGCTTCGTTAATCTCAGTGGAGTTATCTCAGTTTATACTAGATGAGGATCTGCAGCACCATCCCAAGGGAGTGCAGAGCCTAGGACAACCCCCGACCCCATTCCACCCTTTCCCCCAATGTACTTCCCCAGAGCAACACGAGCCTAGTCTCCTGTTATCTGTAATTCTTTGGTCTAATGTTGGTTGTTGGATTTAGGGTGCGGACACAAGGTGGTTCTGACAGCCTGTTAGATACAGTCAGACTCTTTGATCTGATGGTCCCTACTGACCTTACTGTATGATTATGACTAGTGTAGGGCAGGAGACAATCAAATAGACAGTATGAGCATAGATTAATGGATAATGGGAATGTACTTCAGTCTCAGAAGAGCAACTTTGCAATATTCTACCCATTCTCCTCACCAGGTTGAGTAAAACATTTAAAAAAAATAAATCCTCATGATAAAGGGTCAGCCAATAAATTCTGTGCAAGGGTTGGTAAGTGTACATGTTAATTTTACAAAACTGCAGTCTCAGGAATAATCTTTGGTCTCCATTGTTGATCAGAAGCAACCAATGACACCTGACTTCCATATGAATTGGAAGAAATTGGTTTTGGAAATACAGACTCTGACTATAATCAGAAATACTGATTGAACCTCTAAAATCCAGGACACTCTGGTCCAGCAACAGGACCATGGATCTTGCTGGACCAGAGAACCACGGCTGGCCAGCTTCAGATGCACAGCCTGGGCTGAGCTGGCGGCCAGGAAGGCAACCCCAGCGGGTCTGGCACGGTGGGGAGCACAGTTTTGGCCAGGGCTGATGGCAAGGAGCATAGCCCCAGGCAGGGCTGGAAGCAGCAGAGCTGGCAGCCAGGAGCACAGCCCCGGTGGGGGCTGGCACAGTGGGGAGGGCAGCCCTGGCCAGCACTGGAGTCAGCGAGGCTGGTAGCTGGCCATCCCCTCATCCAGGTCATAAATAAAGATGTTAACAAAACCAGCTCTAGAACCACTGTTACGACACTCCACCCGATACTGACTGCCAACCAGACATTGAGCCATTGATCACTACCCGTTGAGCCTTACAATCTAGCCAGCTTTCTATCCACCTTACAGTCCATTTATCCAACCCATACTTCCTTAACTTGCTGGCAAGAATACTGTTGGAGACCACACTAAGGGTATGTCTAGACTGCATCCCTCTGTCGGCAGAGGGATGCAGATTAGGCAGGTCGACATTGCAAATGAGGCAGGGATTTAAATATCCTGTGCTAATTTGCACAACAGTGGCCGCTGCATTTTGCCGACTCAGCACTTTGTCGGTAAAAAGCGGCGGTCTAGAGGGGGAAAGGCTTTCTTTCTTGAGAGATCCCCCTCTAGACTGCCGCTTTTTGCCGACAAAGTGCTGAGCTGGCAAAATGTGGCGGCCATTTTTATGCAAATTAGGCACAGGATATTTAAATCCCTGCCTCATTTGCAATGTCGACTTGCCTAATCTGCATCCCTCTGCCGACAGAGGGATGCAGTCTAGACATACCCTAAAAGCTTTGCTAACGTCAAGGTATATCATATCCACCAACTTCCCCATGTCCACAGAGTCGTTTACCTCACCATAGAAGGCAATCAGGTTGGTCAGGCATAACTTGCCCTTGGTGAATCCATGTTGACTATGCCTGATCACTTTCCCCTCTTCCAAGTGCTTCAAAATGCATTCCTTGAGGATCCCCTCCATTATTTTTCTAGGGACTGACATGAGGCTGACTGGTCTATAGTTCCCTGGATTGTCCTTCTTCCCTTTTTTAAAGATGGGCACTACATTTGCCTTTTTCCAGTCATCTAGGACCTCTCCCTATCTCAATGAGTTTTCAAAGATAATGGCCAAAGACTCTTCAATGACAGTAGTCAACTTCCTCAGCATCCTCGGATGCATTAAATCCGGACCCATAGGTTTGTGTATGTCTGTCTTTTCTAAATAGTTCTTATCCTGTTCTTTCTCCACAGAGGGCTGCCCACCTCCTTCACATACCGCGTTGCCTAGTGTAGTCTAGGAGCTGAGCTTGTCTGTGAAGACAGAAGCAAAGAAAGCATTGAGTACTTCAGCTTTTCCCACATCATCTGTCACTAGGTTACCTCCCTCATCCAGTAAGACAGTCTGACACACATCTCACAAATAAATCCCTGTAGGTGTGTCACCAGCCCATCTTGCCAGTGCACATTGTCCCTTCCAGGATTAATGTCTACATCTCAGCACTAATAACTGTTGTATTCCCATGTGCATAAGGGAAATGGAGTTTCAAATACTACTAGCTAACAGTTTAGCTTTGCTTTTAGTGTGTAGCCTGCTAAATGACAGAGATGGCTATGACCACACCAACGTTTTGGGAAGCTATAGCCACTTTCCTTACAAAGCTCAGGGAATCCAGGTGTATCCCCTATAATCCATCGTCTTCACGTGATGGTAACATAGGATAGTATCTTATTCTGAGCATTTTGACTCATTTTGCTCAGCTCTGTAGCTCAAACTGGCAGGATGAAGTCTCTAGTTAAGGTAATCCCTTTCAAACTATTTTAATTTCTTATTTGCAGTGAGCTGTCTTTTTGTCTCTAATTCTTTTTGTCTTTCATTCATAATGACATATCTAGGTCCCTCAGATACCAAGAGAAAATAAACGGCAACCTATTAATAGAGGCCCCTGGAGAAAAATAAAACAAAACCTCCTCATATGATAACACCATAAAATTATAGCACTCCCAGGAAAAAGTCTGAAGTGAAAATCAAACAGTCTTGATTTCAGACACTTTTGTGTGTATGGAGGTAGTTTTCAAAACTGTTGCTCTGTGGTTCACATTTTCTATAACACATTGTAGGACAATGACTTTTGTTTTCTCCAAAATTAAAAGTCCAGAGGGGAGGCTGATGTTTCTGCTGGGGAAGAGCACAGGTTCATAGAATCATAGAACTGTAAGAGACCTTAGAAGGTCCAGGTTGTCATGGTGTTGTCAGTTCTTGCAGTTTTATTGCAATCCATGTTTATATTTTGTGCTTTTTAAAAAGTCCCTGTTCCTGGAGTCATGTGACGAGATCAGACTCTCAGCTTTCATTTGAAACAAAATGGTTCTATTCCTCTTCTTTATGAACAGAGGTTTGAAAATGTGAACACTAAAGACTCAAAAGCCAGGCAGCAAATAAAAAGAAGCCACTATTTATTTTATTGTTATTGTTATTAAATTTTGTGATTTAAGCAAATTTCATGGTTCTGAAGGCTTGATTAGTTACTGTTGAATCTTGGTGTTTGGCAGTATCAACACTTTTAACTGACCATTGGCACACTTCCAAATATTTCGGGGTTATCTGTAAACTTGTACTTTACTTGCAATTTTCAGAAGAGTGAGAGGGGATTTGATAGCAGCCTTCAACCACCTGAAGGGAGGTTCCAGAAAGTACGGGCTAGGCTATTAGCACTGGTAGCAGATGTTAGAATAAGAAGCAATGGTCTCAAGTTGTAGTGGGGGAGGTCTAAGTTGGATATTAGGAAAAACTATTTCACTAGGAGGATAATAAAGCACTGGAATGGGTTACCTAGGGAGGTGGTAGAATCTCCATCCTTAGACGCTTTTAAATTTCTGGCTTGACAAAGCCCAGGGAGCAGGCTGGGTCACTGTTGATCACTACCTGTTGAGTCCAATAATATATCCAACTTTTTATCCAATTTATAATCCATTAATCCAAGCCATACTTCTGTAACTAGTTGGCAAGAATTCTGTGGGAGACTACATTGAAATCTTTCCTAATCTCAAGGTATATCATGTCCACTGCTTTCCCCACATCCACAAAGCCAGTTATCTCATCATAGAAGCTAATCAGGTTGGTCAGGCATGACTTGTCCTTGGTGAATCCATGTTGGCTGTTCCTGATCACCTTGCTCTCCTCCAAGTGTTTCAAAATGGATTCCTTGACGATCTGCCCTATGATTTTTCTAGGGATTGAGGCGAAATGGACCAGTCTTTAGGTCCCCAAGTGCTCTTTCTTCCCTTTTTTAACGATGAGCACTACATTTCCCTTTTTCCAGTGATCTGGGATCTCCTCTGATCACCACAAGTTTTCAAAGATAATGGCCAGTGGCTCTTCAGTCACATCAGCCAACTGTCTCCGCATCCTCAGATCCATTTACATGGCTGACATTGGCATCAGTACACCCACTTTACATATGGCAAAATGGAGTCCCAGAGTGGTGATACAGAATCCTAGGGCTGGAAGAGACCTCAAGAGGTCGAGTCCAGCTCCCTGCCCAAAGCAGAACTAACGCCAACTAAATCATCCCAGCCTCGGCTTTGTCAAGCCAGAACATAAAAACCTTGGGGGCGGGAGAGATTCTACCACCTCCCTTGGTAACCCATTCCAGTACTTCACCACCCTCTTAGTGAAATAGGTTTTTCCTAATATCCAACCTAGACCTCCCCCACTACAACTTGAGACCATTGCTCTTCATTCTGCCATCTGTCACTACTGAGACCAGCCTCTCTCCATCCTCTTTGGAACCTCCCTTCCGGTAACTTAAAGGCTGCTATCAAATCCCCTGCCTCGCCCCCTTCTCTTCTGCAGTCTAAATGAGCCCAAATCCCTCAGCCTCTCCTCGTAGGTCATCTGCTCCAGCCCTCTAACCCCCTAGTAATTTTGGTTGCCTTCCACTAGACTCTCTCCAATGCATCCACATCTTTTCTATAGTGGGGACTCCAGAACTGAATGCAACACTCCAAATGTGGCCTCACCAATGCCAAATAAAGGGGATCTAGATCTGCTGGAAATGGTCCTCCTAATGCACCCTAATATGCCATTGGACTTCTTGGCTACAAGGGCACACTGTTGACTCTTATCCAGCATCTCATCCACTGTAATCCCCAGGTCCTTTTCTGCAGAACTGCTGCTTAGCCAGTCGGTCCCCAGCCTGTAACAATGCTTGGAATTCTTCCATCCCAAGTGAAATACTCTGCGCTTGTCCTTGTTGAACCTCATGAGATTTATTTTGGCCCAATCCTCCAGTTTGTCTAGGTCACTCTGGACCCTATCCCTACCCTCCAACACATCTACCTCTCCCCCTAGGTTAATGTCATCCACAAACTTTCTTAAGGTGCAATCCATCTCCTCTTCCAGGTCTTTAATAAAGATGTTGAACAAAACCGGCCCTAGAACTGATTCTTGGGGCACCCCGCTTGAAACTGACCACCAACTAGACATCGAGTCGTTGATCGCTACCCGTTGAGCTCAACAATCTAGCCAGCTTTCTGTCCACCTTACAGTCCATTTATCTAATCCATACTTCCTTAACTTGCTGGCAAGAATTATGTGGGAGGCAGTACCAAAAGCTTTGCTAAAGTCAAGTTATAGCACATCGACCAACTTCCCCATGTCCACAGAGCCAGTTACCTTATCACAGAAGGCAGTCAGGTTGGCCTGGCATCACTTGCCCTTGCTGAATCTGTGTTGACTATTCCTGATCACTTTCCTTTCTTCCAAGTGCTTCAAAATGGATTCCTTGAGGATCCCCGTCATGATTTTTCTGGGGTCTGAGGTGAGGCCGACCGGTGTTTAGTTCCCTGGATTGTCCTTCTTCCCTTTTTTAAAGATGGGCACTACATTTGCCTTTTTCCAGTCATCCAGGACCTCTCCCCATCTCCACGCGTTTCAAAGATAATAGCCAAAGGCTCTGTAATGACATCTGCAAACTCCCACAGCACCCTTGGATGCTTTAAATCTGACCCCATGGGTCTGTGTATGTCTAACTTTTCTAAATAGTTCTTAACCTGTTCTTCCTCCACAGAGGGCTGCCCACTTCCTTCCCTTACTGTGTTGCCTAGTGCAGTAGTCTGGGAGCTGACCTTATCTATGAAGACACAGGCAAAAAAAGCATGGAGTACTTCAGCTTTTCCCACATCATGTGTCACTAGATTATCTCCCTCATCCAGTAAAAGGTTAGGGATTACTTGCCCAAGGTCATTGAGCAAGCCAGCGGCAGATATAGAAGTATAGAATCCAGTATAATGAATCACTGCCTTATGCTCCCTGGACATGGATGTGTTGGAGAAGTTTTCATATGAATGTCTAGTGGGAGACACAGGCAACTTACTATGTAAAAGAACAAAGCAGGGATTTTCCATAGTGCTCGCCATTGATCTAGGTCTGCATCCATTGTCATCAATGGGAATGTTACCAGTGACTTCAGTAGGGAAGAGTTTGGCCAACTCTGAGATCTTTTTTAAAAGTATTCTTAGTTCAAAATGAGAGTTCCTCTGGAGTCATGAATAATTCTGCTTCCTCTGTCTAAAATTCTCCCTGCTCCCTGGAGAGTGTTTTTGATCTCCTGTTTTGCAATGATGCTGAGTTTAGCTGTGTTTTATCCAACACTTGGCTGTACCTCAGCAGTGGACAAACAATTGTGCACACAGGATATGCCTGTAGTTTGTAAATTAGTCTATTACAATTGTTGAGAATGCTTTTGAAAGATTATTAATGCAGATTTGTTTTCCAGTAGCACCTCCAGAATCAATCCTTGCATTTTCCTTAACATTAGTTCACAATATGTAATTTAGCAGTTCATTTTAGCAGATAGGTTTTACTTCATAAATACTAGTCTAAAAATACAAGAGACCTACTAGCTACTGTCTATCTTCAGTACTTCCACTGCATTATTAAAGTGTGTCTACACAGTACCCTTAGCTCAAAATAAGCTACGCAATTTACTCTACGCAAACTGAGTAGCTTATTTCGATGCTATTTCAAAATAGCTTATTTCGTAATTTGGCACTGTCTACACAGCGCCAAATTTCAAAATAACTCATTATTCTGAAATTCCCCTTAACCCTTGTGAAAGAAGGGTTACCAGGATATCGGAATAAGCCGTTCATTATTTCAAAATCTATTTCACAATAGCTATTTCAACTTACAGCTATTTCAGGATACTTCCCCGTATCCCAAAATAGGTCCACAGTGTAGACGTACTCTTAGGGACCTCACAATCTTCAGTGTAGGTCCTTTATATCTTGGTGATGTTATTGAAGTATTATAACTGGCATTATTCTGAAATCATAGAATCATAGAATATTAGGACTGGAAGGGACCTCAAGAGGTCATCGAGTCCAGTCCCCTGCCCTCATGGCAGGACCAGTCTAGTACTGTCTAGACCATCCCTGATAGACATTTATCTAACCTACTCTTAAATGTCTCCAGCGATGGAGATTCCACAACCTCCCTGGGCAATTTATTCCAGTGTTTAACCACCCTGACAGTTAGGATCCTTTTCCTAACGTCCAACCTAAACCTCCCTTGCTGCACTTTAAGCCCATTGCTTCTTGTTCTATCCTCAGAGGCCAAGATGAACAAGTTTTCTCCCTCTTCCTTATGACACCCTTTTAGATACCTGAAAACTGCTATCATGTTGTGGAGTAGTGGGGGTGCAGTCTGCTCTGTATCCCGGGGTTCCCCTATGTTGTGATGTGTGATTCTCACTGACTCGCCCACATGTTGTGATGTAGTGTCAGTACCTTGCTGGTTGCTATGCTTGGGCAGTGGGCTGTGGAGGACCCCCACTGGCAGTTGTCTGTAAGCACGGCCCAGCAAGAGGGGCCTCAGGGCGGTTCTACTTGTTAAGGGAAGAGACAGGACAAAGGAAGTGTGTGCTGGGGGAAGGGTCAGTCTTGGGCTGGAATCATGGAGGAACCAGTCTAAGGAGAGGGCTGGAATCCAGGGGCATAGGGACCCCATCTCAAGAGTTCTGAGGTATCCTGGCCCAGACTCCTGTAAACACATCACGTCTATGCTGTGCTATATCCTAGAGAAGCAATAAACGCGCCCCTCCCCCCATTCTACTGGCTGGCAGAGTCTGTTCTTGTTGCTACGGGGGTGCAGGATCAGGGGAACCCCGACTGCGCCGTCACACATTTCCCCCCTCAATCTTCTCTTTTCCAAACTAAACAAACCCAATTCTTTCAGCCTTCCTTCATAGGTCATGTTCTCTAGACCTTTAATCATTTTTGTTGCTCTTCTCTGGACCCTCTCCAATTTCTCCACATCTTTCTTGAAATGTGGTGCCCAGAACTGGACACAATACTCCAACTGAGGCCTAACCAGTGTAGAGTAGAGCGGAAGAATGACTTCTCGTGTCTTGCTCACAACACACCTGTTAATGCATCCCAGAATCATGTAGCTTTTTTTGCAGTAGTGTCACATGGTTGACTCATATTTAGCTTGTGGCCCACTATAACCCCTAGATCCCTTTCTGCCATACTCCTTCCTAGACAGTCGCTTCCCATTCTGTATGTGTGAAACTGATTGTTCCTTCCTAAGTGGAGCACTTTGCATTTGTCTTTATTAAACTTTTTCATCCTGTTTACCTCAGACCATTTCTCCAATTTGTCCAGATCACTCTGAATTATGACTCTATCCTCCAAAGCAGTTGCAACCCCTCCCAGCTTGGTATCATCTGCAAACTTAATAAGCGTACTTTCAGTGCCAATATCTAAATCGTTGATGAAGATATTGAACAGAGCTGGTCCCAAAACATACCCCTGCGGAACCCCACTTGTTATACCTTTCCAGCAGGATTGAGAACCATTAATAACTACTCTCTGAGTACTGTTATCCAGCCAGTTATGCACCCACCTTATAGTAGCCCCATCTAAGTTGTATTTGCCTAGTTTATTGATAAGAATATCATGCGAGACCATATCAAATGCCTTACTAAAGTCTAGGTATACCACATCCACTGCTTCTCCCTTGTCCACAAGACTCGATATCGTATCAAAGAAAGCTATCAGATTGGTTTGACATGATTTGTTCTTTACAAATCCATGCTGGCTGTTCCCTATCACCTTACCACCTTCCAAGTGTTTGCAGATGATTTCCTTAATTACTTGCTCCATTAACTTCCCTGGCACAGAAGTTAAACTAACTGGTCTGTAGTTTCCTTGGTTGTTCTTATTCCTCTTTTTATAGATGGGCACTATATTTGCTCTTTTCCAGTCTTTTGGAATCTCTCCTGTCTCCCATGATTTTCCAAAGATGATAGCTAGAGGCTCAGATACCTCCTCTATCAGCTCCTTGAGTATTCTAGGATGCATTTCATCAGGCCCTGGTGACTTGCAGGCATCTAACTTTTCTAAGTGATTTTTAACTTGTTCTTTTTTTATTTTATCTTCTAAACCTACTCCCTTCCCACTAGCATTCACTATGTTAGGCATTCCTTCATCAGAAATAACATAGTCCACGTCTACACTACAAGCAGTTATTTCGACAGAACGTCAAAATAATGTCAAGCTGGAGGACTTCTTACTCAAATGCCTGTAACCCTCATTTTACGAGGAGTAAGGGAAGTTGGAGGGAGAGTGCTCTTCCTTGGACTTCCTGCTGTATAGATGGTGCTAAAAGCCAAAATAAGCTATTTCAACTTATGCTACACAGTTAATGTAGCTCAAGTTGCATAGCTTATTTCGACTCTAGCCTTGCTTTGTAAATGTTCCCTAAGTGACTTGCCCATGGTCGCATAGGAAGTCTGGCTCATTACAGGAATTTGAACCTGGATTTCCCATGTCTCAGGTTAACGCCATAACCATGGGACCAAACTTCCTTTCCGCAGGAACAGACAAACTTTATTTATTGAATTTTGACTGCAGAACATTTTCCACAAAGCAGCAACACAATACAGATCCCACTTCCATATTTTTGATAACTTTTGATGCCAGGTCAATCACATGGCTAAGTGAATGCACAACATTCTTACTCTATCATTCAACGACCAGGGCAGATTTTGATGTATTTTGTAGCATTCAACAACCAGGGCAGATTTTGATGCATTTGCAGCTAGCAGCTATCTCTTGGAAATAATCATATGAAAAATATCATAAATAACAATAAATAATCGTATGAAAATATTTGAAATTCTGATTGCTGTTAATGCTGTGTTTCCTTCTTTTATAGGTTGGCTCTACAATAAAGTTGTTCCTGACAGGAACCCCCTTTATACAAACACTGCTCTGCTAGAGCATTGCTGGAGGAAGCTAATTGCAAACTACAGCTCAGGCAAATTCCATGGGGACGGTGCCCGATCCTGTGAGGTCTGCCAAACTTTTGTTGGTTGCCGCTTCTGATGAGAAAGATGGCCTGGGAGATCTGCAATCCAGTACGCACCAGCACAAACAAACAAGCATAGAGAGGAGCAGTAATGGCATTTCTTACACCACAGCTGAACCTACTGGAGTTTGCTTGTTTGATCTGAACTGTACTGTAGTTTCCGACATTCAAAGGGGTGAGCAACTCTGTGGGGATGACACTAGCCAGCCAGACATGTTTTTGCCTGGGTCCTTCAGCCAACCTGAAGAAGTGTCTCCTGCATATACTGAGTCAGCCAGTAACTCAGAGCAAAAAGGCAACAGTGACTCCCCAGAGCAAGCACAGATTTTAGCAAGAACCTGTGCAGCTGGGCATGCAACAGATATGATGCCAGCTACCCTCAATACCAACCAGCTTATGCAAAGTGACCCATCAAGATCACTGGCACAAGCTGATGACTGTGCAATGAAGGTCTGTGGAACGAATGATACAGCAGAACTTCAGGAGTTAAACTATTCTTCCCCAGGCAACGCTATCAAGAGCTGTGAGTCCAGTCACCATTCTTCTCGGGCAAATACCCTGCAAAGAATACAAATGAAAAAAGAAACAATGGTGGAAATAACTGACCCAGGCTTCTCTCTGGCAGTCACTCCAGTGAGGGACTTTGATCTGAGGATCAGGCCACAAGTTAATTCAGAAGCAGAGATAAGAGCTGCAAATGATGTGAATTCCTGTCCCACTTTTAGGACTGCACTTGCACAGAGGAATGAGGCTTTACCACAATCTGGCTTTAAAGGATCGCAGCCAGCATGCAAGCCAGAGATGGAGAAAACAGAGCCAATGCTGCTCCAGCTTTCCAGGTTCAGAGACACAGGTACGATGACAGTTCAGCCTGAGGGCACAGTTCAAGAGGCAGTAAACAGGACATGGTGTGATGCTGAGGTGCAGGCAGTGGCCAGTATGGAAAGCAAGTCAGCTTCCACCAGCCCAAGTATGCTTGCTGCATTTCTGCGGGGAAATCCTCCTCCAGAGGCAAAAGAGCAATTGCATATCATTTATCAGAGTAGTGATGGGCTGACTCAATCAGAACTTGTTGGTGACTTTGCATCACTCAAAAAGCCAGCCTGGTGTCCTGGTATCATGTCAGAAGCGTCTGTCCCAGCAGCTGTCACAGATACAGTGAAAGCTCAGCCTGCCAAACTGCAAAAGCATCAAGAAGATCCACCTGACACCCTCTGTCCTCTGCTGCCAGGTAACACAGCACTTGCCTGTCCATGTCCACAAAGGGTCAGGAACACCCAAGAAATATTTGCTGATAAGGCAGAAACACAGGCAGTCTGCTTGACCAGAGATAGCGCTGACATTCCTCAGCTGTCATCAGATGCTGCAGTCTTACTGAAGGCAAAACCTGTTTACCAGATTATGGTTAACACCAGTAATCAGCCTGCAGCACCTCAGCAGGCTGGAGAGGGTGAGCCCCACCCATCTCTATTTGCAGCAATCCCTGAAGCCAGCAACAATTTTCCACACCATGTCAGTGATTCAGAAAGTAAGCAGTCACCCGGGCATGTCTCCCATGGGACTGAGCAGGCAGAGACCCTGTGCAGCACAGCTGGTGGCAGCACTGATAGAAAGCGTTCGCAGTTCCAGAGTGCTGAAGAAATGCAAATCAGTCCAGTTAATGTCAAAACAGAGATAAAGCCAAAGGAGGAGGAAAAGCTATTGTTGTTTGATGCTAAAGTTAGGGCAAACACCCCTACTAGAGCTGCTGCAGGCTCTGTAAAGGTATATGCACCAAGCACAGTTCAAACAGAGCAGGGTAAAGTACTAGAAGAAAGTAATCAGCCAAAGAAGTCCAGCAGCCTGTGTCTGCAAGCAGGACTGACATCTGAGTTGAATGTGAATTCTACCCATGACGCCCATATACTGGTGACACCAACAGCTCCACTGCACCAAGTCAGCAAGGCCAGTGAAATCAGGAAGGAACCAACAGTTTGTTCTGCCTCTGCTCCACCATTGCCACATGTTGGGGAAAAGAAGAAAAAGCCCACGATAGCCACAGAGACAAAAGTGCACGTGCAGCAATCCAAGTACGTCAGAGATGTTGTATGGGATGAACAAGGCATGACATGGGAGGTGTATGGTGCTTCCTTAGACCCAGAGTCACTGGGGATTGCGATCCAAAATCACTTACAAAGACAAATACGAGAACATGAGAAACTGATCAGGGCACAAAGCACCCAGACCCGGAAATCAATTTCCTCAGATACATCTTCAAATAAGAAACTTAAAGGGAGGCAGCATAATGTGTTTCAGTCCATTCTGCAGAACTTTAGGCGACCTAACTGCTGTGTCCGACCTGCTCCTTCTTCTGTGTTAGACTGATAGGGGTTTGTGTGTCCACAGGTACCTCCCCTTCCTCAAGGCGGAAATAAACCCCACCGCACAGTTGTATTATCTGGGATTATGATGTGGTGATTATGGAAATTCTTACCTGAAATTTTCAGAGTAGTCACTACTTGTGAAGGCATCAGCCCTTTGTTATTTCCATAGTAGACCCTTACCCAATCTACTGTCAATTGAAAAGCTAGGCATTTAGCAAAAGCACAATTTTAAATTGTCAATTTACTGCAGCGAGAATGAGATCTCCTGTGGCAGAGAGAATAGTGTGTTTGTGAGAATTTTCCAAAAGTAGTTTAGGTGCTCAGCTCCCCTTCGAAATGTAACAAGATTTGGTTTCCTAGCACCATTAGGCTTGTTAGGAAATCCCAGCATTCATTAATGAAAAATATAACTGTTGATGAGGAGAATTGCTAGTTCTAGCCATTAAAATTCAGAAGTAGAGAAGTAATGATGGGGAATACTCTGTACTCCTTTTAGAATTCTGTTTGTTTTAAAAGAAAAGAGCTTTCAGGCATATTTTTTCCAAAGAGGAGAGTGGTGAGCAAATCAAATATGAGCTTTCAAATCATTCCAGTCTCCAAAGTAACGTGTTAAATTCTCTAATGTAAGATTTCTTGCATCTTGAACATAAGTCACCTTTCTGTGTGTTGGTAAATCTTTGTTCCAAACTCCAGGGGGAGAGATCCAGCTCAGATTCTGAACATGTGCAAACTGATTGAGCCCCTATTGTTTCTCAAGCCTACAAGTTGGTAGGAATTCCAAACTGGGGCGCTTGAAGGATTAGTCAAAAACTTGCAGATAAATTGTTGCCCAGTCCTACAGATCTGTGGGAGCACTTCCTGTGGTGGGTTTGCTGCATTGAGCCCTTACCTGTGAACTTGCAGATTCTGAGTAATTTAATCATGTTGCAACAAACATTAATGCAGTTAAATTTTATACAGATTTTCATGGAACATGAATTCCAGGCTTGCACACCTAAGTGCTCATAAATAACCTTACATTTACACACAGAAGTACTCAGAGGTATTAAATTTTATATACAGTTGGACATGGCTTGTCACTGCAAGAGAAAAGATTCCAACAGGCACAACTAAACGAGATATGGAAGAGGTTAAATCAACCAACCATAGTACTGACTACAATTCTTGGCAAGTAGGACCAAGCACAGTGATGAGAGAAAAATATATTTAAAATCCTCATTGTAATCCTCAATTACAGAGGCCTAACCTGTATAGGAATAATGCCCCCAGCAAGGCCTCTGAGAGATCCAGAGACAAAAAAAATAAAAACTTATTTAAAATTCCTACTTATCTGTTACCTCTCCACAAAATGTTACCTGTCCTGGGGAGTGTCAAGGTCTCATAGAATCTTCAGACACTTCCTCCTCTTGATTCTAAAAGTATTGCTCAGCTGGTCAGGGAGAAGAACCTCTAATAGCAGCACCACCCTAAATAGCTATTTATAGAAAACTGTTAATAATCAGTTCATAAAGTAAACAGATGGTATTGATACTGAACAAATTCAAACAATTGAATTACCCTGAGAAAATCCTGGTTTACTTGCTGACATTCTACATGTAGAATAAGAGTGTGTCTACAGTGCAATTAGACAGCCATGTTTGGCCCGTGTCATCTGGCTCAGGCTGAGAAGCTATTTAATGGCAGTGTAAATGTTTGGGCTCAGGCTGGACCCATACTCTGAGACCAGGGTGGATAAAAATCAATGATTTTTTTTATAATTTTTTAATCTGATTTTTATTTAAATCTAATAGTTTTTATAATGCTTTTTGAGAAAAAATCTCTAAAGATAGTTTTAAGATGTATCATAACTCAAAGATATCTCCTCATGGAATAGGGCTTATAAATTGTAATTCATGTAATATTTAAGAAAATGAGTTCCAATAGTTAATGGATTAGGGGCCTAATCTTGTGGTGTTCCAGAGGTTTCTGCATAGATTATTTAGGTTAATCTTTCTATCTACCCAGTGGAACTCAGTGTTCAATCTAGGAGATACCATAAGAGATGCTTAGTTTTGCACTTCTCAAACTGTGGATTCCTGTCTCCTGAGATAACATGCTTGGTAATAACAAAAATGTTTTTAAATAAATAATATAGAGGTGAGAAGTAACAGACCCCAACCCTATTGTCCCTTTGCAAATTTGTGTACCTCCCTACCTTCAGGGTGTCCCTTAATCCTTCATTCCTAATGGGGGAGCCAGATCTATCCCAGGGGCAACTGCTGTTGGCAGTCCACCTGAACCTGGGTTGGGCAGGGCTCAAAGCCCACAACCCTGCTGTCCCAGGCCAGTGCCCTATCCCCTAGGCCACTCCAGAACCCACCCCACTTCCTTACCTTCAGGGCATCCCTTAAGCCTGCCTTTCTAACAGGGGAGCCAGCTCTATCTCTGGGGCAACTTGTGTTGGCAGTCCAGCCATGTCCAGGGTGGGTGAGGATCAAGCCCACAACCCTGCCATCCCCCAGGCAAGTGCCCCTAGGCCACTCCTGAACCCATCCCACCTCCCTACCTTCAGGGCGTCCCTTATCCTGCCTTCCTAATGGGCCAATCCCGGTAAGGGTCAATCCCTTACCTATCTATAAAAGTATAAAGTTTCAAAAAGTTCAATGAATAGAAGATTGTTTGGGGTGGCATAGGTCTGGAGAAGGAGAAGCAGTCTGGAAATAAATGTGAGACAGGAGGGACAGGCAGTAGAAACAAAAGTGAAACTGTTTGAGCAGCATATTCCAGAAGTCTTGAGGTGTTTCTAAGGGTGCGTCTACACAGCAGGGCTTAACTTGAAATAAGCTACACGAATTGAGCTACGTCAATTGCGTAGCTTATTTTGAAATTGGGAGTGTCTACACAGCACTTAATTCCAAACAGAGAACTCTTCCTCTGACTTCCCTTACTCCTCATACAATGAGGGTTACAGGAGTTGGAGTAAGAAGTCCTCTAGCTTGACAGTTTTTCAATATTTATTTTGAAATAACTGCCTTCTGTGTAGATGCAGACTAAATTATTTCAAAATAACACTAGTTATTTCAAAATAATGTTGCTGTGTAGACATACCCTGAGTGTAGGCTTCATTGATTTGAGATCTACCATGCCATTCTCCCACTGGAATGCACTTTTGTGTAGAAAACCATGATTAAATCGAGTCTTCCTGACTCGTGATTTAAATCATTATTTAAATCCATTTGATTTAAATCAAATCCACCATGTGTGGGACCCTGCCACCTCATCATGTCTGGGAGCCTGGGCTCCCACCCAAGCCCAAACATCTTCACTGTCATTAAACAGCACCTTAGCCTGAGCCCCGAGAGCCCAAGTCAACAGGCACAGGCAGTCACAGGTTTTAATTGTAATGTAGCCATGTCATAAGAGGATAAATTAGTTGAGTAAAATACTCACTTTGAATTATTTCAACTCATCTTCATGGGCCAGATTCACAGAAGGTGGAAATGTGCTTAACTTTGCCCATGTTCACGGATGTATGCCAGTCTTGCAGCTGCTTAGGATTTGGCCTCATGTTTCTGTTAAACAGATGTCTAGTTTAATATGTACAGACACAAATGTGCATGCAGCATTATGGGAACTAGGTAGGAATGTTTCTAGTCATCATCTGCTGTGGTTCAAGGTAGAACAGACTGTTTACTAAAATCCAGAACTGGGCCTAGAGCTATTCAAACAAAACTCCCATTCATGATTTATACCACTATTGTGGCCTGATCCTGCACCCACTGTAAGCAATGGCAAACCAGTGCAGAATCAAGCCCTTTGTGAGCTGAATACCAAAACTCAAAAGCAGCAAGTACTTTCCATAAAATATGGGGCTGCTACTCACAATACCATGGTGATTCAAGGTAACAACTCTACTATTGTAATAGTGCAATGTAATTCATGTCATACATGTACTTACACCATGATGTGCAGAATAACTACTGCAACCCACTGATCTGTATGTCCATGTACCACAATCTGTTTAACGTCACATACATGCATATACTGAAATCATGCAGCATAACAAACTTCAGGAGCCAGATACCCCTCTGTTGTAAATTGGGGCCACTCCATTGGAGTCAATTGAATATCTTGATTTACATACAACTAAGGATCTGATCTTCATTATATAAATGATCACAGGATAATAGTTTTGTATGTTACAGATGTTCTGGATGAGCATGTAACTTGTGAGAGACATGGAGAGGCAGAGTTGCAGGATCATTCTAAATGAGAACAAGAAATAGTCTAGTCCACTCTTCATTGGGTAATACATTCATGCTCTCGGAGAGTAAAGGGGTTGTGTTTAAGTTTTGTTTTGTGATTTGTAAAGTTTTGCTTTTTGATCCTGGCTGAGTTTTGGGGCTCTGGCAACCAGCTGTGCTGTTAGATTTCAGCCAGCAGCATGTCTTATCTTGCTGCTTGTTTTCCTTTCTGCAAAGCAAGCCATTTTGATATCCTATACACTGATGATAAAAGAAGTTCATCATTGTAATAAGCTGTGCTTCTGCAACCCGCTATCTTTTTGGCCCTATTAAAAAACATTAATTCTGATTAATTACAGTTAGAGCAAAGCTTTTACCTTGTGTCATTGTTACGTTTTGTATGTTATCTGTACTTTTTGTGGAAAGTATTTCCCCACCTTCAGTTTGGGCATGGAGCTCACCTATAGCCTGATGCAAAACCTCACAAAGTCAGTAGAAAGATTCCTAGTGACATCTGTTTGTTTTGGATCAGGCCTTAAGTGAGTTATATGACTGATGATACATTCAGGCTATGTCTACACTGACTTTTGCCACAAGAGGCAACGTAAATGAAGCACGGATTAGCATTTTTTTGTGCTTCATTTGCATACTCTCATTCCATTTTTGTGCTAGGGGATTTTGTGCAAAAACAGGCAGTGTGGCCGTGGCCGTTTTGCACAAAAATCTCTTTTTCTGCAAGATCCTTATGCCTCTCTAGGACAGGCATAAGGATCTTGCAGAAAAAAGGGGGTTTTGCGCAAAACGGCCACGGCCACACTTCCCGTTTTTGCGCAAAAACCCCTAGCACAAAAACAGAATGAAAGAGTATGCAAATGAAGAACGAGAAAATGCTAATCCGCGCTTCATTTGCATTGCCTCTTGTGGCAAAAGTCATAGTGTAGACATAGCCACAGAGTATAGCAGGATTTCCCAAAAGTGTGCTCCGTGAAGCCCTAGAGCTCCACATGATAGGTCTCGGGGCTCCGCAAGAAAATATTAATGACAGTTGTATGACCCTGTTATTTCGTTACTCATTTTCTGATCGTTTTCTTGGTGGGGGGGAGAATATATAAGAAATATACAAAAAATAGAATTCCAATCTTTGCCTATTTATTTGGGTACCTATTGAATTAAAAATCCCCATGTTTTAAGGGCTTGCCAAATTTTCAGGAACCCACTCCCTCCCCCATCCTCCCCACCCCCCGTAGGAGCTCCGTGGCTGAAAAAGTTTGGGAAGCCCCAGAATATAGAATCTTATGAGAGCAAAGGCATTCGATATTCTGTCAAATATGTCTTCTGAATAAGTTTTCTCACTAAGAAAGGTGCATGGTATCTGCTTCTGAGTGCAGCTTTCTATATGAATTGTATGCTATTTTGGGTGTTTCCAAAAGTGTCTGTAGTCCTTGCCCCTCCCCCACTTTTCATTTTACATGTTGAGGCTAGCTCAGGAAGGTTCAGTACCTTTAACAGAAGTTTGCAGACTTTGCTGTTGGTATAACACTCCTGAGGTGAAGAACAAAGATAAGAGCAGAGATCCAAGTGAGGCACTGTCAGTTTGAGTAGGAAGAAGTGGCCTAAACCGACATGGCTTTTGAGCACAAAACAAGGAGTGAGAGAGGAAGAAAAAGATCTTTACTGACATTTAATGTTTTTTTTCAGCTATGTGGATTGAAAATAAGTGGAGTGTGCATACAGGCAATACAGACTGACTGTGGAGAAATATGGAAGAACGCTTACCTAGATTTGCCCATGGCTAATGAGAGTACATGATGACTTGTACTACTATATTTTAGCTGGGATTTTCGTAAGTAGCTATTGTTGTTTCTGGGTGCCCAACTTTAGTCAGTGCAAAGGGAGCTGGTTCTCAGATGGGGCTGAGCACCTGCCTTGTGTAAATCCCTTTTGAAAATCTTGGACTTTGTTGTTAATGACACACAGTAATAGTCTGAGGTAGAAAGAGGCCAGAGGTCTGCTTGCCAGTCTGTCTAATATTGTCTTGATGTTTTTCCTCCTGACTTCTTGTTTAAATCTTTTTTTCCAATATGTTCATAGTTCCATTGCTGCCTTTAAGGCCATTTCATTTAATTTATTCTGTGCCCAGTTCATATTTGACATGCACACTTTATAAACCCTTGTATTGTAAATTTGAAATAATTACTGTGCAGTGGCAGAAGCCTCTGAGACAGTCTTTACTGTGTTTATAATGTTATAGTAGTAAATAGCATCTGCTAATCAATGATAGCATACTGTTTCCCCAAAAATGTGATATACAGCAATGTTTCTAGTGTATGTTCTCACATTTGCAAGATTAGCAATATTCTCCAAGCTTGAGTGTTTATTTCCTGCTAATTTTCCTAATTTTAAAGTATGCAGGATATTTGGGAACATGACTGTGATTTATAGATCTGTCTTCAACACTTTGTGATTTGGTGGATTTAGTTTTTTGCACTCCTGCTGAGGATGACTGTTAAATAGGAATTATTTTACTTCCACCAAAGATTGATCATGAATGGTGGTCATCATTTATTCCTGTCTGCAATGCCACATGACTTCTTATACTGTTGATCATGTTGTGCTTACAAAATATAAAAGTACTGTATGTAGTACTTGTCTCAAAAACAGCCCCGAGATTTTCATTGATGGAGCCAAAATTTATGGGTAAGTCGGCTTTGGGACCCTTTTCATCCCCAAAGGAGATTTAAGTCCCATATAGCTTGTATAATATAATATGTAGCCTAGTTCAATGAAAGTTATTACTTCTAAGCTCAATTGATTCTGAACTTTCCTTTTGGCATATTTTCAGGCTTATGGTGCATTCTGATTCTATTCCTCCACCCTCCCATCTCACACTGCTTTAAAGTGACATCCAGACTTTCTACTGAACTTATACTTTCATACTTTTTGTTTCTTTCCATCCCCTCCTAGCATTGTGAATTTCATATGGATTTTTATGTGGAATTGTGGCAGTATTGTTTGGTAAGGCTAGTTGCCAAGTTTGGCATCTCTTACCATGTTTGTGTTTGTGTTGGCACCAAAGAGGTTTCCAATATTTTCTATGGTGTGTGTGTATGTGTTACGGTTTAAGCCTTTGTGCTATTTTACTCTTGTGACTTCAGCTCAGTTCTGCTCATACTCTCATCTGCTGTAGCTGTGCCTATTGCCCTGTGAAGTGATGTCAGTTGAAGAGCCTTTTATCCCTTCGTCCGTTATTCCCCGAGTTATAAACTTCTGTGGTTCATACTAGTCTGAATTGTTCCTGTACAAACTTGTTAATATGAGCATATGCATGTATGATTCAGAGAGTCCGGGGGGAATAAATGGCTAATGATTATTTACAGAATTCCATGGACTTCATCATGCAGCTCAGTTTGCTCAGTTTAGACCAACATTTGCTTGGCGCTTAATGACCGAGGATGAACACGTAGATGAACTGAGTAAAAGAATTGTTTTGCTTCATGAGGAATCAGCAAGATCTATCTTAATTCCCTGAAGCTGTTTCTAGTTGTAACATTATCCAGCCTATCCATCCCTCATCACAACTGAACAACCTCACTCAAAGTAAAGTATTGCCAATACATGTATAAACTGAAATTTACAGAGGCTAAACGGCCAGGCGGCTGCGTCCAAAAGACTGCTCAAACATCAGCAGAAAGACTGAGGTGGTCAGCAGAGCATAACGACATTATGATCCTTAAAAATATTGTTTAAAGATAAACTCAGAAATGTCAGTGAAACTGTACGTGGGCACTACCACCTGCTGAAATGCTTTCAAAGCCAAGCAATAATGTGTCAAAAAAGTCAATAAACACCAGCACAGTTCATGTAAACTAGTGTATGTTTTTACTTGGCTCTACTAGGGCAGAATTTAAGTGTCTTGATAGTTAAATGCTGGGTTAAAGCTTTCTCCTACATAAACTATCTAGACAACCATCTTTAAAGTGAACCTTGTTGGAGATACTGGAGGTTACACTATCACCAAAAGGAACCATATGCTTGTGGCAGCACTGACAAGTTGTGGCTCTTAGCAAGGAATATGATTACATAGCCATCCTCCCACTAGCTGCAAAAACTTGCTCTTGGTTTCAGCCATTGTTGGTGTCAAAATCAGAAGTGTGATCAGTTTGGTAGGACAAAAGAAAATGCTGACAAAAGTCCTGTTTGTTTTCTGTAACCCACACCTTGCACTTCCCTTGCTTTGTGTCCTAAGGCCACACTGCAAGAGTTAAATGGTTAATGGTATGAAGGAATGCTATACAGAATGATGAAAAGAAGGTCCAAATGTAAAGTGAAACTGAATGACAGCCATCTTTCCCATGAGTAAAAAATGCCTGAAAAGCCCCAGCTTGAAATTTGAAACTGAAGGTAGAGTATCAGATTGAAGCAACCTTGAATTAAATTTGCTGCAGGAAAAAAATGTGGAAAAAGAGGAAAGAGTACAAGATCCATGTTGGTGTATCTCCTAGAAAGCTGTAAGTGGCCAGCATGGATTTGGAATAAGTGGAGTTAAAGAGAATAGAAAGGTTATTTCCATCTTGACTTCAGGAATACTTAATTTTTCTAGAGTGGGAACCTGAGCCAGTTTTTAGGATCAATGAAACATAAAGCCAAGGAGAATCCTGACTCAGGCAATTTGCAGGACAGTCCCTAAGCTATGTGGAGTCTGCCATTGTCTGAAGTTGTTGATCTGTGTTCTGTTTTGCATTGGTTGGACAGGGCCAGTAGGCTCAAGATCTGTGTGCTCTCTGCTAACCCACTCTAGGAAATGACCATATGGGCAGGACTCATTCTGTCCACTAACCTCCAAGTGGCAGGAAACATGACTCTCCCCTCTCTCAAAGAAGGATAATCAACCACGTAGGCCTTCCCTTTGATCATAGAAGAGGAGAGAAGAGATGAGAAAAATAGGGAAAAGGAAGCCAGAAGGAGGAAAAGTTGAGTGATAGGGGCTTTTCTAGGGATTCCCCAAATCCTGTAGCCAAGAACACAATGGTTCACTTTATTTGTTTTCTTGCCCTTCACTTATTCTGAAATGAAGAGTCTGTGTCCACAATAGTCACACGTATTGTATATTCCTAGATGTTCATTGTTTGCTGATGCATGTAAATGCTGTTGTGTCATGAAACCTAACTGGTGAAACTAACTGGCAACACTGGAGGTGAAACGTTTCAGTCTGTTGGCCCCCCTGTTATACATGGGCCTTATGAAACAAACTCACAGGCAAAGTATATCCAGGAATGTGGGGAAAGTGTGTGTGCTCTCTCAAGTTATTGTTAGTATTATTGCTAGCATTCATTTTTAATGGAACTAGATGGGATTTAATTCTCCATTATTGCATGTCATCAACACTTAAAATAAATGTACAAGGATACATTTCTAGAGATTTAGTGCCTGATCCAAAGCCTGTTGAGATGGAGAGAGACTCTCATTGATTTCCCATTGGCTTTTAATTGGGAAATTTGAAAAGAAACACCATGTCCGTATTCTCATGTTTTAAGACTCCATTCTGTGAAGCTCTGAGAAACTTCTGAGTGGTGCTGAGCACCCTTAATGTCCCTTAACATCAGCTGGAGCTGAGCAGAAGCAGAAAGATTGTATTGAAAAGTGTTCCAGAATCTTGTAGTTGAATCCAGCCATAAGTTGGAGGAAGATGATCCAAAGTCAGCTGAAAAGACAGACAAGTCAGGAAAAGCAAAATACAAAAAGTTATCATCAATGACAGAGTGCTTTGAAACTTTACACTGCTGCCAGAGGTGCAATGATAACAAAAATGGGTAAACTAACTTGGAACCAAACTCTAGCAGCTAAATACTGTGGATGGAAATATAGGTATGTTGATGGCTATCATAACTAAATGATAGGCTTCTTCCCAGTGAAGAAAAGATATTAGATGATGTTTATATTATCAGTATGTGGGGGGAAATATTAAAGTACTATGCACTGTTTTTAAGAGGGGAACTTTTTTTATTTACCACATACCAAAGTTTATATAAAAAGTACAAGCATCAATATTTTGGACTTGTCTTCACTACCTTTCTTCTTGTGTAACCATTTACACCTCTGCAAGGCAAGTGCCAAGTGCTACCAACTCCGAATGAGTGTTTTACGCCTTCTTCACACCTATTATAAATGACTACACAGGGTGCAAGGCCATCCAATTTTTGACCTTCAAAATAATGATAGTAGCATGCCACTTGAAATTTTAATTCAAGGTTTCAAAAGTCAATGCTATCTAAAGGAGTCTTTTTTACATCTAATCTTTCACTACTTGGTTTTGTGTATATTTAATGTAATTGTACATGTGACAGTGGCTGAATTTTTCAAAAACAGGAGGGGGGAGGTTAAGTTATGTTTCTGAGCCTGTCCTTATCCATGTTGCCAGCTGGCTTTATCTTCAAGTGCTGAGCTCTTGAGTCCCTCTGGACTCTTTTGCAGCTGAAGGTGTTCAGCCATTTTGAAAAATCATAGAAGATTAGGGTTGGTAGAAGAGTGCTCAGGATGTCATCTAGACCAACCCTCTGCTCAAAACAGAACTAACCCCAACTAAATCATCCCAGCCAGGGCTTTTACAAACAGGGCCTCAGAAATCTCTAAGGATAGAAATTCCATCATCTCCCTAGGGAGCCCATTCCAGTGCTTCATCGCCTTCCTAGTAAAATAGTTTTCCCTAATATCAGCACAGATCTCCCCTATTGCAACTTGAAACCATTGCTCCTCATTCTGTCATCTGCCTAGCAGGTGGAACCCCCCTTCAGATAGTTGAAGGCTGCTATCAAATGCCCCCTCATTCTTTTCTTCTGAAGACAAATTAAGCCCAGTTCTCTCAGGCTCTTCTCATAAGTCATGTGCCCCAGCCCCACAATCATTTTCTTTGCCTTCTGTCAAACTCTTTCCAAGTTGTCCACACACTTTTTATGATGGAGGACCAAAACTGGATGCAGTACTCCAGAGGTACCCTAACCAGTGCCCAATAGAGGGAAATAATCTCTTCTTTCAATCTGCTGGCAATGCTCCTCCTATGCTGCCCAATATGTCATTAGGCTTTTTGGCAACAAGGCCACACTGTTGATTCATATCCAGCCTCTCATCTGCTGTACTGCCCAGACCATTCTCTGCACAACTGCTGCTTAACCAGTTGGTCCCAGCCTGTAACAGTGCTTCAGATTCTTCCATCCAAAGTGCAGGACTCTGCAGTTCTCCTTGTTGAACCTCATCAGATTTCTTTTGATCCAATCCTCCAATTTGTCAACATCACTCCGGACTCTTTCCCCACCCTCCAACGTAGTTACCTCTCCTCCCAGCTTAGTGTTATCTGCTAACTTGCTGAGGGTGCAATCCAGCCACTCATCCAGGTCATTAATGAAGATATTGAACAAAACTGGACCCACTACTGACCCGGGGGCACTCTGCTTGGTACCAGGTGCCAACTAGACATTGAGCAATTGATCACCACCCATTGAGCCTGACAATCTAGTGATCTTTCTATCCTCCTTACAGCCCATGTATCCAATCCATACTTCTTTAACTTGCTGGCCACAATACTGTGGGAAATTATATCAAAAGCTTTGCTAAAGTCAGAATATATCACAACTACCACTTTTCCCATATCTGCAGAGCCAATTATTTCATCATAAAGGCAATTAGGTTGGTCAGGCTCTTAGTGAATCTATGTTGACCATTCCTGATCACCTTCCTCTCATCCAGTAGTTCCAAAATGGATTCTTTGAGGTTCTTCTTAATAATTTTTCCAGGGACTAAGGTGAGGCTGACTGGTCTATAGTTCTCCAGAGCCGCCTCCTTTCCTTTTTTGAAGATGAAAACTACAGTTGCTTCTCCCCCAATCACCATGAGGTTTCAAAGATAATGGCCAATGACTCTGCAATCACATTTGCCAACTCTCTCAGCACCCTTGGATGTATTAGATCTGGCCCCATAGACTTGTGCATGTCCAGCTTTTCTAAATAGTCCTTAACTTGTTCTTTCACTACAGAGGACTACTCACCCTCCTCCCCATACAGTGCTGCCAGTTTGGGAACTGACTTTGTCTGTGAAGACCAAGGCAAAAAGAAAAAAACATGGAGTACTTCAGCTTCTTCCAAATCATCCTTTAGTAAGTTGCAGTCCCCATTCAGTGAGGTCCCACGCATTTTCCCTGACCTTTTTCAGGCCACCTTTTAGTGATTCAGTATAGATTTAAGAGCCTCGATTTAATTGCCCATCTTGGCCAGTGTAGGTATTTAAAAGAAAAGGGCGCGTTGCTGGGGCTATGAAGGTCAAATACCCAAAATGAAACTAAAAGCAGCATCAGTTGTTTTGAAAGGCAGTGACTTGTTACTTTCCCCTTCATGCTTTGTTTTTTTTCAGTGTTTGTAATACATCTTTATGTCAAATCTTGGCAAAGAAGGGTTGGAGAGTGGGAATTCTATTCTATTCACCATTCAGGCAGGTTTAAAGAAGGCAACCCTTTTAACAAATACCAGCTTTGCTGGGAGGAAGTATTTTTGCCTTTGGTGATATGTTTGACAGGTAAGAATGTATGTGAAGTAAAGGCTTTGGAATGGTGTCTCACACACAAACACATTTTACATGCTTACTACCAATGCATGACATTAATGTCATGTTAGGCACTGACTTAATGCCAGAATAGTAAATGGAGAAATATCAGTTTTAATCTACTCTGTGATGGTGTCCCTAGTAGCAAATATTCATTATTTTAGCAAAAATGAGAAATGTCTAATTGCTTGTTACTGAAATAATTATTTTCCAGCCAATGGATAAAGAGAGTCCAGGAAACAACAACATTGGTGAGTTCCTCTTTAGAAGGGGGCAGGATGCCAGCAGCATCCAGGTAAAACTCTGCTCCTGCATGGGAGTAGGATCAGGACCCTCTTGCCATAGCACAGGAGTTAAGGGGCTCGGGGATACGTGCAGGGGCGGAGGTTAATGTATCTCTGACTGTGTTTCTCCCTAACTGTTCCCCACCCTCCCTGAATGAAAGTTGGACTGCAGGAGCCAGGTGGTCCATTACTGCTCTGGAATAGCAGTGGCAGCTGCAGAACACTCTGCAGCCTAGAGCCAAGGATTCTGGCCTTGATGGAGATCTCTAGTGCCTCGCTGGAAGATAGCTAACTGGTCTTGGGATCCAGATCATCAAAGGAGCGTACAACGACGAGCCTGCAGATATGTTTACTGGCTCCATGCCTCTGCAGAAATCCACATTGTCACATGTAAAATTGGTGATTGCAAATATAAGAGCCCATTTTGCCCACACACAGGTGGAGTTATGAAGACACAACCCCCTGAACATCACTCCTTTTGCAATGTTAGGCATTTAATGTCAAACCTTGGCAAAGATGATGTATGTCATGTGAATGCTGCTGGCAAAGACTCTAGCAGATGTTGCTTCAGAATATTATCCATTATCTGCCAAACCCTTCTAAGTAGTTCTAACACCATAACTTATCTTTTCATTCAAGAACGAAAAACTTTACCAGTAGCAAAGAGTTTCATAAATACTAAATTAAACTCACAAATTTAGAATTGATCTTGAAAAGCTGCAACTCTACGGAGAAGAATCATAGAATAGTAGGACTGGAAGGGACCTCGAGAGGTCATCGAGTCCAGTCCCCTGCCCTCATGGCAGGACCAAATACTGTCTAGACCATCCCTAATAGACATTTATCTAACCTACTCTTAAATATCTCCAGAGATGGGGATTCCACAACCTCCCTGGGCAATTTATTCCAGTGGATCTGTCCATTTGTGGCACATAAAGCCAAGTCTAAAAACAAGAGTTTAGTCTCAGCAGCCTACTGCGGAATTAATGGAACTTGCCTCCAAAGTTAAATGGAGAGATGTGAGTGAACTTTAAATGCCTGGCCATTACAAAATGACATTAAAAAAATAGGCACAACCCTGTTGTTGCACAGTAGAACTAATGTATGGGCGCCTAATGCTGACTAACATTCTTGTGGCTTCGTTCTTTTTATAGTCTGAATGAATGTGATGTACTGTTGAAAGTAGAGCTACTTCTAGACTTTAGAATTTACTTTAGCATTAATTTTAGACATAACCTTAGAAACGTGCATGTAAAGAAATTGTTCAGTGACACTAACATTACATTATTAACCTGGTCATGCCCCTTAGGAAATCCTGTTCACTGTTTTACATCTTGTTTCCACAATAAATACAATAAATTAATTAATTACTGTGGCCCTCTGGGTGTGGACTGGGCATGTGGAGAACAAATAGGTTTAGAAGAGTCACTGGATCTTGCCTCTAAGGCTATGAGTATCTATAAGCAATAACAACCAAAGAGTGCTTTCTGAATGTAGTTTTGAGGCCCAGTGCCTAGCAAAGACCAAGGTTCCCTTTGAGCTGCGTGACAGTATGGCTGTGCAGCTGCTTAATGAGCCCTGCTTAGGGCTGCCGCACATGGAGCTGCCTGGCTGGGGGAGAGGCACTTCTCCCTCAGCTACAACAGCAGAGGCTAGTCCATGCTACTGCTTGCTGCTGCCAGTGATTCCGTGGCTACGCTACTGTTCCTAAGCATGCTAGCCCCAGTGGGAGTGTACCCCCAGCTCCAAGCATAGACCTGGCCCAGGAATGCAATAAAGTCCCTGCTGGAGAGGAAAAGAGATTGTAGCGAGCTTTGATCTTGCTAGCTCCTGGACCAGTAGCAGTGACACTGCAGCAGCACAGTTCGTACCTACCACTCTGTTCAGTTCTGGGAGGTGGCTGGGCACAGGTCTTCCAACATTGAAAGCCCCCTCTCCCCCAGGCAACTGAACCCATTGCCCAAATGATTTTGGGGGGCAACTTATAAAACAGGAATGGGGTGAGAAGGCCATAACCAGGGAATGGAAAGGGAAAATGGAGCAGAGAATTATGGACTAGGTAGCCCATGCTGCACTGACTTCACTGCTGTTGTTCATATTATCTCAGGCATGTCAGCATGGACTGTAGTCACACCTCTGAGTGCAATGTAGACACTCCCTTAGACTCTCCGCCCCTGGCAGAGGTGGGTGAATGTGATACAGCCGGCACAGTTTGACGGGAGGCAAATCTTGTTTGCAGGTCAAACATTTTGTGCTGTAGAACTGTAACTTAAATCACCAGTGCCATCCTTTATGTTCCCCACATTCCTCCTGTGTAGAAGGGGGTGCTGAGAAACAGAGACCGCACAGAGAAGGACTGACACAATGTACCAGTTTGGTCACATAGCGAGAAATGGTTTTGCCATATGCCTGCCTGCTCTTGTCCAGCAAGCATCACAGGTGGCCTGCCTAGCTCATCTGTGCACTACAATGGGGAGCAGGTTAGGGTTGCCAACTTTCCCAACTGGGTAGACTGGACACTATTGCCATAAATGGTGTCCTGTCTGGGTGGGAGAGCTGGCAACCCTAAAGCACACAGATGAGTTGCACTCTGCTTTCTGATCTTGCAGTGCTTGGAGTACTGAGAGCTTCAAGTCATGTAAACCGTCATAGCTGTTTTGGCTCAAATGGATCTATGACAATTTACATCGGATGAGGATCTGTCCCCAAAAGTCACATGACGTTGCTGCCTGTGCTACACGTGCATGGGGCTTCACACGCCCTTTTGTTAGCAGCTTGGGGTCATGCCATTTCCTCTGACAGCCTAGTGCTTTGGACAATGACACAACTTGTTTCAATAATGAGCTCTCCTGGATTCCAGTCTGGGCATTTCTGTTCATCCTGTGCCATGGTCTGCCAGGCTGTTGAAATGCCAGATAATCCCTATGTCGTTTTCAAGGGTTTTCCTGCTCTCTCTTGCAAATGACAGTCTCTTGTTTATAGCTACCAGCAAAATGTATGAGAGCTCTCCCTTTCCTTCCCTGCTCAGTGATTCTTAATAGGGTACAGATTCGTGGTATAGTTGAAAGTCCATCCACCCCACAGAATGGGCTTACGAAAACATGACACTTATTGGATTGCTTGTATAAACCCATTACTGCTCAATAGCGTACCACAAAGACAAGTGGACAGTAAGTTGGGAGCTCATATGAGCATGACTTTAAGCAGCCAAGAAATAGGGCCCATTTTCACTGCTGATCCAATGCCATGAAATAACTCCAGTGAAGTTGCATCTGCTTACATCAAGAATCAGTTTGGTCCCATTTATGCAGCTGAATTATAATGATTAAGGCCATAAGATTTGCAACCTGAAAGGATGACACACTGGAACAACCTGAGCTTAGTAACCTGTGGTTTATGAAACCAGAAAATAAAACTGCAAAGCATTTTTGGACTCACTTTTTGTTCAAAGACACTATGCAACATGTACTATAAGTGGAAAGCTTAGGCACTTTCTTATGGCATTTCAAAATGGAGGTGATTGTTACACAGAGAGAAACCTGCTGCATTTTACATGCTTATCGCTATTTTCTAAAACCAACGTTTTTAAAGTTAGGCATTGAAATCCATGAGCAAGCATTTAAATAGAAATGACCTAATTCTTAGCAGTGCTGAGCACCCAACTATAGCATCATACAATTTAACATTAATTATTTCACTGTAGGCAGTTATGATTGAAAATTTTAGCCTACACGAGTGGGGAACTTAATGCCCAGGGGCTGGATGTAGCCCCTGACTTGCCTGGATCCAGCCCCTGAGGCTTGGGACTCCCCCCAGCATTGGGAAGCACATGCTGGTGCTCCAGCTTCCCCGCCCACCATCATCCCATGGAGCTGGAGCATACACAGTCTTCTAGCCTGGCCCCCTCTACGCTTTGGGCTATGAGGGGCCATGCCAGTGAGGTCAGGGGTGGTGGTTCTTTCTTTTTTGCTTCTCATTTGTGGACAGCCCCCAGCTGATTTTTCCCCTGACTCTGAAAAGGTTCCCCACCCCAGCCTACATTTTCAAAATGTGAACCTGCAGTAAAGTGTGCATGCAGCTCCCTGTAAATTAGCAGTTAGGAAATGGCAGCACATGTGTACCCCTTTCATATAGGGTTGCCAGGTGTCCGGTTTTGAACTGGACGGTCCAGTATTTGAGCTTTCAGTCCAGGAAATAAATTGAGAAAATACCGGACATATAAATGTCTGGTATTTTCTAAGTAAGTTTTATTATTATCATGAGTATCAGTACGTAGTTGTGTACTGCCTGGCTGGTAGACATGCTCTCACTGAGTGAGCGTGTCTACCAGCCAGGCAGTACGCAACTACACAATGGGGGCAGGGCTGGGGAAGGATGGACTCCCCGGAGCTGGACTCACCCGTGCGCCCCGCCAGAATTGTGCGCGGGATGGGCAGCACCCCGGGATCTGTGTGTGCCTGGGCAAGCCCCACTCCCCGCCGGTGGGTTCCCCCCCCCCCCAGCCAACCCCGTTCCCCCTAACCCTCTCTCGGCCAGCCCTGCTTCCCGCTGGCCAGTTCCTTCCCCTGATCTCCCCCTGCCAGCCCCGCTCCCCCCAATTCCCTTCCAGCCAGCCCCTCTCCCCGCCAGCCAGTTCCCCCCCGGCCAGCCCGCTCCCCCAATCCCTTCCCGCGAGCCCTGCTTCCCGCTGGCCGGTTCCATCCCCGATCTCCCCTGGCCAGCCCCTCTCCTCCCAACCCCTCCTGGCCAGCCCTGCTCCTTCCAGCCAGTTCCCCCGGCCAGCCTCGCTCCCCCAACCTCTCTCGGCCAGCCCTGCTTCCTGCCTGCCGGTTCCTTCCCCTGATCTCCCCCAGCCAGCCCTGCTTCCCGCTGGCCATCCCCATCTCCCCTGGCCAGCCCCGCTCCCCCCGACCTCCTCCTGGCCAGCCCCGCTCCCCTCCCGGCTGGTCCTCACCCCCCATCTGAGATCAAGTGTGTCCAGTATTTTTTTTAAATCATCTGGTAACCCTATTTTCATAACTGCAATGGTGGGGGGGTACGAGTTTGCTAAAAAGGTGCACATTTTTGAAAATGTAGACCTGTATGTTTACAAGAGTCCCGGAAAGTGGGATCAGCTAATTAGTGGCGTGGTGGCTAGCCTGTAAAGGAATTGCCGTTCTTCCAGCTCAGTGCTGAATTAACTATGAAGAAAGCCTGTCTCTTCCTGCCTGCTGTGTGCTCCAGCACCAACATTGCAGTTGGGTGGTTCATGCTGCTTTAATCCTGGCATTCCATTTATTTTCTTTTCTAATTAATGCTCAGAAACCTGTTTGTGCTAATGCGTTGTTAAACTCAGTTATTGCAGCAAATTAGAAAATTGCAGGTGGGTGAAGTTGTTAAGAGCTCAGTTCCCACAGGCTGCTAAGCAGTGTTGGAAAATGTGCAGAGAGCTATAGCAGGAGCACTCAGGGACTCCCCTGCCACTCTCTGGAAAGCTGCCACACAGAATTGCCCACAGTGCTCAGCAAAAGGAGCAAAACTCTGAGCTGAGCACTGGTTGACCCTGTAAAGGGAGTCAGGCCCCACTCAACCTATGAAGGGATTAAGGAGATTGAGCCCATCTCAGCCCTCCTGTAAACTATTAGCGGCTAGCCAAGCAGCCAACTAACAATCGCTGGGGGCTGGTAAACAGAGATGGGAGTGCTGCCCAAGAAGGGTGATTTCAGAGATGGAAGGGTCCTAAGAAGAGGGGCTCCCTGAGAAGGCAGTAGAAGCAGGAGGGGGCTATGATTGTTTTCCTGCTAATCTCATTGAGACAGGACCTGACTGTGGAGTGGTGATGAGTGCAGCAGTGTAGAGGTTTTGCATACAGAGGAGAGGATGTAGCTCTTCCCTTCAACAATATCCCTGAGCTAGTCAGAGTTCACTGTGGAACTAGATGACTCTCCTCAAGAGTGCAGGTGAAGTAACGGATTTAAAAGGGAGCAAGGTGGAAATTACATCCAGGGCAGATTATAGCTCAGGCTAGATCTACACTATAGCCTTTTTTCAGAAAAAGCTACGCAAATTGTGCTCTGCAATTTGCGTAGCTTTTTCCGTTTGCTTCTCTGGAAGAGGCTTTTCTGACATTTGGTCTTGTCAAGATGCGGCCAAATGGCGGAAAAGCCTTCTCTTTCAGAGGAGCCCTTATTCCTCATAGAACGAGGTATACAGGGCTCTGCAAAAGAGCGCATTTGCTCTTCCACAAAAAAAAAAACCAGAAGAGCAAACGCATTTCTTGGATGCGGCGGAGTTTTTGCAGGATACCTCTGGTATCCCGGAAAAGCCCCACATTCTAGATGTACCCACAGTTACACAACTCAGAAACACAACTCAGTTCCAGCAAGAAAGTTGTGAAATTCTCTGAGGAGCATGAGTTCTTGGGAACTGTAACCTTGCTTGGGGAGGAGGACGCTCAGAGAGGATGCTTGTTAAGACTGACCTCAGGCCAGGAGAAGGGTTGGACTTGAGGAGCTAATGAGGTAGGGTTGTACTTGTAGTTAGTAAATGAGCCCCCACAAAGGGGTAACTTGCTCTTAATTCCTGGTCTGAGCAAATGATTTTAAACACCAGCAGAGCTGCAAGGGGCAATGTTTGAGGATGGTACCTTGTGATGATCGTGGTGATGCTCAACAGAGGTAAGTGTCCATAACCTGGAATGATACATGCATGTCAGCACTATGTACTGGTGCTGTCCAGGGAGAGCATTCCATGGTGGGAGAAGGCCACGGCTTGTCTGAAGAGTTGTCAGGTAGACAGATGAGGATGGATACCCTGGCAGAGCAGAGAAGGCAGTAACAACTCTCAAGAAGAGCAGATATTTCTTCTCCTTGATTGTGGAACAGGGGTGCCATTTCTGATTTTAGTGTTGGGAGGGGCAACTTTAACTATGATTCGTAATGCTGTTTTCTACCATGTAAATTCTCCACCATAACTTTAAATAGCCCATTCTATTTATTTAAACATTTTTTTATTAACACTGGTCTCTATACCTTTAAAAACAATCACTGTCTAGAGCAGGGCTACTACTCAACACACGGCCCATGGGCCACATGCAGCCCACTTGTTCACAGCCTGCAGTGCAGTTTGGGTTTTCGTGGGGTTCAACATGTGGCCCACGGGTGGGATCCTTTGAACATGGCCTCCACTGGGAACACACTGCACAACAGCAAGTCAGTGTAACGGTCTTCTGTTGATATGTGTTTTAGTAGTTAAATTCCTGGACTGTCATTGCTCATTTCCACTTGTTATTACCTACAGCCCACAACTCAACCCCTCCAATGCATTATACACAATTTGCAACCTATCTTGGGAGATGATCCCTCACTCTGAGGCCTTGGGGGAAAAGCCTATTCTCGCTTACAGACAACCCCCAAACCTGAAACGAATTCTTTCTGGTAACCATGCTACACAACCACATCATAAGCATCCAAGAACCCAGCCCTGCAATCAGCCGAGGTGCCAACTCTGTCCACATAACTATACAAGTGAATTCATTACTGGAGCTAACAACATAAGCTACCAAATCAGAGGCTCATTTAACTACACATCCAGTAATTTGATCTATGCCATCAAATGCCAGCAATGCCCCACTGCTATATATATTGGACAAACTGGACAGTCCCTACGGGAAAGAATCAATGGACACAAATCAGATATCTGCAAAAGGAACATACAGAACCCTGTTGGGGAACACTTTAATCTACCTGGTCACACTTTAAAAGATCTCCAAGTGGCTGTCTTGTTACAGACCAATTCTACAAGCCAAATACACAGAGAAAGGTTGGAATTACAATTCATCCATAAATTTAATTCTCACACCTATGGCCTCAATTGAGATAATGGATGGCTGGGACATTATCAAACAAACAAACAATGAAGGTGCCAACAGCTCTTTGTCTGTGTAGATTCTTGTGTTAGTTATCTTCCTCTCTAGTTGCTATCCTATGATCCTTATCTGCTTCTTTTAACTATCCAATCTTTAGGTGCTTATAGTTTACCAGTTTTGCCTGTTTGGTTTTCCCTTTGATATTTACATACCCTCTACTTCTTGTTTCCCACCCCCTTCCATTTTTTTCCTTCCCCCCTCTCCCTTCTCCCCTATTTATTTTGGGTCTGGACATCCTAAACTCAAAACTCTGGTCATCTGAAGAAGTGGGCTGTGCCCACGAAAGCTCATGATACCAGCTACATGTTTTGTTAGTCTGTAAAGAGCTACCAGACCATTTGGTGTTTTTTAAGTTTATTTTTAAAATATATATAGTTTAGCTAGCTTTTTTTTGTTTCTACTGGTGGTGCACATCTGCACATACCTTGGTGCACATAAAATTTATTATTCATGGGATGAGAATAAAATAGGGAACATGCCAGCAGCACAGCTGGCAGCAGTTTGCAGGGCACCAGTAGCACAGGTGCAGCACTACCCAAATGTCAGACAGCCCTCATCGTACAGGACCCATTGAATGTTCGGGCCTAGGGCCCAGGATTGCTGCCAGTGGTCCTGTTTATCAATGAGAACACGATAAAAGACAGCAAAAAGTAATAATGTTTGGTCATCATTGACAGTTGAACAGTGTATTGTTGATGTTGCCTTGAGACATCCAGTCCCCATGTACTTGGGTTCAAAGTATCAATTTCTGCCAGACACTTCTAGAATGTTCACTGGGTTCTTTGATAATCAATGGCTGAATGAGAACAACTCATTTAATCTTCTGTGGGAATTTAAGTAGACTATAGTCCTACAAAATTCAGTTTGCAACTTCGAGGGGCCAGTTTCAAATTCCCATAAATGTAAACATTGCCTTTGCAGGGAGTTAACATTCTAGCCATTGGTATCAGCTCTATTAGGCTAGGCTTTCCTTCTGCTCTGTGAAATGAATGAATTCAAATTCAACCAAACCTGTGAGAGAACTGCAGTGTGCTCTCCGCCACACAAGATATATACAGTCTTCTTATGTTCTAGAGCTCTAATATATGAAGGGTTATATTTGTCTGAAAATAAAAACAGTGTAGATTGACCACAATGGTAAGTCTGAAGCAAACAAAGGCCTAATAAATTCTTACAAGCATCCTTAGAATGACTACCACTTTTTAAAAAAGCCTTTTTAGGGGAGTCTCAGCTAGCATGCTCAGTGTCTTTCTTACTTTCTGTGTCTCCAAGGCCCAGCTGTCCAAAATCGTTCTTCCCCCATGAGTAAACAGCTCCTGAGAGTGACAGGGCAAGGCTGTGAGCTCCTCCTGGAGCAATCTGAGCCAGGGGGATGTCTCTGAGCTCCTCCACCAGTTGTGGTTCACAGGTAGAGACAATCTGTTTCCCCGTGCCGAGCTGACCATATGAGTTTTGTCCCCAGGTAAAAAGTTCACCTCCTTAACACAAGAAAGAGAAGAAAACAATCACATTTTCAAACATACAGGTTTCAATCTAAAGGGCCCACAGTGAGGTTAGCTGATGGAGGAGCTGATGGAGGTTGACCCAAAACCAATATTCTTTGTTTTTGCTCCCTCAGTGCACAATCATGTTATATCATCACGTTGTCAAATGATGTCATCAGATACTGACAAGGTGTCAGGTTGTGAAAACACATTGTTGCTACCACGGGGGTATTAAATCAGTTCCAGACTCACTGAACTTGGCTCTGATGTGTGAAAAGAAGGAATATGCACTAAAGCTGTGATCAGGTGTGCAGACCCCCAGGGCAGAACAATCAATGGGCTACCACACACACACAAGCCAGACCTACGTCCACTTGACATTTGGGTGGTGCTGCGCCTGCCCAGCAAGCTGCCCGCTGCGCTTCAGAGTGAGCTTTTCCAGCACCACCAGGGCTTCCGCATGCGTGTGTGTAAATGTGCAGATCCAAAGACCCTTACTCTGCCCTTTCCCTAAGGCTCTGCTCCTGTCCTACTCCCCATTCACTTCATCCCCACACCCTCATCCCTTTCACCAGGCTGGGGCAGGAGTTGGGAGTGCAGGAGGGGAGCAGGGGTTGGGATCTGGGAGGGCGTTTGGGTTCAGGGGGTTAGAGTCAGGCTCTAGGCTGGGGCAAAGGGTTGGGGTGCAGGAAGGAGTGAAGGGTCAGGTTCTGGGAAGGAGTTTGGGTGCTGGCTCAGGGCTGGAGAGGGGTTGGGGTGCTGAGGGGCAGCGCTTACCTGGGGTGGCTGCTGAAAGTGACCAGCACATCCCTCTGGAAGCAGCTTCTGGGCAGGAGGTCTTCATGCACTGCTACTTGTAGGCTTTGCCCACTACAGCTCCCATTGGCCGCAGTTCCTAGCCAATGGGATCTGTGGAGTTGGCACTCACAGCATGGAGACTTCCTCTCCCCCACCCCAGGGCCACAGTGATATGCTGGCCACTTCTGTGAGAGGTGCGGACTGAGGGTGGGCAGGAAGCCTGCCTTAGCTCTGCTGCACTGCCGGCGGCTGCAGCTACCAGAGACCCGCAAACCCTTTTAAATTGTCCACGCTTTGGGCAATTGCCCTTTCCCACACATTCCCCACCCGCGAGCCTGGTTGTCATGGGTCGTAACCCTCCCTGACATTCTGCAATTCATAGCACTTGCATCTATAGATCTCAAAGCATGTTATCACCCCTATTTTACATATGTAGAAAGAGAGATAGCAAAGGTAAATAATTTGTCCAAGGGCACACAGTGACTCACTGGCAGAGGAATAAACCAAGGATCTTCTGTCTCCCTGCCCTATGCTTAGTCTACTAGACATAGGTGTCCTCTGCTACCTTCTAAGGATCCAGTCCTGTAATCCCTGCTCTGAGATAAGCTCATCAGAGGCATAATGATTAGCTTTCTTCATTTATTTTAACGGGAAAGTGGCACTTCTATATATTTAATATTTTAAAAAGTAAAAAAAAAACCTCTAATTTTGACATTTACATAAGTGAGTCGCACAATTTTAGTATGAAGAATTAATTATGGCTCAGAGTAGGGGTTTTTTGTTTGTTTCTTTCCAGGAACAAGTGACAGGAAGAGATCTGACAGGAGGCAATATGAAAATATCCTCATTTTCTTTCATCTAATATTAAATTAACATATTCTGTCATTTGGAGCAAAAGAGCATGCACATTCAGAGAACAGCACAATGTGAAATTCACAGATTAATATAGTCATGTAAAAACATAATGAGTTATATTGATCCCAGGTACTTACATAGCACCATAACCATAGTATCAGAACACATCTCAGGATAATGTATTTATCCTCACAACACTCCTTTGACGAGGGCAGTGCTATTGTCCCTAAATTACAGATAAGGCACAGAGGTTGTACACGAAGTTTCTGGCAGACTAAGGAAATGAGCCCAGGTCTCCCAAGTTGCAAGTTATTGCCCTAATCACTGGACCATCTTTCCTCTCTGACCCTTATGAAATAGTTTCCGATCCGATATTTACTTTTACATAATAATGCCGTTAACTAATTGTGATACTTAACATTTTAGCTCTGGAGAAGACAGTTACAATGCTCTGATTTAATAATGTGGAGAAAACTTGAAGCAAGGAGAATACCTTTAGACAGTGCCATGGAATGATGGTCACCACATGCAATTTGGACAATGTATCTGTTCCTTAATTCTTTCAGCAGTCTGGAAAAAGTACATTCAGTGCTGTGAATCCAACATAAATTATTCTAATCTTAATCCAATAGTAGCCCACCTGTGAATCGATGTTTATACTGTTCTACCACCATCAGCACCCAACAAATGCCATATATTGCCTCTAACCAGGGCTGGTCTTACCATGAGGCAAACTGAGGCGGCCACCTCAGGTGCCAGACTGTGAGGGGGGGCGCCACTAGGAACCAGAGTGAAGAAAATCGTGTCTGCTGCTAGTGCAGCGAGGGGGCATGGGGGCGTCATTTGAGCTCCCCGCCTCAGGTGCCAAAATGTTGTGGGCTCTATTTATTTTGGGTCTGGACATTCTAAACTCAAAACTCCGGTCATCTGAAGAAGTGGGCTGTGCCCACAAAAGCTCATGATACCATCTCCATGTTTTCTTAGTCTATAAAGTACTACCAGAATATTTGTTATTTTTTAAGTTTATTGCGCATTAAAAGTGCTGTCATATGGGTGGAAATGGGGTCAATATTGCATTTTATTAATATCAGCAGAACTGACTTAAATGGGGCCTGAGTGTTGTGTAAT
Organism: Rafetus swinhoei; assembly: GCA_019425775.1. Taxonomy (NCBI): domain Eukaryota; kingdom Metazoa; phylum Chordata; order Testudines; family Trionychidae; genus Rafetus; species Rafetus swinhoei. The sequence continues at coordinate 121,286,587 of CM033449.1, forward strand.
CCTGTAAACTTTGTGTTCGTGCCTGTCAGTGTGAAATAAGATATTTGCATATATTTGCATGTACATGCAACCACACTTAAGTTGCAGCCCTCGGCATATGCTATGAGTAGCATTGTGGCCCCCAGGGCTTCTAAAGTTGAGTAGCCCTGCTCTAGAGTATAATTAAATGATGGGAGTTAACAGCATAGCTCTATAAGAAACAAATATTGCCAGTCAAATCATACAAATTGTTCAGATTGGCTTAGGTTTATATTCACTGAAGGGTTTATACAAACAGTTATGATAAATACAAATAATTAATTTGGAAAAAGTTCTGTAGTGTGTGACAGCACCACCCTCCAAAATGTTAAGCAGAAAGTACAACAGGAGATACAGCAAAAGCGGCAAATGGAGAGTAGCAGTTAAGGAGCAGCAACTCCGCCAAGGTATCTAGTGAAAAGTTCCAAGAACAGTGCAACCCCCCGCTCTGAGGAGGTATGGTAAAATCCAAGCATTCACAAAGGAATTACACCAATTATGGTTCTTATGTGGATGTTCAACACCCAGATTAACTAAGGCAGTGGTTACCTGTGGGAGTATGCAGGAGTGTTCCAGGGCGAACTCCTCAGATACTTCCTTGTTTTACAACAGGTTATGTAAAAAAGCACTAGCAAAGTCAGTACAAACTAAAATTGTATACAGTTACTAGTTTATAGTGCTCTGTATACTATACCCTGAAATGTAGGTATGCTATTTATATTCCAATAGATTTATTGTGCTATTATATGGTAAAAATTAGAAAGTAAGTAGTAGTGTGCTATGACAGTTGTATTTTTTATGTCTGATTTTTGTAAGAGTAGCTTTTAAGTGAGGTGAAACTCAGGGTATGCAAAACAAATCGAACTCCTGAAAAGGGTGTAGTAGTCTGGAATGGTTGAGAAACACTGAACTAAAGATTAGGTTAGTGATGTCATACATGGCCTCTATGGGCATGGGATGACCTACCCTTTTAATTTATGTGGATGCTTCAGAATCTCTTTTTTTTTTTTCATTTAAAAACAAGTTTCTAGCTTTTGTGCCTGCAGAGAGAACCTTCTAAAAGTAACTCAAATGTAAACAATGCAATACTGTTGGCCTAAATCTGATGATACAGTGTTCATCTTTTTGTGAAGGCCTGGAGAATGGAGGTGGGCTTGAAGCCCACGGAGTTAGAAGAAATGCCTGTCTTGCTGCAGGGAAGGAATGCAGAGGGAAAAAGAAATGGGGACCTCCCAAAGACAGAAAGGAAGGGGACAAACAGAGAATGGAGAACAAGGAAAAGAAACCAAGGGCAGAAATAGCAGCAGCTTAAAGGGAGGCAGATTTTTCTCATGGAGGGATGAATGTGCAAATAGTATAAAGAACAAAGAATAAACAGTTATGACACAGGCTATTTTTTGTGCTGTACTCCCTGCACACATCTTATTGACTTCAATGGGCATTACACTGTGTACAATGGGGAGTGTCCAGTCTTAAGTTTATACCGTGGCCACGGACCACAATTACACAGAGTTCAGCTCTCTCTTCTGAATGAGTCTGATACCCCTGAGTTAGCTCCTGCAGTTGGCTTTGTTGTTGCACAGAAGAGCTGGGGAGTGTATAAGACATCTCTTCTTCCCCATGCAAGCAAAAGATTAGATGCTCTTCATAGTGATTGCAACAGAAAGCAGCCAAATCTTTACAGTAATGTTCGTTTACTGGAGTTTCAACAAATATACTTTGGCTCAATAGTATGTGCATGTATTTTCGGGATTGAAGGCTCACACTTCAAAACATGTAATGAGTTGTCAGACGTTGACAAGAATTGAAAAAGACTACAGACTTTGGCAGCACTTTTCCAATATATGGCTAACAGTCTGGAGCAAAAAGGAACCCTTCTCATATCTCGATAGTCAAATGGCAGGTGATCAATGAATTAGCATTCTTCATGATAAAATATTACTGCACACTACCACCTACCTAACTGCATGACAATTATATTGTGCTTTGAAATCTATAACTTGTTCACAAAGAGATAAATCCTGCATGTAAAGCCAGTATGCCTAGACATTTTAGAAGAGGACACTGCTCCATGCCTGCTATGACAGGGTTTCAGAACTTAGCATCTGGACCTCCCTTTCATGAAGCGTAGTGAATCTGCTGAACAGCTCCTTTGCCCTTCATGTAACTCCTCCCTTTTGCTTTGCCAGTGTGAGCCACGGTGGAGTATAACTTCTGCAGGGTCTCCTTATGAAGTCTCCCCTTGCTCACGTGAAAAGCAGCATTTTGGCTGCATTTGATGCTTGTGGCAGGAGGGAGGCAGATTTCCCCCTAAGAAGCTGTGCTTTGGACAGCTTTTATTCAGTCTAGTGCTTAGTTCCAGTGTGCATTACTTAAGTAAAGAGCAGCAGAGCCAACAGCCACTGCGGGCCCCAGGGCAACACGGGGGGGGCGGTGACTGCACCCCCAGAAGGGGTGAAGCCAAGGGTGGTCAGCCCTTAGTGCTGCCCAGACCCCGGCACCTCCACCCTCCATCTTTAGAGCTGTACGGGGTGGTACTATGGCGGCAATTCAAAGAAGGGGCCCTCAGCTCCCACCACCGCCACCACCATAGCAGCAGCCAGGAGTTCCAGGCCCCTTTGAATCCCCAGGACCTGGGGCAAGTGCCCCCTTTTCCTCCCCGGCCCCCCTCCCCATTTGCAGGCCTGGTAAACAGGGAAAACCAGTTCTCTAGTATTTACCCACAGATCCAGACAGCATAGCCAGGCAGCACCATCTCCCACAACCACCACCAGTCTGCAAATTTGCCTCCAGCCTCACCCAATGGGCCTGCCTCTAGGGGTGAGCCCATTTTCTAATGCCAACAAGTCCTTTCCACTGAAATGGCCAGCAAGGAGGCTAAATGGTGCCAATTATGGTGGCAGTTTTTGGAGTTGAGGTATCTAGCTGCTGGAAACTGCACCGAGCATCTATCCCTTTCATCTCATCCACCAAAGATCCAGAAAGCAGTAATAACTCTTGCCTGGGCTGGATTTGAACTGATGACCTACAAGTAAAAGGTTCTGTATTCTCTTACTCTGGCTAGCCTTGTAATTACATAAACCTAAATTAAGTCCTTGCGTGTGACTAGTGCACCAGCCTTCATCCAGAGCCTGAGGGAATATTTTTCTTCATGATACTCTCATAAGAGATGAGCCAGGCGTGAGTTGTTTGCCAGAGGTCATCCAAAAGTCATGCTGTGTGTCACAAAATAGTACAGCTTCTTTGCTTGCTCCAAGTGTGTTAGCCCATCTGCTTCGGAAGGCAGAATTCTCCAGCAGGAAATTTTTCAAGCCACCCAACCTACAACTAAGATTATCTTTCAGACAATTGAAATAAGATTTAGTATCTAGAAGCATAAGCTAGATAAGATGGAGCTAGCACTATGATGCATGCTTTTAACAATGAGAGCAAGAAATCTTTGGAACAATACACCTAGGATGTGTGGATAAGCTTGGACTCTTCAAGGTTGAATGCAATTCTCAAACATCTACTCTAGCTCAGCCCCAAGAGATGTGTTGGATACAGGAATTACTGGGTAAGGTTATCTGGCCTTTGTCATGCAGGAAGTCAGAGAAGATGATCATAATGATCCTTGCTGGATATAAAAATGTGAGGGACTCCTCTTCCTCCATGTTGCTAAGTGTGATGTCATAGAAGACTTACACTTGCAAGGTACTTGCAGTGCTCCAGATGCAATTTAAAGGGCCTGGAGCTCCAGTCTCTGCTGCGAGCCCAGGGACCTTTTGAATTGTCAGGCCCCGGGGCAGTTGCCCTTCCCCCACCCCCATCAGTGGGCCTGAGTGGGTCACAGATTTATCAGATTTAGTGCAATTGTGCAACAACAGTGATACATTAGTGACTGTTCCAGTAGTACACATCTGGTTATTATTCTTTCTATACAGTATCACAGTGGGATTTGTATGAACACAGGGTGTTCTCTTGAGACCTGATCCAAAGCCCAGTGAACTAATTAAAAATGTGCCCATTGACTTCAAAGGGCTTTGGATCAGGCCCTTAGCATGCAATGAGAGGACACGGACTACATAATACAAGTAACAGGGATGAGACTGTAGCTACAGGAGAAGCAGCATGGTTCAGGGAATTGGACTCTAGACTGGAAGCCAGGAGATGTGGATTATTTTCCCTGCTGTATCACCACACTTCTCAGCTTTGCTTCCCTTTGTTTGTTTTGACTGTAAGCCGTTTTGTTTTGTCTGAGTAGCACAAAATAACTCCAGTCTTCGTTAAGGTCTCTAGTAATAGTGATAAGTGAGAGGGATAAAATACCAGTGAGCAGCTACATTGGGTGGCTGCCAGTCAGGTTGAAAAAATCAAAGCCTCTGTAGGATGCTTACTAAAATAGTGCATACTGAGTACAAGGCCCTTCAGGTGTTACAAACAATTCCACAGGCCCATGCACTATGGTGAGGTTTCGTGGTAGGGGTGCCAGATGGTTTTAACAAAAATACCGGACACACTTGACATTACATCACAATCTACATTACATCTTATTTAGAAAATACCGGACATTTTTGTTTTCTCAATTTGTTTCCCGAACAGAAAGCTCAAATACTGGCAACCCTACTTCCTGGCCAGGAGTCTCTACTGTATGGAGCAATGCTACATGCCTGGGCTGTTAAACTTGTGCGTGGATGTTTGTGACCATACTAACTGGAAGGAGGTCTGCATTGCTCCAGCTTTTTGCCCCCATTTCAGACTGTTCAGAGGAGGCCATGCTGCATTGTGTTACAGCGAATGCCTTCGGTTTCCTGTCATAACACCCACCAGCATATCCAAGGGTACTTTGTCATGAAGTTTTCAGTAGCTTTCTTTCCACAAGTATAAACTACACCCAGCTTTTGTTTGCAGTGTGGTTCACTCTGACAAAGGGCGTCCCTCTGACCTTCATCCAGGAGTGATGTTGAGATTAAAGAAAATTTCTAAACTCTTTGATCTCCCAAAGAAACTCCTACTCTGGTGGTTATTAGTTTTAAGAATTAATGGCCCCACAGGGATCCTTGCCACTGGTCCTCCATAGGGACTCTCTGGTCCTGCAACATCCGTGCCGGACCATGGATGTTGCCAAACCAGACCAGACAATACCAGTCAAGAGAGTTCAACCTGTAGTTACCCTTGGAGCCCCAGCCTACCCCTTGATCCCGTGGCTCATGAAATCATACACAGGCAGCCTGAACAGCAGTAAGGAGCAGTTCAACTGCAAGCTGAACAAGTGCAGCATGGTGGTGGAATGTGCCCGTGGCCATTGAAAGGGACGCTTTTAGACATCATTGTGCCTAGTTGCTGTGTGCTCCGTAATATCTGTGAAAGTAAGGGGGAAAGTTTCTGTTAGGGTATGGGGGGGTTGAGGCAGATCACCTAGCCACTAAGTCTAAGCAGCCATACATCAAGGCAATAAAATAATTGTTGCGGAAAACTGCTATATCCTTGATTACATTACTCTGATTGCTCTTAAAGGTCTACCAATTTCCCAAAGAGTCCCAAAGCCTGACAGCAGCACCAGTGCTGTTCATTGTGTGTCAGCACTGCCATTATCCACACCTAGCATTTTAGGGATTTGCACCTAGGCTGTGAAAGACGAAGAAGGTGGTGTGAGCTCTCATCTCAGTCATGGTGCATGCTTCCGGGAAATCATTTCCTCTTAATTAATAATCAAAGCTGATTAAAAGGGGATTAAACCTGGGACATAGATATCTGGAGAATTATTTGACAATGGCAGGGGCTTAGTGTGTGTAGACAGTTATTACTTTGTTCTTTATACTCTGATTTCAGAAAGACAGGGTGGGTGAGGTGGTATATCTTATTGGACCAATTTCTGCTCATAAACAAGACATATTTTTGGGCCACACAGATCTCTTTTTCACGTCTCTGTGTGAACTGAAATTTTGTTTCTCTTGCCACCAAAAGTTCAGCCAATAAAAGGTATTACTTCACATCACCCCATTTTGCCTTGTCCAAGGATTGCCTCCCCCATACATTCAAACTTTGAATCAGACCCTCCCTCAAAATAAGATAAGACTGGCTTAACAATAATTTATCATTTAGTTTCTGAACCTTTAGGGTATGTCTACACTACAGTGCTATTTCGAATTAACTTAATTCGAAATAGTTAATTCGAATTAAGCAAAATCGAAATAACGCAGCTATACACAAAAACTATTTCGAAATAGCGTTTTGCTATTTCAAAATAGCAAGTCCACACTGAGTGGACCCTGAACCGAAGTTAAGGCTGGCCGGAACCAGTGCCGGCAGGGCATCAGGTTAGGACTTAGAGTGTGGAGCTGCTGCCTCAGGCTAGCCGAGGGCTGTGCTTAAAGGGACCCGACCCCCACCCCGGACAGACAGTTCTCAGGGTTCCCCGCTTGCTTGTCTACCTCAATGAGGGACAGCAAAGCAGTCCTGTCTTGGAGTGCCCTGAGTGTCTGCACTCAGGACACCACAGCACTCGGCCACATGGAGCCAGAGCTGCCCATGGGCACGCTGGTGCGTCTTGCGGGGTCGTTGTCATCAGCCCGGCTGCACTTGCTGCAGGCTGCCATCCGGGGGGTCCATCGGGGGGCTGTCAGGATCCAGGAGGCCCTGAGGGAGAGCGTCCACCCCGAGGAGCCCTGAGATCCTCCCCGGTCCTCCCCACCGGGGGCTCATGCCCCATACCTCCCTCACGTCCTTCCACTTGCCCCTCCCTAGCCCCCCCTTCCTGATGTCAAATAAAAGACACGTATGTTCAAAAATAGAAACTGGGTTTATTGAACAAAACTGGGGGGGGGAATGAACCTCTGGGAAAAGGAGGTGGGAGAGGGGAAAAGAGAGAGTGGGAGAGGGGAGGAAACCTGGGAGGCGGAGCTGGAAGGGGAAGCAAGGGGAAGAAGGGGGAAGGGAAGCTCAGGGCTCAGGGTTGGGGGGTCTTGCTGGACCAACCTGACTTTCATGCTAACCTGCTCCTGGGTTCGCTTGTGGCCTTTGGTGACCAGGCTGGCAGCTATCCTGCCATAGACAGCCGCGTTCCTCCGCCTAGTGCAGAGATCATGGACATTGGGGGCATCCCCCCCAAACCTGAATAAGGTCCATGATCTCCACCCTGGACCAGGAAGGCGCCCGCCTTCTCCAACCCCTGTCAGGCTCCTAGGAGCTGGGAGACTGCTCCTGGGGAGTGGTGGAGGGCTGGCTGCCAGTGGCTTGCTGGCTCATGTTTTGGGGCCACTGGGTCAGGGGCCCCGGTGGCCACTGCTGGCTCTGGGCTGGCAGGCTTGGAGCTGGCACAGGCACTGTGGCCAGGGTCTACCCCTTTAATGGCTCCAGGGTTGTGGGGGGGGGAGAGGAGAGTAAGTTTTCCTGGTTGTGCCCAGAGTGGCCACCAGGGCTCCCTGGGAAGGGCTGGAGGCCCCCTATTTCGAATTAAGTGTCTACACAGCACTTAATTCAGAATTATTTCAATTTGGTGTTACTCCTCGTAGAATGAGGTTTACCAAATTCGAAATAAAGACTCCACTATTTCGAATTTATTTCAAAATAGCGGTTTGCCTGTGTAGACGCTATTAAAGTTAATTCAAAATAACTGCTGTTATTTCGAATTAACTTTGTAGTGTAGACATACTCTTAGAGTTCATGTTTTCAATCCATTATGCTAGAACCTTTGTTTTTTTTAAATGAAAGTTGAATACATTCATGTGATTCCAAGAGCTTGAGCTCTAAGAAAAACACCAAATATTGTGATCCTGGCAATCAATTCATGAGAGCACTGTTAATACTTTAACAAGGCTTTCAGAATCTTCTGTTTTATCATACTCCTCATTTTATAAGGAGTAAGGGTTATTTCGAAATAACTGTGTCTACACAGCATTTCTTTTTTCGAAATAGGGTATTTCGAAATAGCGCCCAGGTGCAATTATGCAAACGAAGCACGGGAAATTCAAATCTGCACTTCATTTGCAATTTCATTCATCTGCATTTGCATTCCTCTCTGAAGAGGAATGCAATGTAGACATACCCAAACTGGTAACAGGGAATGAAGAATTAAGAGGATTTTTGTACCCTTTAACCTACCCCATGTATGGCTATTGCATCAACTTTAGGAGCTATTTACAGTAGTCTGTTTGCTTTAACACTGCTTTCCATGATGCCTAAGCACTAAAAGAAGGAAAACCATTTTTCAGTTTTCCATTACAGCCACTCTCCGAGTTACGAACAAGTTACGGACCAACACTTGGTCCGTAACTCGAACTGTTCGTAACTCGGATCCCATAGAGTTACATGGCGACCGCACTGTTTGTAAGCGCGGATCGCCATTTGTAACTCGGCTCCGCATTTACGACCGCTTTGGTCGTAAGTGCGGATGGTCGTAAGTGGAGGTGGCCATAAGTCGGGGAGCGGCTGTATAAAAAACCCACAAAATTCTCTGATTGAAATAATAAAAATCCATGTTTCATTTTAATAGTAGAAAAATGCTGAACTTTAGTTTCTCTAGCCACAATATATATAGGCATCAGTTCAGCTCAATATTTTAGTGATATATTTACAATTTTTCAGCAAGTTCAAATCTTACCAGTGCCATCAATCATTATAATCTTCATGGGGTAGCCGAGATAGACATACCCTTACAGACTACATTACAGAGGTTTTTTTGAAAAATGGCCATTTTTCCAAAAAAAACCTTTGATTACGTCCACAGTGCAATCATGTTCTTTTGAAAGAAAATTGAAAGAACAGAGGGGTTTTTCTGACATTTGTAATCCTCATTCTATGAGGAAGAAGCCTTTTTCGGAAAGAGCTCTTTTGGAAAAAGGCACGTATGGACAGGGAAGAGAGAGTTCTTTCAAAAAAAGAGGAACGAGGAAAAAGCACAGGTGCTCCAGTGGCCACTCCATCCATAGTAATCACAGCTGAAATTTGAGATAGCATCCATTCAGTGTGGACGCTATCCTTTGAAAAAGCAGATCGCTTTTTCCAAGCACTTTTGCAGTGTGGATGCTCTCTTTCAGAAGAAGTTTTTCTGGAAGAGCTCTTCCAGATAAGCTTCTTCCAAAAGAAGCCTGAAGTCTAGACATAGCCTAACAGGAAAAATTTAAAGAAAACAAAAGAAAACGAATAGTCTAGTAGCACCTTAAAAACTAACAAAACACATAGATTGTATCATGAGCTTTTGTGGGCACAACCCACTTTTTCAGATGACTGGAGTATTACAAGTCCAAATCCAAGAATAAATAAGGGAAGGGGATGGGGGAAAGGAGGGGAAAAAGGAGAGAAAAGGAGGGGGGGAAAGAGAGAAGATGTTTCAAGTAGTTACAAGAGGCTGATAAGAACAATTAGCACCTCCATTGTTTGTTTGTTTGTTTAAGTCATTAGAATGTGGAAGGTAGTGTGTGAGCCAGCAGGATGTCCCTGTTCATTCCATTTGCATAAGAATTAAACTTGTAAATGAAGTTGAGTTCAATCCTTCCTTGTGCATTTGGCTTGTGGAATTGGCTTGAAACAACACGGTGACTTGGAGATGCATTAATGAGTGTCCAGGCAGATTAAAGTGTTTCTGTATATTGCCTTTTTGGATGTCTGATTTGTGTCCATTAATTCTCTCTTGTAGAGACTGTCCAGTTTGGCCAATAGACATGGCAGAGGGGCATTGCTGGCATTTGATGGCATAGATCACATTAGTGGATGTGCAGTTAAATGAGCCTCTGATTTGGTGGCTGATGAGTTTGTGTCCAGTGATGAAATCGCTAGTGTAGATGTGTAGGCAGAGTTGGCACTGGGGCTGATTGCAGAGGTGGGTTCCTGGATGATTATGATGGAGGTGTGTTGCGTGGTTACTGGAAAGAATTTGTTTGAGGTTAGGGGGTTGTCTGTAGGCGAGGATTGGCCTTTCCCCCAAGGCCTCTGAGATTGAGGGGTCATTTTCCAGGATAGGCTGTAGATTGTTGATAATGCATTGGAGAGGTTGAAGTTGTGGGCTGTAGGTGATGACAAGTGGAATTCTGATGTTTTCTCTTTTGGGCTTGTCTTAAAGTAGTTCATGTCCGGGTACTCTTTTGGCTCTATCTGTTTTTTCACTTCTCTGGGTGGGTATTTCAGTTTTAAGAATGCCCAAATAGATCCTGTAGGTGTTTGTCTCAGTCTGTGGGATTGGAGCAAATCTGGTTGTATTTTAGGACTTGGCTGTAAACAATAGATTGAGAAATGTGTCTGGGATGGAAGCTAGAGACAGGAAGGTAAGTGTAGCAGTTGGTAGGTTTCTAGTATAGGGTGGTGGAAATTTGTCCATAATTGTGCTGTAGTGTCAAGGAAGTGGATCTCTCATGTGGACTGATCCAGGCTGAGGTTGATGGTAGGGTGAAAGTTATTGAAGTCCCCCGTGAAATTCTTCAAGGGTCTCTTTACCGTAAGTCCATATGACGAAGATGTCATCAATGTAGCATAAGTAGAGTAAGGATGATAGGGGGCGAGAGCTGAGGAAACATCTTACAAGGTTAGCCATAAAGACGTTGGCATATTGTGGTGCCATGCGGCTGCCTGTGCCTGTGCAGCTGACTTGAAGATACAAATCATCTCTGAATCGGAAGTAGTTGTGGGTGAGGACAAAGTCGCAGCTCTGTAGATATTCCAACCTGGACTGGACCTCCAGCTCTGAGGAGAGGAGTGGAGAGGAGAGGAGAGGATTTCAGAGCCAGAGCTGGAACAGCTGCATAGCTATTTTTAGTGTCATAGGGTATGTCTACACTTGCCCCCTCGTTTGAACTAGGGAGGCAAATGAAGCATACCGAAGTTGCTAATGAAGCACAGGATTTAAATATCCCGCACTTGATTAGCATATTCGCGGCCGGTCACCATTTTAAAATGCCGGTCGCCCGAATTAACTCGCCGTGTGTAGACACTGTAGTCCAATCCAAAACCCTTCCCTCGAATTAACTGTTACTCCTCATGCATATGTCACGCTCGCATTTGCATTTCCTCTTTGGATCCCTTTTGCGCAAAAGGTTTTTGTGCAAAAAAGCTGTGTAGACAGCTCGTTTTTGTGCAAAAACCCCCTTTTTGTGCAAGAGCCAGTCTTCCTGAAAAAATGAGGAACATATGCAACACTTGCATTTCCACTTGCGGAAAAGCCTTGCAGTATAGACGTAGCCTGGGTCTGCCTTGACCAAGGACCCCTGTGAGTGAGGGTCAGAGAAGGGCTGGGCACGTGAAGGGGACATTTGCATTGCAGGACCTAAGAACCTGAGAGGAAAAGGACATTGCCCAACCCACCTGGAGTGGGACATTTACTCATGGGTTGGTTATGAACTCTGTGTGTGGTGTTTTCCCAAATTAATGCCACGTTATATCCTATTAAATACCTATTTCTACACTCAGACTCTGTGTTTGTGATTGGGGAAGCATTGCCTCCCAGAGGCGCCCAGGGGTGTTGTGTGAATTTCCCAGGTTACTAGGTGGGGGCTCAAGCCAGTTCTGTGTTGGGTGGATGGAGGGGACCCCCTAGATATTGAACCTGGCCCTGGCTGTGCTGTTGCTACTGCCAGAAGGGTTATACAAGCAGAAGACTCACAATCAGAAGTTTGGAACAATGTTGAAATAATTATGTGGCTGAATAAAAATTAAGATTCTTGGGTCAGATCCTCTGACTATAAATCATTGTTGCTTGTGGTTTCATATCTTTAATGGAGCTATGACAATTTATAACAGCTGAGAATGTTTGGTTTGTTAGGCCATCAAATCTATAATGATGCTTGTGGGCCTGCTGTTCATCCTACTAATGCTAGTTTCCCACCAGTGTAACTCTACGAATATCTGCCAAGCTGCTCCTGATTCTCCCTGGAATGAGAGTAGAACCAGGCCTTGTGCATTTATTTCAAGGTTGCAATGATTTGTTTGGTTTTTTTAACAACCCATTTATGTGGATAAAAGTGCAACCTTGTATCAAACAGTTTAACATTATAGTCCCGGATTCCTCACAGCCCCATTACTTGAGTGGTAATTGCAACCTGTGTGAAGTGAATGTAGCAGATCAGAACAGTTGTGCTGGACATTTTGCCCAGCTGTAGGAGACACAAAGTGCCAGGCAGTAGAGATTCAGGCCTTTGTCTGTTTCCAGCAAATAAAAGCTTTTGTTCTGTCCATTGTCTAATGGCTGTGGAAAAGATTATGCCTGTCTCAGTCCTGAGTGCAGGGACAAAATAACTGCCAGTATCAAGAAAAGCACACTTCATAAGAGTGCTTTCTCATAGGTGGTTCACAATGTCACCAAGCCCCTGATCAGAGGCATTTCATAGTCAGACAAAAGCAACTAAGAAGGTTCAAAGCTTTAAAAAGGATACACCTCACATGCCATGTCACGGGAAAATATTTACTATCCAATGTTTTATAGGAGCAAATGTGGTTTCATTCCTTCTATTTTTATATCAACTTGTGTTTGAAAGGGAAAGGGTTCTGTGGTACGCCTTCTTTGAGCTGCTTGACCCTTCAACTCCATTTTCAGTAGGCAGTGGTCTGAGTATCTGGGGGAACAGCAGCCCCATGCAGCATGAATTTCCTGATGGGACTGAACACTTTGCTCAGGGACCAGTGCTAACCCAGAGCAGAGGAACACCCAAGAATCAGGAGTTTGTCAGTTATCAGATGAGAAGAACTCCATAAATGTGTATTTTGGGATGAGGGGAAGGTGTCTTGTGAGTCTCTTGCTTAAGTCTCTTGCTTAAGTAGATCATCGGCTGTATAACTTAGTGTAACTCCATTGGAATCAATAAAGTAATGCTGATTTATACCAATTAGGGATCTGGGTGCTATAATAGATTTAGGTATCTGTTACTGTCAACTTTTAGAGCTTTTTGGCCCTATAAGTTTCCTTAAAACTGGCAAAAAATGGGCACGCAATAAAGAAAAAATCTGATGGCTTCCCTTGGTTGTATGTGTAGGTGTTTACATTCATGAAACTGAAGTGGTAGCTCACTGATGGTGTGCAGGCAGCAGTGGTATTTTAGGCCTGGCCCTCAGACTCCAGCATGGCTGCTATGCAAGGCTGATAGGTGATCCAAGACTAAGTATCAGTGAATATCTGTGCAGACTGGAGCCAGATCTGTGTCATCCTCTCCCAGCGCTCAGCACAGCAGTGGTGGCATTCATGCTCTGGTTCAAACTCCCAGTGTAAGTTAGAACTGGATCCCGTCAGATGAGAAGGCTTTGACTTTGGACCTTCTGCAGATCTTCATGGCTGGCTTTGTGCCAGGGCCATGGCAGTTCATAGGTGGAGATGTGGTTGCTAATGTAGCTGGGAACTGCTTTCAAGGTTAGGACTAAGCCGTTAAATTGACAACAGAAGCAGCAACTGCATTTTCAGTCACCCAGAGACACTGCATTGTTTTCACACTGAGTTTAAATGCAGTGAATTAGCTATCTAGTGTGAATGTAACAAATGCACAGATCATTGCCTAGGTCCTCATTGAGGAAGATATAATATCTGCGACTTGTACCCGATCTGTAAAATGTGGTGTATACTGCTTACTCACTCTGATGTAGCACCCTGAGATCTATGAATGACCAGTGCAGGAAGCCTCTGTATTTGAGGGGGATTATGTTCTAGAGATATCTGGGAATGCCAAAAACTGTGAATATGGGTGGGAAAGGGTGATTGCCACACAAAACTAACTTGCTGTCTGAAACGAGCCTGCCGTTTCACAGCCAACAAGCAACTTTAACTTCAAAGCAGTAGATTTCCAACCAAACTCTAATACAAAGATAATACTGCGTAGTCAACAAACAACTTCAACTTCAAAACAAAGCACTCAAAACAGTTCCTTGAATTCGCTCCCTGTGAATCTTACTGTTCCTCCAGGTCAGGGGATTAACAGGGATGGGTTTGCAAAGCAACATTGTGATGGGAAGCTGCGAGGGATAATCCCATGCTGCTTTATGGTCTGCCAATGCCAATTCCCCTGTTAACTTCACATTATATAAACTATTCCTCTATACATTTGTCAAACCACCCCATGCTTGTGGTGAATTACACTGCACTGTCATGGCTGCCCGCCTCACCACCTGATGCTTGCACAAAATGCTTTCATGAGCTCAAAGCCTTTTCTTGAATTACAACAGCATTCACAGGTGCTCAGTTCTGTGCCATGTCTTCAATCCAAATGCTTAATGCCTTTTCCATTGTTTCAATTATGGGAGCATGACTCACACATGACATCTTCACACAAGCTGGCACATTTGCAGCAACACATCCCTTATGTTTTTCTCCCTTTTCTTTTTAATATAATGTACAATAGATTTGTTAATGCTGTACATTCTAGCTACTGAGGCAACTCTATGATCACTTGCAAGACTTATCCAGTCATTCAGCTTTCTGGCTTAAAGTCATCACCTTTTTCCCCTTCTTAGCCTCATGACCACTGTCTGCATCACTTGCTTTTTTTTTTTTTTTTTTTTTGGTGCCATAATTAAGGTGAGGTGTTACTTTAGCAATTGTAATTTTTTTAGTACAACACACTGAGAAAGCGTCAGAATGCTGCATCATGTGCTCGTGCCAGTGCAGCACAACTCACTGCTAATAGGTGAAACTGCAAACAGCAGATGGCAAGGCCTTTCTGTAGTCTACTGCTCACTTCATAAGAAACATCCTGTTTCTACTGAGGACAGACTGAGCAGTTAACAGCAGGTCCCACTGCTGCATATTCCCTTGTGCTAGACTTCAAATAATTGGCCACTCTACAGGGTCTGGATCTAACTATGCATTTTGCAGCTTAGCCACCTTTATAATGCTTGTTATATAAGCTGGGTTTTTTATAAGTGGTGTACAAATACAGTGCTAGTTAAGACTTCTTGAATTACATTTCCCAAGGTGATATTTGGGTGGTGAAATGTACACAAGGATGGCATTTCCAGTATGACTAGAAAAACAAGATAAAATGTGAGAAAAAAATTCCTGGTATAGCCTAAGGTCCAGTGTGCTTCAGCAGCAGCCCTGGGAACTACAAGTTGTGGACTACAAACTGCGGCATGTTGGGAGAACTTCCTTGTTCCTGCCAGGATGTACCCTCTGCCCCCCAGGAGGGTCTCAGCACTGACTAAGAACATAAGAACGGCCATACTGGGTCAGACCAAAGGTCCATCTAGCCCAGTAGCCTGTCTGCTGACAGTGGCCAATGCCGGATGCCCCAGAGGGAGTGAACAGAACAGGGAATCATCACATGATCCCTCTCCTGTCATCCATTTCCAAACAAACAGAGGCTAGGGACACCATTTCTACCCATCCTGGGGAATAGCTATTGATGGACCTAACCCCCATGAATTTATATAGCTCTTTTTGAACCCTAGTCTTCAATTCTGGCAAGGAGTTTGACAGGTTGACTGTGCGCTGCATGAAGAAAAACTTCCTTTTGTTTGTTTAAGCTGAGAGCACATGGGCTGCAAGCAGAGAGATGGCTGCTGACTGATCCTGTTCTATGTTCTTTACAGGTAGGACCAAAAAGGGCTATAGAGCGCCCCGAGGAGTTTAAGTGATACAAAGGGAATACATGGGCTTGTTTGTTGTGGGGCTTAGTTACTGTGGGAGTTAGAACATGTTTATAAGGGGGTTGTGTTGTACAATGTATCCTCTGCTCTCCCAGCAAGGTCTCAGGACTGACTGAGGTGGGAACACATTGGCTGCAAGCAGAGGGGAGGCTGAGGAACAGTAATCCTGTTCAGTGTTCTTTACTTAATAAAGCTGGTTCCTGGTGCTTTGTCTGAGTGGGTCTGGTCTGAGGTGCACAAACAGTGACACACAACACAATCCTCAAGCCTAGTCTCCCAGAGTTGTGTAAAAAGTCACAAGGCTTCCCCTATGTTGAATAACCTCATACTGGGCTAGTGAAAAGAAGGGGATACCTTTTTTTAGTTATTGGTGCCATGACTCAGATAGGGGAAGTTTGATTATTTTGCATGGATTTGGGAATCTGCCACACCAGAGAACCAGGACAGCATGGAGTCACAGTTCGGAGCCCAGAGAGTTAGTATGACCCTGGTTTGGTGTCAGGGAAAGGAGAAACCGCCTGTTGCGGGTTTGTACACTCCCACCTTCCCCGGGGAGGAGTAGTTGAGTCCCTAGGGCTCTTAAAGTTATGCCCCAACTCCGTGTGTCCAGCAATTTCTCTTCAATCTTAAACGTCTGGCTCTCCCGTTGCGACTTCAGGGCCTTACTCAACACCCCTTTCACTGAGGCAGTGCGGCCTAATAGCTGGAGTCACTAATAAATCTCTCTCACTGGGGCAGTGTGGCCTGGTAGCCAGAGTCAATATACAGCCGCTCCCCAAGTTATGACCACCTCCACTTACGACCGTCCGCATTTACGACCAAAGCGGTCGTAAATGCAGATCCGAGTTACGAACGGCGATCCGCGCTTACGAACAGCGCGGTCACCATGTAACTCTATGGGATCCGAGTTACGAACACTTGGAGTTACGGACCAAGTGTTGGTTCGTAACTTGTTCGTAACTCGGGCAGCGGCTGTACAGCCAGTGCAGGACCCCCTCGTTAGGGCAGTGAGGCAAAGGGAGGTAGGAGGACCTGGGCCCTCCCTACTCCTCTGGGGCCCAGCCCAGGGCCCTAATAGCAGAGGTGCGGGCCACTGCTCACTCAGCAGGGAATCCCACAGCAACACCCTGAACTTCCCAGAATCAATCTCCCACCTGGGGCTACTTCCTAGGGTACTCAGCTGAACTCCCTCCAGGGTCCTTCCTCCAGCTCTTCTGTAGCACCGGTGTCCTGCTGGCTGGTTTCTAGGGCCAGTCTCTCTGGTGGTTCGCCTGCAGGAGGAGTTCCAGCAGCACCTCTTTCGTCCTGGTCCTACCTAGGGCATGGGTGTCTCCCTGGCTAGTTCCCAGCTCTGGTCCCTCTGGCAGTTCACCTATAGGAGCTCCAGCAGTGCCTCCTGCCTCCTCAGCAGCTGACCCTGACTGAGCCTCTCTCCAGTCTTTTATACCTGGGCTGCAGTCTGAGCATGCCCAGCAGGGCTGTGGGGGCAGAGCTTCTTCAGCCAGGTGAGGTTGGTTACGCCTAGCTTTCCCCATGAGGGGCTGGTACACGCTGTCACATCCCCAATGGGTGTTGTGGCCCAGAGACTCCTGTTGCTAAGGTTGAAGCTGTTGAGGGTGTAAGGGGAACCTTAGAGAGGAGCATAGCAATGCCATACCTCCCTGCACAGCACCAAATCCATGGGGTTCCTGTGTTCAGTGGAGGTGCAGCTTGCAGGACTGGACATTGAAGATTGGATAAAAGATATAGAGTACCTGCTAGCAGCCACTGGCACTCCTGAGCCTTTGAAGTTCCCCACCCTTGTCAGATACCTAAGTGGGGGGAAGGGTGTAAATTGTCTTTAATCTGCCACCTCAGGAGCAGTTTTCAGCCCAAGCTATTGAAGAGCTTAGAGCAGAATACAGCTCCTGGCATTCATCATTGGATCCCATGGCATATTTTTATGAGAGAGGCCAACACCCTAGAGAGTCAGCCTCATCCTATGCCATCAGGTTAGAAGGCCTACTGCAGGTAGTAGAGAAGAAGCTCCAGCTGGGCCAACCTTTCCCTGATCGGGACTATAAATTGACCCAGCAGTTCATGTGGGGCATCAAGGACTGAGATGTGTGCCATAGGTTGGCATCTATGTGGCCTTGCCACACAACATTCTGACCATTACAAGGAGAACTGTGTCAGATGCCCATGAAAGGAACATAGAGGGTAGAATGGATAGGCCAGCCCAGAGAATAAACAGCCTGCAACAAGCTGCCCTGTCAGATGGTACTGTGCAGGCTGCTCCTGAGGTACCTCCACCCAGTAGTACCCCAAATCATGAAGTGCTGGAGACAGTGAAGGACCTAACTGGAGTAGCCCAAAAACTGATGGTCCTCCAGAAAGAGCCATGTGAGAATGGGACAACCGCAGGCACAGATGCTGCAGCAAGGCACAGTAGCGAGGGCAGCACCTCAAAATTCTAGATGGGGAAGTGGTAGAAGTACCCCTGACATTAGCGCCCATGGCACCAGAGGCCATTTCATATGCCACCGTTGTGGATAAGGCGGCCACATAGTCCATGGCTGCCATCAACCCCCCTTACCAAGCCAAGACAAGGCTCCCTCTTCTTTAAACTGTTACATCCTGACACTGAGGGGCAAGTGAAGGGTGCAGTGCTGGTGAGAAGTCCCCCAATAACACAATGGTGTGCACAACGTCCCAGCATACTCTACCAGCTGCCAGCTGGCATCCCAGCCTGGTGTGGCCCTTGACCGAGGAAATTGTGGCAGTGAATGGTATCCTGTACAAGGCTCTAATTCAGGGCTACTCAACATGCTGCCCTTGGGCCACATGCGGCCTCAGGCCATTTATTTGTGGCTCGCGTTGCGGTTTGGGTTTATGTGGGGCTCAGCTCGCCTGTGGGTGGGATCCTTTGAACATGGCTTCCACTGGGAACACACTTCACAACAGTGAGTCAATATAATGGTCTTCTGTTGATATGCGTTTTAGTAGTTAAATTCCTGGACTGTCATTGATCGTTAAAAGTGCTGTCATATGGGTGGAAATCGGGAAAATACTGCATTTAGTAATATCAGCAGAACTGACTTAAATGGGGCCTGCATGTTGTGTAGTCTTGCCTTAATCTTTGTATTCATACCCGTCACTGTGAAAAGCTATTTGCATATATTTGCATGTATATGCAAACCACACTTAGGTTGCGGCCCTTGGCATGTGCTGTGAGTATCATTGTGGCCCCCAGGGCTTCCAAAGTTGAGTAGCCCTGCTCTAATTGATTCAGGGTCACAGGTCACAATCATCACAGAGGATTTGTGGAGAAACCACCCTATCCTGGGTAAGTTGCATCCCATGCCCATAGATATCTTGTTAAAGGGTGCCAATGGCCAAGGATTCTCCCATCAAGGAGCTATCAAATTAGATTTATCTTTTCTGGGCCAAACCTATAAGGTTTGTGATGCCTGCTACAAAGTACCGACAGGGAGTCCCCATGTTGTTGGGGACCAATGTCATTCCAGCTCACAAGATTTAACCAACCAATTGAGCAACCAATTCCCAGATTGCCTGAAAGAGAAGTCAACGACCTGGTATGCAGCCTACTAGCAGGTAATCTCTGGCCAAGAGAGACCATCCTTGAGATACACTGGCAAATAGCCCATCTTGTTGAGAGCTAGAGAAGGAAAAACTGTACCTGTGAAGGCTCCTTGGGGTTCAGGATGGGAACCACACAATGTTCTGGGAAAACCTGATGCTAAGATTCACCTGCCAGGAGATCTGAGGGTGGAGGAAGCCATAACAGATGTTGAACACCAGAAAGCTTATATTTATCTCCAGAATTTAGGACAAACAACAGCTATTATAGAGAGGAACCAACATCTAGCTACCTCTTCAGTAGTCTACAGCATGGCTATCATGAGCAGCAACTTAAAATACTCTACAGGGCAAGAACTGAGAGAAGAGGCACAGGCCAATGCTGTGGTGCCATAAGTAGACCTGAGTCAGGTAGCTGTGCAGGTGAAGGATCAGAGGATCCCTTCTAACAGGAAGAAAGTGTTACAGTTTCTTGGATTCACTGGCTACTACAGGAGATAAATCAAAGCTACTCCAAATTGGCAGTCCCATTATTCAGACTAACTACAGGGAAGACCCAGACCAGAAGGAGAAATAGGAGGGGTTCCACTATGAAAACATGAATCCAAGACCATCTGCCACAGCACTGGCATCCAATATCACACTGACAGCAAGCTCTTCAACCTTTCTCATCTCCATGCCAAAACTAAAATATCAGCAACAATAACCGAACTCCAGTACACAGCTGGTTGTGCTGGAGCATCAGCACTTTTCCCAGAAGATCTTCAATACGAAGTGGGAGGATCATTGCACTAATGTCAGTTTCCTCACAGAAGCCAGCACCACCAGTGCTGAGGCTCTAATTATTCAGTACCCGCTGAGGTGGAGCAGGCATTGTGTGTGCATGCGTGATATGAGCATACCACAACAACTGCTGTATGGCCAACTTACTAGGGAAGAAAGGAAAGGGGGAGGCTAGAAGAAACGCTTTAAAGATACCCTTGAGATAAACATCAAGAGATGTGGCATTGACACCCCACACTGGGAGACAGCAGCCTTGGATAGAGAAGACGTGTCAGAGTGCGAATGT
Organism: Rafetus swinhoei; assembly: GCA_019425775.1. Classification (NCBI taxonomy): domain Eukaryota; kingdom Metazoa; phylum Chordata; order Testudines; family Trionychidae; genus Rafetus; species Rafetus swinhoei. The sequence continues at coordinate 121,306,790 of CM033449.1, forward strand.
CCACTTTTGAGAAAAACCACCTTGTCCTGATTGAAGGAAGGAAAGACAGCTCTTATGCAGCAATTGTGGCCCAACCCTGTCTTCCAAAACCACCTGTGCAACATCTGCCAATGAGCCGGTGGCTCAAGGGTTGGACCCGTCGGTCACCTAAGGCCGCCCAGCCCCAGCTGTGTGGAGCAGGTCCAGCCCCACCCCCGCCTGGCGCAGGAGACAAGAGCTGAGGACACATGCGTGTGTGCGCATGTGCACCTCTTCTCCCTCCTCCTCTCTCCTCCCAGCCAGCAAGTTAACAAAGAGGGGCAGCCGCAGTGTTCAGCCCACCAAAGGTTGTGCCACTCTCCAGCAGGACTGGATCAAAGAGAGGCAGCTGCCCAGCCAACAGGTCATGGCAATCGACTCTTAGGGTCACTGTGATCAGTCAATTGCGATCGACCGGTTGGTGACCACTGGTCTATACAGTTTAGAGGTCCAGGCCCTGGTTAAGGGTGGGGCAACAAACACACAGTAATTCAAGTTGGGACACACAATCATGTCTCTTCGTTCTGGCAGAGATCTGACAAGTGCAGGTGGTTGGCCTGCAGTAGCAGAGGGGAGAGACTGCCACCCAGGCCCACCATTGCATCCCAGCCTAGAGCCCTAGCAGCAGCAGAGCAGCAGGGATCCTCACCACAACACGCTGACACCAGCTCTGGTTCAGCCAGAGCATTGTCAGCTATCCCCGGGCTCCTTCCATTCTCCCCTTCTGTGCATACCTGGGTTCCCAGCAGGTCCTCTGGGACATTGGGGGTTAAAACCTCTGGCAAGGTTGGTAGTTCCCACTAGTCAAAGTCTGTCTGGGGTTCCAATGGTCCAGGCCAGTCCTCAGCCTCCCTCAAGTCCTCAGCAGCTTTCCAGCTCGGGAGCACAGGGCATGCGTGTGGTTCCTCTGGCAGCTGGAGTCTGACTGAGCTCCTGGGCTGGTCTTTTATACAAGTAGCCATGACCCCTGACTTCCAGTCAGGTGATTGGTTGTGGCCAGGCTCTGCCCAAGAGGGCTCACGGAGGGGATCTTCCCTCTCCGGGTCATTGGTGGCCACTCGGCCTCACTATATGAACACGGTGATACAAAATAATGTATGAGTGTAAAGAGTTGCAGATTGATCCCAGATAATAACAAAGCTTGGATTGTAGAGAAGAGATTTATTTTAGAAGCCTTTTGTGAGGGGGCCGACTCACCACTGCAGTGTCACCAGCCGGCTGTCCGGGGAATTAGCTCTGTCACGCCTTTGCTGGGTGCCTTCCTCCAGGTGGTGTCTCCCCTCTTTCTCCCGGTCACGGCATCCTTTTGAGGACACTGCCTTCCGGCAGTGCCCACACCAGTCTCTGGGCCCCCTTCCAGGGGTAGTTGTTACTCCACGGGCTGTGTTTCAGGCCCAGCAGCCGGGGAGCTTACTCGGCCTGAGCCCTCCTCGCCCCGCCTTGCCTCCCCAGCGCTGCTTTCACTCCAGGTAGCCTCCTGCTCCCCTAGCAGCTAGGCCATCCCTGCTCTCCTCCCAGAGCAGCAGCCCGTCTTTTTCCTCCCTCCAGGAGTCCTTCCTTTTATAGGCCCCAGCTGGGCCCTAATTAATGAGGCCTGCCTCAGCTGGGGTGTTACTCCCAACCCTTGCTCCGGGCTGGGGTTTGTGCAGGGCAAGCGCCCTGTCACACCTTTAAAGAAGTGTACAGCTTTGCCATGAGGGCTGGAAGAGAGCATATAAACTCCAGTCAAAGGATCCTGAGACTGCAGGCTTCTTTCAGAAGAAGCTTTTCCGGAAGAGATCTTCTGAAAAAACTTCTTCCAAAAGAGAGCATCCACACTGCCAAAGCGCATCGAAAAAATGATCTGCTTTTTCAACAGATAGCATCCATTCACTGTGGACGCTATCTCGCATGTAAACTGTGATTACTATGGACTGAGTGGCCACCAGGGCACCTGTGTTTTTTCCTCTTTCCTCTTCTTGCGAAAGAACTCCCTCTTCCCCGTCTACACACCTTTTTCTGAAAGAGCTCTTTTGGAAAAAGGCTTCTTCCTCGTAGAAAGAGGATTACTAATGTTGGAAAAACCCCTGTGTTCTTTTGATTTTCTTTCATAGAATCATAGAACCATAGAGCTGGAAGAGACCCCGGGAGGTCATCAAGTCCAGCCCCCCTGCCCAAGGCAGGACCAATCCCAAATAAATCAACCCAGCCAGGGCTTTGTCAAGCTGAGACTTAAACACCTCTAGGGATGGAGACTCCACTACTTCCCTAGGTAACCCATTCCAGTGCTTCACCACCCTCCTAGTGAAATAGTTTTTCCTAATATCCAACCTGGACCTCTCCCACTGCAACTTGAGACCACTGTTCCTTGTTCTGCCATCCATAACTACTGTGAACATCCTTTCTCCAGCCTGTTTGGAACCTCCCTTAAGGAAGTTGAAGGCTGCTATCAAATCCCCCCTCACTCTTCTCTTCTGCAGACTAAATAGACCCAACTCCCTCAGCTTCTCCTCGTAGGTCATATGCTCCAGCCCCCTAATCATTTTGGTCACCTTCCACTGGACCCTTTCCAATGCATCCACATCCTTCCTGTAATTGGGGCCCAGAACTGGACACAATACTCCAGATGTGGCCACACCAGAGCCGAATAAAGAGGAATAATCACATCTCTGGATCTGCTGGCAATGCTCCTCTTAATGCAACCTAATATGCCATTAGCCTTCTTGGCTAAAAGGGCACACTGTTGACTCATATCCAGCTTCTCATCCACTGTAATCCCCAGGTCCTTTTCTGCAGAACTGCTACTTAGCCAGTTGGTCCCCAGCCTGTAATAATGCTTGGGATTCTTCCGTCCCACGTGCAGGACTATACACTTGTCCTTGTTGAACCTCATCAGATTTCTTGTGGCCCAATCCTCCAATTTGTCTAAGTCACTCTGGACCCTATCTCTGCCCTCAAGCGTATCTACCTCTCCCCCTAGCTTAGTGTCATCTGCAAACTTGCTGAGGGTGCAATCCATCCCCTCATCCAGGTCATTAATAAAGATATTGAACAAAACCGGTCCCAGAACCGAACCTTGGGGCACTCTGCTAGAAACCGACCACCATCCTGACACCGAGCCGTTGATCACTACCCACTGGGCCCGACCTTCCAGCCAGCTTTCTATCCATCTTACCATCCATTTATCCAATCCACAGTCTCTTAACTTGCTGGCAAGAATATTGTGGGAGACCGTATCAAAAGGCTTGCTAAAGTCAAGGTATATCACATCCACTGACTTTCCCATATCCACAGAGCCAGTTACCTCATCATAGAAGCTAATCAGATTGGTCAGGCACGACTTGCCCTTCATGAATCCATGCTGACTATTCCTGATCACCTTCACCTCTTCCAAGTGCTTCAAAATAGATTCCTTGAGGATCCCCTCCATGATTTTTCCAGGGACTGAGATAAGACTGACCAGCCTATAGTTCCCTGGATCGTCCTTCTTCCCTTTCTTAAAGATGGGCACTACATTTGCCTTTTTCCAATCATCTGGGATCTCTCCCGTTCTTTTGAAAGAATACAATTGCAGTGTGGACGTAATTGAAGTTTTTTTGGAAAAACAGACATTTTTCTGAAAAAAACTCTGTAGTGTAGACATACCCTGAGTCTGACTGACAGGTTGTATTATTACTATGCTTACACTCCAATACCATGTTCTTTGACTCTCAAGCCTATCTAACTCCCTGGATCTAATCTTGGGTGGCTAACCTGAGTATCCCCCAGATCTTCAACATCCACCCTGCTATTTATAGCATGCTAGTTCAAGTGCAACTAGCATGTGTGTGTCTGTCTGTATGGAGCACTTCACCCCAACTGCAGTGCAGATGTGTCTATAGAAATCAAGCTGAAGATAAGGGGAGCAAAATGGTGGCTTAGAGCCAGCTTCCTCTCCAGCCCAGCCCAAGTCATGGGCTGAACAGGGAATATGGCCTCATGTTTAAATACTACAAAATGGAAAACACCTTAGGACTTGCCAATATAACCGTTACACAAAGTAAGCATGGAAAAGGCCCAGGAATCACCTTGACAAAAGACACACTTTGCTTGTTAATGCATATTCCCTTACCCATATTAATGGGATGTTCATGCATACTGTGTCTAACACAAAATAGGCATTCCCAACCCCAGACTTTCTGCCAGCATATTTTGCATGGAGCAACTACTAATATTGAAGTGGTATCTATTAATGCTTTATTGGTTCAGAAATTAGTCCATTTAATTTTGTTTGGGCTAGAAACGAACATCTCTGTAGTTTTTTTTAATTGAGTAGCTATTTCATTTCATCATGTCAATGGATCCTCCATGGATATTTGAAGGGACATAATATGTCTATAACACCTAAATGACATATAACATCTAATGTCTATAAAATCTAAATGACATCTAAATGATGCTTCAGCCTTATAACAAGCCTTGAGGGGGCTTTCCTGGTGTTCAAAAAGATACTGTTCACTCAGTGTCAGATTCTCAGTTAGTTGTAACTACACCTAACACTACTGAAGTCAATAGACAACTTATCCCAGCTTAGGACCTGTGCTTGTATAGTCTGGTAGCTAATGTTTTCTTCTCACTGCCATCCCCTTTCTGGGGTGTTGTGTTCATGAAACTGTAACAAAAGGAAATGATGTCACAAATAGGCACGACAGCAGCCAAATTTACTGATTAAACATAATTTGGTCATTGAAAAGCTTCAACTTATGCACCAAACTATACAGCTTCAATTCACACTATTTCCTTCTTAACATAAGGCAGGGAAATCCACAAAAGACAGATGTCCAAATGCCTTCCAATGACATAGAAAAAAGGTGTTAAGTGGAATCAATTCATCTTAAATGCTGAAATGTGTCAGAGATGAACAACCCCTTATCTTTAAAGTTAACCAGAAAAGAAGAAGGAAATATCTAGGACATGCACATGGGCATCCGGTAGCCTAGGCGAGGAAGGCAGTCTTCTCAAACTGCTAGGCATGGTCCCGCCCACACTCTGCACCCAGAACACCTGTTGTAGGCATTCTGGGGGCAGAGTGTTGCTGCCCCCAAACGTCCACCCTACCTGTGCTCCGGGGGCCAGGGACGCTGGAGCTGTATGCCCTCCTCCCTTCCTGGTGCTCTGGGGCCTTAGAGGCTGGAGCCGCATGGCCTCTTCCCTCTCTGGTGCTCAGGGTCAGGGGGCTGGGGCATGCATGCGCTCGCCCCCTTCCCTCTGATATCCTCCCTGTGGTGGGGGGAGTGTGCACACACAGCGCACTGCCCTGCCTACTCTCCTCCCCCTGGTGGGACAAGGCCTCAGAAGAGGGGGCAGAGCTGTAGGTGGGGCTGGCAGCCTGCCTCCAGTATGCCCTCTAAGATTTTCCAACCATGAGCGGAGTGAGTTTTGGCTTGTGCACCAATATTGAAGTCATGTGCGCTGGTTTGTACGTGTGCCACTGTGGCACCCAATTTATTAATGCACACATGTTTCACACTGCCAGAGCAGAAACCTCCCTCCTTCACCATGCAGCATGTCCCATTCCTAGCCACTGGAGCAGACCTGCCCTCCCGGCCATGCGGCATGTCCCATTCCCAGCCGCTGGGGAAGACCGCCCCCCTGATATGTGATAGGTCCCGTTCCCAGACGCCAGATCAGATCCTGTCCTCCCCCAGCCATGCAGCATGTCCTGTTTTCAGCTGCCAGAGCAAACACACACACACCCCACCATGTGGCAGGTCCCATCCTCAGCCCCAGCCACCAGAACAGGCCCTAGCCCCCCTGTCACGTGGCAGCCCCAGCCACTGGAGCAGGCCTCCTCCTCTGCCACACAGCTGCGGCAGGTCCTGGCCCCCCGTCCCAGCTGCTCTCACCATACCGTCGCAGCCATGCAAGTGCTGCTGCACAGCTCTCCAGAGGAGGTGGGTGGGGGAAGAATTTTTTGGCTGTATTTGGAAGTGGGGAAGCAAACATTTTTCAATACTTTCTACTACTGCCACTCAAAAAAAACCCAAATAATTGCCTTGGATTCTAGTTTCAGAGATTCAACACTCATCTATGAAGCCTTCCTGTACACACAAGGAAAAAGTAGCCCTACAGGTCTGTGCTGGATGGCTCCAATTCATTGTATCCAACAAACATGAATAATCTGATTTGAGGTTTCAAGGGGATTTAACATATTAATAATGTAAGCAGGGTCTACATCAATTATTCCATTATAGCCCCATTATAGCCAGCTGGAATGGGAAAGAAATCCTGGGTGTGTTTATGTGAATAGAGCTTGCCCCTGCTTTGCTTAAGTGTGTTAGATATTCGGCTGTTATAATGGTGTTTTGCTCATTGCAATCAATTTTGCTGGTGTTGGGTCACAAATTGTGTTAATACTAATTGCAATGTCTGTAATTAGTGGGGGGTTACAAAAGAATTAGTGGGGGGTTACATGTCTGTGCTTAACATGGCACAAAGGAGGGAAACATTCTCAGTTTAAGAAAGAATGAGATTCTGGGCATGTGTATGTAAATGCAGTTCACTCAGTTTGCTTAGGCCTACTATATATTCAACTGTTACTATGGTGTTTTACCCATTGTAACTAATTTGGCTGTTGTGGGGTCCCAAACTGTGTTAATACTAAATGCAGGAATTGTGAGATATGATCACCACTGCTTGCGATTATTGTGGAAATGCAGAAAAGTCAGACTGTGTTTACATCAGTTCAAAGAGAATGTCAGGATAAAAAACCTCAGATGAAGTTTGTGAAGTGAGAGGGGAAAAGCAGGACTCTGAATCAGCAGCCTGCATGACCTCCAGGTATGAGCTGTAACACTGGTTCAACCTGTCTCTCCCCCTGTTCTAAAGATAGAACTAGAACATAAGGAGTCTCTTTTATTATTTTAAATTTACTCCAGTGGATGCTGGAATTTCTTGTGGCTGGACTGTGCTTTTGGCCAAGAGCTGACATCACTGAGAGCTGAAATCACTAGGTTTGGCTCACATCCAAATCCACCACCATCCAGCAGAAGATGTGGCTAGCAGAGCGACAACAGCATGGTGAGTAGCCAGTAGAGAGGCAACGGAGAGATGCAATGAGCGGCCAGCAGGGTAACAACAGAGAGCTGCAATGAGTGGCCAGCAGAGTGGCATCAGCAAAGTGAGACAAATGGCTAGCAGGATAACGACAGAGAGCAGCAGGCAGGTGGATGGCGAGTGAATAGCAGAGTAAAATGTCTCTTTACCTCCTCCCACTCAGCATGGCAGGTGAACTCTGCCCATGCACCTCTAAACTGTGGGTCTGCCCTGACCAAGAGCAGCGAGTGGAGTGCACAGAAGGGTTGGGCACGTGAAGGGGACATTTACATTGCTAGACTTAAGAACCTGAGAGGAAAAGGTCATTGCCCAACCCACATGGGGTGGGACATTTACTCGTGGGTTGGTTATGAACTCTGTGTGTGGTGTTTTCCCAAATTAATGCCACATTACTTCCCTCCCCTTTTATTAAAGGTTTCTTTTCTACACCCAGACTCTTTGCTTGCGAGTGGGGAAGCATTGCCTCCCAGAGGCACTCAGGGGTGTTGTGTGAATTTCCTAGGTCACTGGGTGGGGGCTTGAGCCAGTTGTCTGTTGGATGGATAGAGAGGAACCCCTAGATAGTGAACCTGGCCCTGGCTGCTGCTGGCACTACCTGGCTGAAGGGTTACAATAATACCATGCAGAGCTGCAGGGACATTGAGAAATAGTTTCTCTAGAGGGACATCATGGACTTGCACACTTGGAATGAATAATAGTAATAAAAAAGTAGAAACCTGATGAGCAATGGAGAGTATGGAAGCATGACTGACCAGCTGCTGTTAAAATACTGTAGTGCACTGCCACCTTGTGTTGCATTTGTTATAAGCAATCAGCGTGTCTATGGAACAATTATCATCCTATATCAGTGGTTCTCAAAGTATGGTCCGCGACCATCTTGCAGGTGGGCTGCAGACTAGGGGCTCACCCTCCCACCCGCAGCAGGGAGCCTGCACTGGCACTCCAGTCCCACCCTGCTGCAGGGGGAGGGGAGCCCCAAGCCTCCTGGGCTGGACCCAACTCTCAGGGGGAAGAAGCAGCTCTGTGCGCTGCTGCTCCTCTTACTCCCGGACGGACGGGGGAACGGCAGCAAAGGAAACTGCTCACCTGCAGGTTTTCCCCGCTTTTCCCTTAGGCTGGAATTCCAGCCAAGGGGAGCAGTGACTGCAGTGCCTGGGAGTGGTGGGGGGCTTGGAGCCAGGTAAGCACCCTGCCATCCTGCTCATGCCCAAATCCCGCACCCTCCTCACCCCACTCCTGCACCCTCAGCCTGTTCCTGCACCATCCTTCCCTCCCCCCCAGCCCCAGCACGCTCCTGTATCCTCCCTCTCACCCTGACCCCCCCTCACTCAGCCTGATCCTGCATCCTTCCTCCCACTAAAGAGGTAAATACCCCTTTATAAAGTTAACTGGTTAAACAATATAATTTTACTTATTTATCTGGTTAAGCAAAAAGTCCACCGCAGTGGCAGGGCTGCTCTGGCCAGCTGGGGTCCTGCCTCAATGCAGGCAGTGGGGCTGCTCCGGCTGTTCAGGGTCCTGCCAGGTAGGCTGCAGCAAGAGGGGGCTGCACCCCCTACCCATTAACCATTTACCAGTTATGCATGCTGGTTACCCTTTTACATTCCCACCTCCCACCCAGAATTCATACCCCCACCCTGTCCTGCATCCATTTTGTAATTATGGGTGTTTGGCTGGTGGTCTGCAGAAAGGTTTGTGTTGAGTGGGATGGGCAACGGGCCAAAAAGTTTGAGAACCACTACCCTATCCTGAAGTGCCTGATTATGGCTCATACTTCATGCAAAGCAATTAATGCCACAGTAATGAATGCATTTCCCAAGGGAGAGATTCCAGAAGACCAGAAAAGAGCCCATCTATCACAAGGAAATAAAGACAGGCCAGGAAATTATAGGCCAGTCAGCTTAACTTCTGTACCTGGAAAGATAATGGTGCAATTAATTAAGGAATCCATTTATGAACATGTGCAGGTTGAACCTTTCTGATCCAGAGAGCACTGGCAGCTAGGAGTGGGACCAGCTGGGAGTCCAGCAGCAGAGAGATCAGAGGCCTGGAGCCTGGCCAGGGGACTGTGAGTAGAGCAGAAGCCAAGTCAGGAATCATAGAATCATAGAATACTAGGACTGGAAGGGACCTTGAGAGGTCATCGAGTTCAGTCCCCTGCCCTCATGGCAGGACCAAGTACTGTCTAGACCATCCCTGATAGACATTTATCTAACCTACTCTTAAATATCTCCACAGATGGAGATTCCACAACCTCCCTGGGCAATTTATTCCAGTGTTTAACCACTCTGACAGTTAGGAACTTTTTCCTAACGTCCAACCTAAACCTCCCTTGCTGCGGTTTAAGCCCATTGCTTCTTGTTCTATCCTCAGAGGCCAAGATGAACACGTTTTCTCCCTCCTCCTTATGACACCCTTTTAGATACCTGAAAACTGCTATCATGTCCCCCCTCAATCTTCTCTTTTCTAAACTAAACAAACCCAATTCTTTCAGCCTTCCTTCATAGGTCATGTTCTCTAGGCCTTTAATCATTCTTGTTGCTCTTCTCTGGACCCTCTCCAATTTCTCCACATCTTTCTTGAAATGCGGTGCCCAGAATTGGACACAATACTCCAGGCCTGCACAACTTGGAAAGCGGCGAGGGCCATATTACTCCAAAGAAAACAGCTGCGGGCCGCAAGTAGAGATACCCTCCCAAAAAATACCAAACACAGCTAAAAAAATTTTTTGAGCAAAAAAAAAAACCACTGCACATCTCCACTTGGCCCCCTGGCATTTGTCTCTCCTTCACCCTGCCCCTTGGTATCTTCCCCTTTCTCCTGACCTGCCCTCCTCCCTTCAGCACAAGTCCCTTCCCCTCTCCTACCTGGCTTCTCCCTTTTTAAATCCGGCGGTCACTGGCCACGACGTCACGCCAGCGTCCTGGCGTCTGTCGGCGTCCCGCCCTCTGGCTCACACCCCACCTCCTCGCACTGGAGCTGCATGCAGGCAGCCCGGCGGCGAGAATCGCCGCACTTCCCCCTCCCCAGCAGTGCTCCGCTCCTCTGCCTTGCGGGCAGATCAGATGGGGCCGCGCTGCCTGTAGTTGTCACGGGCCGCACAGTGAGCCCCTGCAGGCCACATGCAATACTCCAACTGAGGCCTAACCAGCGCAGAGTAGAGCAGAAGAATGACTTCTCGTGTCTTGCTCTTTTGAAAGAGGAATGCAAATGCAAACGAATGAAATTGCAAATGAAGCACGGATTTGAATTTCCCATGCTTCATTTGCATAATCGCGTCGGGGAGCTTTTTTGAAATACCCTATTTTGAAAAAAGAAACGCTGTCTAGATGCGGTTATTTCGGAAGAAAACCCTTCTTTCGAAATAACCCTTAAACCTCATTTTATAAGGAGTAAGGGTTATTTCGAAAGAAGGGTTTTATTTCAAAATAACCGCATCTAGACAGCGTTTCCTTTTTAGAAATAGGGTATTTCGAAAAAGCACCCGGACGCGATTATGCAAATGAAGCACGGGAAATTCAAATCCACACTTCATTTGCAATTTCGTTCGTCTGCATTTGCATTTCTCTCTCGAAAGAGGAATGCAGTGTAGACACACCCAAAGCGAATAGCTGGATAGCTGCAACAGAAACATAAGTAAATGCTGCACATTCCAAAAAGGCAGAAAAGATTCACCTGTCCAAGCAAAACATACTATTTTTAGCTGGATCTTCTTCAAATTTTTAACCCTTATTTCAGTAGAAGCAGAATCTAGTAGCACCTGTGCTTCTACATCAGTGCTATCTGTAGTGGAAGGGAGGATGGTCTAGGGCCCATAGACTTGAAACTTAAGGTATGTAGGTTAAATGTATTACGGTCAACTTTTTAGAATCCAAATTTACAAAGCCAAATTTACAAAGTACATATCCTCATTGGGCACAGGAAGAGCATCCCTAGTAGCATGGCTACCATTATCAGTGATGCACTGTGGGTAGCCATTGCACAGTTCCTGCTGCCCATTTGCATTCTGAGTTAGGCTCCCAGTCAGGGCCAGACTGAGGCATGGGCGAGCCAGGCAGCTGCCCAGGGCGCCAACCCGATGGGGGGCGCCTGATGGCAGCTGTAAGGGGCACGCGGCGTCCCTTACAGCTGCCATCAGGCACCGTGCGCCCGGCTCCTGCAGCACCAGCTCCACGGTGCCAGCCAGCAGTGCTCTTCCCCCCACGGCCCGGCACGCGCACCAGCAGCGCTGGCCGGGCCGGGCTGGGCAGCGCATGTGCCGTGTGCCCCGGGGGAGCGGGCCCCGGGCTGCGCGCCAGCGGCTGTGGCCGGCCTGCGCATGTGCCGTGCACCCTGGGGGAGGGCCTGCGCCCCACGGGCGGGCCCGCGTATGCACCATGCGCCCTGGGGCGGCACTCTGCGCCCGGGCGCCAAAAGGGCTCGGGCCGGCCCTGCTCCCAGTGCCTGATGAGACCAAGATAATGCAGCAGGTGGTCCAGGATATATGTCATCAGCCTCCCATAATGCTTAAAAGTAACAGCAAACAATCTTTTTGTGCCTTTTTTTCCCTGGCTCTCGATGCAGATGTCACAGCATGGACCCCTTTCATCTGCAAACAACTGTGGCAGGCATTGCAAACACCTCTTGCACTATGCTGAAGTTTATCCAGAGCCTGTCCAGGAGCTGCCAGAGAGAGGAAGAATGTGAGGAGGCCACGAACAGAGACATTCAGGAACCCGTTAAGTGGAGCAATTGGCATATGCTAACAGCAGTCAGGCTTGTTGACACAGTAGAATGCTGATTCTGGTGCTGTGAGACAAGCACAGACTGGGGGGACATAGTTCTGCAGCTATGGGACGATGACCAGTGGCTGAAAAACTATTGTATGAGTAAGGCCACATTCATGGAAGTTTGTCAATTGCTTTCCCTCACCCTGAAGCACAGCAATACCAGAATGAGGCCCACTCTGACAGTTGAGAAGCGATCGGCGATAGCCTGGTGGAAGCTTGCAATGCCAGAGAGCTACCAGTCATCTGTGAATCAATTCAGAGCTGTTAAATCTACAGTGAGGGATGCTGTGATCCAAGTAGCCAGAGCAATCAATAGCCTTCTGCTAGAAAGGATAGTGGTTCTGGGAAATGTGCAGAACGCAGTGGATGGCTTTGCCATAATGGGGTTTCCTAATTGTGGTGGGGCGATAGATGGAGTACATGTCCCTATCTTGGCACTAGACCACCTTGCCAAAGTGTACATAAACCTCCCCAGGTACTTCTTGATGGTGTTGCAGGTCAACTTCTGGGAGTGTTACAGGGAAGAAATCAGGGATGTGGCATCTGGATATAATCTAAGCGCATTTGCTGTACTTATGTGTACATATCAGTCCTGGCACAGAGGCAACCACAAATAGCACACAGGCAGAAATTTTGGCCCATATATCAATGCCCAGTTCCCACAAAGCTATTCTGTCTCAAAAAACTGTCTCCAAATATAGCTCCAAATAAAGCCAACTTGACTTGCCACAGCCACTCTCAAAAGATTACTGCAAAACAAATCTATAGGACACCAAGCATATTTTCCGGAGACTAACAACCTCTTCATATGCTAAGAAAAGGATTTCATAAGACTTTGTGTTACTGTGTCATCTGGAGATGAGCACCCTAAGGGCTCATCTAGACTACACAGAACAGTCGAAAGAGTGAAAGTAGTTTAGGGTATGTCTACACTAGCCCCCTAGTACGAACTAGGGAGGCTAATGTAGGCATTTGAAGTTGCAAATGAAGCCTGGGATTTAAATATCCCGGGCTTTATTTGCATGTTCCCGTCCGGTCGCCATTTTGAAATTCCACTAGCCTGAAGTAACTGCCCGCGGCTACACGCGGCAGTGAAACCGTAATTCGAACTAAGTCCTTAGTTCAAATTAACTGTTACACCTCACTCCAGGAGGAGTGGAATTTAAAAATGGCGCCCGGATGGGAAGATGCAAATAAAGCCTGGGATATTTAAATCCTGGGCTTCATTTGCAACTTTGAATGCCTGCATTAGCCTCCCTAGTTCGAACTAGGGGGCTAGTGTAGACATACCCTTAGACGTGTGAGAGGGTCCTGTCCCCTTCCCGGGGCTCCCGGCCCCTTTTCCTGCTTTAGTCCATTACACCCATACTTAGGCTCAGTCCAATGTCTTTATTGCTCACACCCCAGTCTCACGCGGACTTCACTGAGGCCCTCGCCCCTCTATGAGCACTCTATGAGCCTTACCAACGCAGGGCGGGGAGTAGGGGGACCCAGGCCCGCCCTCACCTCCGGGTCCCTGCCCAGGGCCCTAAGGAAGGAGAGATCACTTTCTCTCCGCCTCCTGTGGTCAGTGGGGACGCTGCCCGAAATGCACTGACCCACGGGCACAAAAGCCCTGCCCTGGGCTTCTTCCTACTCACCCCTTCACCTTCGTGGACTAACACGTCACAATCTGAACGCGTCTCGCTCCGGACCCTTCTACCCGGAAGCGTTCAGCCCACTGGAACCCGGGCACTCCCCGGGTTCCATCCTCCCCCTACCTGGGGGGTTGGCCAGTTTTAAATCCGGTGCCCTCAGGGTCGCCCCGCCCCCAGGGCATGTCCCCGCCTGCTCCTCCGCCCCCCGCCCCTTGCCGCGATAGGCGGGTTCCCCTGCGAGTACCTGCGGGCGCTGGTGCGCCTGCGCCGGCGTCTGGCCGTAGCGCCATTCCCCCACCAGCTTCTCCCCCAGACACTAGTGCGCCTGTGCCCGCGTCTGGCCATGGCGCCATTTCCCTGCCGGCTTCTCCCTCCAGCGGTGCGTCCCGGGCCGCATCTTCCAAGTGCGTGGCCCCGGCGCGGCTGCTGCCGGCGTTCCCCGGGTGAGCCGGTGTTCCCGGGCGCACCCTGCCACGGGGGGGCCTTTGGGTGGGGGTGAGGAGCCCGCCAGCTCCGTCACAATGTGGCTTTTTCGGCGAATCCCCCCCCTTTGTTGAAAAGCCGCGTAAACCTCATTTACTCTGGACAAAGCTTGTTGAATTAAGTTAAACAGTAAAACAAGTTGATATTGTCTTGTGGCTCCAGGATTTGTATATATTTCCATAGGAAAAGGGGAACTTTAGAGCAGCTAGGCAAATTCATTCTGTTTGCAACATCTCTCAAAAGTTACCACCAGTTGAACAAAGGCTTGAATATATGGGTTTAAACTGGATGCTTCTGGAATCCTGTAACAAGAAATCTACAACAGGCAGATGTGGGATCATTGCCCCCTCCCTGTTGCTCACAAACATTAGTTCTCATCCTGATCTCTAATGGTTAGAGTGTCTTAAACCCTGAAGTGTAGGGTGTAATAGCTCTTCCAGAAAATTATCGTTAATTATAACTGTGGGGATATTCTTAATATGCATGTACATGTTCAACCCTTTTTGAATCTGACTAAATTCCAATTTTATGTTGCAGTGAGTTCCACAGTCTAATTACACCCTGTGTAAAAATGAAATTCATTGCTTATCACAGGCTTGCAAAGAAAAAAATTGCGGCTCCTGACAGAACCAGGACGGAACCAGGAACCACTCAGGTCAGCCAGGCCACTGTGAGCCACATGCGTGCTCACGGCCCACGCCGTTCTGCTCATGGCCCCCAGCACACTGTGTCATATCCTGCACATACAGGCCGGGTCACACACAGCATCCCAGCCTGCACGTGCTAGCAGCCGGCTGCTGAGCTCAGACAGCGGCTTCAGCAGTGGCTTTGGGACCCGGGCATAAGGTTGGGGGGAGAGATGCCTGGCTCTGGAGAAGGGGGAGGAATTGGGCAGGGACAGGGCGGTGCGCATGGTGTCCCGGATGCAGCACAGCGGCTCTGGCTCCAGGACCCAAGCATAAGGTTGGGGGGAGGAGGATTGGGTTACAGCAGGGAGTGGAAGTGTCTGGCTCTGGGAAAGGGAAGGGAAAGGTAGGGGGACTGGGTTGCGTATGGCATGCTGGCCAGCTCATGCTCAAAGCCGGCCACTCAGTGCATGTGCCCCAGCGACAGCTCCAGGACCCAAGAATTAGGTTAGAGCGGGGTGAGGGGGATTGGGTTGGGGGAAGGGAGTATGCCTGGCTTTGGGGAAGGGGAAGGGGAAGGGGAGGAGAGGGGGATTGGGTTGGGGTGTGTGTGTGGGTGAGAAGTTGGAGCTGACATGCAGTCCTAGGGCTTTGATCCGGCCCATGAGGCAGTTTCAGGCACACACTGTAGCCTGTTGCCTGGGAGCAGGAGAGGGCATGAGACCTTCTAGCTGCTTCTATTTAAAGGGCTCACGTCTTCCCTACACCTTGCCTAGCAACTGCGGGGAAGGCACAAGCCCTTTAAGTAGAAACAGTTGAAAGGGCTGGCATCTCTGGCTCCCGAGCGACATGCTAGAGATGCAGGAGCTGTGAGCCCTTTCAGCTGTTTCTATTTAAAGGGCTGGCACCTTCCCCATGCCTGTCAGGCAACAGTGTTGCCTAGCAGCCCCAGAGAACAGAAGAGCCCTTTAATTAGAAATAGCTGAGAGGATTCGCAGCTGCCAGCACCTCTAACATGTTGCCAGAGACGCAAGCTGTTTCTATTTGAAGGGCTCTTGTGTTCCCTGGGGCTGCTAGTCAACGCATTACCTGACAGGCATGGGAAGGCACAAGCCCTTTAAATAGAAACACTTAAAAGGGCTTAAATAGAAACAGCTGAAAGGGTTGGCTGCTCCCCAGCCTCTAGTGAATTGCTGGAGACACTGGGATCCCTTTGAGCTGTTTCTATTTAAAGGGCTCTTATGTTCCCCATGCTGCTAGGCAACGCGTTACCCGACAGGCACAGGGAAGGTGCCAGCCCTTTAAACAGAAACACTGAACAGGGCTCGCAGCTCCCCCACCTCTAATGCATTGCTAGGGAGCCAGAGACGCGAGCCCTTTCAACTGCTTCTATTTAAAGGGCTCACTTGCTGGGTGGCTGCGTTGCCTGGCAGCCACCTGGCAGGTGTAAGCCCTTTAAACAGAAGCAATTGGAAAGAGCTTGCAGCTCCGCCCCACTGGTTGGTTGCCTGGGAGCTGCCCAGAGGCATGAGCCCTTTCAACTGCTTCTATTCAAAGGGCTTGTGCCTGCCAAACAGCTGCCAGGCAACAGGTTAGCAGTGGGGTACAGGAGCTGCGAGCCCTGTGATATGAAATCTAAGCCTCTACCCCAGACAACTCTGGGAGGAGGCTAACCCCCGGCACTCTCCCCTCTGCTCCAGGTCCCGTCCATTGGGCAGAAGCCAGGGGACAGGGACCCCTGGCAAAGCAAAGCTCTGGGTAGGGGAGCTCTCAATCCCACCTCTTCTGCCCCAGGTCCCACCTATCCCTCTTGCTGGATTCTGGAGCTTTCCTCAGCACCATCTTGCCCAGGAGCACAGCAGAAAATATCTGGTTTGGGCTGGCTAATGATTTTACTTGGTGAGTGTCTTTTAATGAATTAATAAAGCATACACATACCATTCATTTCATTAAATAAATATTCTAATTTAAAAAATAATAATTTGTGTTCTGAAGTGCTCCTGTGTTTCAAGGAGTTTCAAAAACATAGCTAATCATCGGAAATTTTAGCAGCTTCCTTCAAAAAGTAGTTTTAAATGCCCAATAACCTATCTCTTTACAACTGGTTTTGATAAAAATATCTATAATGATGCCATTTTTATAGTCAAGTGTGGGAATCTTTTGTAACTCAGAAAACCTAACTGAATATACTTAGTGTGGGTGGGAGGAAACACAGGATCTTTGATACTATTCCATGGAATCATAGGTCTGGAAGGGGCCTCAAAGTCATTTAGTTTAGTCCCCTGCACTCATGGCAGGACTAAGTACTAATTTTCAGTGCCCTATGTTTAGTGTTACAGTTATTACAAATGTTACAAGTGTTCTCAAAATGTTAGTGTTATTATTACAAATTTTACAAGTGTTGCCTTCTATGATAATCTTTGGATAATGTTGTATGCAGTTAATTATTATTACAATTTAATTACTTTGTTGTGTTGTTGCACTCTTTATTTATGTTTGGCCTATGCATTGTGTAATTTATAGGGCTGAGTCCCTCATTCCATAAACATACTGTCTCTTCAGTGAGAGACAGTAATTGAGTCTATTGGCATCTTTTTACAGCACATGGCCCACCCCTCCCGTCCGAGGCCCCACCCCTTCCGGTCAGCCTGCAGACACTTCTGAAATTTAACTGGTCCCCCTTCAAAAATTATTGCCCACCTCTGCTCTATGACATAATCTGACTATGAACCATTAATAACTACTTCCTAAGTGAGTGCTTTGCAGTTATCTTTATTGAATCTCAATCTATTTACTACAGACCATTTCTCCAGTTTGTCCAGACTATTTTGTCTTTTAATCTTGTCCGCCATAGCACTTGCACCCATTCAAGCTTGGTATCTTACGCAAACTTCATAGTGTATTTGTATTCTCATTAACCATAATATGTCATTCTAAATACCTATTGCCATTTAAATGTATTTATATAGAGATAAATCCAATACAATTCTGATTGGTACTAATTAGCTAATTCGGTCATGTGACCCTAGTTTTGGCCCAGATGCATTAGTCACAAATCAGAGCTGGAAAAACAGTTGCACTCTTTATTTATGTTTGGCCTATGCATTGTGTAATTTATAGGGCTGAGTCCCTCATTCCATAAACATACTGTCTCTTTAGTGAGAGACATAGTAATTGAGTCTTCTTTCTAAAACTCTTGACTTTTTATTTTCTTAGTTGAAGAAGTCTAAACATATTAAATTGCACAGCACTATGCATAACATGGCATGGCTTTTTATTATAAAGAACAACAGAATATTTAGGAAGCTGAGGTCTATGCAAAGACCAAATTCAATTCACTTAAGGCAAGGATGGGCAATAATTTTGGGCCGGGGGCCACTTCAAAAATTTTTGAAGGGGCTCTGGGCTGCCTGAAAAGGGCGGGGCCTATACCAGAAGTGGCGGGACCAGGATGCTTCTGGGCTCCCCACCCCCAGACCATGATTAGTCTGGGAGTGGGGGAGCTCCTTTGCCACTAGGCACCCATGCCCCTGACAGGGCGGGAAAAGGCTTCCCACACTCCCCCACCTCCAGAGCAATCAGGGTCTGGGGGCCGGGGAGCACGGGAAGCCTCCTCCCTCCCTGCGAGGAGCACATGGCACTTCAAAGTGCCGTACGCTTGCGAAGGGCCGGGGCAGGGCAAAGGAAGCTTCATGCAGCTCCCCTGTCCCCAGGCCCTGACTGGCCTGAGGGTGGGGGGGGGGGAGCACAAAGCTTCCTCCTGCCCTACCCCGCCCTGTGAGGAGCACGTGGCATTTCAAAGTGCCATGTGCTCCTCGCAGGGCGGGAGGAGGCTTCACGCACTCCCTCCCCCCCAAGCCCTAATTGGCCTGGGGGCAAGGGAGCAGCAGAGCCTCCACAGGCTGGATCAACCCGCTTGGCAGGCTGGATCTGGCCCACAGAGGCCCTTTTGCCCACCCTTTTACCTTAAGATAAAAGTTGCAGTCAGAATACAAACCAGAAAGGCCACTATCCACTCTTTCCATTTCTTTGCCTTACAATTGATGTTTAAATTATCCACACAGCAAAACCCCAAAGCTTAACGATAAACACATGAGTAGTGAAACCTATTGGTATATAGGGACAACTCGTGGTTTACACTAAACACTCAGACATGGTGAAGTATCCCTAGGGAGCAATCAGCAGTCAGTAGTAATTGGACCCAGACTGTGGATACCACTTGCATCCATATCAGCACAGAGGTTCAGAAATTAAAATTCAAAACTCAGGACATGTTAGGCTGTATCAACTTTCCAAAAACCTGTCATTAGTCCATTCTCTCATCTGAGGCATACTCCCTCTCTGAGCTCCTCCTGGGACATCACAGGATCAGTCTGTCCCCAGGCAGACGGTGCCATAATTCTATAACTGTAATCATGACAGTGAATACTGATCCCTATCATGTGATCTCATTAATTTTTGTAACCCTGCCTTATGATATGCGACTGAAGTCAAGAAACATAGTGCAGTACCCCTGTTGCATGATAGGGTTCAGTGTTTTGCAATGTTGTTATAGCCATAGTGATACCAGGGTATGAGAGACAAAAGGCAGGTGAGGCAGAATCTTTTGCTGTATGCACTTCTGTTGGTGGAAGGTACAAGCGTACAAGCTTTCAATCTACACAAAGCTCTTCTTCAATTGACCCTTAACTGCCCATGTCTTTTAAAGTCACCTCCTCCAACATGCATTACCCTGATACTTAGTATTCCATCCTAATTTGTATATAGCTCATTTTGATTTCCTTCCCTAGACATGTGCAGCTTGATAGCTTGTACCTTCCACCAATATAATGTAGTCCAAAACTGTATTATCTCACCTATCTTGTACGGTCAGAGTTCAAAACAACAAATGGTCTGGTAGCACTTTAAAGACTAACAAAACATGTAGATGGTATCATGAGCTTTCGTGGGCACAGCCCACTTCTTCAGATGACTGGAGTTTTTCAGATGATACAAGAGTCAGAGTTCCAGCTACCGGCCCCATCCTGGTAGATCAGCCAAATGCAGGTTGCCACATAGCCCTGGCTGCCGCTGAAGCAGCAGTAGTGTCAATGGCTGCATGGAAACCTCTTCTAATGGCAGGTGGAAATCTCTCTTCTGGAGCAACACTGCAATCTTTGACTGAGCCCCCTCTCCAACCCAAACAGGCTGGGTGAATTGAGAGTAGAGGTGGTACTCCCTCCCCAAGTGGGGCTGAAGCTCAGTTTATTTTGGTGGACCCCATGTAAACTGCTCATGCCTCCCCACCAGGCCCTGGACTCTGAGGACCAGTAGTCTAGAAAAAGTTTAAAAGGACTGACCTTCAGAGAGGAGCATGAGTGAACAAGAATTTCCCCAGAGAATTACGTTAATGTTGTTAATCTTAGGTCCTTCCTCATCATCCTACCACCTCTATAGTTCAGTTGCCTCACCACCATAAAAAATCAGTTCCCTGGCAGCATTATTTTTTATACAGGTTATATATCCCGTTGTCAGGGCAGAACTTCACTTCCATTAGCTGTTTGTGCCATGGAGAACACCCTGAGCCAAGGAAGCTACCGAAGCAGCGGGAGCAGCTTCCCCTGCGAGGTTGCCACCATCACCACCACTCAACTTCTGGTCCAGCAGGAAAGTGAGTGGTGGTGAGTGCTGCTGCGTGGCTCTGTAAATGATGTGGGTGGGGCCTAAAATATCTTCTGCATGGCCGCACAAGCGTGCAGCTTAGAGGGAACCTGATGGGGAGGGTTTTTGACTGTGAGATCTGAACAACCAAAGGAAAGCTCCAGGGAAGTGTGGGAGAGACAAGATCTGAATCAGAACCCGAAGGCTAAGCAGGAGGAGAGGAGTGTGGGAAGGGCTTGAGACCCCAAGAAGTACTGACTAGTGCCCAAAGGGCTCTTGGAGTGGCAAGGACATTGGAAGAGGGGAATGTGTGCAGGGTTTGTTGTTTGTTTTATAGATCTGTATGCTTCTTCTACCTTTGTGAGTAAAATGTGAAATCCCTTTGTAAGGTCCAGGTGGTAATTGTTTACACTGCCATGCACTTCCTGAAGTGGGAAACAATAAACCAGAAGGTCCACAGCTTTGGTGGAACTCAGTACACATAACAGCTACTAGGGAGGCTTAGGAGAGCTGGCACTATTCCAGTGCATAGCATAGGCAACTGGCTTAGACAGTCCCTTTTGCAAAGATAGCTGCCTCATCTCTACGCAGAAAGCCAAGAGCATATGTTTTAGGTCCAATGCAGAAGCCTAGTGAACATTTATGGGGGTTGTTCGTGAGGGTTGTAACAACCTGATCATTATAAATGTGTGCCTTATTTCTGATTTATATTTGTCTGGCTTCAGTTTCCAGACATTGGTTCTTGCTTTGCCTTTCTCTGTTAGATTAAGGATGCACAACCCCTCTTTTTCCCCCTCCCAGGGTGTTTTCTCCCTATGAAGATACTCACCACAATCAAGTCACTTCTTCATGCTTTTGATACTCTAAAAGTTCCTCCAGTATATGGTCTCCTGAAGCACCTCCCCAGGAAGATAAGAGCAGGCAGGGGGAGTGGATTTGGACACCTCTGCCTGGCCAATTTTTGCTCCCGTAGTGCAAAGGACCAATGATGGATGAAGTCTGTCTCTTCAGTGCCATGAGGACACTTCTCTCAATAATGAGCATGCCAGGGCCAGCATGCTGGAGATTTCTCACATGCACTTGATTGGCTTGCTTCATTTCATTTCATTACATAACATATGTAATTTAAAGGAGGATAATTTCCTAATGCTGTTAAAAATGTTAACACTTTAAATTCTCTACAGAGAACACAAGATTTGACTTTGAAGTCTAGATTAACTTCCATCAGACAAGCGTAGCAATCAGCTTTCTGCACTGTGAGGATGACTCTCCAGGGCATTATTTAATATGGCAGCTATCATCTGTAGTGCCCACAAAAGCAAGATTTTGTTCATTCAGTTATAAGTATCAGCTTGAATTCTTCCCTGTAATTATTTTCAGAAGTCTGAATCTGAAACACTCCTTCCCTTCACTGAGGATTAAACATCAGTCTGATGTAGGCAGTTTTATATAATATAGCCAGTCCCCAACTTACAGCCACCTCGACTTACGACCATCTGCACTTATGACCAAAGCGGTCATAAATGCGGGCTCTGAGTTACGAACACGATCCGCGCTTACGAACAGCGCAGTCGCAATGTAACTCAATGGGTTCCGAGTTACGACCATTCTGAGTTAGGCCAAGTGTTTGGTCCATAACGCATTCGTAAGTTGGGGACCAGCTGTACTAGAAGACTTACCCGATGTTGCCTGGGTCTTTCAGGGCAGGAGGCTGGTGGTGTGGAGGGTTCAGGAGTCAGGGCAGGAGGTGAGGAGGGGCTCAGAGCCAGGAGTGGGGGAAGCCCAGGGTAGCAGAGGTGCAGGGGTCAGGGCAGGGCAGGGCCTTGGGGATGTGGGCGGCTGAGGACGGGAGTGTGGGAGGGTGCAGGAGTCAGGGCAGGGAGTGGGGGCAAAGCCAGGGAAGCAGGGACTGAGCACCCCACCCATTGGCTTGTCCCTGGGAGTCATTGGGGGCTATCTCCCTCCTCCGACCCCTCCCAGGGCAGGTGGGCCCCAGTCACTTCCTCTGCTGGCAGGCAAAATGGCAGAGC
The DNA here is from genome assembly GCA_019425775.1 of Rafetus swinhoei. Classification (NCBI taxonomy): domain Eukaryota; kingdom Metazoa; phylum Chordata; order Testudines; family Trionychidae; genus Rafetus; species Rafetus swinhoei. The sequence goes on from CM033449.1 coordinate 121,329,067, forward strand.
TCCATCTCTGTTGGCCACTCCCTTGGTGGTATGGCTGTCCCTGTAGACCAGTGTTTCTTAAACTTTTTAAGACCGAGGAACACCAAACAATCTTTTTTTTTTTTTTTTTTTTAATGAGGAACACCAAGGAATTTGTTGAGGGGAAGAAAAAAAAGGTCGGGGGAGGAAGGGTTGGGGAGAAAAAAATTGAGCAAAAAAAAAAAAATGTCACCTGCCCCTTTAAGGGCTACCATTTTGAATTCTGTTGTTCTCTGCGGCTGTCAGCCGACGGTTGGAGTAGTGAGTGGTGTGTGTGAGAGTTCTATTATACACCTGAGACTTTAACTGCTAGGACACAGGGTCCCTTCGCAGCGGGCAGCCCAGAGAGGCTGACAGGTGCCCCAAAAGTTTACAGGAGAGCTTATTACACCCGAGACTTTAACTGCTAGGACACAGGGTCCCTTTGCAGCGGGCAGCCTAGGGAAGGCTGATGGGTGCCCCACGGATCTGTCCCATGGAGGTGACACGATCCAAACGCCCAGCTCTGCCTGTGTCTACCCCTTTGACCGGCTGAGTTCTTTTAAATTGTGCTTGGTTCTGTTAACAGCAACTGAAGGAGTCAGGTTAAAGCTTAAACAGTTACAGGTTTATTAAAGAAGCTTATAAATCATATGGTTACAACGGCTATTGCTCTATTTCTTAACTGCTAGCAAATATAGATCTTAAAAATGGTTACAAAGAAAATAGAAATAATGGTACCAAGTGACAGCTTAATCTTTAAAGAGCTCTAAGTCTATGTGTACACTTAAGACAAAGGACACATCCAGGTACAATTTTTACCCCCTTCTGTGCCTCTCGACTCCAGTGTATCAGGCCAGGGCTGGTCCCTCAATTCCTAGGAAAGACGAATATGAGGTGGGCGTCTCCGTGGAACCTCGGGAGGCCAATCACCTAACCCGACCAGCAAGTAGATGGTAGATTGACACTCAGAGTAAGTGTGCTGCTGGGCCCATCTTTTATACCCATAGGGGTACGTATCCTCTTTCTTATTTATGGTGCCAAATTGTGTTGGTCCGTCTGTGTGACGCCAGTTCTTACAAGGGAGTTTCAACTTAATTTACACTTGCAAGAGAGACAACTAAATTGTGAGTACTGGACATTCTTTACTGGGCGGGAGATTCCTCCCCCCGGACGAGTGTGTGTGATCGTATCAATATGGGTTTCAGTCAAGGTCACTCCTCTGCAGCCTCTTGGTCAGCGATTAGCTCTATCACCCTCCTATCTATGCTTACAGTTGTCCAGGGTCACTGTGAGCTAGCATATCCGGGCCTCCTGTCAAGGCTTCAAAGACTATGCTGATTTTACTGCTCTGTGTGCCCTGTGTGCTCCAGGCAAGCAAGATGGATGTTATACGGGGGGTTCCTGTCTGGCTACAGCGGCACACTAGTGTGCCACTGAACTCAGTTTAAGAAACACTGCTGTATAGCTCTGCAGTATAGCTCTTCCCTGCAGGCTCGCTGCCCCCAGTAGTCACCCTCATATTGCGTCCCTTGGAACAGCAGCCCCTTCCTTTGCATGTTATGGAAAACTGACCCTTTCCTGGGGCTTCCAGTTCTCCTGGCACAACCAAACCCTGACCTTGCTTTAAGTTAGGAGAAGAGGAAGCTGCATACCAAATTTGATGGTACCTAGTTCTTACCCGTTTAGGAGGAGTTCTTGAACAAGTGGAAACACAGACAGACACACTCTAAAATATATAGAAAAAGCAAGGGTGGGCAAAATCACACCCAGGGACCTGCCAAGCATTTCTCTCTGGTCTGCCCAGCTGATTAGCAGAGCGTGCATACTTATAGCCAGCAGTGTTTGTTCACTGCCTCTCCCCCACCATGCTTCTTCCTGCAGCCAAACTGCTCCCAGGATTCTCCTGCTAACTGTGGAGAGGGAGGAGGGGAGAGAGAAATGCTGAAGTCAGGGTGTTACCTTGCCCAACTCTGCACAGCAAGGGTAAGGGACAGGTAGATACACAGAAGCGCTGCTCCAGTCTGAAGCATGGCTGTTAAGTGACACAAAGGAGTGCCTGCCTTAAGAGGCACTGTTTTTTCGCATACACACTTCGCCCCTCCTGTACCCCTTCTCTGCACAGCAGGGGCAGGGGGAAGACAACAGAGCAGGTCAGCTTTCCCTGTCTTAAAGAGACAGAGCATAATTTCTCTCAGAAACTTACCTGGCAAGAGCCAGCACACACACTCTTTGTGTCACTGTCACACATACACACCCAGTCAGTGCCACACTATCTCTCTGCCACATATCGAGTTACTGTCACACACACACACTTCCATACCCACTCTCCTGTTTGTGCCACACACACTCACCCAGTCTGTGCCCCACATACTCAATCTGTGTCACAAAGTCTGTGTCACACACAGGGTGACTCCTTTCACACTTGCACACTCTCTTTCTCTCTCTGCAGGTGCTACTGGTCCCTGGCCCTTTCCCTCCAAGGTATTGGCAGGGCATGTGACTCTTTGTGCTCCTCCCTATACTTCACCCCTGTTCACAGACCAGGTGTCTCTTGGCCTGGGTCCAGCAGTTCTTTCCCCTCTTTCCTGCCTTAAGTTACAGTCTCTCTGTTTCCAAGTATCTCTTTGGGGTGGGGAGGCAAAGGAAAAGATAGCTGAAGACCATAATTATTTTCTTCCCCTGCCTTATATAGAATTTCCATAAGGGGAAACTTTTAATTCCCTACCCCTCCATGGAAAAGTACAGAATTCAAAATGGGTCCCATATTCACATCTCTGTAGGGCTCCTGTAGCCATTCTTCACTGGCTGACCTATTCATTCCCAGAAAGACTAGGCTCTTTTACTGTCTATTGTCTCTTGCTAATGGGCCAACTGGAAAGAGCTGGGGAAGGGGAAATAACATGAGAATGAATGTAATGAAGAATTGGCACAGTTGGCTAGTATGAAGGGCCCAGACTATCAATAGTAGTTCTGAGTCTAAATACCTGTGAAAATTTGGGCTCTGGTCTGTTTTGTTTTTAGTTGAGGGAGCAGCTGGATGAGGCTAGGGTTGCCAGGTGTCCGGTATTGACCCAGACAGTCCAGTATTTTCACCTCTGGTCTGGTAAAAAAATTCAGAAAATACTGGACACCTAAAATGTCCGTTATTTTCTGATTTTTTTCGTCCTGCCAGGAGGCAAAAATACCAGATACTTGGCAACCCTACACACACTCAGCAACCGGGCCCGGCCCTAGCCCCCAACTCCAGGTCTCCCCCCCCTCCCCCCGAACTCCCTGGACCACCCGCCCCTCCCACTTACCTGGTTCCACAGGGAAGCTGTCTTCTGGCTTGATCAGGAAAACAAGATGGCCACCAGCAAAAAGCTTCAAAGGCTTTTTAAAAGGGGCCATGATTTTTTTTTTTTTTTTTTTGCTTAATAACTCTTGGGGTCCTTTTGTTTTTTATCAGCAACTTTGGTCTCCCCCTTTTTTTTCTCAACAGAATATTTTCCCCATTTTTTTGGGGGGGGGGGAGTGTAAGAAAAGGAAAGTAGGGACAGTGGAGAGACTGTCACAGTTTATCACCTACCTTGCCATGATCAGCAGACTGACAGACAGCCAAGGAAAAGGCTGTTGCTCCCCCTAAAACAATGATCTTTCTACCTTTTCCTGGTGGAACACTTCTTTTTCCTGCTGCTATAGGATAGCCTCCTCTGCATAGGGCCCCCGTTATTCTTCACTGGCTGTCGCTTATCAGAAAAGGGCAACAAAAATTATTAGAGGAACAGCTGCCATATGAGGAAAGATTATAAAGACTGAGACTTTTCAGCTTAGAAAAGAGACTACGGGGGGATATGATAAGAGGACTATAAAATTGTAACTGGTGTGGAGAAAGCGAATAAGGAAGGGTTGTTTACTTGTTCCCATAACACAAGAATAAGGAGTCACAAAATGAAATTACTAGGTAGTAGGTTTAAAACAAACAAAAGGAAGTATTTCTTCTTGCAATGCTATCAACCCATGGAACTCCTTGCCACAAGATGTTATGAAGACCAGGACTAACAGGGTTAAAAAACGAACTAGATACATTCATGGAGGATAGGTTTATCAATGCTATTAGCCAGGCTGGGTAGGAATGGTTTCCTTAGCCTCTTTTTGTCAGAAGCTGGGTGACAGGGGATGGATCACTTGATTACCTATTCTGTTCATTCTCTTTGGGGCATCTGGCATTTGCCACTGTTAAAGGACAGGTTACTGGGCTAGACAGACCTTTGGTCTGACCAGTATGACTGTTCTTATGTTCTTATCAGTAACTCACCTTTTCCCTGTGAGCAAGCTAGGAAATGGTATCACACAGGGAATGCCCGCTCTGTGCCTGTTCACCGCCAGCCTGAAGTGGTTGGGGGTCACACAGCATCTATGGACTATTGACCAGGAAAGACTTTGGAAAATTCCATAGTAATCTGCTCCCCTACTGGATGCCTTATGGGTTTAGGATGGGACTAGTTAGGGAGTCAGTTTCACCAGCAGGTTCTTACTTTCACAGGAGCTGGAAAAACTGGCCCTGTCTTACTATACCTATAATAACCATGCAGTGAGAATCGTGGTAGCGTTGCGGCCAATGTAGCTACCAGTGGCTGTAGTAAAAGAAGGCTAATAACATTGGAGGCAGGGCTGTACCCTCCCTGCTATGGGCCTGCAGAGACAGAGAAATACAGCTTGCAGCGAATGGCAAAGCTCCAATGGATTTCACTGACTCTGACGTGAGGGCAGGCCCACGCCAGGTTTTGTGCACCCCAATGCCCCGCCTCTCCTTGCTAGAACCAAGCAGGCGCTGGAAGGCAATTCACTTGCTTTGGGCGGGGCTGCCGCCCCTTGTGTTCTCACCCCCTTCCCGCAACGGGGGGGAGAAGGTGGAACGTCGTGTCCGCAGGCGCGAGACAGCAAGGCGGGGCGCCGTGCACCCACCCACTCCCTGCTGCTTTGCAGGCGGCTGGTGGCCTCAGGCGGAGCCTCCGCAAGCGCTCGGCGTAGCGCCCTATTCCAGTGCCGGGAGGAGGGCGGCGGCCGGGGCGTAAAGCGATGGTGAATCGCTGGGAGGCAGCGTGCACGTGGAGTGTGTTTACAAACACAGTTGGGAGGTGCCCCTGCTTACCCCATCCAGGCACAGCCCGTGGAAGGGGGGGTTCCACAGCTGCAAACAATGAGGCGGGCCAGGAGGAGAAGGAAGGTGCCACGGTAGGCTGGGAAGCACCTTGAGCGGCGGCGGCGGCGGCTTTCCCATTACGACGCAGGTACAAGGCGGAGGCCGGAGCTGCTGCGCTCCTAGCGGGGGCCGCCCTCTAGCGCATGCATGCGAGTGCGGCGCCGGGCAGCGGGGATTGGCCGAGGAGGAGCCCGCAGCGGCGGCTGGAGGGCTGTGGGAAGCGGAGTGACACCCCCTGGCTGCTCTGACTCCGAGCCGCTCCGCAGCCCCCCCGCGGGAGCCCCTGGCTTTGTGCCGGGGGGGGCGAGAAGAGAAGGGGGGCAGCGCAGCCCCCGCCCCATGGGCACTGGTCGCTCCGGCGCCCTGGCCTGCCCCTTCCTTCCCGGGGAGAACAGCGCCTCGCCCCTGTGCGCGCTGCGGCTCAGCTGCCGGGCCGGGAGCTGGTGCGGGGGGGACCCCGCTAGGATCTCGCCTCCCTTCCTCGCGGTGGCGTTGGGGGGTCGGGTGCCCGCCTGCCTTCGCCCTCGGCCGCCGGTCTGGCTTGGTGCAGGTCTGTGCGTGGCGCCGCCTCAGGCCAATGGCTCTTCACAGCGCCCCGGCTGTGACACAAACAGCACAGGCGGCGGAGCTAAGCCCTGCACACCCTCGTCCTCAGAAGTGACCCCTAATCGTGGGGGCTCGACTTCGCGGCCCTCCACCTCCATGTGAGCAATTAGATATTCAACCTTGGAAGCAGCTGCTGGCAGTATGGCCCCAGAATTAGTGGCAAAGCTGTGAAAGTGCCCTGGGAGCCATGACTCTCAGCGCTGCCCAAACTGAGAGGTACTTTAAAGAGGTACTAGTCCAAACAGCCCTCAGTGCCGTTTTGGTTCCCTACAGTATACTTTCCTATATACTCCCTTATATACCATTCATTTACCTAGTATTGCTGTTGTAACCTGAGTTGGAGACAAAATTCTTGAAGTTGTATTTAGTTCTCTTCTTGGGCAACTGGTTGGGTCTGAACAGTTTCAGAAGGGTAGCCATGTTAGTCTGTTTCAACAAAACAACAGCAACAAGAAGTCCTGTGGCATCTTAAAGACTAGCAGATTTATTTGGGCATAAGCTTTCCTGGGTTGGAGCCCACTTCATCATTTGACTTCACGCATCTGACAAAGTGGGCTCCAGCCCTGAGGTCTCTTCCAGCTCTATGATTCTATGATATGCCCAAATAAATTTGTTAGTCAAACAAGTGCTGTAGTGCAGTGGCTTTGTCATGGAAGTACAACTTACAAATGTAGAATTTTTTTTTACATGTTAAAACAGTTAACCAGTTAAACAATAGCACGTAACTGGTTAACCGTTTTAATCTAAGTCCTACCTCTTTGCCTAGCCTCAGCCATTGGGCTCCTCTGCAGCTGTGATGTCCTGCTGCTGGCTCTGCCACAGTCATGTGGTCCCTCTACCCAGTCCACCAGCCCCTCTGCAGCCAGAGTTAGTGGGCATGAGTGGTTAACTGGTAAGCATACCAGTAAGCCTCATGCACTTTTGGTTAGGGGCCCTACCAAATTCATGGACCATTCTGGTGAATTTCATGGCTAGAGGTTTTTAAATTAATCACTTTCACAATTTCACGTTTACATTGAAATTTCACATTGTTGTAACTGTTGAGTCCCAACCCAAAACGGGATAATGGGTGTTCAGAAGTTGTGGGGAGGGGGGATCACAGGATTGCCACCTTTACTTCTGTACAGCATTCAGACCTGGGCTCTGAAAGTCACAGCCACCACCCTTCCTGAACTAGAGGAGGTTTCCCAGAGGTGGCATTTAAGTTAGGGATGTCAACTGGTAACCGATTAATCACTTAATGGGTGATGCTTACTGGGTAACAGTTAATCATTACCCAGGAGCAGCCAATGTCAACTGTCTTTTAGTTTTCTATTTTCTTTAAAGAATTATGGGACTCAGTGGATTTGAATCAACATCCTCCTATTTCATTCCCCTCCTTAAGCCACTAATGTGCTTTTCACAAAAATTACACAGAACTGTGTTCTTCTTAACCTTCATTTTACTTATACAGAAGAAACCAGATAATGTGTCTCAACTACACTATGATATCTCTTGTTAAGCCACAGTAGTATTTTTTGGCTCTCTTACTATGTTTTCTAACACGCTGGCTGTCTCTAGACTGGCCAGTTTTTCTGCAAAATCAGCCCCTTTTTGCGGAAAAATTGGCCAGCTGTCTACACTGGCTGCTTGAATTTCCGCAAAAGCACTGACTTCCTGCTGTAAGAAATCAGTGCTTTTTGCGGAAATACTATGCTGCTCCCGTTTGGGCAAAAGTCCCTTTTGCGCAAAACTTTTTTTTTTGCGCAAAAAAAAACTTTTGCGCAAAAGGGCCAGTGTAGACAGCTGAGATTTGTTTTGCGCAAAAAAGCCCCTATTGCGAAAATGGCGATCGGGGCCTTTTTGCGCACAAGCGTGTCTAGATTAGCCACGGACGCTTTTCCGCAAAAAGTGCTTTTGCGGAAAAGCGTCTGTGCCAATCTAGACGCTCTTTTCCGCAAATGCTTTTAACGGAAAACTTTTCCGTTAAAAGCATTTCCGGAAAATCATGCCAGTGTAGACGTAGCCCATGGCTTAACAAGGGATGTCATAGTGTAGTTGACTACATGCTTAACTGATAGGCCTGGGTTTATTGGTTAATCCAGTCAACTACAGGTGCTCCCCACACTTTCTGCCTCTGCACAGGCCTGCCCCACCAAAGGCCTATATGTTTCCCCTGTTATGCAATTCAGGAAGGGTATCATGTTTATCAATAGCTACTTAACTATTTTGTTGCCAAAATTTGAAAAGGAATTTTTGCATTTACTACTTTGAATTGAATGGCAACTGCAATTTGTTAGGCTAAAAAGTTAGGGAGCGGTTACAGTGATACAGAGGGAGTGACGTATATAGTATGTACTCTGTGTAGAATGCATTTTGTTTTGAAAAATGAGCAGTGCTTCAGACAATTGAAAAGTTGTGTCTTGGTTAGTATTGTCCTGTGGAGCCTTCACAAAGGGATTTGTTCCACCTCAAGGTATATTTGAGTTTTTTGTAGCAGGCATTAAATCAGAAATGGGAATAATGACACTAGTGAGGCCGAGTCACTGAGTGGCAGCCTCTGTGTGAGGGGAGATTAGCCTCAGGGTGATGTTCCTCTGTAGGACACATCAGCTGTACATTTTTGGGTTAAATCTTTGGACTGCTGGCATGTAATAAATGCCTGGTAATTGATTGAGATGTTAAAGACTTAAGTACCAGGTCACATGACTCCTCCAGACTGCTAATAAACGACTCCTTGGAATCAGATTTCAACTGCAGGGACTGATCCCAGCCATGTGTATTGAGTCTAAGAAGAAAAAGCTAACTTCTCGGTGATTCATCCAACAAAATAAGAGTTCTTTAGCAATGTTTTTATATTTTTGTCTGTCTTCCTGGACTTTAAGGCTTTCATGGCATGAAATCTTAGTAGCCTTCTGTACTCTGCTTAATGCTTTCATCTCATCTTCATCGTCCAGACACTTCCTGAAAGAATGGGGGCAGGCGCATTAGCCATCTGTGTAAGTACAGGCTGTCTGTTGTATGCTGTGATTAGTTCAAGTGGGCTGAGGGAGGCCTCTTCCAACCACTAGTTTATTAAACTGCATAAACTTAACAGTGTGCAACTCCAGGGAAAGGTATTGTAGATTATCAACATGTCTGAGACTGGCCGACTTACTTTTTAATCTTGCAAAATCTAAACTAACCAACCACTATGGCTCTGTTCAGGATTTTCTTCTTCTGCTCCATCCAAAATATTCTTGCACTGTGAGGCATAGTTATTTGCATGGAGGGAGAGGGGAGAAGGGGATAAGTGAGTATTGCTTAGCATCTCTCTCACTTTTACTCCAAATTGAAATACAGGCTTTCTCTCCTGTTTGTATTGGACACCTAGTCTATGAGGTTGTTACAATGGGAACGCAATACATATACTAGAGCTGGCATGCTTTTAGTTAATTCAGTAAAGTGAAATGGTATGATTGGTATTTTTCCTCTCTTTTGTCTTTGATCCTAGCCTTTTCATTTTATTTTATGCTTAGATGAAATGTTTCCCCATCAAAACAGTGTCTAGTGATGGTGAAATTTAGATTTGCAGTTGGTCTGTGATTAAAAAACTGTCACATGTAGTTTAAGATAATTAGCAATTTGAAAAGAGAAAAAGTTAAAAAAAATGTTGCAGAAGAGTGTGACTAGTCTTCTAATATTCATGGTGCTGTCTTGTGCGTACACTCTGCAATGCTATTAAGCAAAAATGGTTAAGTGCCCTAAACTTTCATAGTTTTATGTAAAAAAAGCAACTTATTAGTGAGATTTACTGTATTTTCAAAAAGGGGACAAGTATAACCATATTTTGATTATTTTTTCCCCCCAACTCAGACTAGATAGGATTACGTTTGCTGCTTAGAGATTGCTACAGAGAATAGTTTCTTACTGTAGGGCAGCGTTTCCCAAACTATGGGTCGCGGCCCAGTACCGAGCCACGGGAAAAAAATACCGGGCCTCAGCGTGGCTGCCGAGAGGGGAACAGAGCGGGGCGGGCTGGGAGGAGGTGTGTGTGGGGGAAACCGGCTGCCGGGAAGCAGGGTTGGGGGCAGCAGGGCTGTCCCGCGGAGATGGGGCGGGGGGGCAGGCGGCCGGTGGAAGCAGGGATGGTGGCTGGCGGAAGCAGGATTGGAGGTAGCGGCAGTGCCAGCTCGAGCCATTCTTGCGTTGCGGGCGCATGGCGCATGCGCAGCCCCCGCCCCCTGAGCGTGCGGCACCCCGTACAGCTGCAATCAGGCGCCCCGCATAGGTTGGTGCCCCGGGCAGTTGCCCAGCTAGCCCCCCCCTTAATCCGGCCCTGGGTAGCGGGGCTGTCCCGCGGAGATCGGGGAGGGCAGGCGGCGGAACCAGGGCTGGATGGGGGAGATCAGGAGGAGGAGGAGGACAGGAGAACCAGCTGCCGGAAGCAGGGCTGGATGGGGGCAGCGGGGCTGGTCGGGGCGGGGTCGTCGGGAGCGGGGCTGACCAGGGGAGATTGGGGGCGGGAACTGGCCGCCGGAAGCAGGGCTGAACGGGGGCAGCAGGGCTGGATTGGGGAGATCGGGAGGAGAAGGGGGGTGGGGAGCGGGACTGACCCGGGCACATGCAGACCCAGGCACACGAGTGAGTCCAGCCCCAGGGATTCCATTTTGGCCCCCCCCCACATACCCTCCCTCGAGTAGTTGCGAACTGCCTGGCTGGTAGACACACTCACACAGCGTGAGCACATCTACCAGCCAGGCAGTTCGCAGCTAAGGACTGATACACCTAATTATAATAAAACTTACCTAATTAGAAAATACTGGAGATTTTATGTGTCTGGTAATTTCTTAATTTATTTCCCGGACAAAACCCTCAAATACCGGACTGTCCAGTACAAAACCGGACACCTGGCAACCCTACCCTTCCTTGCACCCTCCCTCCTAGCCAGATACCCTACCCCAGTCTGCTCCTGCTCCCGCCTCCTGGAGTGCCCATGCGGCGCCAGGTCCCCCAAGCCCTGGCCCAAGCTGGGCGGAGGATGCAGCCGGGTGAAACACTGAAAATGTATTCATTTTTCATTCTTTTTTAATATGCATTTATATTTTTGGGCTGCAAAAAACAGTACTGAAAAAAACCGGGTTCCAACTAAAGTAAAAAGTTTGGGAAACCCTGATCTAGCCAGCTTTCTATCCATCTTACAGTCCATTTATCCAATCCATATTCCCTTAACTTGCTGGCAAGAATATTGTGGGTGACCGTATCAAAAGCTTTGCTAACGCTGGCACTGGGGGCTTTGGGAGGACCAGAAACAATTTATTTGAATATTCATCATTTGCTTAATGAATATGCAAATATGCAAATGAATGTTACCGGTCCTCCAAAAGCTCATGAATGGATTTACTGGTCCCCATGTCAAAAAGTTTGGGAACCCCTGCTGTAGGGTTTTTCTGCTAGAGGCAAGTCTTTTATATTTTATATGCTTCTCTAGAAATCTTTACTGAACCTGAATCAGGAATTACACTAGATATGTTGGCTTTAAATAATTTCCTTTTCCATTCTCTGTTAAAGGATAGGGCTGGGAGATCTGGATTCTGTTCCTGGATCTTTTAGAGATTGCTTAATCAACTTGAGCAGCCCACCTCACACCTCCCCATTGTAAAACTGAACAGCCTCAAAGTGATTATGTAAGGTTAGGAGCATGCATTAGTGTTTTACAAGTTTAGGGCCTTATGTAGAAAAGTGTTTCAAGATCCTCTGATGGTAGGTGCTACAAAAATGTGAATTATTTATTACTTGTCTCGTCTTTATAACCTAATCTTTGCTTGGCATATAACTTACTTAAATGAAAACAGTTTATGGTAGTCACTTATAATTCTCATAAGAAATATTTTTAAAATGACATCTTGGCTACAGTCAGTGGAAGCTGGAGTTTGAACATATTTATTTATCATATGTATTTATAAGGTGATCATTACAATGCATTTTTTTTAATTACATGGACTTGTACTCTTTCTCAAATAATATGAGATATTTATAACTCATTCTATAGCCTTAGATACACAAGTCACATCTTCTATATATGTCAGACAAACACAGTCCAGGAACATACCAGATAAGATTAGGTTGCTAAATCCTGATTCTAGCATATATTTCCTCAGAGAAGCTGTGTTTAGCAGAAAAGATGCAGCAATATTGGTAAGATTAATGCAAATTCTCTCTCATACCTGGAACATGGAGAAGCTTGGCTTAATAGCAAAGTCTGAGCACATGTTCAAGTTATGAGGTGGAATTGAAACATCATGTTGAATTTAAAGAGATTACAAAATTGTTTCTTTGAAAACAAAACAATAGGTATGAGTATTGTTAAATAGCTCTGTCCTCCCTATATCTTATAACACACAAATCATAGATAAGACTTGAAACATTTCTACTGGAAGAGAATATTACCAGGTTTCAGGGAGGTATCCTGCTTATTTTTAATGTGTTCCTGGATTCAGCTGTTTCTTATGCACCACACTTGAAATTCCACTGTCATGGGTGATCGCCTACAGTCCACTTAGCTGCTAATAAACTTGATGCCAGAAATATATGCAAACACTTTTTAAAAAATGTTGGTTGAGTGAATTAGAATGAGTTTATATTATGATTACATATAACAATCAAACCATGCCTATAAATTGTGGACTTCAATATGCGATGTATGGTGAATTAAGCTACTGCTGTATTTTCTCCTAGGGTAGATGAACAGTTCCCTTTCAAACCCAAGCTATGTATCTTGGTTTACATTTCTGTCCTTCTCTGTCACTTACCTTGTTACCCATTAGATTTGATTTGGACACTTTATCTTCTGGATTCTTCAACTCTTGCAGTCTTAAGTCAAGGTGGGTTATCTTTTGAAAAGATAATGCTCTCGTTCAACCAGAAGTTATGGGCTTGATGAAGAAATTATGTGAGGGGGGGTCTTTTCTCTGTGTTGTACGTGAAGTCAGACTTGGTGATCATAGTGATTCCATCTGGCCTTAAAATCTGAGTCTAAATTGGTGATTCAGATTTTGCAGCTGACATGCATAGTCTGTCCTGAGTCTGGCCCACTGATTACTGTAGCAGTATAGCTTGGTTACAACAGTCCATTATTCACCATACCTGAATAGGATAGGAGGCTTTGGATTCCTCCTCCTTACTTTCTTTTTCCTTTCTCTCTACTTCTTCTCTGTTCTACCCATTTATAATGTGCTACTTCATAGAGAGTTTGCTGTGGATTAAAGTAAAACAAACAAAAAACCCAGCCAGACTCTTCTATTTCAAAACCCAAATGCTTAATTCTTAACTGACATGCTTGTGCTGTAACCATGCAACCTCTTATAGTAAATGTATCTTGACTGCTATCTTTTCCTGTGCTCCTTTAAGCAAAGCAAAGCGGCAGTGAGGCTGAAAGAGGACATGAAAAAGATAGCAGCCCCGCCAGTGAACAATCAGAGAGACCATACCTGTCAGAAGGTGTTCGCTGTGAGTCTCCAGGACCTCCAGCAACAAGGACTTACCAAGAATGGCCTCCCAGCAATCGTGTGGGATATAGTAGAATATTTGATCCAGCACGGTAAACTTAACACAGTCTCTTTCATGTAATAGTGTTATTTGTATAAGCCTCGTCAGAGGAAGAGTTTTCTGTTTATTTTTGTTTATTCAGCATGAAAACCAAATCAAGTTGCAGACAGATCAAACTGTGCTTTTATATGCAAGTTTAGTCAAAGGGACATTTGCAAATGTAATCTGCTGTGTTATAAAGTGACTATAAAGAATCTGTTCATGTTATAATTGTAATGTTTTTATAACTAGCCTGGCATTGTTGCTTGATTAAAATTAATCAGATATGCCCACATTTTCCGAGTCTAGGTCTTACACATAAGCATAGCAGTAAATGTGTATGATGGTGACTAGAATGCTATGTGTAATTTTAAGCCCCAAAATGGGTTTTTTGTTTTTATTAACGGTATTTGCAGCATTTAATGTAAGCCTGCAAACTTCCAACATTTCCTTTCATACGTTTAAGTTGTAGAATAGAAAACTTCTTTTCTAGTGGATAAAATCAACTCTTTGCAGAGGGCCAATGCAAGGCCATCGGTACACGTGTGAACCACTTCTGTGGCTCGTAAATGATAACCCTTGTGCAGGCTTGCTACGTGGGAGTGAATTTCACCCTCTGAGAATTTAAATCTGGTCTCACCTTAGATTAGAGAGTGGAACATTGTCCACTAAAAGGATTCTCCTTCATGCCTGCTTTTTAAAAGCCCCATAACACTTGTTAAATTGCAATTTTTTTAAGGTTCCAGCTCACTCTTAGAGAAAACAGCCCAGCTTTTAAAAACAAACTCAGAATAAGCTTAATAAGCTTCATATAGTATGTGAATTCACAGCACAATAGCTGTTTGTGACTAACTCTCAACAAATAACTTGCAAAGCAGGTTAAGCTAAACAGGGACAACACATTCTTACTCTGGAATAAGAGCGTCTACATATAGAGTTAGTCAGGAACAGCTGTTCCCAATAATTCCTTGGCTAGACAAGACATAGGGAATTGAAGATGTGTTGGAGGAGAGAAAAATCAAGGACCCAAGTCTCTTCTAATTTAAACTTATATAATTCCATTTCAGTCAAAAAAGGTACACTGGTATAAAAATTGTGTGAAATATTAGTTACCCCTGAAGACCGTTTCAGAGAAGGTGATGGCTATTTGACGGCATGCATTGGACCTCACTTTTGTTTAATTGAATTGGTTAGTGGGAAAGGGGATTGATCATTTTTAGATTCATTAGGACCTGGCCATCTTGTCCATCACACTCCATCTAGTGACCATCTTGGCATTTCACCTAGGAGAAAGATCTGTCTTTGGAAATCCCATGGTGGGATGGTTCCTCAAGGGTGTAGACAGGCTGTACCCACAGGTAAAAGACCCAGTCCCTCCAATGGGACCTGAACATGGTGCTCTGTAAGCTTATGTGACCTTCATTAAAGCTTTTAGCGACCTGTCCCTTATCATATCTCTCCTGGAAGGTGGTCTTTCTGGTGGCCATAAACTCATCTCACCGAGCTCCAAGCATTTACCTCGGAATCACCATACGCCCTCATCCAGCATTCCTGTCTATGGTGGTCTCGCATTTTCACATTAGCCAGGACAGCTTTTTGCCAGTGTTCTTCCTGAAACCTCATGCCAATGATAAGGAGAGGGCCCACCATTCCACGAACATCAGGTGCGCCCTGGCATTTTATAGTGACTGCATGAAACCTTTTTGTAAATCAACACAACTCTTTATTGCAATAGCAGAAAGACTGAAGGGCTTCCCCATCTCAGCCCAGTGTCTTTCATTGTGGATCACCTCCTGCATCAGGGTCTGCTATGACCTGGCCAAAGTCCTAGCACTGGCCTTAACAGCACACTCCAGGAAGACTGCAATCTTCCTTGACAGCATTCCTCATGCAGGTCTCTATCCAAGACATTTGTAGGGCAGCCACAGCGTTGTCCATTAACATCTTCACGTCTCAGTACTGAGCAGGCGTGATCTGATGTGGCCTTTGGCAGGGTGGACCAACAGGCAGCAACTAGGTGATCAGCAACCAGGTGATCCCCAACCCCTCCTCCATGGAAACTACTGGTGAGTCACATATTGGAATGCACATGAGCAATCACAAGAAGAGAAAGTGGTTACCTACCTTACGTAACTCTTGTTCTTTGAGATGTGGTGTTCATGTCCATTCCAAATCCCACTCACCTTCTCTGTCAGGATCTTTGGGCAAGAAGGAACTGAGAGAGGGTAGGGAGGTCAGTAGAGTCCTATATACCGCACCGTGAAGGTGCTGTGCCAGGGGACTCCACAATCGACCCAACGGGTTCTGCTAAGGGAAAAATTCTCTGACGATTGTGCATGTAGTACACACTCATCTATTGGAATAGACATGAGCAACACATCTTGAACGATAGTTGTAAAAACTAGATAACTGTTTTATCCTCCTCCCTGATGGAAACTTAAGTGAGCTTTGGATTCTAGATTGAGAAGGTGGTGGTCTCATAACATTATAATCCCCATCCTTTGCTAAGTGAAAACAAGATCCAAAAGGTGTCTGCTTGTATGAGAAGAGCCTAAGATAAACTTGTGGTTTTCAAGGCAGCCATGAGCACCTGAGTTAACCTGGAAGAACAATTTTCTATATAGATGTTGAAGTTCAGGAGGAAGAATAATTAACACAGTGCTCAATGTGAGTTCAGTTATTTGGATGGGAAATGCTACACAGGGCATACTGCTATTTCAGATTCAGTTCCATTCTGGAACTCTTACTAGAGTGAAGACACATTTGAGTGTTGCTGCTGACCTCTGAAGTTAGATGTGGATAATCTACTACAGAACCCCAATTCAAGTTCATGTTGAATTGAATACCCATCCAAGATAACTGGGCTAGCTGTTGGTCAGAATTGGCATTTTATGGGGGAGACTAAGTTATTTCTGCAAATGTTAAAATTAGGGATGTTAAATTTTGATTAATCAGCTAATCAAGTAGTCAATGGAATTTCCATCAACTACTCGATTAGTCGTTAAGGGGTGGGGCACTTGCTATCCTGGCTGCACCTATGCCTTTTAAATGTAGTAAGGCACAGCGGGGAGCCCAGGGCAAGCGGAAATTGCTTGAGTTTCCACTTGCCCAGGGTTCCCGGCTATGCCGCCTCTCCCTTTGAAATGTAGCAAAAGCCCTCAGGGCAGGGCAGAGGCACAGCAGTTTAACTAGCACAGCAAGGGTGGGGGGAGCAGGAGCTGGTGTGCAGGGGAGCCCGCTTAAAAGCAGGTTCCCCCCAGCATTGTCTCCACGGGGGAAGCGGGGCGGTGGCAGCGGCGGCGGAGGCAGAGGTGCAGCGGGAAACGGCGCGAGCAGGGATCGGCACAAGCAGGGACTGCTTCAGTCTGACTGTTGTGCCTCTGCCTTTTGAAATGTAGCAAGAGCCCCATTTACTACATTTTAAAAGGCAGAGGCACAACAGTCAGACTGGCACAAGTGGGGACTGCTTGAGTTTCCGCTCGCCCAGGGTTTCCTGCTTGTGCGCCTCTACCCTTGAAATGGCAGAGGCACAGCAGTTGAACCGGTGCAAGGTGGGACTTGATTCAGTCCCTGCTCGCGCCGTTTCCTGCTGCATCTTTGCCTCCCCTGCCACCACACCCCCCTTCTCCCACGGAGACGGTGCTGGTGGGAACCAGTTTTTAAGCCGACTCCCCCCAGCACCGGCTCCTGCTTCCCCTCTCTTGCTGCCTCTAATACAGAGGCAGCAAGGGCAGGGAGCGACTAGTTACTTACATCCCTAGTTAAAATTTCTCCTTTTTTCCCCAAAGCCATCTAGCCTAGATCTTTTTTCAGAATGACTCTCTTGGAAGATAAGATATTTTTTATCTGTATGAGAAATTGTTACTTTGCCCAACTTCTCACACAGAAATGCCATTCATTACTGTTCTATTGTTCCCATTGTCCAGCAGATGACAGAATAGTGTTTAACATAACAATATTGTTTTCTCTGCACAGGTGTATTCTGCAGGTTGGGCCTTGTATTTTAACAGTGTCTCTCTTTGACTCTCTTTTAAAATATTCCATCTATGTTTTTAACGCATTTAGTAGGAAGCGTCAACGTTAAACAGTAATTTTGCATATCTGTTTTGGAAGAATGCTAAGTTTTGGTTACAGAGGTGATTTTTTTTTTTTTTTAAATATACTGACTTGTCAGTTTTGTGGAGTTCTATGTAAGTATTTCAATCTAGGAATGTCCTTGGATTGTAATGAACTTTTCTTGCTTCCTCTGAGGAAAATATAGATTTCTTTTATTTACCTGAAGAGATCCACTGGAGCAAATAAAGAACTGTTCACACAAATGTTACATAAGTCTTGGCAGGATCAAGACCTGACTGGACACCAATTAAAGTATGTGGAAATAGCTTCCAGCCATTTGGGCCCAAATCCAGTGTGGTGTTGAATATTCATAAGTTGTCCTGTTATTATTAGACTTTATCGATGTTTGATAGATACTTATAGGACACATAGGATCTGGTCTTTAATATTAATTATTATTTTATTCAGAGAATCCACTGGCTAATAGCTTTGTGATATTTGGGTGTCTTGGTTACTTACAGCATGGTACTGTTATCAATGGGGTGTGCTAACTGAAAGCAGAGTGCCTGCTGTTTTTACTTATGTTTAATATGTAATTACAGGGCTGACACAGGAAGGTCTCTTCAGGGTGAATGGTAACATGAAAATGGTGGATCAGTTGCGTCTGAAATATGACCGAGGGGAGGAAGTGGAGCTGGCTAAAGATGCTGATGTGTGCTCAGTAGCTAGTCTTCTGAAACTGTTTCTGAGGGAGCTGCCAGATGGGGTGATCACTTCTGCATTGCATCCCAGATTTATACAACTTTACCAGGGTGAGTACACGTAAAATCCCTCAATAACCTTACCTGTAGTTCCTTTTTTGGGAACCAGCATTACAGATTCCACAGCATTTCTTATTGTCTTGCTCTTTCCATTTTGGATTTCCAGTAGCATCAACCACCATCTCATCCCAATGCATATGCCTGCACATGTACATGCATGCACACACTTTTAACAATTTGAGTAGAAAACATAGTTGTATGAGAGAGCAATTACGTTATTAGATGGAAAATGCTTTCTTCCATATACATGAAAACCTGCACTATTTGATGTGATTTATTTGTGTAATATACAAACATTTTCTTTGTACAAGACAGTTTAATAAGGAAGCTGTGGAAGCACCTCAATGGTTAAGGTTGCTACCCTATTCCACAATAAGTCCTAATTTTAGTTCTGTTATAACATTGACAGGAAAGCTAGAATCTGATCTGAAAAATACCAGATGGATGTCTGAAAGCTAAGAAGAATTGTTCTGTAAATATTGAAGTGTGAATGAACTTTTATCTGTAATACATACAGGTCATTAACAAATTACCCTGATCTGAAATGTTGACTTTTGCCAAGGGTTTTACCTTAGCTCATTTGTTTTTGTATCTGTGTTTTTGAAGCTGAAGGATCAGAGTTTAGTTTCTGCTGTTCAGATTTGTGAGAGTTATTCAAGTACTTATATATGGGTATACCAAACAGATTAATTGTAAACTGGCACCCACCTTTGCGTATGTATGGTTTTTCTCTTATAACCATGAAGATAGTGTGTCAAATTGTTTTTGGGTTACTAATTGTTAAAAGTAAAGTTGAGTCTGGGGTTAGTCATCTGCAACTCCATAGTAAAGATTTCTACTAAGATTTCATTATAAATCTGTATTCAGTTCTATTGAAACTAATCTCAGGAAACGTATTTTTGTGATTACTTCAGTGTACGCTAGAAGTCCTTTGGAAAGGTTTAAGGGAATTAGTGTCAAAACAACTGCAAGTTATCTGAACCTAAAAGTAACTTTTAAAAAAAAGTTATTTAAAATGCCCAACAATGGAGGGAGGTGAATCCCTCTAGCCAAAAATGTAGCTTAATTTAAAACTACAGATTTTACATGAGGTTTTTATATGCTCTTGAGATGTATGGCATAGTTTAATTTAAAAACACAAGTCTGATTTAAAAAAAAAAAAAAAAAAAGTGGCCTAGGGGATAGGGCATCAGCCTGAGGAGTGCAGGGTAGTGGGTTTGAGTCCTGCTCCCCTCTGCCCCCTCAGGTAGTGGCAGGGCAGCAAACACCAGCTGCCCTAGGGATGGAGCTGGCAACAGCTGAAGATATGCATAATAAGGGACCCACTGAAATCAGGGAGATGGGTGGGTTCTCCAGTGGTGGGAGTGGAGCAGCAGACACAACTGCCCCAAGGATAGAACTGAAGGAAGCTCTGACTGAAGGAAGGTAAGATAAGGCACCAGCTAAAAGTTTGGGTGTGGGGTGGGTTCACCAGTGCCCTAAAGGATTAGGGCATCAGCCTCTGCATTGCAGGGTGGTGGGTTCGAGTCCATCCAGGGATGGAGCTGACCTCATTGAAGGAAGGCAGGCACCTGCTGATGGTAGGGAGGTGGGGTGGCTTGATGTGTGTTCTAAAGTCTATGCAAGGCATGAAAAATGGGAGCTTCAACAGAAGGCTCCTGAAAGTCAAATGGTATGCAAGATAGGAGAGAGATCTCTGCAGAGCTAGAGGAGGCAGAGACCCAGTGGAGCTCCTGAGGCCCATAGCAGTGTGTATCTAGCTTGTGAAGGAGACTGAATTTTTTTAGGGGTTGGTCCATAATGTGCAGTGATTCCCTCGGGAACTAAGGATCTGTCTTTACCAACTTCTGCTCCAAATTGAAGGTGTAATTTCTTCAGTCTGCCTTCCCTGCTATAAACACAGACCAGTGTGCATATTTAAAAAACAAAACACTACCCAAGCAAAACACACTTCACCTGGGTTGGAGAATGAGAGAGAGAATGAACCATATGTGCCAGAAGTTAGTTTTATTGTTTCATGCACTACTGGAGGGTGCTTGGGTACTCTGTTGAGGGAGTTATAACACTGTCCTAGAAAACAGAATGCTTGGAAATCCTGAGAATCTTGTGAAGCTTTAGTGCTCTGCATGATGGTCAGCTTGGGGGAAAACCAGGGACATTGTCAATTAGTGAACTTCACCATTGCATGGCATTGTGAATGGATGTGAAACAGAGAGAGCTCCTAAACACGCAGTTTAGCTTTTTAAAAAAATTATGTGAAATTGACCACTAAGATGTTAACTTTAAGGTTCCTAGTTTAAATCCTCTCTTAAGTGGATATAATGTATGGAAATGAACATTTCCCAGATAAAATATCACAACATATTCTAAAGACACCCTTAGCTCTGCTCCATAGTCTCACTCAAGCTAGGAATGTTAGTGTGTGCTCATATACAGGGCTCGACAAATTATGGAAAACCCTACTCACCAGACAAAAAAGGGACTCGCCACCCCCTCCCCCCAAAAAAAGTGTTTTTTTTGTTGTTGTTTTTTTAATGGCATAAATTCCTAATAAGAACAGTAATTACTAATAAGTTATTAATAAATATCACCCCAGTTATTAATACATATCTTATAAATCTCTACCTTTTCCCTCTGCTGCCATGTCTCCTCCCCTTGCTCCATCAGCTCCCCTGGTGCCTGCTGCCCCCCCAACCCCTCACCCTCCTCTGCTGTCCTGACTCCTGCCCTTCTCACTGCCCTCAGCCTTCCTGAGACCTGCCCCCTCCACCAGCCCTTCTCTCCCCCCTGTGCCCACTCCTCCAGTAGCCCTGCTCTGATCAGGTGAGCTACCCCTCCTCATCCCCTCTCCTAACACCTCCCACTACACACCTGCCCTGCCTCTCTCCTCTGGTGCTGGTCCCTCCCCTGCAGGTGTCTGTCCTTCTGCTTCACCCCCAGAATCCCCTGGCACCTGCACTCTCCTGGTGCCTTCGACTTCCCTCACTGCCCCTGCCCCCTTTACCCTCTTTTTCCCTGATACCCACCCCCTCACCACCCTCTGCCCCTGTTCCCCTCATGCCTCTGTGCCCTCACACATGCCTTGCTCCATCCCTGCCTTCCTCATGCCCACCCCTTCTTTCAAGCCTTCTCCCAGCACCTCCCCCTCCCCCCTCTAGCCCCCAGTGCCCTTACCTCTCCTCTCCCAGCATCACCCTGTCCCCCCTCCCACTGACACCTCCCCTCCTGCCCTTTTCCTCATTGTCTGCACTTGGCCCCCTGGCATTTGTCTCTCCTGCACCCCTGTCCCTTGGTGCCTTCCCCTTTCTTCTTCTTCTCCTGACCTCCTCCCCTCTCCTCAGCACAAGCCCCTTCCCCATATTTTTCCCCTTCCGCTTCCCCTCTGCCCCAGCCCCTACCTGGCTTCTGCCTTCCACTTTGCGGGGTTGCCGGAGCCTTTTTGAATCCGGCGGTTGCTGGCCTTGACATCAGGACGCCACGTCACGCCAGCGTCCTGGCGTCTGCTGGCATCCCGCCCTCTGGCTCGCGCCCCGCCTCCTCACGCGGGAGCTGCACGCAGGCAGGCCGGGGCTGAGAATCGCCGCACTTCCTCCTTCCCGGCGGCGCTCTGCTTCTCCACCGGCCGGCGGATCGGATGGGGCCGCACTGCCCGTAGTGCTGCGCCGCCCGGATGGGGCTGAAGCCCGCCCGTCACAATGGCCCACTGGGCCAGTCCGCCCCTGCACTTGCCAGCTGGTAAAATCTATTCACCATGGGCAAGCGGGCGAGTGTATTTGTCGAGCCCTGCTCATTTACATGATTAACCGATAAGCCTGGGCTCATGGATTAATCCTAAAAGTTACACACACACACAGCCCCTTGCTGTCTCTATCAGAGGCAGCAGGGGTTGGGAGAGATGGGAGCTGGTGCCCTTGGGGAGCCAGCTTTTAAGCCAGCTCCTGTAGAGCCACCTACCCCACTTCTTCCCACGGAGGCAACAGTGCAGGGGGGCAGGTGAGACCCGGTGCTCAATGGGAGCTGGCTTTTAAGCACAGCTCCCATGGTGGTGCCTGCTCCCCGTGCTGCTGCCTTTCTATCAGAGGCATCAGTGTGGGGACGGGGGGGATAGGCAGGAGCTGGCTTTTAAGCCAGCTTTCCGCGAGCAGCAGCTCCCGCCTGTCTCCCTGTGTGTAAACATGTGACTGTTAAAATTTCAGTTTTAGCACATTTTTTAACATTCCTAACCCAGGCCCGGGTAGAAATCTGTCAGGAGAGAGTTTGCAATTGGGCAAGTTGCTGCCACTTCTTTGGCAAGTTGCTTGTAGCAGGCCACTATTGCCCCAATAATGGGTGGCATTGGCCAGAGAAGATGCCTGGCATAGATGAGACACTGGTTCTAGGACATCCCTATTGTGGTCTTCACCAGCTGGATTCTAGTGGTGCACATGGCAGAAATTAATGCTCTGTGCTATTGTGCAAGAAATGTCCCTTCTCCCTCCCGTGGCCTGTACAGTGTCTCTCACTGGCACAGAAAAGTGTGATGAGTACTTGCCTGCCCTAGCAGCGTGAATCCAACCTATAGAGCAGTGGTCTCCAACCTTTTTACGCTCAAGATCACTTTTTAAATGTCAGAACAAGCTAAATCTACTGCCCCATCCTTCCCCCCAAGACTACACCCCTTCCTTGAAGCCCCACCCTCTCTGTTCTCCTCCTCTCCATCACTTGCTATCCCCAGCCCTTACACACACTCGGGTACAGCTACACTGCTGCTTTTTCTTTTCCGATTCTTCTGTAGGAAGAGGTTTTTCCAACATTTGGCCTGTCTAGACTGGACCAAATGTCAGAAAAACCCCTTCTTTCAGAAGCCCCCTTATTCCTTGTAGAACGAGGAATACAGGGGTTACCAAAAGAACATGTTTGCTCTTCCGCCAAAAAAAGCAGAAGAACAAACACGTCCCTGGACACAGAAGAATTTTTCTGGGATACCTCTGGAATCCTGGAAAAACTCCTGCAGTCTAGCTGTACCCTCACTGGGTTGAGACAGGATGTGTGGGCTCTGGGGTGGGAATGAGGGATTTGGGAGTGGAAAGGGGTGAGAGTTGCAAGCTCTGGGAGGGAATTTGGATGCAAGAGGAGGTGGAGAAGGGGATGCAGGCTCGGGGAGGGGACTCCAGGCTGGAGAGTTTAGGGGTCAGGTGGAGGGTTGGGGGTACTGAGCAAGCCACAGGCTTGTGGATATGAGTGCGCAGGAGTTTGGGTTCGGGTATGTGTTAGCTGGTGGCTGGGGTAATGAGTGGTCTGTGAGCCCTATCACACCCAAGTCTTTAACTGCTAGGACAGAGTCCCTTCGCAGCAGGCGACCCTAACGACTGACGGATGCCCCAAGAGTCTGCCCCGTGGAGGCAGCACGACTCAGTGCTCAGCTCTTACTGCGTTTACCCCGACAGCGGCAAGATAGCCAAACCGGCTATGGTTCTTTTGTTTGTGTTCGGTTCTGTTACAGCAACAGGAGGAGTCAGGTTAAAACTTAAACAGTTACTACTTTATTGTTACAAGGCAAGCTTAGCTGTTAAATGTTACTGCTGTGTTACAGATAACAAAGACACTACAAAGACAAGACAGAAATACAGTAAAAGTTACGTAAAGGGTACCATAACACCATTTGGTTCTCTGAGCTCTTTATTGAATGCACGCAAAACAAACACCTAGCAGGTATATTCTCACCTCTGCGATCCTTACTCCGGTGAAGCCAGTGTTTCTCTCAATCCCAATGGGAAGCAGTCGGTACGAGACGAAGGCATCCCTAAAGTCTCGGGGGTCCAGGACCGCCTGACCAGCAGGTATATGGTTGGATCTCCAATTAGAGTGGGGCATAGGACCCCACTTTATACCCCTGTGGTCACATAGATGCTTCTCTTGTCATAAAATGCCAACTAAGTTGGAACATCTTTGTGACGCCCGTTCCCACAGGGAGTTGCAAAAGCTTAATTTGCACCTGTGAGGTGGAGGTAACTAAATCATTAGGGCCGGACATTCTTTTCCTGGTGGGGTGGCAGATTCGTCTTCTGGGACGGTGTGTAGGCGTATCAATTACTGGTACCAGCCAAGGGCAGCCCGAGGCCCCAATCGTCTGCTGGCCCATCTGCCGCTGTTACCTGGTTTCTGTCTAGCATCCAGGGCCATAGTTATTCCAGCACCTCTGGAGGCCCTGGAGCCTTGAAGACAGAGTTTCGTTCCCAAGGATTCTCCCTCCGAAGGATTTTGGAGGGAGGAGGGGAGAGAGAACGGGGCAGGGGTTCTGTCTGGCTACAGTATGTGAGGGGCTCAGGGCAGGGAGGTTGGGAGTACAGTGGGCTCAGGACACAGATTTGCAGTATGCGGATGGTGCAGAAGTGTTGTTGCAGAAGACTGAGGATGTGGGGGTGCAGGAGTTTGGGGATGAGAGGCTCAAGACAGGGGGTTCCAGTCTATGATAGGCTCAGATCTTGGATCTGGGGGGAGGGGTTGCAGGAGTGTTATGATGCTGTGGCAAGATGGGGACTTTGCCCCAATTGGGGGTTTGTTGGCCAGGCTTCATTTTTAAATAAAATATGTCAAACACACACAGTTTCAGCATTGTCTTTATTTATGAGAAGGGCAGGGAACCTGTTTTGAGTCAGGGGTCACTGACCCACAGAAAAGTCAGTTGGGGCCACACAAGTGAGATGCAAAAAAAAAAGCTCCTCCAAACCCCTCCCCCCCCCAAGCCTCACTAATGTGGTCTCAACTGTGCTGGTGGGAGCAGGGGAAATGATACTGGGGAAGGGTGCTAGTGGGTGCTGGGGCAGGGGATAGGGTGCCAGTGGGGGCAGGGGACAGGGTCCCCGGCATGTGCCTCCTCCCAGGACTCCTTCTCCCCTCCCTCCCCCGGCCCCGAGGAGGAAAGCTCCGGGAGGAGGCACGCACTGGGACTCCTCCCCCCTCTCTGCCCCCCCCCCCGCAGAGAAAGGAAGCCCCAGCGTGCACCTCCTCCCGGGAGTCCTCCACCCTCCACTGAGGAGGGAAGCTCTGGCGCGCACCACCTCTGGGGACTCCTACCGCCCCTCCCCATGCAGAAAGTCCCTGGCGCGCCACAGACCTGGATTGTGGTACCGCGCCGGCTGTTTGAGGGAGGGGGAGCAGCCAGCGCACTTCCTGAAACTCCGGAAGTGGTGCGCAGCTGCTGGACTTCCTTCCACCCTGCAGGAAGCTGGCACTACCTCCATTGTTGCTGGAGGTACGTAGTAGTGCTTCTTGGGGGTGGGGGGGAAATGAGGGAGGCCCGAACGCCTCATGATTGACTGGTTGAGCCCTCCTGATCGACCAGTCAATCGCGATCGATGGGTTGGTGACCACGGCTATAGAGTAACAGGAAGCCTCACAGCTTGGATATTTTGTTGTTGTGACAAAAGTCTCTCTTGGAAGTCCTCTGCAGACCCCAGATCAGGGTCCTCTGTGTAACCTGGTTTATTCATACGTGCCTTATCTTTTGTTTCTTAATCTCTGCCTTTTGAAGACCGTGATACGTTCTAGGAGCTAGTCAAGCACAAGCTCTGTACATTCAACCCTTGTCCCCTTTCAGAGGTCACTTCCTTTTAGCAGACCAAGTTGCTTGCAACTTTCCTTACACAACACAAGAAGCTTTTTCTTGTATACTCCTTTTGATGTGTTACAAAATGGGCCCCACTGTGGTGTTTGTTTTTGGCATTTCATGTTGAAGAGCAACCTAATCATAATGCTTGCTAAAGATTGTTCAGGTGGTTCCAGGTCTATATTAGAGTGTTACGTTCTTCATATATTGCATCTAGAATGAGATTATATATTCCCCATTCTCATCAGTAGCCTTATTTGACAAGGTGAGGCATATTTCCGGTTTTCCATAGTATCACTGGAAGGGCTTTCCAGCTTGAGAGAAGGGAAGATCTGTTCTGCAACAACAGTTCATTCCAGTGCATCCTTTTATATCATGCTAGATAGCTAAGCATTGTCTCAGTTAATCTTCAAAGACAGCTAAGGCCAAGTCTACATTAAATGGAAGATCACCTCTGTTGCAGTTGATCTTTCGGAGTTCAATAGCAAGTCTAGTTAAGACTTGGATACTCCTGCTTGTGTGAGGAGTAAGGGAAGTTGACAGGAGCGTTTGTTCCCATCGGCCTCTTGCTATGGAGTGAAACAAGATACACAACTTCAGCTATATTAATTAGGTATCTTGCTTCCACGTTCCCTTTTAGTGTAGATTTGGCTTCAGACACAGGTTCTCAACTTCTGTAGGCCAAGTTTAAGCCTGAGAAATTAATAATATATGGAGATATACGATCTCGGAGAACTGGCAGGGACCTTGAGAGGTCATCGAGTCTAGTCCCCTGCCGTCACGGCAGGACTAAGTACCATCCCTGACAGATTTGCCCCAGATCCCAAAATGGCCCCCTCACGGATTGAACTCACAACCATGGGTTTAGCAGGCCAATGCTCAAACCACTGAGCTATCTCTGCAAACGTAAATGGGGGTTGACCTCTTCATCAAAGTATTTCAAATCCTCTGTTGTAATAATGCAGGCCCAACTGGTGCAGCATTATTGGCTATTGCTGTTTGTGTTTTCAGCATTGTTTGACTTGTATTTTCATTTTGATTAATATCAAGGTTAGCTAGGAACTAGAAGAAAAACTTGTTTGTTTGTCTAAATGCACAAGATACTTATCAACCAATAATAGTACTTGAAGCTGCATTTCATTTTGAAGAAATAATAACAGTAAGGAGGTAAAGTTGTATAGAGGGAGAATAAATACTGCTTTATGAAGTGAATTATGAGACTCATTTCTACATCATGTTCCTGGGTTGGGTACTTTATCCCTGCCCTGAGCTACTTGATCACATTATTCTAGAAGCTGGCCTTTATGGTATTTCTTTTTATTGACTTAAACAAGGTGTGATCTGTTGCACTAAGGCAGGGCCACATCTTAAATATGTCACTGTATCTGATAAATAAGCTGACATAGGTATATTTTTAGGATGGTGTATGAGTGAATAAAAGAGGACTTCAAAATTCTCCACTCCCCATTAGCCATAATGGCAATTGTAAAACTTAACTCATTGCATGGCACTTAGTTCTGCTCAGTCATGGGAAATGAGTAATGTGGCAAAAGGGATTAAGTAGGCTGGCAAAGAAGGGGTTGCATTAGATCAGGGCTACTCAAGTTTGGAAGCCCCAGGGGCCACAGTGATACAGCACATGCTGAGGGACGCAACTTAAGTGTGGTTGCATACACATGTAAATATATCTGCAAATAGCTGCTTTCACACTGATGGGCATGAATACGATTAAGGCAAGACTACACAACATGCGGGCCCCATTTAAGTCACTTCTGCTGATATTAATAAAATGATATATTTACCCCATTTCCACCCACATGACAGCACTTTTAATGAGCAATGTGTGGAATAAAATATATTAAAACAAGACACCTGTGACAGGTTGCTGTGAGGTACCCTTGCTGACTACAAAGGTAGGGAATTAGCCTTCTTCCACTGGAGGAAAGTAGAAGCCCCAAAGCCGGCCGAGACAGCCCAACCTGCTGCTGGAAGTGGGGAAGCGCCTGCCGCTCGCACCAGGACATCTTGCCTGGCCCGGCAGAGCCTGGCTCAACCCAACCTGCTGCGTGCCCCGTGGGACCAACCTAGGGAGCACCGCTCTTACCATGGCAGCAGAACTCCTCCATGTGTATCTCGCAGGGGGAGGGGGGAGTGGGGAGTGGGAGTTCGCTTCACCTCCCCGCCTGCTGGCTGGAACTGCTTTTGCACCCTCATGGCTCTGGCCAACCGCCAGGCTGCAGCGGCAGCGCGGGCTTCTCTCTGCGTGGAGGAGGGAGAGTGAGCTCCTGCCGTGGACCCCGCACTGAGAGACCCCCTGCCCAAACTAGGCCACGGGCCGCAAACAAAGGGGCCGCGTGTTGAGTATCCTTGCATTAGATGATTAGCTAATGCTTACTGCTCATTCAGAGAAACCCAATGGCTGTGTCTACACTGGCATGATTTTCCGGAAATGCTTTTAACGGAAAAGTTTTCCGTTAAAAGCATTTTCGGAAAAGAGCGTCTAGATTGGCACGGACGCTTTTCTGCAAAAGCACTTTTTGCGGAAAAGCGTCGTGCCTAATCTAGACGCTCATAAAAAGCCCCCATCGCCATTTTCGTGATCGGGGCTTTTTTGCGGAAAACAAATCTCAGCTGTCTACACTGGCCCTTTTGCGCAAAAGTTTTGCGCAAAAGGACTTCTGCCCGAACGGGAGCAGCATAGTATTTCCGCAGAAAGCACTGATTTCTTACAGTAGGAAGTCAGTGCTTTTGCGGAAATTCAAGCGGCCAGTGTAGACAGCTGGCAAGTTTTTCCGCAGCTAAAGCGGCTGATTTTGCGGAAAAACTTGCCAGTCTAGACACAGCCTGCATGTATAGAAATATAATGATCCATTACAAAGCTGTCCCATTATTCAATTATGTGAGTGGGTAGAGACATGACATACTTTTAACAACTTCTAACCCAAAAATAGTTTGACCCACTATCTTCATGGTTTACAAGAGAAAAACCACACATACAAAGGTGGATAGCATTTGCAATGAATCTGCTGGTACACCCATATATAAATACTTGAATAACTCACAAACCTGAACAGCAGAGACTAAAAATGATCACACAACTGTATTCACTTCAAATTCCTCTCCCTCTGCTCATTGGTCGTAGTCTGCTTACTTCTCTCTCTTTAATGCCCCATTTTCTGTGCATTTCTTGATACTGTGCATTATGCTATGTGCTATTCCTTTCTCTCTGACTTTTCTCTTTTCTTTAAGTCCTCCATCAAGGCTTTTCTCGCTCATCTTTGTTCCATCTTGTTATCTGAAACGTTTTTTTTTAAGTATGCATGTACACAAACAAATCAAGCAAACTTTGCTGTCACTGTACTCCCCCTTTTCCCTGTTGCTCTCTCTCTCTCCTTCCTCCTTTTCACTCTTTAGGGCCAGATTTTCAAAAGAGCTCAGCACACTGGATACTGTACTATTTTTGACCAAAGCAGATCTCACCGAACTAAGTGACTGGGCAACAAAATGGCAAATGGAATTTAATGTTGGTAAATGTAAAGTAATTCACATTGGAAAAAATAATCCCAACTATCCATACAATATGATGGGGACTAATTTGGCTACAACAACTCGAGAGATCTTGGAGTCATTGTGAATAGTTCTCTGAAAACATCCACTCACTGTACAGCAGCAGTCAAAAAAGCAAACAGAATGTTAAGAATAATTAAAAAAGGGATAGAGAATAAGACAGAAAATATCTTATTGCCTCTGTATAAAACCATGCTATGCCCACATCTTGAATACTGTGTACAGATATGGTTGCCTCATCTTAAAAAAAGATATAGTGGCACTGGAAAAGGTTCAGAAAACAGTAACAAAAATTATTAGGGGCTTGGAACAGGTCCCATATGAAGAGAGATTAAAAAGACTTGGGCTTTTCATCTTAGAAAAGAGGAGATTAAGGGGGGATATGATAGAGGTCTATAAAATCATGACTGGTGTGGAAAAAGTAAATAAGGAAAAGTTCTTTATGTGTTCCCATAATATAAGAACTAGGGACCACCAAATGAAATTAATAAGTAGCAGGTTTAAAACAAACAAAAGGAAGTTTTTCTTCACACAGCGCACAGTCACCTTGTGGAACTCCTTGCCAGAGGATGTTATGAAGACTAGGACTTTAACAGGGTGCAGAAACGAGCTAGATAAATACATGGAAGTTAGGTCCATCAATGCTATTAGCCAGGATGGGTAGGAATGGTATCCCTAGCCTCTGCTTGTCTGGATTTGGATAACAGGAGAGGTATCATCCTTTAGAAGGTAAAATAAAAAAGAACAAGTTTAAAAATCACCTAGAAAAGTTAGATGCCTGCAAGTCACCAGGGCCTGATGCAATGCATCCTAGAATACTCCAGGAGCTGATAGAGGAGGTATCTGAGCCTCTAGCTATCATCTTTGGAAAATCATGGGAGACAGGAGAGATTCCAGAAGACTGGAAAAGGGCAAATATAGTGCCCATTTATAAAAAGGGAAATAAGAACAACCCAGGAAACTACAGACCAGTTAGTTTAACTTCTGTGCCAGGGAAGATAATGGAGCAAGTAATTAAGGAAATCCTCTGTAATCACTTGGAAAGTGGCAAGGTGGTAGGGAACAGCCAGCATGGATTTGTAAAGAACAAATCATGTCAGACCAATCTGATAGCTTTCTTTAATAGGATAACAAGTCTTGTGGATAGGGGAGAAGCGGTGGATGTGGTATACCTGGACTTTAGAAAGGCGTTTGATATGGTCTCACATGATATTCTTATCAATAAACTAGGCAAATACAACTTAGATGGGGCTACTATAAGGTGGGTGCATAACTGGCTGGATAACCATACTCAGAGTAGTTATTAATGGTTCACAATCCTGCTGGAAAGGTATAACAAGTGGGGTTTTGCAGGGGTCTGTTTTGGGACCGGCTCTGTTTAATATCTTCATCAACGATTTAGATATTGGCATAGAAAGTACGCTTATTAAGTTTGCAGATGATACCTAGCTGGGAGGGGTTGCGACTAATCTGAAGGATAGGGTCATAATTCAAAATGATCTGGACAAATTGGAGAAATGGTCTGAGGTAAACAGGATGAAGTTTAATAAAGACAAATGCAAAGTGCGCCACTTAGGAAGGAACAATCAGTTTCACACATACAGAATGGGAAGCCACTGTCTAGGAAGGAGTACGGCAGAAAGGGATCTAGGGGTTATAGTGGACCACAAGCTGAATATGAGTCAGCAGTGTGATGCTGTTGCAAAAAAAGCAAACATGATTCTGGGATGCATTAACAGGTGTGTTGTGAGCAAGACATGAGAAGTCATTCTTCCGCTCTGCTCTGCGCTAGTTAGGCCTCAGTTGGAGTACTGTGTCCAGTTCTGGGCACCGCATTTTAAGAAGGATGTGGAGAAATTGGAGAGGGTCCAGAGAAGAGCAACAAGAATGATTAAAGGTCTAGAGAACATGACTTATGAAGGAAGACTGAAAGAATTCGGTTTGTTTAGTTTGGAAAGGAGAAGTCTGAGAGAGGGCATGATAGCGGTCATCAGATATCTAAAAGGGTGTCAAAAGGAGGAGGGAGAAAAATTGTTCTCCTTGACCTCTGAAGATAGGACAAGAAGCAATGGGCTTAAGCTGCAGCAAGGGAGGCTTAGGTTGGACGTTAGGAAAAACATCCTAACTGTCAGGGTGGTTAAACACTGGATCCAATCTGCACAACTTCCTTTGATTTTTGATGCACAAAAACACAGCCCTCTTCCAAAACAGCAGGAACTTGGCATAGT
This sequence comes from Rafetus swinhoei, assembly GCA_019425775.1. NCBI lineage: Eukaryota > Metazoa > Chordata > Testudines > Trionychidae > Rafetus > Rafetus swinhoei. The sequence continues at coordinate 121,360,663 of CM033449.1, forward strand.
TGATGCCAAAACAAATGACCAAAACAAAAAAAAATCTTTTGAAAAGGCTAATGTAAATTTTCACAAATCTGTTTATTAGCTTTTCTTATGGCACTTTTTTCTGTGTCATCTGAGCACTTAATAAGCACTAATCACATGTCACTGGAGTGAATCATAGAAAGGGGAACTGAAAACCAGAGGTTGAGGGAACAATAGAGTAGCTACAGACTAAGGCTGTTAAGTATCGTGTAATTGACTAATTGAATAGTCGATGCATTTTTGCATCGGCTATTCGATTAGTCGATAGGGAAGCACTGCCCCTTAGAAATGCTGCCACAGCGTTTCAAAGCAGCAGCGCTGCACGGAGCCCTGGGCTCTGTGTGGTGCTGCTGCTTTGAAGTACCCCCCCACTTCCCTCCCCTGCTGCCTCTGATAGAGGCAGCTGGGGCGGGGGGGGGGGAAGCGACTAGTCAACTAGTCCTTAACATCCCTACTACAGGCACATAGCAAAGGGAGTGGTAGAGCGACAGAGAAACACATCTCATTGTCCAAGACCCATCTTTTGGGGTTGGAAAAGAGCCCATGGAATGAATGATAGGGAGAATGTGATAGGATAACTTTGAGAACTATGGTACATACCGAGATATTTTGAGACCTAGTGGAAGAAGAAAGGGGAGAAGATAAATGCAGAGGTAATGGAAAGGGGAAAAGCCCTTAAGAAAAGATGTGGTAATATGTGGGAAAGAAAAAGTGTAGTGAAGCCAAGAAGAAGGGCACTGATGTATTGACATAAAGATACAAATAAACACAGTACTGAATAACCAACACAGACTAAGCTGTAGTGACGGTGGCTCTAGGAGTTGTGTTGCACAGCTAGTTTCATCTTGGTTTGTCCGTAGACTCAGGGCTGGATTTCCCATTAGGCACAGAAGGCACGTGCTTAGTGGCTCCAGCATTCTGTGGGTACGTAAATGTCAAAAGTGAGTTAAAAGTTTCATTTTTTACAGGAAACTTGAAGGTCAGCTGTAGGCAGGAGAGGATGGTTGTCCTGAAGATGCTGTGCCTAGTGGGGCATAAGGTGTAAATCTGGTCCTGCTTAGGCTAAGAGGTTTCAGGCAAGTGTTTCAAGCCATGGTAATTTATTGTAGTGCACAGAATTCACTTAGTGCTTTAAAGGAACAGGCAAGTGTCCTGCCCAGAGACATTTCAGTCAAATAAGATGAAGAAGAAGATACCATATATGAATGAGTGGGTGCACTTTTTGGAGTGGCGGAATTAAAAAAAGGCAGGCTGTTTGAATAGTATATTTTCAGGGTGGAGTTGTGGGCCAAGGTTTGTCACACATGTATAACTGTGCTGAGTTTAATTGAACTAATCTGGATTTAATTAGTATAAATAAGGCTGGTCTACTCACAAGCTTGTGTCAGTTTCTGATTTAGTTATTTCAGGGCAAGACTGTATGTAGACCACCCTTATAGCAGAAGCTTATCCCATCTGTTTAATTGCTATAGTTAATGTCCATGAATAAATTGGAGATGATGGAGGATCATGCTCAGAAACCATGTTCTCCCTCCTCCTCTTCTTCCCAGACACTAGAAATGATGCTGAGAAGGAGAACAGCTTGAAAGAACTTATACAAGAGCTGCCTGATGCCAACTACTGCCTGCTGAAGTACCTGTGCTGGTTCTTGACCCAAGTTGCTGAGCACCACACGGAGAACAGAATGAACGTTTCCAATCTGGCCACTATTTTTGGACCAAGTTGTTTTCAGTAAGTTCCTGTTTTTTTCTCTCTTTTGTCTCACTTCAGCTGAACCAGTTTCAAAGCAGGCAGCAAGAGAAGCAGTCAGAGTTCACGTTGATTCAGTTGATCCAATAAATTCCCTAGACAATGGATGCAGGCTTTAGGGGTAACATTTGGGGTGACAGTTGTACTTTGTGGAGTAGGGGGAAGGAGTTTGCTGGCAATTTCAAATGCTTTTTAAGCGGTTTGTTTGGTGTGAACTGGAGCAAAATGGAGCAGAAAATCCCCAACGTTTGCAGAAGGAAGAAAATCACATTACACAACATTCTTCCTTTGCTGCCACTCACCTTGGAGGCTTCTTTGCACAATATCCAGACGGGGCATTTAGGGAAGAAGGGCAGCTGCTGAATGCTGCCTGCTCCATACTTCCAGAAGATGAGACTTGCAAACCCTCTTGATTCCGGAGTGTGTGATCCTGTTCCACTTGCACTGTAGCTCTGAAAGGAGCTGTGCTCCGAGAGCAGAGGTGGGCAAACGTTTTGGCCATGGAAATGTATGACAGCTCATGAGTACAGGGCTGGGTAGTGGGTTAGGGGGTGGGAGGGAGTGTGTGGTGCAGGAGGGGGCTCAAGGCAGGTGGGGTTGGGGCCAGAGGTTTAGATCTGAAAGAGGTTCAGGGTGCACTTACATCGGATGGCTTCTGGTTGGCGGTGCAGCAAGGCTAAGGCAAGGATGTAATGGACTCCTTCAGTGCTAATGTGAACTTTGGAGAGCAATGTGATGGAGTTTCAGATGGTAGAGCCCCCCAGCCCCACCCTATCTTGCCAAGGCCCCACTCCTATGTTCACCAGAGCCCAACTGCCCCCATTCTGGCCACTGCTGGCCCCTGCCCAGCACCTTCCTCCCTTCCAGTGAGGTTGCTAGCCCTGGTTCCCTGACCCAAGGTAGCACCCCCCATGGCCCTGCCTGGAGAACCAGCAGGCAGCATGGCTACAACCTGTCCTGGCCCTGGATCATTCGGGGGTGACATGGCCCCAGCCTCCTTGCAGTGCTGGAAAGCTGGTGAGCAATGTGACTGCCCCCTGCCCTGGCTCCAGAGCTCTAGCGGGCAACGTGGCCCCAGAGCAGACCCTTAACCAGAAGTCCCACTCCAATAGCTAAGCCACGAGCCCCAGCACTGGGTGGCCAGAGTGGCCCCAGCGCTGGGAGTGCAGGGGGTGTGGTACAGCCCCCAGTCTGCCAGCCCCAGCCTCTGACACCACAGCCATCCTGATGGAGCGTGGGTGAGGCAGTGTGGGCGTTCCTGAGCTCTACACTCCTGATGAGACAGGAGAGGCCTTTTCTACTTGTGAGGGACGGGGTTTGTCGAAGGTTTCCTACGGGGCTGTGGAGCTGAGATGGAGCTGGGATGCAGCTGCAGTCAGTGGCATTTTATTCTGTAAAGTCTGCTGACGGTAGAGTTGATAATGAAATGAGGGACATGAAAAGTTAACTGGTTAACCGGCTAACTGGCAAACATCACTCTCTAAACAGTTAACCAGCGGAGCTGGAGCAGCTCCCCACCTGCCTTGGGCAGGGGATGCTCCAGCCCCGCAGGACCCACCACAGGCAGGGGCTGCTCCAGCTGGCCAGAGCAACCCTTATTCATGGTGGGCCCAGCCCAGTCCCTTGCTGCAGGTTACACATTGTCTCCCTGGGAGGCGGCTTCTCTGTGGCAGGGAAGCCTGCCTGGGAGTGGAGCTGGCAGCTCCTTATTTAAAGAGCCCGCAGCATGTGTAACTGTGTAATTGCTAAGATTTTCAGCGGTTGCATGGTTGCCTATTTAACTGACTTTACCTCCCTAATTGAGAACTGAACGAGTGCTGCTGGAAGGATCCATGTCTACATGCCAGTTAGATTTACGTGCGGAGATGCACGTAAATCGGAGGGAGACTTCTCTTAGAGGAGAATCCATTGATAGAGATTATCTAAGCTGTAGTCAGAAAGAGAGGAGGGGAGAGGGCAAACCATGGGCCAGAGAGGACAAACAACCTCATACAAAGGAATCCAATGCATCAGAGAAGGGCAGACAAATAAGCAGTGGCAAATTTTTAAAGTGCTTCTACACAAATGCTAGGTGTCTGACTAATAAGATGGGTGAACTAGAGTACCTAGTATTAAATGAGGAGATTGACATAATAGGCATCACTGAAACCTGGTAGAATGAGGAAAATCTGTGGGACACAATCATACCGGGATATAAAATATATCGAAAGGATAGAGCAGGCCGTGTGGGTGGCGGAGTGGCACTGTATGTGAAAGATAATGTAGAATCAAATGAAATAAAAATATTAAAGTGAATCAACATGTTCAATAGAATCGCTATGGATAGTAATTCCATGCTCCAATAATAAGAAATTAGCAGTAGGGATATATTACCGACCACCTGACCAGGACAGGGATACTGACATTGAAATGCTGAGGGAGATTAGAGAGGCTACCAAAATAAAGAACTCTATAATAATGGGGGATTTTAATTACCCCCATATTGACTGGATACATGTCACCTCAGGAAGAGAAGCGGAGATAAAATTTCTCAATGGCTTAAATGACTGCTTCTTGGAGCAGCTGGTGCAGGAACCCACAAAGGGAGAGGCAATTCTCGATTTAGTCCTGAGTGGAGCGCAGGATCAGGTCCAGGAAATAACCGTTACAGGACCGCTTGGGAATAGTGACCATAATATAATAACATTCAACATTCCTGTGGTGGGAAGAACACCTCAGCAGTCCAGCACCCTGGCATTTAATTTCAAAAGGAATTACACAAAAATGAGGAGGTTAGTTAAACAGAAATTAAAAGGCACAGTGACTAGAGCCAAATCCTGCAAGCTGCATGGAAACTTTTAAAGACACCATAATAGAGGCCCAACTTAAATGTATACCCCAAATTAAAAAACATAGCAAGAGACCTAAAAAGAGTCACCGTGGCTTAACCACCATGTAAAAGAAGCAGTGAGGACAAAAAGGCATCCTTTAAGAAGTGGAAGTCCAATCCTAGTGAGATAAATAGAAAGGAACATAAACACTGTCAAATCAAGTGTAAAAATGTAATAAGAAAAGCAAAAAGATTTTGAGGAACAGCTAGCCAAAAACTCAAAAGAAATAACAAAATGTTTTTAAGTACATTAGAAGCAGGAAGCCTGCTAAAAAACCTGTGGGTCCCTAGGCGATCGAACTATAAAAGGCGCAATCAAGGGCGATAAAGCCATTGCGGAGAAACTAAATGATTTCTTTGCTTCAGTCTTCACGGCTGAGGACGTTGGGAGATTCCCAAATCTGCACCGTCCTTTGTGGGTGATGAATCTGAGGAACTGTCCCGGATTGAAGTGTCATTAGAGGAGGTTTTGGAACAAATAGAAAAACTTAATGTTAACAAATCTCCGGGACCGGATGGCATTCATCCAAGGGTTCTAAAAAGAACTCAAATGGGAAATTGCTGAACTATTATCTGTGGTTTGTAACCTATCCCTTAAATCGGCTTCCGTACCTAATGACTGGAAGGTAGCCAACGTGACACCAATATTTAAAAAGGGCTCTAGAGGCGATCCGGGCAATTACAGACCGGTAAGTCTAACTTCAGTACCGGGCAAATTAGTCGAAACAATAGTAAAGAATAAAATTGTGAAGCATGTAGAAGAACATAATTTGTTGGACAAAAGTCAACATGGTTTCTGTAAAGGAAATCCTGTCTTACTAATCTATTAGAGTTCTTTGAAGGGGTTAACAAACATGCGGACAAGGGGATCCAGTAGATATAGTATACTTAGATTTCCAGAAAGCCTTTGACAAGGTCCCTCACCAAAGGCTCTTGTGTAAATTACATGGCCATGGGATAAGAGGAAGGTCCTTTCTTGGATTGAGAACTGGTTAAAAGACAGGAAACAAAGGGTAGGAATAAATGGTAAATTTTCAGAATGGAGAGGGGTAACTAGTGGTATCCCCAAGGGTCAGTCCTAGGACCAATCCTGTTCAACTTATTCATAAATGATCTGGAGAAAGGGGTAAGCAGTGAGGTGGTAAAGTTTGCAGATGATACCAAACTGTTTAGGATAGTCAAGACAGAAGCAGACTGTGAGGACTCCAAGAAGATCTCACCAAACTGAGTGATTGGGCAACAAAATGGCAAATGAAATTTAATGTGGATAAGTGTAAAGTAATGCACATCGGGAAAAATAACCCCAACTATACGTACAGTATGATGGGGGCTAATTTAACTACGACAAATCAGGAAAGAGATCTTGGAGTTATCGTGGACAGTTCTCTGAAAACTTCCACACAGTGTGCAGCGGCAGTCAAAAGGCAAATAGGATGCTAGGAATTATTAAGAAAGGGATAGAAAATAAGACCCAGAATATCTTACTGCCCCTGTATAAAACTATAGTACGCCCACATCTTGAATACTGTGTACAGATGTGGTCTCCTCACCTCAAAAAGATATTTTGGCCTTGGAAAGGGTTCAGAAAAGGGCAACTAAAATGATTAGGGGTTTGGAACGGGTCCCATATGAGGAGAGGTTAAAGCGACTGGGACTTTTCAGTTTAGAAAAGAGGAGACTGAGAGGAGATATGATAGAGGTATATAAAATCATGAGTGGTGTGGAGAGGGCCAATAAAGAAAAGTTATTTATTAGTTCCCTAAATAGAAGAACTAGAGGACACCAAATGAAATTAATGGGTAGCAGGTTTAAAACTAATAAAAGAAAGTTCTTCTTCACACAGTGTGTAGTCACCCTGTGGAACTCCTTGCCAGAGGAGGCTGTGAAGGCTGGGACTATAACAGAGTTTAAAGAGAAGCTAGATAATTTCATGGAGGTTAGGTCCATAAAGGCTATTAGCCAGGGGATAAAATGGTGTCCTTGGCCTCTGTTTGTCAGAGGCTGGAGAGGATGGCAGGAGACAAATCTCTTGATCATTGTCTTCGGTCCACCCTCTCTGGGGCACCTGGTGCTGGCCACTGTCGGCAGACAGGATACTGGGCTAGATGGACCTTTGGTTTGACCCAGTACGGCCGTTCTTATGTTCTTATGTAAAAGGGAATTTTGTGTAAGAACTGGTTGGGTGGTGAATGGTGGCATGCTAGTGTAGGGGGAAAGAGAGAGGAGAGGAGGGGCAGGGAAGAGCTGACCGTGCATAGAGGTAGAGCATCTTGCCCATGCATGGATCTGTGGAGATTAGGAAATTCTTCCCTTCATGGGAGATGCATTAACAAGATCTCTATAGGTGGACTTCTTAGAATCTCCTAGGTCCTCAGTGCACCTCTCATGGGTATTCCACAGGAATACCTGTTTGTCTGTTTTTATTTGGGTATGGCCATGCCGCATGCCATTGTGTAGTCAAGAAAAATATAACAACAATGCAGGTTTCCTGCTCTTCCAGTAGGCCTTGACCATAATGGGGAATTGCTCCAATTCAGCAGTTGATGTAGCGTTCTGGGGCTGACCCTTGAGAACAGACAAGGGCAAACTGAGTTCTGCTAATCAGGTTTTACCCCCATTATGAGCTCAGTCTGCGCAAACCCTTGCATGACTTTGTGTATGCTTACGAGTCAGCACTGATTGAGTTAAATCTATTGGTGAATAAGACTGTTCCTGAGTGTGGGCAGAAGCTAAGAGTTGCAGACATGCTGATTTTTATTCACTGAGGAGCAGAGCTGCAAGGCAGAGGGGTTCCGTAAATCCTCACAATTAGTTCCAGTTCCATAGTCCAAAGTGAAATATTTAGTAAGGGTGTAGTTTGAAGTAGATAAGGGATTTATTTTTGTAGCTCTAATTTGAATACTGTTGTTCGTAATACTCTCCTAGATCCTTGAATATCTCTTCCATTTCTGACAATTCTACTTCATGCTTTGTACCTCACAGCAGCTGTTTGAACTAGAGGGGATTGTCATGCACAAACTCTAGATTTTTGTCTTAATTTTTTTATGTAAACACGGAGGCAGACTATCAGCACGCTAGAGGTGCTGCCCCCACATGACAAAAGACAGAATTGTGTTCTGACATGATCTAGGAGAATGGAAATAGCAATTAAAGCATGAAAAGTTGCAAAACTCCTCCAGAGTTTATGCTGCTAAAAATTAGTATGTTCCAGAAAAAAGGTTGTGTGTGTGTAAGGGATGTAAAATCCCATTCATTCAGTTACCGGGTAAATGTTATGTTTAACTGGTTAATTGCTTAAACGGGGATGGGTGAGGGGCCGGCTGGGCTGGAGTGTCCCTCTACCGTGGGTGGAGGCTGCACTGGTTGGGCTGGGGGTCCAGCGTGGGCAGGGGCTTCTCCGCCCTGGCTGGAACTCCCACAACAGGCTGCTCTGGCCAGCCAGGCCACCAGTTAACTGGCTAACCATTGACATCCATAGTGTAAATAATTACTAGGTCAATAATGAGTATTTTGTTTATGTTGTTGCTTTGCGTGCTGGCTGACAGTTTTCCCTCTCTCTCTCCTTTTCTGTTACAATGTTAAAAGGTTGCCAGCTGACACATCTATAGTGTTCACTGACTACTCTTAATTTCCCCCTATTGATTGTGAGATCTCACTGAATGCCGAAGTGATTTCTACTAGTGTCAATTACTTGGGCTACGCTACGTCTACACTGGCAGCTTCTTGCGCAAGAACTCTTTTGTGGAAGAGTTCTTGTGCAAAAACTCTTCCACAAGAGAGTGTCTACACTGGCATGTGCTTTTGTGCAAATATTGTGCTTTTGCGCAAGAGCATCCATGGCAGTGTAGACACACTCTTCCGCAAGAAAGCTCTGATGGCCATTTTAACCATAGGGGCTTCTTGCGCAAGAAATTCATGTTGTCTGTCTACACTGGCCTCTTCTGGAAGAGCTGTTGCGCAAGAGAGCTTATTCCTCATGGGGAGAGGAATAACTCTTCTGGAAGAAGCCCTGTTTTACAACACTATACTGTAAATTTACTTCTGGAAGAACACTCGTGCAGTGTAGACAGCCGGCAAGTTTTTGCGGAAGAACGGCTGTTCTTCCGCAAGAAGCTGCCAGTGTAGATGTAGCCTTGGTGTGTGTTTCAGAACTTGTTTGTCAGCTAACAATTTAAGACTTGGATTGTTTTATGGATTTTTTTATATAAATATTTCCTTTTTTTTTAGTTTGACTGGGTGATAAATAAGGCCAGGTTAACAATTTCTTTTTTATTAACAAAGCTATTAAACAGTGAAAAAGGCTCCCAATGTCAGCAACAGGGAGGTCCGTTCTTGTTAGCAAATTAAATACTGACAAAAACACTTGGTGAGAACAATGCAATGTGTTCATTTGACTTCCTTTTCTCGTTTGGAACGTAGAAACAGTCACAAATAGTTGCATAGTTTTAGCATCTGGTGTAAATTGTGACGAGCGTGAGAGAGAGAACCTTTAGTTTAGAAAGACATGCCCAGCTAAAACAGAGAGACCTTCCACAACAAAGGATGTCAGTGGTTAACCCATAAGCATCACCCTTACCAGGTGATGGTTATCAGTTAACCGGCAGCCTGGCTAGGCTGGAACAGCCCCTTGCCTGATACGAGTGGGGTGCTGTTCCAGCCCAGCTGTGTCCACCATGCCATCAGCTGGTGGGGCGGGCGCTCCAGCTGGCCGGTCCCATTGCTCCGCAGGCTGGGGGCATTCCAGCCTCGCTGCGCCCATTGCGCCATGCTGCGTGCTGGGGACAGCTCAGGCCAGGCTGGAGTGGCCCTCTGCCTGCGGGCTCCCGTTTAAGTGGTTAAATGTAATCTTTAACCAGTTAACCAATTCAAGGAGACTTTACATCTCTATATCAAACTAACAATCTTTTATAAAATAAAATGTAATGAAGGGCAATATCTAGCCTTTAATATCAGGGCTGTTAGTGTCATATTCTACAAATTAATGGCAATAATATCTTGTGGTTATATAGAACTTGGCATCTGGAAATAATTTTTCAAGCTGTACAAACATAGGAATCTCTCTGCTCTTCAGTGGAGTTGAGCCACCTCCAGGGTTTAATGCTGCAGGGGTGGAGAACCTCAGGCCGGCCTCCGGCTTGCCTGGATCCAGCCCCCCGAGGCTCAGGACTCCTCAGCACTGGGGAGCCTGTGCTGATGCTCGAGCCCTCTTGCTATCCCATAGCACACAAAATCTACTAGCCTGGGTCCTCGTAGGCTATGGTGTGTGAGGGAAATGTGGGGAGTCTTTTTCCTTCTCAGTCAGGGTTTGTTTTTGTTGGGGGGGGGGGTGTTTCTCACTTGTGTGCAGCCCCCAACTGATTTTTCTGTGGGCCTCCGACCCAAAAGAGGTTCCCCACTCATGGCTTAATGTGTCAATTGTTAGGAGAATGCGTAACAACTAACATAATTTAGGACAGGGAAATGAAGGCTTCAGCTATTTTAAATTGACATGAGAATTTGTAGGCAGATTAGGCCAGATGCAAAGCTCGTAAAAGCCAATGGCTATCTTCCATTTGGTTCAGGCTCCTTATGATCTCACTTTCTGAAATGTGGCTGAAATGCTGGGATTAATGCTTCTGTTTTCATAGGATCCCAAAGAGCAAGTATGGCTATGACTGTAATTTTATGTGTTACACAGTGCCCCAAACACCACGTTGGGACATTTCTCCCAAAAATTCTTTAAATAAAACGTAACTTTTAATTAACCACAGTGGCTTTAACTGGATCAGAGCAGCAGCAACAACAAAAATCAAGTGACAAAGTGTCAGGGATCCTTATTTAAGCTATTTTATTTTGGGGTATTGTCTCCAAATTCCTTTCAGCTGCAACTGACTACCATAGAAAATGTCTCACATCTGAGAGGTACACTTACCATGGTTTATAAGCTCCATACTTCTCCCCTGAAATTTTGAAATGATACACTCAGCAATTAAAAACCTGCCTTGTTTATAAGCTTCACAAAATATTTGTAAATTTCATAATCTGTGGATTTTTGTAAACTGTATAAACCAAATAGCCGTATTCAAGGAGTTTAGAAGCTTCACAGGTCTCACAGCAACATTTGTAAGCTGTGCAGACCAAACAGCTTGTGTTCTGGTAAGTATAAGTCATACCTCCATCTGTCAGTGCTGGTGAACTATGGTCCTGGATATTATTTTTCCTGAAATCATGTCTAAAAACATGTTTCTTTTATATCTTCTGATTTTTCTGCTAGTGAAAGCTTACAGTGAAAGCTTTGTTATACAGCACACTGTTAACTGAAAAACTTGGTTAACCAGTATTGCCCCCAGCCACATCTTCAGGTGTGTGCACCTGACTCCCGCATGTCCAGGCAGCTGTTGAGGGGCTTCTGACACCTGGCACCACCAGCTGATGTCATAAGCAGGCACCTCCTTCCCCATCAGTCTGCATAGAGCTGCCAGGAGCTGGAGCTGCTGGTAGGGGGCAGAGCAGAGCAATAAGCTTTATCATCTGGCACATTCAATTAACCGGCAACCTAAGTTCTATGTAGGGTGAATGCCTGCATGGCCGCATACAAACTGTTCTAAGCCCACCCACCTCCTTCACACACCCACCAGTATCATTCACCTTCCTGTTGGACCTGAAAGGTGAGTGGTGTGACTGTTCCAGCAGCTGGGGCCACATGGCGGGCAGCTGCTTCAGGGCCAGGACCACATTGTGGGGTGGCTGCTCCAGCTGCTCTGGGGCTGGGGCCACATTCGGGGGACGGCTGCTCCGGTGGCCAAGGCTGTGTTCAAGGGGCGGCTTCTAACTGCCCCTCCCGGCCACAGCGTGCACCAGGCTCGGCTCTAACCCCAGTGGCCGGGGAGGTGCAGGGGTGCCTGCCCACCCTGTGTGGGGCGCAGTGAGGTGCAGGTAGTGCTGTGTGCATGTGGTGTTCTGGGGCACTGCCACCTGCTGAGGTGGTGAAAACAGCAGCAGCTCTGGGGGCTGCTGTTCAACCCATGCGGTCCCGCCTGCACTGCTCGCTGCCCAGCCCTGCCTGCAGAGCTCAGGGCTGCCCATCCACCCACTGGGAGTGGAAAGGAAGGAGCAGACAGGTCTGTCCCCCAGGTGGCTAGGTGTGCTCTGTCAGCTGCTGTGGAGGGGCAAGTCTCTACAGGGGCAGCTGGACTCCGGGCGGTTGGGCACCGCGCTCCGGCTCCCCAAGAGCCTGGCGGCAGAGGAGCCCCAAGAGCCCGCTGATGGCACATAAGCCTGGCTGGCAGCCCTGCTCCTAGCGCCTGTCCCCAAGCTGCTGTCCCAAGCATGGTACCTTCCCCCACCGCTGGGCTGTCACGGCTGCAGTGTGGGGTCTGCTAGCTACTGTGCCATGTTTCTTGGTGTTGAAAGCCCTGTGGGGTGGAGATGAGGAAGGGGTGTAGGGGCTTGGTTTAAAATAGCAATTTCAAGTGGCAAGGGAAGCAGCGAGATTGGGCACAAGGGGGAGGAGGAGAGCGGGAGGAAGCAGGCGGGACACAGAGTGACATAATAACATCTCTCTGTCGTCCCACAGGAAAAGTGGTGTTTTTTTTTTTAAATACATATAGAGAACTTTCAGTCACAGAGAACCTTATAAAGGAAATGCCAGTCAAGAAATCACAAAACTATAACTCCATAAAATAGGTTTTGTCTAACAGCAAGCCTCTTATCTGATCATAAAATGACAGAGGAGAATCTGCTTCATTTACAGGTTCAGTGCATACTGTAATGTGACTGAGGCCAGGACCACATGGGTTAGGAGGTCAGATATTGGAGTGAAGGAGGGTGGTGTGAGTTCCTTGGTAGGCAGAATGTACGTGTCCCAGTGAAGCTGTGGGAGCACCATTAACATAGACCTTGTAAACCCAAGCTCTCTGATGCCTTCAGGAAAGAGTCACGCTTCCACTGATTGGTGCAGCTTCTCCCTCACCTGGCTGTGGGTCTCTTTCCATGTGCTCCTCACATGTACCCATCCAGCCCCTTGGGTGTGCCTCATGCCATGTCCCCCATCTGTTTTGCTATTGGCCCTGAGGGGCAGAGAATAGCTGCAACACAGTGTTAATTATCCCTTGTTTTAATATTCTTTCTTCCATAACATATATATCCAAGATATTAGTAACTGGAGGGTGCCATGGTAGCACACATCCGAACAAGCACATATGACCGCAATATTGGTGCAGAAGACAAAACTCTGCTCATGGATGAAAAATTTTAGACGGAAAACTGCCGCCAACCCCCATTCCTCATGAATGCTGGATAACAAAGCTTTCACTGTACTATATTCTGTGTTTTTATTACTTAAACCTGTAAATTGGTGCATGAAGGTCTGTATGAAATCTCTTTTATGGAATGATGATGGGATGGATCAGCAGAAAAGGCAAGACAACCATACTGATGAAATTTAAAGTAATGCAAATTGTGAGTGCCTTTAAAAGCAGGTGGATGCTCTTTTGTGATGATAAAATAAGTTTAATTGTCTCAAGTGGAGGCTTATTATTGTGATCGACAGGAACATTTTTGTTTCTGATGTTGTCTTGCAGCTGTTCTCTATAAATAGGCATTATGTCCTTTTCCTGTCCTTTGTTGATGGTAGAGTGGTAACTGGAGAACACTTTCCGATGGATGGTGATGACTTCAGAAGAATTTTGTTTATACAGAATGTAAATTTGAATGTTGTTAAACATGGATTTGGCTGTTTCAGGATTTTACAACGCATCTTACACATTTTATAACCGGGAACAAAAGAAACATACAGATATTAAACATTGTCTGTTTAGTCCAATGGCTATTGGTTCACCCCTACTGATCACTGGTTGATGTACTCTGAGGGTGGGTCTACACTGCACCCTTAGCTATTTGAGCTACACAAATTGCATAGCTTATTTTGAGTGTATTTCAAAATAGTTTATTTAGTTATTTGGCACTGTCTACACAGCGCCACATTTTGAAATAAACCGCTATTCCAAAACATCCCTTAATCCACGTGGAACAAGGTTTACAGGGACATCGGAATAGCGTGCCCGATATTTTGAAAGATATTTCAAAATAACGGGAGTGCTGTCGATGCAGAATAGCTATTTCAGGATATTGGAAGTATCCTGAAATAGCACCACAGTGTAAATGAATTCTGAGAACTAATTGAAAGTCCTGATTGAGTGTCAAGAGGTAATCCAGTATAAGTAGGAGGGGGCCCTGTGCTGCCTCCACCTGTTTGGTGGTAGATCAGTTAGTGAATTGCTCCCACTTCTGTGAGTAGGTGGATCGAGTTGGGGGTTTCCTGCTATGGAGTAAAACATGTTGCACCTGCTCTGAGCAGTCTTATACTCCATGAGAAAGACATGGAGGAGCCATGCTCTGAGCTGCCGTTGTAGCAAATCAGGGTGTTATAGTTGCCCCATTTGTTATGCACAAGGTAAGTAACCTTCCCTTTATCAATCTACAACTAGTAAATTGCAATCTGATTGAAACCTGCTCACAGCTGAGTGTGGGTCTGCACATGTAGCCTTCTGCTAGGGGGTTTCCTTTTCTTTTTTTGGTGAAACACATTCCTGGGTAGGTAAGTTTGGACATGCTCAGATGTCCTTCTGGGAATAGGGTGGAAGTTGTGGTCACCCAACAGTAGTTTGACTTGTGATCTCCTGGGACCAGGCTCTGTGCAGTGATGTTAGAAAGCAAGGAAGTGAGGCAAACAGTGCTATATGCCACCTTCAAAAACATGGCACAGTGGGCTCATTCTCCTTTTGGCTTTGGCCTGTTGGGTTTGATGTAAGGCCTGAATTGTGTTTGGAAGGGTAGATAGGACAGTGTCCGTGACATTTTCATAGTGGATGTTCTAGACACAACTAGGCATATTTAGAGTTTTGGTTCCTGATGTCTCTCTTTTTATTCAGCAGGAGCCTTATAAAGCAGTGTCTCATGTTTTGTGGTATACCATATAACAAGGAGACTTTTTATGTAATAAAACTGTATTATGCAGGAGACCCTCTGAGATACAACCATCAGAGTTATACACTTAGTGATCAACCGGAAACCTAAGATCCCTGAAAGCGACATGGCTGAGCAGCCACGCAGCTGCCTATTTAGTGCCGTGTAGGCACTTCATGAAGTTGCGCAGGCTAAGAACCTGTGGCACCTGGTGAAGGGCTGCCCCATCCCGTACCCCCCAACTATCCCTGCATCTGGCCAGGGCTGCTGGGCTCCAGCCTGGACCCTGCCATGGGCAGTGCAGCCCTGAGCTGCTTCATGTAGCAAGGTAGCCCCAAGCCCCATCTGCCCCAGTCCGGGCCTGCGTCCAGGTTCCATCTGGCTGCCGCAGACCAGATCCTGCCACAGGTTGGGCTGGCCTCAGCCTTCGACCAGCCGTGTCATCCCGGCTGCAGCATCCCGGCCCCTTCCAGTTGTAGCAGCCTGGTCCCAGCTCTCCATTCAGCCATGGTGGTTCCAGTCTGGAACTGGCCCCGATCTGTCTGTGGCAGTCTGACTCCAGCCCCGATCCTGCAGCAGCCCCCATGCAGCCATGGCTCTCATCCAGTCCCATCTCTTTTTTGGCCACAGTCCCCATTCTGGTTCAGCTGGCCTAGCCCCTGGGTGTTCCCCCCAACACTCTGGGGCTGCTGTGAGGAGAGAGAGCTGGGAGGAGTCCTCTCTTCAGTCAGTAGAGTAGCACCCTCCTTCATCCAAACCTTTCCCGAACAGTCATGCTTCTGTGATAGTGGTTGAGAGACCAGTGCAACCTGCAAATCTGGGTGTCTGAACCAGTGGAAATACTGCATACTCCCTGAGAGGCAGGAACTTCTGTTAGGGAGATTGGTTACTTGAATGTAGACCTTAGAATGAGAAAGAAGAGACTAGGGCTGTTAAACAGTGGTTAATTAGGTAACCGTGTAACCATTAAAAACCTTAGTGGATACATGTATAAAGCTTCTACTGCAGAGCCTGCAGTGCAGCTGGCTCCCTGGGAACTGGTGTGACCAGAAACTGGCTTTTAAGTCAGTTCCCACTTCCTCAGGAGCAGGGCAACAAGTGGGAGCCAGTTTGACACCTTATATCCTCATGGGAGCTGGCATGTAAATTCATGCTTATCGGGTAACCACTTAAATGGTTAACCACTATTACCTCCCTAGAAGATGTAAATACCTTAATTGCCCACTATAAAGGTAGTATTTGTTGTTTTTTTGATACTAGTCATTGTCAAAAATAGGATACCAGACAAGATGAACTGTTGGGTTGATTTGCTAATCCAATTCCTATGTCATCATGATATTCGCTTTTTACAGTGTTACACCATTCACTGGTGCATGAATGAAACTTCCAGAGAGAGTGCATGTTTTCCTGTTTGCATGCACCTTTTCTTTATTGTTCCCACCAATTCTCCTGCACTCCAATCCTGGCTATGGAGATTTAGGCCAACAATGAATTGCACCGTTGCACACAGCACTTCTGCTTCATGTATTTGCCCTACATAACTATTTCATCCACATCTAAAACATTATACCCCCTTGTAGATTGCCAATGTACAAATTCAAGTGTGTGTCTGCGTGTGTTTAAAGTAAATTCTCTGGTTTACTTGTGCATTGTTATATCTGCAGAACAAAGAAGAAGAAAAGGTGTCGAGATTTAATTAAGTCTTTCACTGGTTGGAAGAATAAAATCTGTGTAAAAACCAAATGGAATTTTAATGTGTAATTACTGAGAGTCAGATTTGTATTCCCCAGTCTACAACATGTCAAGCAGTTCTTGGGATTCCGGAGTGGAATGTATTGATTTTGTGAAGGGGCTATTTGCTAAGCATATTTGCTGTATGAAAGCCAAGGATCCAAACTGTGCTTTTGCTTTATTGCTTAATTTGCAAAAGTTAAAATGTGACCTACATTTCAACAGGGGTTAGCCATTTGATTTGTACCTATTATGGCCACTAGTGCCACTATTATCTGTACAGACATAGCATATAGCCTACAAGTTGGACCTCCCTGGTCTAGCACCCCCAGGATCTTATTGGCCCCGGATGAGGGATTTTACCAGACTAGGGAACATCCTTTCTGACTCCTCTGCTGTTGGCTCCAGCCCCTGCCTTGCCACCCCACCAGGCTTCCCATCTCCCGCCCCACTTCACCCAACGGGCAGCCCATCTGAGCCACACACCGGGCTCCCAGCCTCCACCCCTCTGTAGTAGCCGGGCTCCACGCGGCAATTGGCCCAGCGCTATAGCTGTGCTTACCTGGAGCCCAGTTGCCGCGGTGTTCAGCAGGGGCCAAGCGCCACATGGAGCCCGGCTGCCGCGGCGCTTAGCAGGGGCCCAGCACGCTGCGGGCTCCGTGCAGCCCTCCCGCCATGCAGGAAGCACTCAGCTGGCTGTTGGGAGGCAGCAGCAGGGCTAGGTGAGTGGGGTGGGGCTAGTAGTGAAGGAGTTAGGGGGCAGGGCTGGCACTGGAGATGGGGCTAATATTGAGAACTGGGGGCTGGCACGGGGGGCTGGCGGGATTGGGTGCAGTGGGGCTCTGGAAACAGGAGACTGCAACTGAGGCATTTGGGGAAGGAGGCTGGCACTAGGGGACTCTGAGGGCGAGAGGCTGGGACTGGGGGGATTGGGTGCAGGGGACTCTGGGGTCAGTGGCTGGCACTGGGGGGTAGTGGAGGGGTTGGGAGCCCTAGAGGTTAGGGCTGGCTCTGGGAGCCAGGGTTTTTTATACCAGGGACTGGCAAACCCATTCACAAACTTTTGGCAGGGCAGTAACATTTTATTCAAATATTTGAATATTTGTAATTTGCGTAATGTATATGCAAATAAATTGTTGCTGAGCCACCAAAAATTCGTGAATGGGTTTGTTGTCCCCTGGTATAAATAGGTTGGGAACCACTGCCTTAACCTATGTGTGGGCTAACACCAGAGGGGGACCTAGACATACACATAGCATCATAGAACTGGAACGGACCTCTGGAGGTCATTAAGTCCAGTCCCCTGCACTGAGGGCAGGACCAAGCACCATCTAGCTCAAGGCTGAGCAATAATTTTTGATGAGGGGGGAGCACTGCAAAAATTTGGTAAATGGTCAAAGGTTACACTCTTTGATATTCAGAAGGGAGTTTGGGGTGCAGGAAGGGGTGTGGGATCTGTGAGAGGGGTTGTGTGTAGGAGGGGGTTGTGATTTGGGGCACGAGGGAATGCAGAGTCCAGGAGGGGGGTGCAGAGTCTGGGAGGAGGTTGTGACCTGAAGCAGGGGTGCAGGGCTTTGGGTTATGACCAAGGCAGGGGATTGGGGTGTAGCATTTGGGAGGAGGTTTGGGTGCAGAGAGTTTGATTTTTGTAGGGGGGGGGGCAGAGGGTTGGGGGAAGGGAGATGCTGAGGTGCCAGAGGCAGGCAGGCAGCTGAGAGGCGCTTACCTGTCTGGTTCCTGCCACCAGTCCAGCAGGTCCCTCAGCCAGGCTCCCCTGCCTTTTGCACGGGCTGTGGGGACATGTGCTTTTCTGAATGCTGTGAGCCCTGGGAGAAGGGGTACTTCCCATGCTACTTCTCTTGCAAATGGGAGCTGTGAAATCGTGCTGGGTGCAAGGGTAACATGCAAAGTCTCCCCAGACTTGCAGTGCTCACACAAGCACATGGCTCCTGCAGACAGCTGTGGGGACATGGCAAACAGGGACCCTGACTGAGGTTCCTGCTGGGCCGCGAGCCAGATCTTGCTCACCCTGATCTCTCTAATAGGTATTTGTCGAACCTGCTTTTAAAAATCTCCAATAATGGAGAATCCACAACCCTCCAGGTAATTTATTCCAGTGTTTAACCACCCTGACAGTTAGGAAGTTTTTCCTAATGTCCAACCTAAACATCCCTTGCTGCAGTCAATGTAAGCCCATTAATTCTTGTCCTATCCTCAGAGTTTGAGATTAATTTTTCTTGCTCATCTTTGTAACAACCTTTTAGATCAGAGGTGGGCAATAATTTTTAATGAGTGGGTCACTCCAAGATTTTGGCAAGTGGTCAAGGGCTGCACTTCTCTGGGGGAAGGGGAGTGCGGGGTCTGGGATGTAGGTTGGGTGCAGAAGGGAGCTTGGAGTAGGAGACTGGGGTGCAGGAGGGAGTGTGGGGTCTGAGAGGGAGTTTGGGTAAAGGAGGGAATCTGGGGCAGGGACTTGGGGTGCAGGCTCCAGGAGGGGCTAAGGATGCAGGAGAGGATTCTGGCCTGAATGAGGGGCTCCAGGAGGGCGTGCAGAGTCCGGGAGGGAGTTGTGACCTGTGAGAAGGGGGTGCAGAGGATTTGGGTGGTGGCCTGGGGTAGGGAGGGAATATGGGTGCAGGAGAGGATTCTGGCCAGGCTCATGGGCTGTCTGTACTGTATGGCTCTGCTCTGGGCATTGGGGGGAAGGGAGGGAGAATGCTTCACATGCTGCCCCCACCCCCAGCAAAATTTCTCGGCTGCTATTGGTTGGAAACTGGCCAATGGGAGCTGAGAGCTTTTGCTGCTGGGTGGGGCAGCGTGTGAAGCCTCCCTCCTCCCTGCCCAGCATTCAGAGCAGAGAGCAGCCAACCTTTAAAGCAGCTGCAGCTGCTCTGTGCCTAAGGGTCCCGGCAAGGCAGCTATGGGCCAGATATAGCAGCTTGACAGGCTGGATCCTTTGCATTGGCCGCCTCTTACCCACCTCCATTTTAGATACTTTAAAACTGTTATTATGTCCCCTCTCAGTCGTCTCTTTTTCATACTAAACAAACCCAATTATTTTAATCTTAAGCATTCACTATGTTAGGCATCCAATCACCATCAAACTTCTTGGTGAAAACAGAAACAAAAAAGTCATTAAACACCTCTGCCATTTCCACGTTTTCTATTATTGTTTCTCATCGTTGAATAATGAGCCTACCCTGTTGTTGGTCTTCCTCTTGCTTCTAATGTGTTTGTCGAATGTTTTCTTGTTACCCTTTGTCTGTAGCCAGATTGAGCTTTTCTAATTTTGCTTCCTACATTTTTGTGTTTATATTCATCCTTCGTCATTTGACCTAGTTTCCACATTTTGCAGGTCTTTTTAAACTTTTAGATCATTCAATATTTCCTGGGTAAGCCAGGGTGGTCTCTTGTCATACTGCCTAATTTTCCTGTGCAGTGAAATAGATTGCTTTTGTGCCCTTAATAATGTCTCTCTAAAAATTTGCTCCCCCCCCCCCCCCAGTCTGTTCTTCCATCCCTCTCTGCTCTGGCACCCTACAACCCTCCCAGGCCCACCAACCCCCAACCCACATACCAAGCCCACTTCCCAGCAGCCCCCTCACACACATTGAACCCCTCATTTTTGGCACAACCCCCAATCCTAGAGGGGCCCACAAAATCTACTAGCCCAGGCCCCCTTAGGCTCTGGTATGAAAGGGGACTGTGGGGAGTGTCTTGTGTCTTTCTGCTTCTTGGTCCGAGGCCATGTCAGTGAGGGGTGTGTGTGGGGGTGTGTGTGATTTTTTTTGGGGAGGGGTTGGGTTTTTCCCCCACTTTTGTGCAGCCCCTGACTGATTTTTTTTTCTATAGGTCAGCGGCCCCCAATCCAAAAAAAGTTCCCCAACCCTGCCTTATTGGATAATGAAGGGGCAGACTCATGACATGTGTCTGGTCCTTTGGGAACAGAGCAACTAGTATTTTCTGTGATATTATGGTGAAAGGGGCCTGATATCATAGGGGTCTGTTTACTTGGTGCAAAGGGATTGTTTAAATTCTATACTGAGGCTGGCAAAAGCCTGTGGAGTTAAGAAGCTGTACAGTTAGCTTTCCTGTTATTGAAAGTCCACGGGGTTGAGGTAGTAAGGGGAGTAACAGAGACAGTGTGTTAAACTGCTAATGTTTTAGTGTGTTTACTTTACACATTTTAATACCACTTTGATATAGAGACAGTCAAGTAGTTAGTTGCCCTGTTGTTTGTGTGGGTCTGGCTCATGGCAATAGAAGAGAGAAAAATCTTTTGAAAATAAGAAAATATAATTGTAAAACTACAAAAATAGTCAGAGGGACATAAGGGCAGGTGTAATGCTTAGTCACACTTTAAAGTGTTAAAGTTTATGGGGTTATAAATGACTAATTGCTAATCAGTTGTTAAGAAATGATTAATACATGGATAATCAGTTCTTGTTAGAGTCCAACATGTTAACCATCTATATAATATTCTGCTCTTGTCTGTAGCATGCTTGTGACCTCTCTTTAGCAATTTCTAAACTCTCTGTAAATTATTTATAGAAGTCCCATATAATATAAGGTGTGACCATATTTTTAATAGCAGGTCAAAGAAATTGAGAATAAACTGCAATGATTATAACTAGGGATGTAAAATCCCGTTTAATTAGTTTGTTAATCGATTAAATGTCCCTGTATGGGCTGGGAGCTCACAGAGTAGTCCTGTCCATGGTGAGCAAGGGGCTGCTCCCCAGGTATCTGGTAAACGGTTAACTGTTAACATCCCTAATTGTAACCAAGGTAAAGTTTGAATGATTAGAACTTCTTTCATTGAAAGTCCATTCATAGGGAAAGGAATTTTTTGTGTGTACCATCAAGACTATACCTGTATCTATTTCAATATGATGGCTATGTCTAAGGATACTGGTATTTAGAGTCCTTCTAATGCTCTGCTTGATGTTTCATCCATTTTGCAGCGTGCCTTCTGGATTTGAGGGTATGAAGGAACAGGAAATCTGCAACAAAATAATGGCCAAAATGCTGGAAAATTATAATACCTTGTTTGAGCTGGAGCACACAAAGAAGGATGATGAAAATCATGCATGTGAAGAGCTAGCAAGAATTATGTTAGTGAAAGTGAGTACTTGTAATATTGCCCTTTCACTTTTGATGCAATACTGTGATACAGACGAGACTATGCAGGGTGCAGTCTAGAAATCTTCACAAGCTGGATTGAAGGTATTAATGCTGGTATATTTCTCTAGTATATTAATGCTGGTATATTTCCCTACATATGTTGCTGCCACCATTTCTCTCTTCTAATGATTTTAATTTTCTACTGCCATTTGCCTTTTGATGCCCTTAAAGTTTATTCCATTTAACAAGTTTATACTCTATTAAATTAAAATATGTGTGTCTATGATTAAACAGAAAA
The DNA here is from genome assembly GCA_019425775.1 of Rafetus swinhoei. Lineage (NCBI taxonomy): Eukaryota > Metazoa > Chordata > Testudines > Trionychidae > Rafetus > Rafetus swinhoei. Next base: position 121,382,397 of record CM033449.1, read on the forward strand.
CCCCTCTGATGATTTCATTTTGTTAAAATATAAAGATGGATTTAATAGTGACTGAGGTAGGTTTCCAACACAAGCAAGTATAATGCCCAGGGCCACCTTTGCAAAAGTTCAGTCACGCACCAGCCTAAAAGTTCATAGTTCCTCATATTGACCCGCAGTAAAGGGTCACCCTCCTGGAAAGACCTGTACTTCTTAAAGCAATTAGTTGTAGGCCTGTGGTGAATGTTTGGTGTTATTCACAGCCGATCTTGAATATCCTAACCAAACATTCAGACAAAAGGAGTAAGAGCACCTGTTTACTCAAAGCTACATAAATACAGGTTGAACCTCTCTGGTCCGGCAACATCTGTAGTCTGAGAACCCAGAGAGCCTACTTGTGTTTAATGGACCCTTTGACAGAGTGTGTTCTGCCATTCCTGAAAGTCACTTCCTTGTGTTCTGGCAAGTGTCCCTAAACCTGCTGATTGTCTAATACATTTTAGATGGTACAGTGGAACTTGAAAAAAGAATAATTAGTTCAGTATGTAGGTCAATGGGGTTCCAGATTACAAAATGCATCAGCAGATGGTAGAAGCATGTTGCTCCCTGTCACAAATACAGTTACTTAATAGATTTTATTGGTTTGCCCTGGGTCACACAGTCCAGCAACTTGCCTATTCTTGCAAAGCTATTGGGTAATTCCCATGTATTGCTGGCTAGAGGGAGACTTACAATAACTGCCGTGTTCACACAGCTGAAGAGTTTGGTCTGGATTCTGCTCTGATTTACACTCTAATGCAATCCTGTTGAGCTCTGTGGTGTTGCATGGAGTATGAATCAACCCAGAATCTGGTGCAGTGAGCACTGGTTACAATTTGAAAATGCAAGTATGCCAAAGCCTTCCAACACCTCTTTGCAGGTCTAGTAGGTTCATCCTAGGGTACCACTCTGTGGGTTCCAAACCCTCAATCCACACTGTAATAGGGTCGTGACTCACTGCCACAGTGCCTCCTCCCAGTCACACTGGGAGTTAGGTCTGCCCTCACACTTCTCCTGGCTGGTGTCTCACCTGTCGCAGTTCTGCGCTCTTTCCACACTCTATTCTAGATCCATGTCGCTCCCCGAATCATGGTGTCCTCTTTAGAACATTGCCCTCTGGCAGTGCCCACCACATTGGTTTCTTGCCTTCCTTCTGGGGGTATCAGCAGTCCTCAGCCTTGCATTGGCCACCGTGGCCAATTGCAGCCTCAGTGTAGCCCCTCACTCAGGAGCTAGCCATAGTCCATAAAGGTCACTCCTCAGTGTGGCTAGGTGTGATGCAAGAATGAAGTGGGGGACCCAGTCTGAGATTCTACCCAGGGTCCCTCTGACGGCAGCCTTGTCCTGTCCCTTTTGCCCCTTCTACTGCCTCCTGTTTTCTGGGCTGCTTCCACTATGACCCTTGCACCTTGTTGGCCCTTGTGTCACCTGCAGCCTGGCAGGTGTCAGGCTGGAGCCTCTCTCCCACTCCCCTGAGCCTGTCCAGCACTGCTCTCTCTAAGGTATTTCCTCTTGGGAACCAGTCCTGCACCCGCCCTGGTCAGGAACCCACTGACCTCTGCTCTACCGAGTAGGGCACTGCTAGGGCTAGTAGTATAACAAGGGCTGCCCAGTAACCTGTTCTCCCATTTGCTCCCTCTAAGCCTCTTTTTGATTGATCATGGCCCTGCTCAAACTTCTTCCAGCCTGCTTTAACCCCTACTGGCCAAAATGAGGCAGCCACCCCACTATACACAGGGGGAGCTTTTGCAGCCTCCTGATTTCATCATTCACTGAATTGTGACATTTTAATGAGGGGTATTTCTGCCTCCTCCATCATTATCTGTATTGCTGTTGCTTAAGGTCGCCTTTTCACCCAATCCCCTCTCCTAACATTGCAGTCCTCACCTTTGCTGTCCAGTGTGCCCATCTCTCCTCTCTCTTGCCTCTTCACTTCTCCTTTTCTCTTCCCTTCCTCCCACAATTCCTGATGTCATACTTTAACCCCAACTTATCTTCATCCCAAAATTATGTTTATATAAGAATAAAACAAACACTGGAAAATCTTACTATACCTATAAAAAAATTTAAGTGATTGCTCGTGTCCATTCCATGTAAGTGTGTGCATGCAGCATGCATCCGTCATTGGAAATATTTCCCTTAGCAGTACCCATTGGGCCAGCAGGGAAGCCCCCTTGAGTGGCACCAGTATACCAGCCAATATATACCCCTGCTGGCCCTCCACCCCGTCAGTTCCTTCTTACCACACATGACGGTCGTTGAAACGTGCTCTTGCTCTCGCCTAGCAAGTGCCCTTTAGCTTCTAACGTTCTTTGTTTCAACAGTTACAGTTCTTATCAGTTCTCTAAGTAGTAGTTAAGTAATGTTTTCTAGCGCTAAGGACTCATTGCAGTCCTTGCTCCGTGCGTGCGGCGGGACATGCCTGGCCCTCAGGGCTTCAAACCCTGTGAAAAGTGCCAGAGGCCTATGTCCTGTGGTGACCTGCACTCTGGTTGCCTTAAGTACTTGGGAGAGGCTCACTTGTCCGATGCTGTAGAACTTGTAAGGCGTTTGAACCACGGATGAAGCGGGAGAGAGAGTCGTGCCTGAAAATCATTCTAATGGAGGCGGCTTTATGACCAGCACCAGCGTCGGACCTGGCAACGAGGAATGCACCAGCCTCGGTGTGGGAGGTGTCAGGCCACTCGTACACCTATCTGGCACCGCGCAGACCTCAGCACCATTCCCAATCCCCAGTGCCTCAGAAGAGGAGGAGGTCTATCGGGGTAGGTCGTCCCCACAGCGCGTGCCCTCCATGCACCCTCAAGTGGAGCACGTAGCACCATCAGGCGCCAAGCCCAGACCTTCTTGGTCAGGTAAGCAACCAAGTCCACACCGGGACGCCAGCCCAATTGGGGACTTCCCGGAGCCCTTGACCCCAGAGGCTTTCGAGGTGGCCAGGGATTTGATTGAGCTGTCCCCCTTTCCTACCCTGGCATTGGCCTCGGGAAAGAATTGGGACACAGGGCGGCACTGATCAGAGCTTAGGGCACTGGGCGCCTCGGCGCCGGAGCCTAAGAAGCACTGCTCCACTATGGTCACCTCCCATGCTGTTCCAGGCCCGAGTGTGGCACTGCCTACAGGGCCAGCACCGATGGCGACCTCAACCCCAGCCCGTGTCTTGGCACCAGACCCGGCACCAGGGCAAGGGTCCCGACTGGCACTGAGCGCGGCACCAGCCACTGCAACCGCTGGTTCCGTTCAGGGCCTCCTGGGCTAAGGCCTGGCCATGCCTCCTTCCCCTCCCCGCCAGCCCTGGGGTAAACCAGAGTCGATGGCTCAGCACGCCTAATCAGCCAGGTCACTGACTGCCTCTTCCTCCACCCTGCCATGGTCGACGTCGGAGTATTCAACCGACTCACACGCAGAGTCCATCTGGTCGTCCAGGGGATCTAGGTCCAGGTCCCAGCACCAGTCCCACTCCCACCGATCACGGCACTGGAGTACCTCCGCTCATCAGCAACAGCATCAGTGGGCGCAGCCAGTTCAGTACCAGTGATGCAGCAGTCCCGGCCCCCACAGGCTCCAGACCCGTCTCAATGGCTGTTTTGGACCCCATGGGCCTGCCACCAGAGCCAGGGCATGGGCCCCTCTAGACCGGTCCTCTCTGGGTCCAGGACGCCCCCTTTGGTGACCCCACTGACCCAGTCACCCATGTCAGGGCAATCACTTCCCCTGGGCCAAATCTCCCTAGGCCCTCAGAGCCCGAGGACCGGCTGGTCCAGCCTCCCACGGTGACTTCACCAGTGGCCTCTCAGGTCCTCTCACAGGCCGAGGCCCCTGTGGAGATGGGGCCGGAAGGGTCCTCATCTTCCTCCCCTGACGGGGCCCTGGGTGACACTCTTCCTTCCATGCCTTTCATGGACTCGAGAGCACACCAGGACCTCCTTCGATGCCTAGCCCAGAGCCTGGGGGTCCAGGCTGAGAGGGAGTCAGAGAACTCCGACCCAATTGTCAACATCCTGCAGTGGGATACCCTTACGAGAGTGGCCCTCCCTATTAACAAAACAGTGGCCAAAATATCTAAGTCCCTCTGGCAAACCCCAGCCTCTATCCCACTGACGGAAAAGAGGGCCGAGTACCGGTACTTTGTGTCCCAGGAGGGGAACGAATATCTCTTCTCCCATCCGACTCCAGGGTTCATGGTCATCCTGGTGGTGAACCAAAGGAAGAGGCAGGGTCAACCGAGCACTACCCTAAAAAATAGGGACACTAAGAAAATGGACTTGTTAGGCAGGAAGGCCTACGCTTCAGGAGACCTACAATTTCATATAGCGAACCATCAGGTTCTGCTGTCGTGCTATGCCTACAACACCTGGGCCTCCATGGATAAGTTCACTGAGCAACTCCACAGGGACTCTCAGCCTGAATTTAGAGCCCTCTCAGAGGAAGGCAGGGAGATCTCTAGGGCAGCGTTCCAGGCTGTCCTCGATGCAGCTGACACGGCTGCACGTGCCGTGGCTATGGGCCTGGTTATGCACCGCAGCTCCTGGTTGCAGGGGTGCCCCCTGAACTACAGAACACCATTCAGGATCTCCCCTTTGAGGGACCCTCCTTATTCTCCAAGCAGACGGACCAACGTTTGCACGACCTCAAAGATACCCGGGCCACCCTAAATCCTTGGGGATTCACTTCAGCGCTCCTTCTCAGGCAGGACTGCCCCTAGGTCTTCCCAGCAGGCCGCACACCCTAACTTCTGTCACTGTAACAGGAATGGCAATGGGAGGAATGGCAGACGCCGTTCCCGGCCGACCCAGGACCAGAGTCAGGGTCTGCCCAGTAAATCCTCGGGACCTCACCAAGGGTTTTGAGAATACGCTCGAGGTCAGCCTACCAGCCTCATCCCTCCCCTTCTGGGACCGTCTATTCCCTTTCCACCGGGCCTGGGAATCTATTACCTTGGACCGTTGGGTCCTAGAAACGGTGGGAAGGTGGTATGCCATCCCCTTCCGTTCTCCCTGTCCCTCCCATTCCCCTACCCCATCCATCTTCAGGGACCCCTCTCACAAGCTTCTCCTGCAGGAGGAGGTGCTTCAGCTCCTGACCCTGGGGGCCGCAGAGGCAGTTCTGCCGCAGAGGTAGGGGCTTCTATTCCTGGTATTTCCTGGTCCCCAAGGGTGGGTTCTGTCCCATCCTGGACCTCTGAGACCTCAATGCCTTCATCGCCAAGAAGAAATTCAACATGGTGACTCTGGCATCCCTCTTTCCTTCTCTAGCCCCCGGAGACTGGTACGCTGCCCTCGATCTAAAAGACGCATATTTTCGTATTTCTATGGTGCCCCACCACTGGCAGTTCCTCCGTTTTATGATGGGCAGAGAACATTATCAGTTTACGGCCCTCCCCTTTGGGCTCTCCAAGGCTCCCCAGGTCTTCATGAAGTGCATGGCCATCGTCGCCACAGCTCTCAGAAAACGAGGTGTCCAGGTGTTCGCATACCTTGACGACTGGCTCCTACAGGGGCGTTCCACCAACCAGGTACGGGGCCACATCCCCCTGGCCCAGGAACTCTTTCAGGAGCTGGGTCTGCTTCTGAATGTGCCCAAATCGACTCTGGTGCCTACCCCATTAATAGAGTTTGTGGGTGCCAATCTGGACTCAACGGTGGCCAGAGCCTCCCTCCCCAGATCCTGCTTCCTGGTAATCAGGTCAGTGGTCCAGGACTTGTAGATGTTCCTGATAACCACGGCCAGGGCCTGCATGCGTCTTCTGGGCCTAATGGCCGCGTGCACTTATGTAATACAGCACGCCAGGCTCTGCGTGCACCCACTGCAGATGTGGCTAGTGCAGACTCACAACCCTCCCTTTCATGTACGGGACAGAGTGGTGACAGTTCCCCCTGACATCCTTCGCTCCCTGCACTGGTGGACCTGGGAGGAGGAGGTCTGTGCCGGAGTCCCATTCTCCAGGCCACTACCGACCCTCAGGCTTGTGACGGTTTTGTCAGACATCAGTTGGGGGGCTCATCTTGGAGACATGCGGACGCAAGGTATGTGGTCGAGGGACGATCTCTCCCTGCACATCAATGTCAGGGAGCAATCTTCCTCGCCTGTGTGGCCTTCCTCCCCCAGCTCAGAGGCAAATTGGTCCTCATCCTGTCCGACAACACGTCAGTGGTTTCGTACATCAACAGGCAGGGCGGGGCCCGTTCTCCTCACCTGTGTCAGGAGGCTCTTCACCTGTGGGATCTCTGCATCGGGGTGGGTATCCACCCGACTGCCGCCTATCTCCCGGGCTCCTAGAACACTCTGGCTGACTGACTAAGCAGGTCCTTCTCCGGCCACGAGTGGACCCTCGGGTGGATGTGGCCCTGGATATCTTCCGCAGGTGGGGGTTTCCCCATCTGGACCTGTTCACCACGCGCCAGAACAGGACGTGCTCGGGGTTCTGTTCCTTCATGGGACTGGGAAGGGGCTCTCTGAGAGATGCATTGCTACTTCCGTGGCCTGAGGGTCTGTTGTATGCGTTCCCACCATTCCCGCTGATCCACTAGGAGCTACTGCAGGTGCGGGAATTCAGGACGTCTCTGATCCTCATCGCGTCCGCATAGCCCCAGCATCACTGGTTTTCCACCCTCCTGAGTCTGTCGTGTGACAGGCTGGTTGCGCTCCTGCTAGTCCCCGAGCTGATCACTCAGGACTTTGGCAGACTTTACCACTCAGACCTGAGGTCCCTGGACCTGATGGCGTGGAAGCTCCATGGCTGACAGCTTCGGAGCTTCACTGTTCGGCCTGTGTGCATCAGGTGTTGCTGGGGAGCAAGAAACCTTCCACTAGGGCGACTTATCTGGCTAAGTGGAAGCGGTTTTATATCTGGTCTACCCAGAGGGGGGTGCTCCCTAAGGATGCCCCAGTCCCCGTGGTCCTAGACTATCTTCTGGGTCTTAGACTCCAGGGGTTCTCCTCCTCTTCGATTAAGGTCCACCTAGCGGCTATCTCCACTTTTCACCTGGGTGCCAGGGGTAAGACCCTCTTTGGGGACCTGAAGGTAAACAGGTTTTTAAAGGGCCTGGACAGGCTTTATCCTCATGTTCGGCAGCCCATCCCCCAGTGGGATCTTAACTTGGTCCTGTCCAAATTCATGGGAACTCCATTTGAACCCCTGGCGACGTGTTCGTTGCTACACCTGTCCTACAAGGTATCCCTGCTGGTGGCCATCATGTCGGCCAGGCACATGTCCGAGCTGAGGGCTCTCACTTTGGACACCCTTTATACGGTTTTCTTTAAGGACAAGGTCAGGTTACGCCCCCACCCCACTTTCCTGCCTAAGGTGGTGTCGAACTTCCATGTGTCTCAGGACATTTTTCCGCCAGTCTTTTACCCCAAGCTCCACGTATCAGGTAAAGAACAGGCGTTACACACTTCGGATGTTAGGAGAGCTTTAGGCTTTTATTTAGAAAGAACAAAGCCCTTCTGCAAGTCGCCCCAGCTCTTTGTTGCCATTGCGGAGCAGCTGAAGGGTCAGCCAGTCTCCAAACAAAGGATCTCGTCCTGGATCATGGCATGCATTAGGGAATGCTACAGGCTGGCAGGGGTCCCAGCTCCTCCCCTCACGGCCCACTCTGAGGGCACGGGCCTTCTCTGCAGCTTTTGTGACTCAGGTCCCGATCCTGTTCATCTGCAGGGCCGCCACATGGTCCTCTGTCCACACTTTTGCAAACCATTACATACTGACACATCAGGACAGGGAGGATGCTGCCCAGGGTAGGACTGTCCTCCATTCAGTAGAAGGTCAGAACACCCATCCCACCTCCTGGGTTTCTGCTTTGGAGTCACATACATGGCATGGACATGAGCAAGCACTCAAAGAAGACAGAACGGTTACATACCTCGTAACTGTTGTTCTTCAAGATGTGTTGCTCATGTCCATTCCAAATCCCGCCCACCTCCCCTTCCTTGGAGTAGTCTGGTAAGAAGGAACCGAGGGGGTGGAGGGCCAGCAGGGGTATATATTGGCTGGCATACCAGCGCCACTACTGGGGACTCCCCTGCTGGCCCAATGGGTATTGCTAAGGGAAAAATTTCCGACGACACATGCATGCTGCGCACACACAACTACATGGAATGGACATGAGCAATACCTCTCGAAGAACAACAGTTACGAGGGAAGTAACCGTTCTTTTTTCCTGCAGGCTGGGACTGGGGTACACCCTGGCCCCCTGAGCTGCCACACAGCATCTGGCTGACACTCGGGCAGCCACCACCTGGAGGGCAGCCGCCATTTTAAAAGAACTGATCAGGGTGCTGGCGGTGGGATCCTTGCAGGGGGTCATGGGGGAGGGCATGGCAGCACCTGCGCTGGGGGGGGTCGGGACTGGGGTGCACCCTGGCCCCCTGAGCCACCGCCCAACAGCTGGCTGAAACTCCGGCAGTTTTAAAAACAGCAGCTCCATTGTGCTGGTGGGGGGGAGGGGCACTGGTTGGTGGGAGGGGGAAGGGACCCTGACTGGCGTGGCCACAGACCGGTTCTCCCCGCTGGCTGGGGGGAGAGCTGGGGTTGCCTACCCCCTGTGACGGGTTGGTGAGTGCAGCAAGCAGGGAGCCAGCCCCCTAGTAAATTTAACTATCTGGTTCTTTGACTAAGGGTCTGTCCTCCCTGTTATATACTTTCTTCTACCTTTCTTGGTGTGTGTTTAGCCTTGTCTCGTCCTAGGTGTACACTGGGGCATTGGGACATGATAACCCCAACTATACGTACAGTATGATGGGGGGCTAATTTGGCTACAACAAATCAGGAAAGAGATCTTGGAGTTATCGTGGACAGTTCTCTGAAAACTTCCACACAGTGTGCAGCGGCGGTCAAAAAGGCAAATAGGATGCTAGGAATTATTAAGAAAGGGATAGAAAATAAGACCCAGAATATCTTACTGCCCCTGTATAAAACTATGGTACGCCCACATCTTGAATACTGTGTACAGATGTGGTCTCCTCACCTCAAAAAAGATATTTGGGCCTTGGAAAGGGTTCCGAAAAGGGCAACTAAAATGATTAGGGGTTTGGAACGGGTCCCATATGAGGAGAGGTTAAAGCGACTGGGACTTTTCAGTTTAGAAAAGAGGAGACTGAGGGGATATGATAGAGGTATATAAAATCATGAGTGGTGTGGAGGCGGATAAAGAAAAGTTATTTATTAGTTCCTAAATAGAAGAACTAGAGGACACCAAATGAAATTAATGGGTAGCAGGTTTAAAACTAATAAAGAAAGTTCTTCTTCACACAGCGTGTAGTCAGCCTGTGGAACTCCTTGCCAGAGGAGGCTGTGAAGGCTGGGACTATAACAGAGTTTAAAGAGAAGCTAGATAATTTCATGGAGGTTAGGTCCATAAAAGGCTATTAGCCAGGGGATAAAATGGTGTCCTTGGCCTCTGTTTGTCAGAGGCTGGAGAGGATGGCAGGAGACAAATCGCTTGATCATTGTCTTGGTCCACCTCTCTGGGGCACCTGGTGCTGGCCACTGTCGGCAGACAGGATACTGGGCTAGATGGACCTTTGGTCTGACCCAGTACGGCTGTTCTTATGTTCTTATGTACTTAACTGTGAAGAGCCCAGAGGATGGGAACAAAGAGGGAAATAAGAAGAGGAAATCAATTAAAAGTGTGTTTTGACCAGCACTTTTAGACTTTTAATCACATCAGTGTTAACACAGAAAACTTCCTGAACTGTGGGCAGGCACAAAGGGCATTCAGTTAGAACCTTTTGTATTTATGATATGGCTCTGCACACCTATTTTGTTGCTAAAAGGTGGCATGAAATCAGGAAACTATTCTTAAACAGAGCCTTCTATGGATTTTTTTCCCTTTCCCCTGTCTCCCCCTGTCTTTCATGAGTGCATTTCAAACATATGATGGCCAGCTGTCCTCACATCCTGCATACATCATTCTCTGCTCTTAGAACAGGCATGAGGCCTGTTCTGGTTATTTGCTGGTAGAACATGATACAAAGGGATTATGGCTTTTGCCACTTTTCCCACTGACTTCTGTTATGCTCATCACCAGGGCTCGCCAAGTGGTGGCAAGCCCCGCTCGCTAGCTGCGCGGTTCGGCTCACTGCACATGCACAGCCCACGCTGCGCGGCTGTGCCGGCTTGTAATCTACTCGCCACGGGCGAGTAGATTACACTAATTGTGGAGCCCTGCTCATCACCTTCTTGACCTTACGTGACCCATGAAGCCCCGTGGCCTAGGTATCTTAAGACAGTGGTTCCCAACTGCCAAGCAGCGGGCTGTGGACCTTTGGCTGCTGGGTCATGATGGCTCTGGGAGCCAGTATACCTCTCTCGTCCTGGCTGTTGGGAGAGGCGTGTCCTGCCCTGCCTCTCAGCCAGCCAGCGTCGGGCAGGGGCGGGGTCTTCTCCTGGCCATGGAAGAGCGCTTCCCTGTGTGGCAGGAGGGCCGAGCAGAGCTGCTCCATGCAGCTCTCCTACCACACAGGGAATTGCCCTTCTGCGGCTGGGAGAAGACCCTGCGCTGTGCGGCCCTCGTACCATTCAGCGAACTTCTCTTCTGCGGCCAGGAGGAGACCCCGCCCCTACCCGGTGCTGGTTGGCTGGTGCCTCTCCCAACAGCTGCGGCAGTAGGGGAAGGGCTGGGCAGCGTACCCCAGCCTCAGCCCCCACAGCTGCTGCCATGTGGGCAGCAGCGCAGGGCTAGGTGAGCGGGCCGGGGTAGGCACTGGGGGCTCCAGGGGTGGGGCTAGTGCTGGGGGGCTCTGGAGGCTGAACTGGTGGTGGGGAGGAATGGGGCAGGGCTGGCACTGGGGGCTCTGGGGACAGGCCAATATTGGGGCTGGCACTGGGGAGGTTCTGGGGATTGATTGCAGGGGCTCTGGAAACAGAAGACTGGTATTGGGGGATCTGGTGAGGGGCTCTAAGGGGCGGGGAGCTGGCACTGAGGCATTTGGGATGGGACTGGCACTGGGAGGCTCTGAGGGTGGGGGGCTGGCACTGGGAGTGTTGGGTGCAAGGAACTCTGGGGTCAGTGGCTGGCGGTGGGGACTTCTAAGGGTTAGGGCTTGCTCTGGGGGCTGGGATTTTGGCAGACCAGCAATGCTTTATTTGCATATTCATTTGCATAATGATATGCAAATAAAATGTTGCTGGTCCACTGAACATTTGTGAATGGTTTGCTGGTCCCTGGTATCAAAAAGGTTGGGAACCACTGTCTTAAGATCTTCCCAGACTACAAATAAAATCTTTTGTTTTCTTAAAGGAAGGGAATATGCTCTTTTTAAAAATAAAAATGTAGCTCTTCCACCAAGACCATGCAAAAATCACAAGTGGTTTTTTGAGTTACATTTTGAAAAAACATTCAAATGAAAAAAAAAAAATGCAAAATTCAAAGCATTAAAACTCAGCCCCTCATAATTATATTATCGTACAAGGTGCAAGAGTTTTGGAAAAGTATGTTGGTTTTTTTGAGGAAATAAAAAAATAAATAGCTTTAAGAGAAGGAATAAAGGAGCAGAAGGAATAAAGGAGCATAATGTAGCAATGTAAAATAGCAAAGGAGAGATTGTGATTCTTGCTGTCAGCCTACAGAGAGCAGTAGGATCAGGGCCCATGGACTGCCTTCATACCTGTGTGTTTCTCCTCTCTCACAGATGGGCAAGGGCGGGGGCAGGAAGTGGCTCCTCCCCCGTCCTTGCTCAGCCACTGAGCACAAGAACATAAGCTGTGCCTCGGAGAGCTCAGGCTTTTCGGACGGATCAGTAGGGAAGCAGGGACTGAATGAAGACTCCATGTTACAGTTTAGTCCCTGCTTTGCTCCTGGGAAAGCGCAGCTCTGCACTGCCTATTACTCAGGCCATTTTGTAAGTTTATCATCTCAAAGCAATGAAGAAATTGTCAAGGCTGTTACTCCTTAATTTTGGGTGCGGTTCAATGACCCTGACAACGTTTTGGGACCACTATTTTATATTGGCATAATTGTCAAATGGGTAGTGATGTCTTTCTGTGGTATTTGCTAGTTTAAAGATAATTAGAGATAAGCAAGTTGAGTAGGCACACATTAACAAGAGAGGTATGTATGCAGATTAGATATCTGTCATGTGTTGCATACCTCTGATTTACAAGGCCATAAAAAAACCAGGGTGCACCCTCCTAATTTCTTCATTTATGGGATTGTGTCATGTCAGAACTAGTTATCCCTTGACAATCCATCCAGGAAAGGGGACAGTATAATTGGACTGTTGTGTATGGATTAGGGATGTCTACACGATTAACTGATAAGCCTGGATCTCCATGCGTGCCAACTCCACGGAGCCGCCTGCTTCCTCCTCCCCCTCTGCCTCCCACATAGGCAGCGAAGTGTGGGCAGGCAGGAGTCAGTGCTGCACCGACTCTAGTGCAGAGCTGCCTCCCCTCCACTTCCACCTTGCTGCCTCTATCAGAGATAACAGCACGGAGTGGTAGGGGGCTCCTCAGGAGTGAGGCCGGGAGCACACTGGCTGCTTGCCTTGCCTTCAGGGACTAATGAATAATCATGTAACCACTAAAATTTGATGTGGTTACACGATTATTCAATTAATTGATATCTAATATCCTTAGTATGAATAGCACTGTGGATGTTCTAAAAGAAGACGTTACTCATGCTTTAGGGCAGATTTCTCAGGGTGCTTAGATACGGTCTTGACTGAGTTTTGTGGCATGAAACTGAAAAATAACGCTTAAAGAATTAAAATATAAATCAGTTCCCCATTTCACTGTTGTCATTGTCACCTGATCTGTGAGTAAACTGATTTAAGAAACCTGCCCACTTATAATGCTTCCTTTCATGTACATCTCATGCCTTTCTTTCTAGCCAATCTCAAAAGTGCTGTTCAAACTGCAATTATAGACAGTTGAATAATAAACAATTATCCATTGTCATGCAGCCATGTCTGTGATAAAATGTGACTACTGATTAGTATTGATCAACAAAGGCTACCCAACAGTTGTGGATTGGAAGGGAGGGATGCCTTTATTCAGTTTGAATTGCTGGGGGAATCTAGGCAGGCAGAATATATTTACCTGGTGAGAGCCTGGCCAGATTTTCACTTTTACCAAAAAAATTGAGAGTGTTTTTTTTTTTAATTACCAGAAACCCTCAAGACCTCAGCCTGACTGTATATCTCCGGTGAAAGAAAGCACCACCAGTAGCAGGGTGCCTCTCAACAATATGCTAGCGCCTTGGTTGAATGCTGACTTGGATGGAAAAGTGCAACCTGGCTCCTGTCCACACACAGTATTTTCCCCATGGGTGTCTTCCACCCAAATACCATTTTAGCTGAGCACTTTACATGCGTAGCCCCTGTCCAGCTGACAGCACAGAGAATGCCATTACTTGTATGTGCCTGCTCTGAAACGTAACAGCATCTGTTTAGACAGTGGATTGGAGAGGGCTTGATGTTGCTTCTCATTTCACTTCAGGAGATGTAGCAAAGCCACAGAAGTGTCCTTTTCTTCCCCTTTTGGGACATGTCTATGCTAGGAAATTATTTCAAAATAACTTATTTCAAAATAATAATTCACAAAATAACTATTTTGAAATAGCATGTCCACACTACAGGGGAGCCTCAAAATTAGTTCCAAGCAGGGACTAATGGATGCGCTACCTCAACATAAAGCCCCGGGAAGCACTGGGGAGTAATTACTTTGAATGACTCTGGGGCGTAGTTATTTCAAAATATCAGCAGTGGAACATCCACACTATTGCTATTTCAAAATAAGCGTTATTGCTCATGGAAATAGGAGTTATCATATATATAGTAGCCCAATGTCTGTGACTCTGTAACGCTGAAATGCTGGCTGTTCCCTCTGGGCGGCGCTGTTGCCTCCTGCCGTGGCACTCGGCTGACTTCTGCGCTGCTCAGCCAGGCTGCCGCGGGGGAGCAAGCGGCGCAAGCGGCCGTTTGGGTGCTGCGGTCCCCATGCAGCACCCCCGTGCTCCCCATGCATGTGCTGCTTGCTCCCCCGCGGTGGCCCGGCTGAGCAGTGCAGAAGTCAGCCGAGCGCCACAGCGGGAAGTGAAGGGGGGCCGGGCGGTGACGTACATGGCCAGGGGGCGGGGCCTGGCCGTGTACATCACAGCTCTGCCCCTCTTCGCCTCCCACCGTGGCGCTCGGCTGACTTCTGCGCCGCGCAGCTGGGCTGCCGCGGGGGAACCCAAACAGCTGTTTGCTCCGCTTGCTCCCCCGCGGCGGCCCGGCTGAGCAGTGCAGAAGTCAGCCGAGCGCCATGGTGGGAGGCGAAGGGGGGCGGGGTGGTGACGTGCGGCGTGACAGCGGCTCCAGGCCCCGCCCCCCTTCGCCTCCCGCCGTGGCGCTCAACTGACTTCTGCGCCGCTGAGCCGGGCCGCCGCGGGGGAGCAAGTGGCGCAAGCGACCGTTTGGGCTCCATGCTTCCCATGCAGCACGGGGAGTGCGGAGCCCAAACGGTCGTTTGGGCTCCGCGGTCCCCCGAGTGAGAGGCAGGAGGGGGAGGAGAAGAGAAAGAGAGAGGCAGGAGGCGGAGGAGAGCTGTGGGGGGGGGGAGGTAGTAGGAGGAGGGGAGAGAGAGAGAGAGAGAGAGAGAGAGAGAGACGGAGCCAGTGACTGGAGGCTCAGGAGAGAAGACCAACGTGGAGGAGAGACCTGAAAATCCCGTCTTATGATGGGCTAATTGGCTAGTTTCAAAATAACCAGCCCCTTATTTCAAAATAACAGGCTTGGCGGTATGGATGTTCCAATTGTTATTTCAAAATAATGGGAGTTGTTTTGAAGTAACTCCCCGAGTGTAGACCAGGGCTTATTGACAGCAGATAGCCCCTATTTGCCTGGATGCTCTGTTATCAAATTGCAGGTCATCTCTAGGTACATTCCAATGAGTAGCAGGGGAGGGGAAGTTAGTTAGGATATTTTAAACTGCCAAATGATACTGAAACTGGTCTCCTGCAATGTATTTCCTTTTCCTTCATCCATTTCTACTTTTCAGCTAAATGGGTCCACTTTACATAAGGAATTAGCTGGCAAAACAGATTTCTGCACTTTAAATCACAGCAGAAATGAGTGCTCTGCTAGCATAGTGTTATGTCCACTGCTGATCTATGAATGCGAAGTTAGATTTTTTGTGGCATAGGTGAGAGAGCTATCCAGTGCAGTTGGGTTTGGAAATAAAATCATTTGCAGCCTAATCCTCAGAATGGTGAGCATTCTGGGCCCAGCCCAGCAAAGCCAAGTATGTAAGTAAGCATGTGCCTTACATTTTAAAAAAGGGAGTGATCCCATTTACTTCAATTTCAACCACATGTTTAAATATTTAATTGGATCTGGATAGAGAGCTCAGTTCCTTGCAGAATCCATCATGTTATCTCCAGGTAGAACAATGAAGGTGGATGTTCAGAAATAGTCAGCGTTGGTCTAACTTGCACCCTTTGTTGCTAGTGGTAAAACTCCTTATCCACTTTGTGCTTTTGCAAACCCCTCCCTGAGTTAACTGGAAACAAATCATCTTGCATGCTAGGGATGTTAGTGTGTAATTGAATAGTTGTGTAACCACATGACATTTTAGAGGTTACATGACTATTTGATAGTCCCCAGAGGCGGGGCTGGCAGCCATTGCACTCCAGGCCCCACTCCCAGGGTGCCCCCTGCCACTCAATGCTACTTTCAGAGGCAGCTGTGCGGGGTGGCAGGCAGGAGCCGGTCTGCAGGGGTTCCAAGCTCTCAATGGACAGAGGCTGTTCTGTGCAACCTGCTTTGTGACAGCCTCCCCTGCCCCCCCACGCTGCTGCCTCTGACAGAGGGGGAATGTAGGGGAGGCAGGCAGCACTGCAGAGCCGGTGGTGGGGGGAACCAGCTTTTAAGCCATCTTTCCCAGCACCAGATCCTGCCCTCCCACCGCACCCCCACTGCCACAAAGGGAAGCCGGCAAGTCCCTGAAGCCTGTGAGTCCACTTAAAAGTTGGCTACCTGCACATATCGGCTCCCACCTACCCTCCTCAATCTACACATTGACATCCCTATTGCACTTAGCAATTTTTAAAATAATAGTCTTCCTCAGCCTTCTTCTCATAAGTTTCTAAAACAGTCTAAGCACGTTTATGATAACAGCCAGGAAAAGTTGCCCAGAAGTGTCCCTGGTGAAGTCCCTCACCTTCCTTTCTAATTCTAATCAACTAGTTCCACCACCCCCCTCCCACTCATCTCTGCTGAGACACTGGGGGTATATTTTTTTCCACAAAACCTCCAGTTATGTCCACACTGCAATTGCGTTCTTTCAAAAAAAATCGAAAGAACAGAGGGGTTTTTCCGACATTGGTAAGCCTCTTTCTACGAGGAAGATTCCTTTTTCCGAAAGAGCTCTTTTGGAAAAAGGTGTGTGCTGACAGGGAAGAGGGAGTTCTTTTGCAAGAAGAGGAAAAAGCACAGGTGCCCTGGTGGCCACTCTATCCGTAGTAATCACAGCTTAAATGCGAGATAGCATCCATTCAGTGTGGATGCTATCTTTCGAAAAAGCAGATCGCTTTTTTGATGCGCTTTTGCTGTGTAGGTGCTCTCTTTCGGAAGAAGTTTTTTTGGAAGTTCTCTTCCAGAAAAGCTTCTTCTGAAAGAAGTCTGCAGTCTAGACGTAGCCTGGATGTTAGATATGTAACAAACACTAGAGTTGTTCTTTGACTGGTCAGGAAAAGAAGGACCCATGTTCTAGTTCCAAATGTGTCTCATGCACCTGGGAAGATTTTTAATTTCTGAACAGCTTCCTTGCATTTCTGTCCAGTTTAATATTTTTTCAGGGTCATTCTAACATTCTGCTAAGGCTAGGATTTTCTAAAGGGCTCAGCATTATCCTAACTCAGTGGTCTCCAACCGTTTTAAGCACAAGATCACTTTTTGAATTGAAATGCAATCCAGGATCTACCTCAAGCACAAATACCCCTGCCCTGCCTCATTCATGCCTCTTCTCAAGGCCCCACCCCTGCTCACACCATCCTCCCTCCCTCCCCCATTTAGGGTTGCCAAATAGTGTTGCCATGTGTCTGGCATTCACTCGGACAGTCCAGTATTTTCGGCTCCTGTCCAGTAAAAAATTCAGAGAACAACGGACACCTAAAATGTCCGGTATTTTCTGAATTTTTCCCCTGCCAGGAGGCGAAAATGCCAGGCACCTGGCAACCCTACAAACACTCAGCACCCGGCCTTCTCCCCTCCGAGCTCCCCTGGTTCCTAAAACCCCTAGCCCCCTGACCCCATGCTTACCTGGTTCCCCAAGGCTGCCAGCACAAAATGGCTGCCAGCCAAAAGACCTAGGGGAAGCAATGTTCCCCTGTTCCTATCTCTGCACTCACTCTTAAAGGGGACATGCTTTTTTAATGCTGTTTTATTTTAATTTTTTTTTTGTGTGGATTAAGTCCTCGGAGGTTTTTTTTTTTTTTGCTCAACAACTTTGGCCCCCCCCCCTTTTTTTTCCCCCTTCAACAAAATTTTTCCCGTTTTTGTTTGTTTGTTTGTTTGTTTGTTTTTTTTAAGGGGGGAGGAGGGTGTTTGGTATTTTTGTTTCAACCATCTGCCAACTCTACTGCCGGATGGTTTCAACAAAAATACCGGACACACTTTACATTACATCACAATCTACATTGTATCTTATTTAGAAAATACCAGACATTTATATTTTCTCATTTACATTTTCTCAATTTGTTTCCCGAGCAGAAAGCTCAAATACTGGACTGTCCGGTTCAAAAGCGAACACCTTACAACCCTACCCCCATTCTCCCTCCCTTCCACCAGGCAGGGGCAGAGGGTTGGGGCACAGGCTCTGGTCTTGGGCTAAGGGATTTGGAGTGTGAGGGGGGCTCAGAGCTAAGCCTGGGGCAGGGAGTTGGGGTGCAGGAGGGGGTTCAGGGTACAGGCTCTGTAAGGGAGTTTGGGTCCAGGGGGCTCAGGGCTAGGGCAGGGGCTTGGGCTGTACGAGGGGGTACATAAGTGGGGCAGGGGTTTGGAGCTGGCTCCAGCTGAACACTGCTTACCTCAGGTGGTCCGGGGCTAAAGCAGGGTTGCCCTTGTCCTGGCCACTCTCAAAAGTAGCCAGCAAACTCCCTCCATCCCAAGCCCTGTTGTGCCCCCCCCCCTTCCATTCTGTGGAGATAGAATACAGGGTGGGAGAGGGAGCACCCTGCCATCCGTGCCCCCTCCTCTCCCTGCCCTGCTGCCCTGCCCTGCACTGCACAGCTAGCAGAAGGCTCTCGGGGGGAGGGGCAGCTCCAAGGCAAAGGGCAGGAGCTGCATAGCAGTGGGGGGAGGGGCAGCTGAAGTGCTGCGCTTGATAGCCACTTGGCCACACCAGTCAGGATCACCTGCCAGAGGCTCCACGATCTACCAGTAGATTATGATCCACTGGTTAGTGGCCACTGGCCTAACTCTTCTCTCATTGAAATGAGTGGGAATTGATCCTGTTTGAAAATCCCAATTTAAGGCTATACTGTAATTGCCTTGATGAAAGGTGTAATCTCTTTCTTTTCTGTATTACCATGTTTGGACAAGACAAGAACAAGTGTGTCCCATCAGCACCAAAGAGCAATCAGCCTTTATGATAGCAGATTCAAATAAGAGAGCAGAAAACAAAGCAGTATGGAGAAAAGCAACTGTGGATATATTTCATAGGCTTTCTGGGCAATGGTTCCTTGTTTAGTGAATGTTGAACTTCACAGTTGTCCACCATTGAGCAGATGGGCATATTTATGAGTGAAAAGTGATTCAGCCAATATGACATTTTTTAAGATGAGTGCTGATAGGAAATGAGCAATATGAGATGAAAGTTTAGAAGCCTCCAAAGAGTACAATAGCTTGTTGAATGCCAAGGGGAGTGAAATTATGCTATTATGTTTAGTTTATGTATAAGTCAAGCAGAAGCGGGAAAGATCAGATGATCTTCAGATAATCACATGTATAATTTTGGCATCTCTTTCTAGTGCTCTTGACTAAGCAGCTCTAAATATTATTAGTATTATTGATTAATTAACTATATTACTATAACACCTGGAAGCCCTCTTAATAAAGCAAGATCCCATTGTGCTACACATTGTACTTATCTGAAAGTTGATTTTTTTAAAATAGTTTACAGTAATATATAATAGCTCATTTAGTTGAATCTAGGTGAAGCACTTGATAAATTATAAAGCAGTAGATAGTGGTGTTACTAAAAAGAGATTTACACTACAACACTTCGTTGTCATAGATTTATTGATTAGGACCATCATAACCATCATAGCTTCCTCGCTCCATGTAGACACAACTTATACCAATATTAAGTGGCTGGTATAGTTTCTGTCACTGGGGGAACTACTTTAACTATCCATTACTATAATCCTGAATACACAGATATGCATATGCACAAATTATGACAAATTGATGGCACTTTATTTATTTAATGTATTTATTTATTTTATGTAGAATGCCACTGTGACATGTTAGATTATTTAAATGCAGAGTATTGTGAGAATAAAATAGAGTACTTAAGGTATAGCACATCTCAACTATGATCGAATTGCAAATTCAAATTCAATGTTATGATTGATAGCAAATCTTTTTCACCCTTCCTCCCTCCTTCCATCTGTTTCTTGAGTACCTTCTTTAAAGATAACCACCACCTTTTTGTCACTGAAATCTTTAAAGAGCTTTGCATTTACCTTGTCCCCTATTTTATATATCAGCAGGCAGGTGCTTGGCAGTAATGTTGAGTGATCTGAGTAAAGAGAAATATTTATGTGTGTGTGCATGTTGAGTTTTTTAAATATTTTATTTTCTCTTTATTTTTGGGGTCTCCTTATATCAGGCCACTTGTGAGCAGTCCCTGCCAATCAGTCTGACAAGAACTTTAGAAAGAGAGGCACCGAAGTCAGTGCCACAAAGCAAGGTACAGTAAAATGGGTATATTGACAGGCAAACTGCTCTGTTTGTAATGGGGTTCCCCCCATGGTTTATGAAAATTGGCTTATGAATATGCATATCTTGGAGACGCTTTAGACAAAATACCTCATGTAACATATCAATTTTAAAGTTATAAGCTGTTGAGTGAATGTATCCTATTTTTGTGCCTGTATCATTCTTATACTGTATATGAAATTAGAAATATGAAGGTTGGAACTGATTATAATTCTAAAAGTGCTAATGAGAGCCATTACTGATACTATAGAAACTTAATGGCTCGCTGATCAAGCCAGCAACCTGTGAATGGTTTTATTCTTCTTCCAGTGATTGCTCATGTGCAACAGACCAGATATGACTTCCATCAGAAACAAAGACCCCAATGTCGCAGACCCCAACGCCAATGCCAACAACACTCCTCTGCAACCCACCCACCTGCAACCAAACAACAGATTTGAAAAATATGTCGAGAGCCAGAAAGCCACTCCACCACCACTTGTGCCCAGTCTCTCTCAATTCAACCACTCTCTACAGGCCTTTTTCCATCGATGGACCCAAATCACATCAGACAAATGGGTCCTGGAACTGATCCAATACGGTTATGCCATCCTTTTCACTTCCTTGCCTCCTACCCACCCTCCCACCCTGTCCCTCTTCAGGGACCCATCTCACAAAACCCTTCTTCAACAAGAGGTTTCACACCTTCTACAGCTGGGTGCCATAGAACAAATGCCACCAGAATTCCAAGGTTGAGGCTTCTATTCAACTTACTTCCTAACTCAGAAAAAAAGTGGAGGATGGTGACCTATATTGGATTTGAGGAGACTCCACAAGTACATTGCCTACCACCATTTCAAAATGGTGACCTTAGCAACAATCATCCCCGCGTTGGATATGGGGGACTGGCTTTTGGCTCTCGACCTCCAGGATGCCTACTTCCACATCATGGTCCATCCTGCTCACAGACATTTTTTATGGTTTACGGTGGGCACCCAACACTACTAGTACCGCGTGCTCCCCTTTGGCCTCTCAGCTGCCCCCAGCGTGTTTTCCAAAACTCTGGCGGTCGTAATGGCCTCACTTCGGCGTCAAGGGGTCATGATATTCCCATATTAGGACGACTGCCTCATAAAAGGGTCGTCCCTTCAGGAAACCAAAGCCCTGACCGACACCACTATGCACCTTCTGGTCAACCCGGGCTTTCATATAAACCACGCAAAATCTACTCTACTTCCAAACCAAAAATTGGAGTTTATAGGGGCCCTCATCAACACGGTAGCAGCAAAAGCTACTCTGCCCGAACACAGATTCAACACCATTCATGACCTTATCATGAGTGCGCAATCAGCTCCCACAATGACGGTACGCGAATGCCTCAAAATCCTCGGACATATGGCCTCTACGACATATGTCGTCAAGTTGGCCAGACTCCACATGAGGGGCCTACAGTCATGGTTGGCCACAACCTACAAGCCTTCCAGGCACCAACTCTCCAAAATAGTGTCTATTCCACCATGCATCCTCAATTCCCTTCATTGGTGGACAATTCCTCAAAACATGCTAGACGGCGTACCATTCCAGCATCCACCCCCCACGCTCACAATTATGACAGATGCCTCACTTACGGGTTGGGGAGCCCATTTAGGGAACATCACAAGGCAAATGGTCCTTCATGGAACAAACCTTTCATATCAACCTCCTTGAATTACGAGCAGTCAGATATGCATGCCAACACTTCGAACCGTACATAGCTCACATGTCCATTACCATCATGACAGACGACACCTCCTGCATGTACTACATCAACCGGCAGGGGCGTGCACGGTCCCCATCCCTTTGCATGGAAGCCATCAAGTTGTGGAACTGGTGCCTGGCACATCAGGTCACCCCAATAGCTTCTTACCTTCCTGGGGTACTCAGCGTCACAGCGGATGCCCTAAGCCGCACATTCTACGATCAACACGAATGGGAGATAGACAGACATGCTCTTTCTCCACTATTCTATCAGTGGGGCCAACCTGACACAGACCTCTTTGCCATGAAAAACAACAGGAAGTGCCGCCTCTACTGCTCCAGAACAGCCTTAGGGAGACACTCCCTCGGAGACGCCTTTTCCATCAGGTGGGACACTCCTCTCCTCTACGCCTTCCCTCCCTTTCCCCTCCTACACAAAGTCCTCAACAAGATCAGGACAGACCAAGCTCAGGTCATACTAGTGGCACCGGCATGGCCTAGACAGAGGTGGTATCCTTACCTTCACAAGATAGTGATGATGGACCCGTATCTCTTCCCACTCCATCACGACCTCCTGTCACAGAATTACGGGAGGACTCTCCATCCAGAACTCCACAAGCTTCATCTCCACGCCTGGCTCCTTCATGGCTCCAGGATGCCGAAAATACCTGTTCAGAGCCAGTGAAAGAGATACTGATCAACAGTAGAAGACAGTCCACCAGGAGAACATACCTATACAAATGGAATAGATTTTCTCACTGGTTTAATCGTTCGCACACAACACGTCCAGAGTCCACCCCCCTCCCTATTTTGTTGGACTACTTATTATCCCTGAAGCAGTCAGGCATCACTCTTAGCACCATCAAGGTCCACGCTGTTGCCATAGCAGCTTTTCATCATCCCACCGATCGGGTTTCCTTCCTCGCTAATCTGATAACAAAATGGTTCCTTAAGGGCCTGCAAAACACTTTCCCACCCGTCTGCCCTCTGGTCCCTGTCTGGGATCTGAACCACGTTCTAAAAAGCCTGACAAAGCCACCATTTGAGCCTCTAGCCACCTGCTCTTGGTCTCACCTTTCCATGAAGGAGTCCTTCCTGGTCGCGATTAACCTCCAGTAGGAGGGTGAGCGAACTCGCCGCCTTGATGGCTGAAGCCCCATACACGGTGTTCACAAAGGACAGAATGATACTCCGACCCCACCCGAAGTTCCTCCCTAAAGTCCCTTCTCCCTTCCACATCAACGAACCCATACACTTACCTGCCTTTTTTCCTAAGCTGCATGCCAATCCAGTTCAGGCCGCATGGCACACTCTCAACGTCTGTAGAGCACTGGAGTTTTATGTGGAACGAACCAGACCCTGGCGAGTCTCCCCTACGTTGTTTTTGTCCTACGCTGAATAAACCAAAGGACAAGCAGTTTCATCTCAGAGGATTTTGAAATGGATCACCTCCTGTATTCGAACATGTTATACATTATATGACACAGACTTACCATCACAGCTCATTCCACCAGAGCGATGTCTTCCACAACTGCCTTCCTTAGCAGCGTTCCTCTTCAAGACATCTGCAACACTACCACCTGGTCATCCGACCACACATTCGCGCAACATTACACTTTCTCCTCTTCGATTGCATCTACCATGGCGGTGGGACGCACAGCACTATCCACAGTGACTACCACATGGCTCCAAACCCACCTCCGCGAGCTGACAACTGCTCTGTAGTCACCCAGAGTGGAGCACCCCTGGGGACCACTCGAAGGAGAAGAAAGAGTTACTCACCTTGTGCAGTAACGGTGGTTCTTCGAGATGTGTCCCCGTGTGTGCTCCACTACCCTCCCTTCTTCCCCTGCTTTGGAGCCTTATGCTCCAACGGGTGGAGAAGGAATGGAAGAGCTGCGCTGCGCGCGCCTAATGGATTCCAACAACACAAGGGGTACTGTGGCGCGTGCATGGCACAGTGGAAACTGCTAGAAAAGTCTCTGGTCGCCGGCACAAGGACGCACGAGCACCCAGAGTGGAGCCACCCATGGGGACACATCTCGAAGAACCACCGTTACTGCACAAGGTGAGTAACTCTTTCTTCTCCTATGCCCACCTTGCCTAATTGAGCCACTGCCAGTCATCATCTACCCCTGCCACAGGGGTAAACTGCAGTCTGAAATGGCCACTCATCATTGGAAGGGGGCAGGCCTGCTGCTTTTGCCTATCTTGGCCGCCTCCCCGCAGCCCTAGCACTCTGAGACCTTGCCTAAGGCTCTGCAGCCTGTGAGTGAGGCCAGGCCAGAGCTTCCCCAGCCTTGCCTGCTTTTCCCCAGCACTGCTCTGTCCCAGGAAGCCTCCAGCTTCCCTCCTGCTCCCCAGCTAGAGCAAGAGTCTTGCCCTTCCACACTCCTGGAGCCCTTATTTATACAGTGCACAGCTGGGCCCTAATGGGCAATACCTGTCTCAGCTGTGGGCTTTGCATTCAGCCCTCTCCCAGGGCTGAGCTTTACCCTTAAAAAGCCAGTGCAGGGCAGACACCCCGTCACAGGGCTTTTATAAGGAAAAGGTGCAACTCTGTCAGCTCCTGGCTTTTCTGACACTTTCATGTCAACCAGGTCATTTTTCTGCCCATGGAGGTCAGGTGCATTTACATTTTTACATTGAATGCACTAAGTTGTTTTGTAAATCACCACAATTCTTTATTGCAATAGCAAAATGGATGAGGGGACTTCCCATCTTGTCCCAGTGTCTCTCTTCCTGGATCACGTCCTGCATCAGGACCTGCTCAGAGTCCCAGCTCTGACCCTAACCGTTTACTCCACAAGGGTGCAGGCTTCCTTGCTGGCATTCCTTGTGCAAGTCCCCGTTCAGGACATTTGCAGAGCAGTGATGTGGTTCTCCATACACACATTCATGACACACTGCACCATCACGCAGCAAGCCTGGGATGCTGCAGCGTTTGGGAGGGTAGTTCTCCAGAGAGCTGCGCATTGATCTTCCTCCAGGTAAACTGCTTGCATGTCACCTATTGGAGCGCTGTGAGCAGGCAGCACAGGACATCCTGTCAATGCCAGTGCCACCCATGCCTATAGCTGTGGGACCACGCCATAAAGGAAGGCCAGCTATGGTACTGCCCCAGTCTCCATAGAGGCATCGTTCTTCTTGGGTGATGGCTCTTGACAATAGCTGCAGGGTCTGCAGCCCAGCCTGGTCCCTTGCTAGGGGAAAAACTTTACAATGATTGTGCACACAGCACATGCACCACCTTTTGGACTGGACATGTGCAATAAATTTCGAAGAACATTTACCAAAGGTAAGTAATCATGTTTTTCCAGAAATCCCAAACTGTGGTTGGTCCTGCAAAGGCATGTGGCCAGGCCACCTGATGCTGAAACCCATTTTGGAACTTGAACTGAAACCAAAGAATTCTCACCTTAGGCAAATGATAGGGACAGTCGCCAGAAGCCAGGAAACCTCCCTTCCCCCCACTTACCTAAGATGCCTGCTGGAAACATCTAAGATTGAACAGGGGGGAGCATCAGGGCCAAGCTAGGTGGCTGCTTAGCTTATGAAAGAGATTATTAGAATAATTGTTTAGGGTAAGACATGGCCAACACCGCAGCATGCACCACTGCAACCACCATTGTCATGCGTAGGGCTTCACGGCTCCAGGCATCCTGTGTACCCAAGGGGCTACAGCACAAAATCGACCTCCATTCGATAAAACTAACCTTTTTGCTGCAAAAACAGATGGAAGTCTTAGACTCTATGAAGGACTCCCGAACAACACAAAGAACTTTTGGCATGTACACACCAGCTAATAAGAAGTTCAGATACAACACCTATCCAAGAGCTATGGAGCAGTACAGGCAGCAACCTCGGTACAATTTTAGACAAAAACACAGAGCTCAACAGCGCAGACCTCAGCACCAACAGCAACCCACAATGTCCCAGCCTTCATCATCTAAGCAGCAAATTGGAAGGTTTGGTTAGGAGCCAAAGAGACACCCCTGCTATGGCCACATCACCAACTGGACAACTACAGTTCAGTCACTGCCTCCGGACCTTTTTACACCAGTGGGCACAAATAACATTAGATAGATGGGTACTAGAGCTCATCAAAGTGGGCTTACTCCATCCCCTTCATCGCTATTCCCCCTACCCATCCCCCCCCCCATGTCCCTCTTCAGGGACCCCTGTCACGACATCCTCCTCCAATAGGAGGTCCAACACCTTCTGCATATAGGAGCGATAGAGCCAGTGCCAACAGCCTTTCAAGGAAGGGGATTCTATTTAACATACTTCCTGAACCAAAAGAAAACTGGTAGGTGGAGACCCATTTTAGATCTAAGGAGGCTCAACAAATACGTAACATACAGAAGGTTCAAGATGGTAACATTAGCCACAATTATTCCAGCCTTGGATCAGGGAGATTAGCTCTCAGCTCTCGACCTTTGGGACACATACTTCCACATAACGATACATCCTGCTCACAAACATTTCCTACACTTTATGGTGGGAGACCAATGCGACCAATATTGAGTTCCCCCATTTGGCTTTTCAACAGCCCCCCAGAGTTTTCTCCAAGACTCAGGCAGTTGTTATGGCACACCTACGACACCAAGGCATAATAATATTTCCATACCTTGACAACTGCCTAAGAAAGGGCATATCGTTTCAAGAAGCACTGACCATGGTCAATATGACCATCAACCTCCTACTCGAACTTGGCTTTCACATAAAGTACCAAAAATTTACACTCCAACCCCCTCAAACTCTGGAGTTCATAGGGGCACGCTTCAATACCATTTCAGCCAGGACAGCGTTACCAAAGCACAGATTCAAAGCCCTTCAGAACCTCATAGTGGCAGCATGTGCAACCCCAACAACAGCAGTGCGCAAATGCCTCAAAATTCTGGGCTACATGGCTGCAACCACCTGTGTGGTGCGATTGGCCAGACTACACAAGAGGTGCCTCCAGTGTTGGCTAGCTACTCTCTATATTCCCTCCAGAGACCCCCTCTCCAAAACCATCACTATTCCACCACATGTCCTCAACTCTCTGGACTGGTGGACGGAACCAACCAACATACTACAGGGGGTATCCTTTCAACAACTAACCACCACGGTTACCATCACTACAGATCCATCCCACTTGGGACCCCACACTGTACCAAGGCAAATGGTGGTTCAGCAAACAAACATTACACATCAACCTGCTAGGACTCAGGGCAGTCCATTATGCATGCTGTCATTTCCTACAGTACATATCTCACAAGACAACCAATGTCATGACAGACAATATCATGTACATGTATTATATCAACTGGCAGGGTGGGGCCCAGTCTACTTCCCTGCATATGGAAGCATTGAGACTATGGAACTGGTGCATTACACACCACATCACCCCCCAGCCACCTACCTCCCAGGGGTACTCAATGTGACAGCAGACTCCCTCAGCCGTATCTTCCCAGACCATCATGAATGGGAAATAGGCTCTTGAGCCCTCAATGAAGTATTCCTCAAATGGGGACAGCCACACCTAGATCTATTCACAACCCGAGCCAATAAAAAATGCCATCTATTCTGCTCCAGAGCAGCCCAGGGAAAGGAATCTGTAGAAGACACTTTCTGCTGAAATGGGACACAACCCTCCTATACGCGTTCCCACTGTTTCCTTTAATGCACAGAATTATCATGAAAATCAGGCAAGAATGCGCTCTTGTGGCCTTGATTGCCTCAACCATGCTGGTGCAAACTTGGTTCCCTTACTTGCACAGATTAGTGATAGAGCATGTGCGGCGCAGCAGAGCACTGCTAGAAAAATCTCCGGGCACCGGCGTAAGAACGCACCAGAGTGAAGCACCCACAGGGACGCACATCTCAAAGAAACCTCGCTACTGCACAGGGAGAGTAACTCTCTTTTTTTCTCCAACGCAGTCTTCAGCAACTCCTAATTTTAACATGATTACTGTGTTCTGGTGGGTGGGAATGCAATACATTGATAACAATCATAGTGAGGTTAACACTTTTGTGGATATGGTGGGAAACATACAGAATTTTTAAGGCATCTCCCAAAGCAAAATCCTGCCTTTAAAAAAATCAGTCCTCAGTAACTACAAATAACTTCTCATGTACGCAATAGCTTTGCCTCCCTTGGGCTGACCTTTGAACACAGCAGAGAGTTTCTGATTTTTGTTTAGGAGTATAGTAACCCACACAAATTTGCCATGTAGTGTTAGCATTGCCCTGTTTGTGAGGAATTAAGGATACATTTGGGATTGCAGCAAATACTGACCCTAACAGAGTGCAACAGCAGACTCCAGCAACGTGGCTCTTATGAGCTGGAGGCAGGGCTCCTTGCAGAGAGGGGGATGGGACAGACATAAATAGGCAGGACTTCAGGCCAGAACCATAAACCTATTAACCCCAACACAAGGAGGCAAAGGTTGCTAGTGCTGACTGTATTAGGGCAGCCATGTGAGGGCCCTGCTGCTGTAGAGCTTGCAATGGGAGGATTCTGTCCTCCTGACTGTCACAGGATTGTCTATGCACAGGGTTGCCAGACGGTTTAACAAAAAAATACTAAACACCCCGCCCCCCCAAAAAAACACTGGGGAAAAAATTCTGTTGAGCCAAAAAAAGGGGGGGGGAGGAGACCAAAGTTGTTGATCAAAAAAAGGGGTGGTGGTGCTGTGCCTATAAATGGCCCCATGCTCCTCACTCACCTCCCCCCCCAGATGCAGCAGGGGAAAATTGTCCCCGCCGGGCTTCCGTCCTAAGGAAACAGGAAATACCGGACATGTGAACATTTCACATGTCTGGTATTTTCTGTTTTTTTTTTTTTTTTCTGGATGGGTGACCTGAATAATGGACAGTCCAGGTGAAAACCGGACACCTGGCAACCCTATCTATGCAACCTGTGCTGGGGTATGACCCAGGCTGAAGAATATCCTTGGTGAATGTGGAAAGAGTCGAAGGGTGAGGGATTGGGGAAGGGAAACTTGTCTACATTTTTAACCTCACAGATTCATGACATTTACCCTTACTAGCTTTCACTGTATAGCCCTTTGTCAGGCCAGTGTGTAGAACAGGAGTGGGGAACCTCTGGCCCATGGGCCGGATCCGGGCTCCTGCTTAATTTCGTCCTGTCCAGGCAAGTCTCTATGCTGCATGCTGGAAGCCCTGAACCTCAGCATCCATCTTCTCCCCCCATGGGGCTGAAGCTGCAAGCACTGGCTCCTGGCGATCCGGGAAGCTATGCAGGCTTGATGTTAAAATCAAGGGTAGAAATTCCCTAGGATAGCTATGGCTGTTGTTCTCAACACAAGGAAGGTGAAGGTTAGACATTTACTTCTTGGTTTCTGATCTACTGTGTTACAGGGCGTCTTGATATCGATCAGAGAGTTTTCTGCTATGTGAGAACATTTCTAACATTTCTTTGTTGTTGCTGTGAGGGAGGAATGATAGTTACATGACCTGATTTTTTTCCCGGATTCTGCAGGGAATGTTGCATTTGCTGTGCCAGTGTAAAAATCACTAGCTGAGCCTCTGGCTCCGTGGCTGCAGTTTGGTAAACAACAAACTCAAATCCTCACTGAAAATAGATGTGTGTCGGGAGGGAAGGGGAAGGGAAGGAGGGGACACTGAACCGTAGTCTATTGAGTCCTGCTGCTGTGCCAAGGTGGGGCCATTATGGGCAATACCATCCACCCTGTGGGCTGATGGGAGAGCACTATGTCACTTTGTGG
Source organism: Rafetus swinhoei (assembly GCA_019425775.1). Lineage (NCBI taxonomy): Eukaryota > Metazoa > Chordata > Testudines > Trionychidae > Rafetus > Rafetus swinhoei. The sequence goes on from CM033449.1 coordinate 121,411,793, forward strand.
TTCCTCATTCCTGGACATGACTAGGGTATGAACAAATGGCCAGTGGTGCTGGTGATTCACTCTGTTGCAAGAGTTCACTCATCTGCATGCCTCACCAATCTATGCTGAACCTCCTGAGAAGTTCATTTTTCACTGTTCATTTTTTGATGCAGTATCCAGGGTCCTTATCATTGTCATTATGGTATTTTTTTCATAGACTCACTTAAAAACTGTAGTACCAGATAATTGGCATTGTCTTTCAGTCATTCATCTGGATGAAAGAGGTTCTAGTTGCAGAATAATCTTATTCAATTAAAGGGAGTTGCTCCAGTTTTATATGGGTGTAAATGAAAACAGAATTTGGGCCAAAAAGGATGTAAAAAATGCAGTGAAGTTAGGATAAAAGTACATTGCTCCTATTTGTGTGTTATGTTGTGGGGCAAATAACCACATTAATATGGCGTTATGCTACAAAGTTGTCATGTTGCTAAGTTGCAAATAGTATTAAATAGAGAATGAAGCATTCCTTTTCATCTCTGTGTGTAACTGATGTGTTGTAATTGTGCAATGAAAATCCTAGCTTTAAATGTGGTCCTTCAAGCATAATTGTTCCTCAGAGTTTGTATGTGATACACAGCACCACCCAGCAGTGGTATTACACAGGTTGGACCTCCCTGGTCCAGAACCTTTGGGACGTGGCTGGTCCTGAAAAAGGTAATTTGCCGGACCAGGGAGGTCCCCTGCCACTGGCCCCCCCAGCCTGCTGCCCCTCCTTGCCGCTGGCTCCTTTTTCACCTCAGCTGGCTCCTCATTCTCTGTCCTAGCTAGAATATCAGCCCCAGCCAGGCTGCCACTGAGCTCCTGGCCCCAAGGCTCTCTGATCTGGAAACATCCATGATCCAAAGAAAGGCCACAGCCAGTGTTATGGACAGTCACCTCCTACCACACTTCACATGCCCTTGCTTTAACATGTGTGTCACTTCAGTAACACCGGTGGGGAAAAACTATGGAGATTGAAACCAGAGGAATCTGGCAACCCTGCACATGGGCAACTGTAAACAAAATTTTTCATGGGCCACGCATTGGCTTCATTGGCAACAGAAAAGTTTTGGCAACAGAACAATATAAATCCCTTTTCTCCCCAAGTAACGGTTGTTCCATGTGTAATTACTTCCATAGGAAGTGACTTCTATGGGCCCTGGGCCCCAGGAATATTCCTGGCCTGGGTCTGGCTCCACCACAGTTTGGGGCCGAATCTCTCCCTTGGTCCTGCCTGCCACTCCTGCATGCACCCCCCTTCTATGTCCTATGGCTCGCCGGCTGATATAAAAATGTCTTGGGGACTCCCACCACAGGCAGAGCAGCAGGGCTAAAGCGGCTGCCAACATGTGCAAACCTGCATTCTTCTGGGGGGTGTCTCTGCATGCTGCCCCGAGTGCCCCTGCATCAAATAGGAAGCTGTGGGGGAAATGCCTATGGATAGCAGTGCATGGAGACTCCCCTGGCCCACCCCTGCCTAGAAGCCACTGACAGAGGTGGTTGTCCCAGGTACCAGGGGCTGCACCCATTGCACCCCACCTCCTCCCAGAGCCTTCGCCCCTCACCCCATCCTGCACCGCCATCTACCCCTGCCCAGTGCCTGTACCCGGCACCCAAACTCCATCTCAGAGTCTGCACTCCACACCCCTCCCAAACTTAAATACAGTCCCAGAGCCTGACCCCTCACCCGCTCTTGCACCCAAACTCCCTCCCAGAGCCTGTACCTCCTCTTGCACCCCAATCTCCTGCATCCCATACTGCTACCCCAGCCCAGAGCCTGTACTCAGCACCCAAACTCTCTCCAAGAGCCCGCCCAAAGCCCCCACCCAAACTCCATCTCAAAGGCTTAGGCAGGTGTGTATGGGGGGAGGGACTTTGGGTGGGAAAGAGTGCAGGATCTAGGCATTCTGGGACCACCAAAATGTCTTCAAACCTGGTACCCCTGATTAATTCAAGGAAATTCATCCAGTCCTTCCTTTTTACACCTAATTCCTACAAGACTTCTATAGCTCTCCTAAAGAACTACTACAACTTAAAAAACAACAATAGTCCTGTAGTACCTTAGAGACTAACAAAAGTATATAACTAGTATCATGAGCTTTCCTGGGCACAACCCATTCCATTTGTCATCTGAAAAAGTGGGTTGTGCCTACAAAAGCTCATGATACTATTTATATATTTTTGTTAGTCTCTAAGGTGCTACAGGATCATTGTTGGTTTTGGTTTTGGTTTTAAGCTACAGACTAACACAGCTACCTCTCTTCTAAAGAACTAATATTTTTCTTGTGTTGTAAACTTTTTTTCTTTGGAGACCTGTTTATGCTTCCTATACTTTCAGGGTCAAAGTCCGTCTGTCTGTCTGTCTCTCTCTGTGTATGTCAGTGAGAGTCATGCATGAATGTATGAGTGCGGGATTCATCACTGAGAGATTTTTCCAAAAATTAAACCTTGCTATTTTTGAGCATCCTTGTAAATATATTTATTCTGGAGAGCAATCACACAGTATGTTTTGACATTAACTTTAATGTTTAAAAATATGAGCAGTCATAACAGTTTTTAATTCCATTGCTACTACTTCCTATCTTTTACAGTCTATTTTTCCTTTTGATCTCAAGAAAAAATAATTAATTTGTCTTTTAGTCATCTATGATATTCTATCATCATGTAGGAAGTAACTTTCCGGTGACTGCAATTCCCATCCTTTGGTTAATTTCATTGACGCTCTTATGTTATCAGCTAATACAATTAAAAAATGTAAAGACTGAAAAGATGTATTCATCTAGTAAAAGATTTGGTTCATATGTATTTTATACACGTCTTGCAGCCTGCCATCCTTTGTTATGTATACACTATTCTAACATGTATTTCTGTTACCAATTAGCTGGAAAGGCTGCCTTGCTCATCTTTCATTTTCATTTTGTTCTTTCTTTTCTTCTCTAGATTGCAAAGTCCACGAGGGAAGGATTTATACAGGAATGCCTCTTGCCACAGCCTGAGTTGTCATCTGGATTTCCTCAGGTCAGCCTCCGATTAACTGACAGCAGTGCATGTTTGCAGGAGATGGATTTAGCAGATGAAATCTCTTTCATTAACAGTGCTGCATTCTTCTGCAGGTTAGTGTTCCTTTCTTTTCATAAAATACATTGGTGAATGTGTTTCTATTCAGAGTATTAATATAGAGCCAGGACATAAAACTGGTGTGTAGCTTTGTTAGGAATATTGTAAATGATGCTGATGCTCATATTTTAATCTTAAAGCAGCCAGCACCTTTCACGTTATATAGGGCCTGCGTCATATTCCCATCCGCATGGAATAGAGCATTATGCTGCATGCCTATTAAGCAAGGGGACCATGATCCCCCCAGATTCCAGAATGCCCTAACACTCTTAGAAATGGAATTTAAGAAATCCATGATTCAAGACTAATGTATTTCCAAGATGCTAGCTGTGAACTGTGGAAAATATTCAAATACTGTATACTCTTATGAACAGGATACATCTCTAAGCTATTTTTATGTCTTCAATTTTATGTTTCCTGGGCCGGAGGTGGAGGGGAAGGGGACTCTTTAACTATTTCTGGTATGAGCCAGTGATGAGGGAAGAAGGGTATCTTAAAATACTTCAGAAATAAAATTTCTGAGCCAAACTGTAATAAAAGTGCATCGATTCATTTTTGCTTTTTTCAGTTTATTATATTAAGTTTAATATTGCATGGAAACAAATTTCACAAACTGGTAGAACTTAATCCTGTGAGGGCCAGGGGAGTTGCGGGGGGCTTGAGGCTGAGCCATGAGTGGAAAGGCCTGTGGCAGGGAGAGCCGCGCAGTGAGGTGCTGCTCTCAGGCCAGCTTCCTGCCACAAGGCTTGTCCAGGGTGCCTGCAGCTTTAAGAGGGGCCAGGAGACAGGAACTACAGAGTCCTGATTAATTTGGATGGAGTGTCCACCAGGGCACCTGGAGGCCTCTTCTTTCGAAAAAAAAACCCCCTCCTCCTTGGCTTCTTCCTTATAGAGAGAGGATTACCAATGCTGGAAAAACCCCTATGTTCTTTCAGTTTACTTTTGGAGGAACATGATTGCAGTGTGGACGAAACTGAGGTTTTATCGGAAAAACGGCCGTTTTTCTGACAAAACTTTATAATGTAGACATACCCCCAGTCTTTTTAATCTCTCCTCAGATAGAGCTGTTCCACATCCTTGGTCATTTTTCTTGACTTCTTCTGTACTTTTTTTCAATTATAATATACTTGTGTTGAGAGATAGTACTGGTTGCTCTATGCAGTATTCAAGATGTAGCTGTACTGTGGATTTACATAGTAGCAATATGATATTTTATCTTATTATCTATCCCTTTTCCTAATAATTGCTAATATTCTTAGCTCTTTGTATTGCCACTATTCATTGAGCAGATGTTTTCAGAAAACTATCCTCCATGGCTGTAAGGTCTCTTTCTTGAGTGTCAGTTTAGACTCGCTCATTTTGTATGTATAGTTTGGATTATGTTTTCCAAATGTGTATTACTTTGCACTTATGAACATTGAATTTCTCCCATCGTGTTGCCCAATCATCCAGTTTTGTGAGATCCTTTTGGAATTCTTCGCAGGTTGCTTTGGACTTAAATATCTTCAGTAATTTATCAGAGGAGTACTGTGTTAGTCTGAATCTGCAAAACCGGCAAGGGGTGCTGTGGCACCTTATAGACTAACCGAAGTGTTGGAGCATAAGCTTTCTTGGGCAAAGACCCACTTCGTCAGATGCATGTAGTGGAAATTTCCAGAGGCAGGTATAAATATGCAGGCCAGAATCAGGCTAGAGGTGACAAGGTGGATCCAAATAGGGAGGATGAGGCCCACTTCTAGTAGCTGATCTGGAGGTATAAATACCAAGAGAGGAGAAGCTGCTTTTGTAGTTAGCTTGCCATTCACAGTCTTTGTTTAATCCTGAGTTGATTGTGTCAAACTTGAAGATGAACTGTAGCTCAGCAGTTTCTCTTTGAAGTCTGGTCCTGAAGTTTTTTTGCTGCAGGATGGCTACCTTTAGATCTGCAATTGTGTGTCTTATGATGGTGTTGCTGGTGTATATATGTGGGCAGAGTTACAGCCAAGCACTGAGGTACAACTGCATATGCTCCAACCCCTCAGACAGAGACCTACACCTACAAGATCTTCAACAAGCATTCTGTAAACTACGATACCCACACGAGGAAGTGAGGAGACAGATTAACAGAGCCAGATGTGTACCAAGAAGCCTCCTGCTACGGGACAAGCCCAAGAAAGAAACCAACAGAACACCACTGGCCATCACCTACAGTTCTCAGCTAAAACCTCTCCAACGCATCATTAGTGATCTACAACCCATCCTGGACAATGATCCTTCACTTTCACAGGCCTTGGGAGGCAGGCCAGTCCTCGCCCACAGACAACCCGCCAACCTGAAGCATATTCTCACCAGCAACTATACACCCGCACCATAATAACTCTAACTCAGGAACCAATCCATGCAACAAACCTCGGTGCCAACTCTGCCCACATATATACACCAGCAACACCATCACAGGACCTAACCAGATCAGCCATACCATGTCACTGGTTCATTCTCCTGCACATCTACTAACGTAATATATGCCATCATGTGCCAACAATGTCCTCTGCTATATACATCGCCAAACTGGACAGTCCCTATGTAAAAGAATAAATGGACACAAATCAGATATTAGGAATGGCAATATACAAAACCTGTAGGGGAACACTTCAGTCTCCTGGACACACAATTGCAGATCTAAAGGTAGCCATCCTGCAGCAAAAACTTCAGGACCAGACTTCAAAGAGAAACTGCTGAGCTACAGTTCATCTTCAAGTTTGACACAATCAACTCAGGATTAAACAAAGACTGTGAATGGCTAGCTAACTACAAAAGCAGCTTCTCCTCTCTTGGTATTCACACCTCCAGATCAGCTACTAGAAGTGGGCCTCATCCTCCCTGATTGGATCCACCTCGTCATCTCTAGCCTTATTCTGGCCTGCATATTTATACCTGCCTCTGGAAATTTCCACTACATGCATCTGACGAAGTGGGTCTTTGCCCACGAAAGCTTATGCTCCAACACTTCGGTTTGAGTAATTTAGTATCTTATACAAATGTTGCCATCTCACTGTTCACCCTCTTTTCCCAAATCATTTATAAATATTTTGCACAGCATAGGTCCCAGTACAGATCCTTGGTGACCCCACAGTTTACCTCTGTTCTTTGTTTCCTATTTTTAACCAATAACTGATCCACAAGAGGACCCTCTCTCTTATCACAACACTGCTTACTTTGCTTAAGAGCCTTTGGTGTTGGACCTTTCCCAAAGGCTCTCCATTGATCATCCTTATCCACATACTTCTTGACTGTCTCAAAGAATTCTAATACATTGGTGAGGCATGATAACCATTTATAAGTTTAAATGTGCAAAGTATTATTTGCAGTCAAGGTATATTACAAAGCATAAAATATGTATTTTACCTTTTCTGAATTCCCTGTCTTATACTATATGTTGATTGTTGATACATATTTTGAGGTTTACATATTTCGGTGTGTATAAAAAGAGATAATGTCTTTCCAAAATAGGTGGAGTACTGTTTGTACCAGCAATTTGTGCTAGTCCCTAATGTGTATGTTCTCTCAAGAATTATATCACCTTTAAACTATGTGCTAAGGGCAAACGGCTTCGCATACAATAGCAGAAAAACACAACTTTAAACCAGGCCCTGTGGAAGAAGGGGTAAAGTGAATGAAAATGTGCATGCACACACATTTTCCTGGGACTTCTCCCATTTTTGTAATTGTGCAGGGTGTCAGAGCTCTGCCAGGTAGAAAAGAGGAACATACATTTGCTCTTATTCAGCAAAGCATACGCTTAACTTTAAGCACTGGTCCCATTAACTTCATTGGGACTAATTTTTCACATAAAGTTATTCATGGTTTAACTGTTTTGGATTGAGGCTCAAATGGATTATTTTTTGTTTCAGAAACCGGGTGTGTGATGCTTATTCAGTAACCAATCACAAAAGAGGAAAGGCCTCCTTCTGCCAAAGTCTCTAACATAAAAGTTGAAGTAATGTGTGAACTAATAGAAAGGGCAAGGCTTTCTACAGCCCAAAGGAAAGAATGAAAAATGCTTCCCCAGCCAAAGCCCAGAGTGGGATGTGTTGTGTTGAGTAGAGGTCCTTTCCAGATGTGTCTGTTCCTGCAGACTACCAGAAGTTTGTTATCTATAGACCTGTTAGCATCACTATCATAACTCCCCTGCCAATTAATAAGACTTCGCTGCATAACGCTCATAGCCATTGCATATTAGGGCTGCATCCATTCTTGATCCTGGCAGTATTTTAAAGGTCAAGACTAACACCCTACTTGATAGACACAGTCGTTACACACAGGTTTATCTGGAGAAGAAGCATTTTTCCTAGTACCTGCCTTTATCGTCAATTTACATATTCAGGTGGTGGGGGAAAAAATCTGCAGGGAAATTTAAAGAAAAATTACTTGAAGATTCCTGCACCTTGAATATTACAGTAACAAGTCTGAAGTCATAAAGTATAAACTGGCTTTTGGAGTGCTTTCCCTCCATTCTCTCTGTGTGGCATAGATCATAAACTTTTGTTTATGGCAGCAGTCTCAGCTGCCATGGGATTTGACAGCAGAGCTACCCTGTGGTAGCTTTCTACTTTTGAATGTTTTCAAAGGAAAGCTTTGTTTATGCTGACATTTCTTTCACCAAGTAACTTATATGGTCTCTTGTTCTAATTTCTGTCAGTTCATTGGTCCCATGCTCATATGTCGTTAAAACAGGGTGTGGGGGTGTGTACATTGCCGCACCCTATTCTTAAGGACAATGTTTGTGTCTTTGAGCTGTAAACTGTGGAGGTGTCAGTAGGTATAGCTATACACTTGAAAATATGTACATAATATAAACATTTCCCTTTTCTTTTCCTTCTTTGTGGCAACTCTACTATAAAAGCAACACAAGCAAAAACTTATCATTGTTCTGTGGCATGTGATAAGAACTTGATTACATATTGCACAAATCACATAGAGCTTTTTTTATTGTTACGTTTATCTAGGCATTACATTTGGTACATATTTATTACTCAAACTAACAACTTCTCTTATCACTTTGGAGCTTCTATAACAGGTTTACATAAGGGAGCAGAGCCAAACAACAATTCCCACCCTGCAAGGTCCCCTGAATCTTGGAGAAAATTGCTGATTTCTCAACAACAGAGCAAAGATTTAGGCCTGGTGAGGTTGATAATAGAGAGTGTAAGTTTTCTGGAACAAGGAATATCTTCCTATATGTCTGAATAGTGTCTAGCACCTTTGTGGGGCTCTATTATTACCTTTAATAAAAATGTCTTAGTGAGGCAAATTTTTTTCATTTAATTGAGATTTGTTTTCTCTGTGCTTTAGGCTCTATTGAGTTAGTTTGTCAAAGCTAACTCACTTAATTTTGAGAGTACATTTGTCTCCACCCTCATATGCAATCAATTCCCTTCTTTGTTGTATTGAGAGACGCTGGCAGTATGAGCAGTTACATAATGAGTTTTCAAGAACTGCATTCTCCCAGAACAAAAGCAACAAAGACTCTTGTGATTTATGTTTTTTTCATTTTAGGTGATTGTGATCTAGGAGTTGAGTGTGGTCAGAACTTTCCATTTTGTCCCTTGTCCAGGTCATACTGTCAATTAAAATAACATGTGAACACATTATTTTCCACTCATAAAACACCTGGTTTGATTGCAAAAAAACCCCCCCTATGCCCTGTCTTCATCAGCCCAGGGCAGGTAAATTGCTACCTCTTGGGCTTAAGCTCTGTACACTAGACTCAAAGCACCTTACTATTAATCCACATAGGCATTGACACTTTCTTGTTTCTAGCATTTTTTTTTCCTCTTTGCCTAGAATTTCTCTGGTGGCATAGTGGTGGCAGGAGAGCTGAAGAGCATTCTAAGGGCTTGTCTACACCAGGGTTCCCTCTAAGTCAGTGTTTCTCAAACTGTGCTCCGAGGAGCCCCAGGGCTCCGCGAGACATCTCCAGGGGCTCCGCGAGACATCTCCAGGGGCTCCGCGAGGTTGACAAACTGGAAGCATCGATAGGTACAACACATACAATCCGTGGACCGCTGGGGCTCCGCATAAGTACAACACATACAATCAGTGGACCGCTGGGGCTCCGCATCAATTTTTACGCATGTAAAGGGCTCCGGAGCCCAAAAAGTTTGAGAACCGCTACTCTAAGCTATCTGGCTGAGCAGCTGCTTAATAAGTCCTGTGCAGCAGGTCAGGCTACCATGCACGGAGCTGCCATGGCCGGGGAGAGGCCCCTCTTCCCTGGCTGTGGAAGCTCCCTGCTGGGTTCAGAAGAATGTGCCTCTCCGCTGTCCCCAGCACAGAGCTGCTGCAGCCTGGGGAGACGTGTGCTCCTTTGGTCCCAGCAGCGTATCTCATGATTTCTATACTTCCTTAGTTTATTTTAGGATCAAGTAGGGATGGATTCAGAAACCTGTGATTTTTAGTGAATTCTATTACTCTTCGAAATTATCTAATCCTAATTTGAATGAAAAGTTGTACATGTAGAGAAAGGTCTAACACTAGCTGTATGTGAGAAACTACATTTGATTGACTGATCTTTTTAGTGGCTGTCTGGGGAAAAAGAGTCATCTTCAATTTTATGTGCAAAGTGATTTCCTTTCCTTTTTTGGAAACTATTCTGGGGGCTCAAGGACTATAAGGGTGCGTCTACAGTTGGCCTGTGCTAGCTAACTTGGGCTATGAGACTGTTTATTTGCAGTTGTAGATTTCCAGGTTCTGACTGGAGCCTGGGCTCTAGGACCATGTGAAGTGGGAGGTTCCCAGAGCTTAGGCGCAGCCCAAGTCTACCCTGAAGTGAAACAGTCCCTCAGTTGGATCTCTGGGAGCCTGAGTTGGCTGGCACAGACCAGCTGCAGATTGCTGTTTGCAGTGTAGATATAGCCTCAGCAGCCCTGTAGTGGGTCGGAGTGGCAGCCCACTGATCCGGAAGGGGGGAGGCACCCCTCCCAGAGCCTTGGTGGGCTGCACCTGGCCCTAATGATCCACCTGGCCAGAAGCCAGGGGGCGGGATCAGAGAGATAAAAGGCCTGCCAGCAAGACCAGTGAGGGCCCGGCCGCTAAAGGAGCCAGAAGCCTCCCCCTGTGCACCCAGGAGAAGAGCTGGATCCAGGAGAGGTGGAGAACTGGCTTGGGCTGCCGGGGCCCCTACTGGATGGGAACCAGGAGGGATTGCTTACCGCACCAGGGTTTCTGGAGAAGCTGCAAGCTGCTGTGGACTACACTGGACCACCTGGACCCCAGCTGGATCTGTAACCTTCTGACTCCCTGAGAGACCTACCAGACACCCAGGTACACGCTGAGGGGGAGAAGGGAAGTGGCCCAGGGAACAGCACTGACAATTAGACGCCTGGGTCAACGTGTTTGGGGCTGGAGCCCCTGCTGACCCAGCAGGAGTTGGTACTGCCGCTTCTAGGGCCCTGGGCTGGGACGCAGTGGAGTGGGCTGGCCTGCGTCCCCTCTGCCACCCACCTACTGGGTAGCAGTCTCCCCCTCTCTACCACTGCAGTTGAGCTGCCTGCACCTCCTGAGCAAGGAGACAAATGCTAGTCTAAACTGTCAAACTGTTTTCTTTACCGCCCCGCCCTGAACCAAGGCTGGGCTTTTCCAGACTGTTTGCCTGCCGCCCTGCCCTGACCAAAGGCTGTGCTCCTCAAACTCTTTCCTTTGCCGCCCTGCCCTGAACCAAGGCCAGGCTTTGAACTATTGCCTTTGTTGCCCCACCCTGAATTAAGGCTGGGCTTCAGACTGTTATTTTGCTGGCCTGCCCCGAACCCAGGCCTGGCCTTAGACTGTTTATTTTGTTGCCCTGCCCTGAGCCAAGGCCCAGCTTCTTATTGTTTACTTTACCACCCCATCCTGAGGTAAGGGTGTGGGGGACTCCGCATTGATTGGATGGCCACCCCACCCGAATCAAGGCTCGGGTTGGAGTATTTGTTGTCACCTGCCCGGGGCAAGGGCGCGGCGGGAGACAAGAACCACTGCTAATTTCCCCCAGAGACTAAACTAGGCATAGTGGATTGGAGTGGCTGCCCACTGACCCCAAAAGGGAGGAGCCCCTCCCAGAGCCAAACGGCTTACAAGCCCCAACAAACACATGCCATTCCAAGAATGATTCTTTATCCCACTTCAGGCATAAAGAGGAATCTGAAATTAAACTCCTTCCAGAGCTCAGGCCTGAATAGGATGATGTTTTTGAGCTTTTCTCTGATGGACTTTTCATATAACTTATTCTGATATCTGAAGAGTCAGATGGAGTTGTCCATGCTACATTTCGCCTTAAGCAAATTGGACTACACTCCTCCTTGAAGAGTTTGGAGGCCTTTTCAAGCATGAGATACCAATGGGCTCTTGCATAGAAGAACAGGCAGCAGTCAGTGGTTGTGAAGTTTCAGCTTATCCGTCTTTCAAATCTCATTTGATTCTTAGCCCTAACACCTAGCTGTCCATTTCTACACCTCCCTAGCAGCTCATTATAAACTGGTCGAATTGACAGTTTGAGCACCAGGCATTGAAACCAGGATGTTTAATTCTCGAGAATCAGTGGATCCTTTTCTCTTTTATTCTTGGTGTTTTCCCTAATGTGCTGGTTACATTGTTCAGCACTCAAGATGAATGTAGCAGGATTAGTCATGAATATACCAGCTATTCTTGCACTTGAAGTTGTGTGATTTTTCTTCATGTTGTGCTTTCCACAGAGTATCTTCCTTGGCCATCTCAAGTAAAGGTCACCAGTTCAGCTGCAAAAAAAAAATTTGAAGTTGAATGTTGTGTTGGGTGCAGTGTTTGCTGAAGGAGCTCAGTTGTGATTTGTCGATGTCTAGTGAGGAGGGGTTAGAAAGGAAGGCTTATCTGTTGGTGCTCCTGCCATTTTACTTGTATCTGTAATCTGAGCATTTTCTGTCCTGTAAAATCCTTCTCCCCCATGGCCTAAGGCAAAACGTTTTAAACATTTTTTTGTAAGTGATTTGGGTAGCGAAAGGGTCTGCTTACCCACAAGTAGTGGAATCTGCACTTTGCTGCAGTGGCAGCATGCCTCAAGCGTGACTCAGAAACATCCCTTGTTCAGGGGTCAGAAAGTAGTTTTGTCTCCGTACCTTTTGGTCCCTGGTCACTGCCAATTGCGGTAGCACAATCTAAGTGCAATGGTGCTGTGGATGACTAGGAAACTCCCAAATGTCCATCTGCTATTAATTACTTCCAGTCTTTACTGCCAGACTTGGCAGTAATTTGACCCAGAGTCAAAAGGTTCTGTTATCCCTTTATCAATTCACTGTGTCATTCAGGACTCTCATGATTTTTATACTTCCTTATTTTATTTTACTCCATCAGAATTTTAGGATTAAGTAGGGATTTGTAGTGTTATATCACTGTTAGAAATTACCCAAACATAATTTGGTTATTATTGCTCTGCATAGTGTACCATTGTTTATGCAGCATTTTTTCAAACACATTCTGCTCCAAGATACTTACAAGATTGAGCATTTATTCCAAATCTTTTTAGCAGGAATTGTTTATTTTGAATTGATGATACCATAAGATTCTATGACAAGGGTATTCAGTTATTTTTGTCAAGGTCCACATTTAAGGTATAGTCAAACTTCAGAGATTCCAGAGAAAATAATATAAAAATTATAACATTAAAGCTTTTGATCCAGGCTCCCACAGAATTCTTGCCAGCAAGCTAAAGAAGTATGGATTGGATAAATGTACTGTAAGATGGCTAGATAATCAGGCTCAACAGGTAGTGAGGAATGGCTTGATGTCTGATTGGCGATTGGCATCAAGGGGGGCCACTTTTGTTCAACATTGTTATTGAAGACCTGCATGAGGGAATGGATTGCACCTTTGGCAAGATTGTAGATGACACTAAACTAACGGGAGAGGGTAGGGATAGGTCCAGAGTGACCTAAAAATATTGGAAGATTTGGCCAAAAGAAATCTGATCAGGTTCAATAAGGAGAAGTGCAGAATCCTGCACTTGGGACAGAAGAATCCCAAGCATTGTTACAGGCTAGGGACCGACTGGCTAAGCAGCAGTTCTGCAGAAAAAGACCCGAGGATTACAGTGGATGAGAAGCTGGATGTGTGTCAACAGTGTGCCTCTGTAGCCAAGAAGGCTAATGGCGTATTAGGGTGCATTGCAAGCAGATCTAGAAAAGTGATTATTTCCATTTATTCAGTGTTGATGAGGCCACATCTGGAGTATTGCATCCAGTTCTGGGTGCCTGATTACAAAAAGGATGTGGACACATTGGAGAAGGTTCAGCAGAGAGCAACCAAAATGATTAGGGGTCTGGAACACATGACCTTCGAGGAGAGGAGGAGAGAGAGATATGCTGGAGGGCAGGTGTAGGGGTGCATTTGGGGAACGGAACACGCACCCCCCCTTTTCTGTAGCTCCTATCCCGGGGAGGGGCACTCAGCTAAATCGTAAGGATGGTGGAAGGAACATTGCTATGTTCCCTCCACCCATTTCACCAGTGTTTCACGCGATCCACCCTGAGACCTGTGGTCCTAGCACCCTCGGCCGCACCGTTATCCTTCAGTTATCACACCCTTACTTGTCCCAGGGTCTTTATTCACATCGGCAGTGCCTCAGTTGGTACACAGCCAACAAAACCTCCACTGGCGTACCCAGGCGCTGGGGGGAGGGGTAGGAGGACCCAGGCCCACCCTCTCTGCCAGGTGCCGGCCCAGGGCCCCGGGGGGTTGAAAACTACACTCTCTCCCTTTTGGTTGACGGGGACACCGCCCTGGGTCACTTCCTACTCTGCCAACCCGTGGGCCCAGCCAAGAGGCCCCGGCCTGGGCCACTTCCTACCCCGCCGACCTTACGGACCACTACTTGCAAAGTCGGTCGCCCAGTTCCTCAGTTCCTTCGCGGTCCCATTCTGGGAGGCTTTCAGTCAGGGATTCCACCCTTACCCTCCCCTGATCTTTGCTGCCGGGGCTTCTTCCCCTGCAGCCATCCTCCCACTCTGGGTCCTTGCAGCTGAGACTTCCTTCCCCGCAGCTATTAACCTTCCTCCCTCTCTGATCGCGTGGCACACCATTTTTAAATGGCTCACCACAGCGGATGCTGGGTGTGCTGTGTGCGGGACACCACCTTTCCCCCCGCCCCGCGCACGCTCCCCGCGGCCATGTCCGAGCGGGCAGAGGTGCCAGCACATGCGCTATCGGGCCACTGCCGCGCTGCTCGCCCTCTTCCCTGAGGCGGTGGCGTTTCAGCAGAAGTGCGGGGCTCGGATGCCCCATCACAGCAGGGATAGGGTCCAGAGAGACCTAGACCAAATTAGAGGTTTGGACCAAAAGAAATCTGATGAGTTTCAACAAGGACAAGTATATAGTCCTGCACTTGGGACGGAAGAATCCCAAGCGTTGTTACAGGCTGGGGACTGAATGGCTAAGTAGCAGTTCTGCAGAAAAGGACCTGGGGATTACAGTGGATGAGAAGCTGGATATGAGTCAACAGTGTGCCCTTGTAGCCAAGAAGGCTAATGGCATATTAGGTTGTATTAGGAGGTGCATTGCCAGCAGATCCAGAGAAGTGATTATTCCCCTTTATTCGGCTCTGGTGAGGCCACGTCTGGAGTATTCTGTCCAGTTCTAGGCCCCCCACTATAGAAAGGATGTGGACGCATTGGAGAGGGTCCAGCGGAGGGCGACAAAAATGATAAGGGGGCTGGAGCGCATGACCTATGAGGAGAGGCTGAGGGAATTGGGTTTGTTAAGTCTGCAGAAGAGAAGAGAGAGGGGGATTTGATAGCAGCTTTCAACTTCCTGAAGGGAGTTTCCAAAGAGGACGGAGAAAGGCTGTTCTCAGTCATGACGGATGGCAGAACAAGGAGCAGTGGTCTCAAATTACAGTGGGGGGAGGTCTAGGTTGGATATTAGGAAAAACTATTTCGCTAGGAGGGTGGTGAAGCACTGGAATGGGTTAGCTAGGGAGGTGGTGGAATCTCCATCCCTAGAGGTTTTTAAATCTTGGCTTGACAAAGCCCTGGCTGGGTTGGGATTGGTCCTGCCTTGGGCAGGGGGCTGGACTTGATGACCTCCTGAGATCTCTTCCAGCTCTACGATTCTATGAGAGGCTGATGGATTTGGGCTTATTTCGTCTGTAGAAGAGAAGAGTGAGGGGTGATTAGATAAAGCCTTTAACTACGTGAAGGTGGGGGAGGGGGGAGGTTCCAAAGAGGATGGAGAGAGGCTGTCTTCAGTGGTGGCAGATGAGGGAACAAGGAGCAATGGTCTCAAGTTACAGTGGGGGAGGTCTAGGTTGGCTATTAGGAAAAACTATTTCACTAGGAGTGTGGTGAAGCACTGGAATGGGTTAGCTAGGGAGGTGGTGGAATCTCCATCCCTTGAGGTTTTTAAGTCACAACTGGACAAAGTTAGAAGTTTGTACTGGGCCCATAAAATTATGCTAAGGCCCTGTTTGTTTCTACTGCACTCTAGCCTCAGTTTACCTGACCTATCACATTAATGAACATGAACAGTGCTCCCTGCACAGCTGAATATAATGTTACCAGCTAAATATTTGATGCTTACTTCTCAGGCTGATACAGGTTGCAAGAACTGCAAAACCAGCATACTTTGCCTCTGAAACCTGAGGCAGAAGATGCTCCCGTGTTTCTAAAAAGTGGCCATTTTGAACAATATTAGACTGAACAAGATATCATTGAGAATAAGAGCTTACCTGATTCAGGAAAGGACCAGCCTATTTGCATAGATAACAAGAATATCCAGAGTTACAATAGAAAGGATTAAAATAACAAAACAAAGCCTAAGAGGTTTGGAGGGGTATAAACCCTCATGCTTTAAGGCATAAGATCACCACTAACCAGTGACAGCTAAGAGAAAACTTTCGCTACAGATCTCTTATTTTTAACTCTTATATTTCAGCGGTTCTCAAACTTTTTGGGCTCTGGAGCCCTTTACATGTGTAAAAATTTATGCGGAGCCCCAGCAGTCCACTGATTGTATGTGTTGTACCTATCGATGTTTCCAGTTTGTCAACCTCATGGAGCCCCTGGAGATGTCTCGTGGAGCCCTGGGGCTCCACGGAGCACAGTTTGAGAAACACTGCTCTAAACAAAACATTATGGTTCTTCAAATTTACAACCCAACACTGACTTAATACAGCATTGGAACTTTATTATGCAGAAGAAAAATGTTGTTTTTCCTTATATTTTTAGTAGTTTACGTTTTGTTTTGTTTTTGTTACTGCTGCTGCCTCATTGCATTCTTCCATGAGTTGTGTGGTTGACTGTTCAGTTTGTTGCTCTGATGTTCATAACTCTGAAGTTCTACTGTACCCAGATTTATAGAAACAATACAGCAATAATTGCTGTTTTATATGAAAAATAAACACAGCCCAGTAAATATCAGGTGCATTTAATATCAAGTCAAGAAACTATACTATACAAGATGGTTTATTTAGCTAAAGAGCAGTTTATTTAATTGCTTTTAGGTAACTAAAACATTAAATTTAACAGGAAACCATGGACAATTATGTGCTGCACATAGTCACTTATTTGAGAGAGAGATCAGATAATGGCACCCAGGATCTAAAATGGCAGAGATGCCTATATCAGTACTGCTGCTCTTTCTTAAAAACAGCACCATTTTATAATATGCATGGGTGTGTGACTCTGTTATGCAACAGAGCACTACATCTGAAACAATTTAAAGAAGCATTGCTAATGACCGTCTTTCAGTGAACCTGTCAACAGTAGCGAGCATCAAACAAACAGCTTAGCACAGTTTTAGCCCCCTGTGCCTCTGCAGGACTGTCCATTGCTTTTGTTGTTTTGTTTTTTAAATGCAAACTCTTCCTTCTCCTGCTGTGAGGGACAAAGAGGTGCAGATTTTAGTATCCCTGTCTGATGTCTGGCAAACTTTTGCTAATTGAGGGAGGCCTTTTGGCTCCAAGGAGCTGACTGCTCATGACTAATTCATATGACCTACATCGGCATGGAAGATAACATGTAGTTAAGGGGTTTTGGCCACTGTTTCCCCTGAGTCTGTGCCTGGCACATCTGGGCTTTAATGTATCTTAAAGCTGATGGTGTCAATGTTGCTATTAAAGCAGGGTTATTAGAACTGGCTGATAGATCATTAGAATTTTAGTTCCTAAATGACGATGACATTTAGTTCCTAAATGGCATTATCCAGAACATTATTTAGGGCTTCCTTTAAACTGAGACCCTTCCTATTTTCAAAAGTGAGGAATATGGCAGAAAGCAGCTTCTGTATTCAGCTAGCAAAATTGTTCAGTTCCAAGAGTAACTTTTGCTGAAGGGTGGCATTGTTCACATTTATTTTAGGTGGGGCAGCAAAGTCACTGCTCATTTCTTGGGAATTCTTGGATAGAAATCTCAAAGAGAAACACTCTGAATGTCTGGTTCAGTTGTCCATGGAAAGTTTCAATGTGGGATCACGTGCCAGGTTTTGGAGAATTTATTTTTAAATTTATTGTAAAATAAGTGTCTAGTGACTTTACATATCCCGTCATTGGTGGTCCCATCCCATGTCCCCTCCCCCGTCCCCAGCATTCCTCATCTTGGAACATGAAGTTTGAGGCTCAGCATTTTAAATGGCCATTAGCAGCAGCTACAGAGAATGTGGAAGCAGCAGATTTGGGGGCATCAGAAGGGGCATACTGAGAACATCAGAACTAAGCTGTGTGCTGTTGCTGCAGTGCACTCTCCTTATACTATTTGAAATGTACAGTTCCTGTCCATTCTCCTCCATTGTATGGTGCCTGCATCTGTATTGTTAAATATTGTGTAAGCTATTTATTATTTATTTGGATTACAGTAGTGGCTGGGGCCGCAGCTCATATTGAGGCTCCATTGTGCTGGGCGGATACAGTGTGAGACAGTTACTGGCTTGAAGCACCTATGATCCAAATAAAATCCATATAAATATTATTAATAATATCTCTTTGTTAAAACATATTTGCTCAGATCCTCAGGTTGAGGAGGAGAAATCAGATATGGCCCGAGTGCAGAATGCAGCTGCTCAAAATGGCTGGCTGCTCCCTCCATGTGCCTCTGGGCAGTGCATGACCCTTGTGGGCAGGTGAGAGAGAGGAAGACTTTGCGTGCTACCCCAGCCCAATCATCTGGCCAATGAGAGCTGTGATGATTGGGTGGGAAGTGGGGACAGGGCACGAAGTCACCCACCTTCCCCGGCATGTGGTGCAGAGTGGTACATGGTGCTTAGGTAAACACCTCCTGACCGGAGCCTGCCTCTGGAACCCCACCTCCTCCGGCACCCCAACTCTCTGCTCCAGGTAACCACCCAAACCCTCTGCACCGTCCTCCCTCAGGTCATAATTCCTTCCCAGACGTACACTCCCCCCATCCCCCACGTACACTCCTCCCCAGGTCAGAATCCTCTCCTGCACTCGTACCCCCTTCTGGGCCCTGCACTCCAATCTCCTGCCCAAGGTCACAACTCCCTCTTTCACACAAACCCCATCTCAGACCCCACGCCCTCTCCTGTATACCAGTCCCCTACCCTGAGCTCCCTTCTTCACCCAACCTCCGTCCTAGATTCTGCACTTCCCTTCATAAAAAAGTGTGGCCCTTGATCACTTACCGAATTCTTGGTGTGCCCCCCCCCATCAAAAATATTAACCACCTCTGCCCTAGACCTCTAACTGCCAGATGCTGGGACTGGATGACAGGGGATGGAGCTTTTGACTCTGCTGTGTTCTTTCCATTTGAACCATCTGGCATTGGTCAATGTCAGGAAACAGGATGCTGGCTGCAGGATAGACCATTTTTTTGACCCAATATGGCCATTCCTGTATTCTTCTATTTTAAATGTGCTCTCAAGTGCAAATACTGAATGCAAGTTTTGAAAGCTGAGTTTTTTGTTGGTCTCCTAGCTATTCAATATATGTGTCCTGATGCATGGATTTTTAAAACCAGGATAGAAGTAGTCGAGTAGAATATAGGAGTCAGGCTAGAGAGATATTACATATGTAAAGGTTATTTCTCTTTGGCTTTGTTTACACTGGCGGCTCCTTGTGCAAGAACCCACAGAGTGTCCACACTGTCCGCCCGCTCTTGCGCAAGAGCATTTAAAGTACGGCGTCAGAGGAGAGGGCTTCTTGCGCAAGAGCTACGCTCTTTTCTAACAAGTGTAAGCTCTCTTGCGCAAGAGGGCAGTGTGGACGCGTGGCAGGGGCTTCTTGCGCGAGAACTGTCCTCCGGGTCAAAAACACAGGTAGCCTCTCCCACGCTCCGTACATGCAATCACCACTCACTGGTTCCCCCTAGCCGGCCCCCCCTTAAAGGCACAGGCACCCTGTGGAGCTGCGCAGCACACGCAGCCTGGGTAGCAGCCAGAGGGAGTCATCGCAGCTGCCCAGCCACCACGACGTCCTGCAAGCCCCACCCAGGAGCCACCCCAGAGCACCCAGCAGACCCACAGGGGCACCATGCGGCGGGCCCCATGCTGAGGCACCGCCAAGGTCGAGGCCCTCCTGGATCTCTGGGGACAGGAGGGCGCCCTCCGGGACCCCAAGTCCAGGAGGCGAAACGCGGACATCTTTGCCCGGATGGCCCAGGCACTGGCCGCAAAAGGACACCTGGCCTGGACCCTCGAACAGGTCCGGGCCAAGGTCAAAGACCTGCGGCTTCTGTATGTGCAGGCCAGCGAGCGCAGGGGGGCTGGAGCCGCCTCTTGCCCCCACTACCACCACCTGGACACCATCCTGGGGGACACGAGGGCCGAGGCCCTGCAGGCACAGGTCGACTCGGCGGTGGTCACCCCGGTGGTCCGGCCGCCGGAACTGGAGGAGGAGGAGTTGGACGGCAGCCAGACTCCACTGGCCTGGCCCGGGCCCAGCAGCAAGGACGTGTCCCGGGCCTCCTTGGAGGCTGGCGAGGGATCCTCCAGTGAGTGCAGTGCACAAGGTCAGAGGGGACGGGGGCCACAGGGTCGGGGGGAGGGAGCAGCATATGGCTCCGCCTGGCCACACACCATGCAGCGGCATGCAGAACGTGCAGCCAGACTGAGTGGCACACGGACGCGGCAGGGAGCCCCAGCACATGCCCAGGACCCCGGGGGGTAGGGATTGGGTTCCGGCTGGGAGCAGCCCAGCTTCCAAGGGCACAGCCCTAACCGCGCACAGCCCAAGGGGTGCCACACTGCACGCCACCACGGCCGCCTATGGGACATGGTAGCTGCCCCAGGGGAAGGCACAATGGCCCCCCACACACACACCCGTGTTCCCCCAAGGGTCCCTGGGCTCCCCGCTGTCCCCGGGGGAATCCCCCCACACTGGCCGCACCCGTCCCCAGGCATCATGGCACGTGTGGTGCGAGGAGGAGGGCACAGGGCACCTGGAACACCATGGGGCAGGGCTCACTGACTGCCTCGCTGTCGTCTGTTTTCCCGCAGCAGGAGCCCCTGCCAGCGAGGGACCCTCCAGCCCGTCCTGCTGGTGCCGAGGAGCCAGGGCCTGTTGCAGCACTCCCAGGACCGCCACCACCTGCTCCGCCGCCACGTCTGCATGATTGAGCGCGTTGAGTGCTCACTCGCTGCTAAGATCCGCGCAGATGAGGCATGGCGCGAGTGGGTGTGGAGACAGTACCTGGAGTGCTGTGACCGTGTGCGCACCCTCCTGGGCACTATCGCAGAGCACACGGGCCCTGCATTGCAGCAGAGCGGGGCTGGGCCCCCCGCCCCATTACCCACCCCGCCGGCGTGCCCAGCCCTCCCTCTGCCTCCTCCCTGCCATGCCCATGCCCCCTCCTGCGGCCCCCTGACCTCGGCACCTCTTGGTGCGGCCCGTCCCGCCCCGGCACGAGGGGCACCAGGATCCCTGCACCCGTGGCGGTGGGAGAGGCCGCCCTTCCCACCCATGAGGCCCTCCCCGGTCGGAGTCCTCCTCCCCCCTCCCAGTTGAGAGCCTCCCTCCTCCCCCCTCCCCACAGCCCACCCCTTCCCCTTGTAAATAAACGACCGTCACATGTTACCCGAGTGCTTGCTATTTATTGGGAGGTGAGGGAAGGGTGGAGGGAAGGGTTGGTGATGGGAGCGGGAAGTGGGGGCATGGCGGAAGCCGCATGGTCAGAGTTGTAGGAGTGGCCTACTGTGGGGCCTGGTCGAGCAGCACCCGGAGGGCTTCCCGGATCCGCACCCCATCGTGGTTGGCCTGCCGGGTGGTGGCTGTCTGAGGCTGCTGGTAGGCGTGGCCCTCGACTGCCATCCACCCCGGGAGGAAGGCCTCTCCCTTCGCCTCGATTATGTTGTGGAGGACACAGCACGCCGCGATGATCTCAGGGACATGCTGCACCCCCGTGTCCAGGCGGGTCAGGAGGCACCTGAAGCGTACCTTCAGGCACCCGAAGGCGCACACTATGGGGCTGTGGACCCGGTTCAGGTGGGCGTTGAAGGTGGCCTGGCTGCGGTCCAGTCGGCCTGCGTACGGCTGCATGAGCCAGACCATCAGGGGGTAGCCGCATCCCCCACGATGCACACTGGCATGCTGACGGCCCAGACGGTGAGGTCCTGCTGGGGGAAGTAGGTCCCTGCCTCCAGCCTGTGGCACAGGCCCGAATGCTGGAATATGCGGGTGTCATGGGCTCGGCTGGACCACCCCACATAAATGTCTTAGAACTGGCCCCAGTGGTCCACGAAGGCCTGGAGCACCACCAAGCAGTAGCCCTTGCGCTTGATGAACCAGACCGCCCAGTGCTCCAGCACCCGAATGGAGATGTAGGTCCTGTCTGCAGCTCTCCCACAGTTTGGGAACCCTAGGGCAGTGAAGCCGGCGAGGGTGGCGTCCAGGTCACGGGGGCGGATGACTCTCTGGAGCAGGACGTCGTTGATGGCGCGGATGACCTCCAGAGGGGCACATGGGAGCACAGGGTATGCACAGAATGAGACGCAGTGGGTACAGGGGCCCTTGGGGCGTGCCCGCTCCCCCCTCCGATGCCCCTTCCCCCCACACATGTCAGGGCCCACTCCCCCAGGGATTCCCACCCCGCTGGTGGGGCTACTTGAGGGAGGGATGGCATGACCCGCTGGGTGCGGGGCTTCCCCCCGCCCCCACAGCCTCCCCTCCCGCCCTGGCCCCATCCCTCCCCCGGGGGCAGGCCCACGGGCCCTCAGGGGCCTTACCTGCTGGACGACCACGCCGATGGTGGACCTGCCCACCGCGAACTGGTTCCCCACGGAGTGGTACCTGTCCGCGGTGGCCAGTTTCCAGAGGGTGACCACGACCCTCTTGTCCATGGGGATGGTGGAGTGCAGGCGGGGGTCCTGCCTCCGGAACGCAGGGGTGAGCCAGGTGCAGAGCTCATGGAATGTCCCCCTGTGCATCCGGAAGTTCTGCACCCAGTGCTGGTCGCTCTATTGTCCCAGCACCAGGCGCTCCCACCAGTCCCTGCTGGTGTGGTGCCTCCACAGGCGCCTGTCGGTGGTGGTGGGGGGGGGCGGCCTGAGCACAGCTGCAGCATTGATCACAAGGGCCTGCAGCTGCTGCCTGGTCTCCAGCTCCCGCTGGAGCAGCGTGGCTCCCTGGTGCAGCTGCTTCATGGCCTTGTTGATGGCCGTGAGGGGACACTGGTGGCCAGGGTCCTCCTCCGGCTCCGTGGCTGGAACGGGCGGGGTGGGGGGGCGAGGGCACCCAGGGCCATAGCCAGGGGCTGTGGTGCCCTCGGCGTCGCGGTGCGAGCTCCGTGTGGCGCGGCTCTGGCTCTCGGTCCCTCCAAGAGGTGCCTAAGCACGCAGCAGCTGGGAAACGGCTGTCTGGGGGTCCCTTTAAGCGTGTTTCGCAGCGGGGGTCCAGTGCATGCCCACAGATGCCGCTGGTGACCTTTTGCCATGGCCGAAGTGGTTCCGGAGCCATGTTCTTGCGCAAGGGCATCCTGCCAGTGTGGACGCTTTCTTGCGCAAGAATTCAGCGTTCTTGCGCTGCGCTTCTGGCTGTGTGGACGCTCTCTTGCGCAAGAGCTCTTGCGCAAGGAGCCGCCAGTGTAGACATAGCCTTTGTGTGGCTATGGAAGATCTTGTGATATTTTTCATCAGGGTAGGGAGTGTATGCTGTATACTTCGTGAGAATTTTACCTCCTGGCACTATTGTGTAATTTGTATTTTTGCCTCCTGGTTGCTTCCTCCTTTAGTGTTTAGAGAGTGATGCATTTCAGAGCTATATCTAATTTAGTAAAAGACCACTTTACGATCTTTTTAATATCTGCATCAGTCAGTGTATGTACAGTAAAACTTTAGAGGAATGTAAAATGTGAATATTTATTATCTGCTTAATTTCATTGCAGAGATTGTTATTTTGATGTTTTTCTAAATAATTGTTGAACTTTGAAGAGTGTTTACTTTAGAAAAGCCACCTGGCCAGATACCTGATACATTCTGTTGAAGTTACAGGAATTGTCCTTGCTTACACTAGGTTTCAGTTTGGCCCATTGTTATTAAGAGACTGCTTTTTTTGGAATTTAAGCTTAAGCTCTTTGAGGCCGGGACTATCTTTTTGTTCTGTTTATGTGGTGCCTAGCCCAGTGGGGCTCCAGTCCATGACTGGGGCTCGTTGACACTGCCACAATGCAATAATATGTGATAATTACTAATAAGGTTCAAAGAGATCATTTTGGGGCTGCTGGATTCTAAGCATCTTTAGAAACATTGGTACAACTTGCTGAGGATAGCAGTGATTTCTTGAGAATCCCTTTGCAGTTAATAAATGTCTAAGAGAGACTGGGGTTTTAATCTCAGTCTCTCCAGTTCACTAGGAGACAACAGCTCCACCCCATGGAACTGTGCGCATGATTAGAATAGGTCATTGTATTTTCAGTGGTTCTTAGTCATTAATTAAAAACTCAGGATGACTTTTTCAAAATACAAATAAGCTTCTAGTTATGATAATTTAGGCAAGAGGCTTTGCTCAGCGTTTTATTAAATTGTATCTGTACTGTGAATACAAAGGATGCAAGTTTGGCATCCTGCCTATGTATGTAGCATTTGCAGTAGCCACCAAAGCTGGGTCTTTGTTAGCAATTTATGCCAGTATGGTAGTGTTGATTCAGGACTGATTTTTTAAAAATAACATTTCTAGACTGGTAAAAGCTATGTAGATGAACTTATTTCTCACTATATTTTAGAGCAGAGGTCTTCAACCTATGGTTCTTGAGCCAAATATGGCTCAGTATGGAACCAAATATGGCTCTCTTGTCATTTCCAAAATACATACAATTTTTAAAATTAAAATGAATATTTAATTCAAAATTTTAAAAATGTGTAATTACTCATGTCGCCTGAATGCATGCATGCATGAATGTGAATTTGACCAGTTATGATAATAACTTCAAAGAAATGTGTGAAAAGATGCAGCTGCAGAAGTCCCATCAAATAATGACTCTTAGTACAAACAATGTTTAATTTATGCTATTATTAATCATCATGTCTATCAGGGATGGTCTAGACAGTGCTGAGCCCTGCCGTGAGGGCAGGGAACTGGACTCAATGACCTCTCAAGGTCCCTTCCAGTCCTAGTATTCTATGATTCTATGATCATGTCAGTTATCAATAATATTAAGTTGTATATTTTCAGTCACGCAAACGGGGATTCTTATATGGCTCTTTGTTGAACACTTGTTCTGAATTTTAATGTAGTTTGGCTCTTTGGTTTGAAAAAGTTGCCAATCCCTGTTTTAGAGAGTTTCTGTATTTGTGTGTCTGTCCCTCCATGAGCCCATCCATCTGAGAGTCCATTTGTTCAACAACTCCTCCTAAACAATAAGAGCTAGGACCACTCAAAATTTGTATGCAGCTTCCTCTCATTTTAACTTAAAGTCAAGGTTTGGTTGTGCCAGGAAAACAGGAAATCCTGGAATGGGATTGTTTTCCATAACACAGAAAGGAAGGGGTCTGAAAACAAGGACAGTTATGCTCTGCAATGACTACTGGCACCAAGCGCGGGGGACGGTTATACTACAGAATGACCATAGGGGGCAACCGCACTAGGAAGAGAGAGGCCAGCTGGGGCCAAGGCTCTCCATATTGCTGATGATGGGTAAGTGCCCCCCCCCCCAAGCCCCTCTTCCCTTCCCTTGGCTGCAGTGAGGGAGGACCCACCTCCTGGGGAGGAGCTGCCAGCCAGTGCAGGCTGGGGTTGGGCAGCACAGTCCACACCCCGCCCCGGCAGAAGAGACATGGGCCAGCCAGCGCAGCCCCTGCCCCCCTCTCTCCCCAGGAAGAGGCCAGGGCTGAGCAGTGACCCTAGAGGAGACATCGGCTGGGGCTGGACAGCACAGCCCCTCCTACCCCTGAAGGAGCTGTGGGCTGCCCCAAGTCACCAGCCAGTGCCGGCCAGCCGAGTCCTGGCCCCCCTGGGAGGAATTGCCAGCCAGGCAGTGTGGCCACAGGCACCCTAAGGAGCTGCAGTTATTGGATCAGCACCACTTGAGCCACCGTGGACTGGCCCTGTGAGCCCACCCCAGTCCTCCTTCTCCCCCCCCAGCTTTGATTCCTGCACCCCCCCCCCTGCCCTGAGCCCCTACCTACACAGACCCCAGCAATGCTGGATAAATCTGCCATTGTCACTCCTCCTCTCTCTCCCCCTTCCCCCCCATTCCTGAGAAACCAGTATAAGCTATAGCAGCAAAAGTTCCTTTTTGCAAGTATAAGCTGTATCTAGAGTGGCAGGGTTTGATGGTGTAGCATCCTTTCTAGGATGGCTTTAAGTGGTTACCATCATTATTAATTACTTGCATTATGGGAGCACCTGGAGACCCTAACTGAAATTAGTTTTCTGTGCAAGGTGCTATACTTAAATAAAAGATGCTGTTTCCTGTATTGTTCCTGTTCTGGGGACAAATCGATTTCAGTCATCAGGGCTTTCAGTCTGGCATTTTTAACTTGCACAAAATTAACTTGAAAGAAAAAGACCTCTTCCACTTAAATGGCTCCGCAGTTTTAACTTGGATTTTCAGTATTACAAGATTCTGATCTCCCTTGGACTATGTATGTGACTTTATGACGTTTAAATCCCTAAAGCTACGTGTTTTATGTCTTTTTCATTGTGGAGCCATCCACTCCCTTAATCATCAGAAACCATTCCGCCCCCATTGATTGGCTGTGTATGTGGCTCCCGTGGCTGGTGGCACCTGTTGTTTATTTAAGAGCAAGAGGGCAGTGGGTTGCATCAAAAGATGTTCTGTTCTTGTCCTCCACCCCCAAAGAAGCGAGCGCTACGTGCCTGACGTGATGTCACAAGTCTGGAGCAAGTACTGCAATCTGCAGCAGACATGCCCGCAGCAGGGTGCAAACAAATAGCTACAGGAACTACAAGCAGGCATGGCATGCACAGGGGTCACGTAGAATGGTTCCTCTAGAGAAACCTGCTGCTACTTGTTTGTTTGAATCTTGCTGGTTATCTTAGTGTGGCTGACAATAGCAGTTACCTCCTCTTGTCAGTGCAGTTTCTTGCTGGAACCTTTTGTCTCCTTAAGAGGCTGCGTGTGTTTTTCTCGGGAGCAGCCATTGGTTGCGTGTCCTCTGATTGTCAGTCTCAGCAGCGGGATTGTTGTTGGGGGAAGTTTCAAGTTACCAGGATGGCAAGCCAAGCCCACGGGGGGGGAGGAGGAGGAGGTAGGCAGACAGACAGACAGACCGAACTGTTGCAGCTGCCATTGCTGATTGGCTAGAGGCTTCAGCTGCTTCTCCGGAACAAAAGGTCAAAGAGTACTGCAGCAGCATATTGTAGCGAGAAGCAGCAGATAAGGCAGCCTTACTTTTACTTGGAGAAGTTTGGCGAGGGTACTTGAGCGCTAGCTTCTTACGCTGAAAGTAGCTTGCTGTGTTCTTCGTTGAGTTTTCTCTGGGTAGCCTATTGCAGTGTTAATCCTGCGTCCCTCTCTGACTAGAAGATAGGAATGCACGGTTGGTAGTGTGAGAAGACCTACACTGCAGAGAAAACCCTGTTGTGGGAGAAACAGTTGTTTGTTACGAATAGAAACGTTTATTTCACGAATGGCTTGTGAAATCATGCCTCTGCAAAGGTATATTGCTGTTTTTACTAGCTATTTTTTAGATTTGTTTATATTAATTGTTACCAGTTTTGTAGTGATGCCTTGGCAGTAGTACTTGTATATTTTATTAGTACCGTGTGCATTCTATATGGACAATTTTTAACCAGAAATTTACAAGATGTGATTTTTTTTTTTTCACTGCTGAGTGAGACTTGTGGAATTGTTGAAAGTTCCTCCTACTCCTGATTAGCTCAATGTGTAAAGTACTAGCCTTACCTCCTTAGCCTCCTCCACCTTAAACATAGATGCATAGGGAATTCTTAAGAGCAAATTGCTGAATATTTAGGGTTCTTGAGGCAGGACCACTGCCTTCCTGACCGCTTGTTACCAATCCTTTGGAAGCATATGAGCCACATCTTTTGCTGTGGTGTGTGTGTGTGTGTGTGTGTGGGTTTCAGTGCTTAGTACAAAAATTACTTGATTCATTTGCAGGAATCCTACCATGAGAGCATAAACAGATATCTTGAAAGGGTGCTAAGAGATCTGGATGCCTGAAAGGTCTTTTCCCCTTAGTAAAATTCTCCAGTATCGATTGATAGAGGTTCCCATACCTTTCCTGTAATGGATAGCTGTAGTGCAGTAATGAAGAATTAACAGCTGGCCTGACAGAAAGAGATGTTTGGATCCTCTGAATACTTTCACCTAGATACATGTCAGGTGTAATCCTCCTTTACAGTTACCTTAGAAACCAGAAAAGCTGGGGTATTCACCAAAGGATTGTTCTCTCTTCATGGTATGTAGACAAACACAGAGATCAGTGACTGCTGTGTGCCTGTGCTAAAACTGTAGGATAAACTGGAACTGGGCTCTTACAGTGGTAATGTTAAACCAAATAGGGAAAAAATGAAATCGATCTGTTGATTGTTACTTATTATTTTTGCTGGCGGTTGGTGTTTTGATTATTCTAAATGGTGCACATTTGCCTCCCTCGTCAATAAAATATGGTGACTATTCACCTTCATGAAAACTGAAGACTAGTAAATGCACTGATATTTTTTCAATGGAATTAGTGTTATTTTAATAGCTTCTGAAGCTGCTGTATTTTCTTTGCAATGAAAAACAGTCATTGAATTTGGTGTCCAAACTATATTGCTTTGATATTGGACTGAAAATACTGTGGTGCATGGAGAATCAGTCCTGTGCAGATACAGGCTGAGCGCTTGGGTGGCCACCCAGGAGAGATTCAAATGTCATCCAGCTAATTAACAGTGGCCACTCTGTTTCTACTGGTGGTGCACAATCACATGTCTTGGTGTTTTTAAAAAAAAAAAAAAATTAGAGGAAATATTGGTGGAGGAATTCTGTTTTTCAGCAATCTAGTCAAGAGGCCTTTAAGATGACTGCAGAAAACAGAAATACTGGCTGTGCCTTACACACAGAATGAAGTATTTATTGTGCTGATTTCAATTCCAGGATAGTCTCTCTACTGTTGGAACCAGTAGCTGTTACTGTGTTTGCTGTAGCAGCCTCTTGACTGTAAATGTGTGTGCTCTGCTGAAGAAAGCCCTCTTATTCACAGGGCTGACTTGACTGTGCTACTTGTTTCTGTTAATTAAAATGATTAACTTGAGAGAAGCTAGAAATGCAGTGTACTTGAACAATAATACAGTTGATTTAAAAAGGAAGCTTTAAAAAAAAAAATTGGTGACGAAACTCAGCACATGGTGTAAAGTCATTTGGATTTCCTATTTAAAATAACAGTTTAGGATAGGTACATGAATATTGTATCTCCTTGGTTTCTACACCACCTAATTTCTGCGACCTCGAGGCAGTTGCAGGTAAAGTCCTGTGAGCCCTCTACCATATCTCTCCATCACACAATTCTTTCATCCTAGAACTCCCTACCTAGAATCTCCTTTTTTTTCTAGGCTGTTTCCATTGCGCAATCAGTGGGTTGGTGGTTGTGTGTGGTGTGTGTTTTTAAAAAAAAAAAAAAAAAAAAAGAGGGCCACAGTGCCTTTCCCATCTTGCTGTCCTATCCTATGCCTTACCTATCCTCATAGCGACAAGGCAGCTATTATATTTTCCTTAAAATTAGCTAGGTGAGGGGTGTTGACCTTGCTTAGTTTACTTTGTGGTAAAACTGCAGTGCTTTGGCACCATTAATACTTTACAGCTGGAGAGAGGATGTGTGTTAAAGTATCCTGTGGTTAAACATTATTTTTTTGACAGTGAAAACAGATCCTTAGATTCCTGGGTGCACTGCTTCCATTGGCTTTCTTGATACCTAACAACCTCTAAGTGCTACTCTATAGACTAGCAAATTGAAGCTCATGTACAATGGGCTTCAGTCCTCTACTCCCTTTTCAGAAAACAAATCTCTTCCCAGCATGGCCTGAATCCTGCCCTCCGGTTTGTAGAGGCCTCTGCATCATGGATCAGGGCTCATAACCACAAAATAGACTGTAAGATCTTGGGGGCACAAACCATCTTTCTGTAATGAGTTTGTGTCATGCCCACAACTGTTGGCCCATGACTTCCTTCTGAATCTAGCCCCAAGATCGATTATATTTACTTTTGTAAGTGAAAGGGTTCAGTTCATCAATACTTCTGACTTTTTTTTCAAATTTCAGCTGAAGCAAAATACACGCATTAGCAAAATGTTTTGGTCAACCCAAATCTGCATTTCTTGGCAAAGGAAGTTTCAGCTGAAAAATTTGCACAGATCTAGTTAAGTTAAATCGTGTAGATGAAGGTCTGTCTTGATATGCTGACACAGTATTGTATAATTGTATGCGGACAATCGTGTGCTGTAAATACGCATTTCATACTTTATATAGATGCTTATCTAAGGACTGGTATGTGACCAGGCTTGCTGTCTTTGTAAGAGAGAAACACAGCATGCATGCCAAGAGTGCACTTCATTGTGGCACGAGGTGGAATGTTGAGTGGATCAGGTACTTTGTGGTATTCCTGTTTTCCAAAGCAGCATCAGTCAATGACATTTTTCTCTTCTTTTTTGTTAATACATTAAATATTCTTCTGAATAAGTGACAAACTTTATAAAGTTATCTTATTAGCAGCACTACTCACCCCTACTGTATTCTAGCTGAGTATTACGGCTTAGTGAAGCTGAAACATGTGGCTGCTTTCATAAAATGTACTTGCCACGTTTTAAGTTCAAGGAGCTGGTTGATCAGAGAGCCATGTATGTGATTTAGACTCTTCCGGCAATTAAGTGGTCTCTAATGGTTTTTATTGTCTGCCGAAGTAAACTGGAGGAAGGAATAAGAAAACTCTCATATTTGTAAACCTTTTTACGGGCCAATGATGTGGCTAAGGAGTGAAACTTGTTCACAATCACCAATCTGTTTCATTTACCATCTCTGTTTTTATAAGTTGAATTGTATTTTAGATGGAGTAAGCCATTCCTATACTTGTGTGTGTGTGTGTGTGTGTGGTTCTCCCCCTTCCTGAAACTATAAACAGGTTGTTTATTTTAGCTTTTTTTTTCTCCCCAGAACAATGAGCAGGTGAACATAAAATAAGCCTGATTAAATCATATTGATCCTTTGAACTCCCTCCCAGGAACTCCAAGTGCTTTACAAACATTAAAATCACAGTTTAACTTGGGGAGAGGAGTTGTTGGCATTATTAAACTCATTTTACAGTTGTGGAGACAGAGATTCAGATAATTAAGGACATCTGCTAAGTCAGATGTGGAGGATATGACAGAGCCAGGAATACAATCCATATCTCTTCAAGTCCCAGGCCTGATCTGCTAGATCTGTAGCTCATTGCCCACTGAAACCAGTGAATGAAGCATAGTTCAAGTTAATATACTATCTGCAACCAAGTTCAATTAATTATCTTGTCAGACCTAGCAGATTGTGGAAGAAAATCTAGATTTTTACACTGAAAAATTGGGCCTGTATGTTCACTTAACACCCATCAAGTTTTAAGAAGCAATCCAGAAACAAAAAGGCTGCAGTTACTTAGTCACCATTTTGTTTCATTATTATAAAATGTTTGTAAGCCAGTGGTTTTCAAACATTTTTTCTTGTGACCCAGTTCAAGAAAATTGATGCCCATGACTCACATAATTTGACTAGAGCAGTGGTTCTTAACCTGGAGTGCATGCACTCCTTGGGGGTGCGAGATGCCCTTTCTGGGGGGTGTGAGACATGCCAGATTTTTATGATATATCTTGGGTTTAAAGAACTGACCTACTTCAATGATTTTTAATAAGGGGTGTGAGAACATATTTTGAGAACCAAAGGGGTGCAGGCTGCAGTAAGGTTAAGAACCACTGTACTAGAGTGTGGGCTCTGGGGTGGGGCTGAGGATGAGTGTTTTGGGGCATAGGAGGGGGCTCTGGATTTGGGGGTGTGAGGGCTGTGGCTGGAGGGGCTTACCTTGAGCGGCTCCAGGTCAGTGGTGCAGTGAGGGTGCGAAGGCAGGCTTCCTGCCTCTCCTGGCACTGCAGACTATGCTGCGATCCAGAAGCAGCCTGCAGCAGATTCCCAGCCAATGGGGGTGCGGAGCTAGTGCTCGGTAGGGGCAGTTGTACATGCCCTGTGTGCCCCTTCCCCATTCCCTCCCAGGAGCTGGGCCTGTTGCCAGCTGCTGCTGGGGTGCAGTGCAGTCTGTGGTGCTAGGACTGGCAGGTAGCCTGCCTTAGTGCCCCCACTGGTCAACTGATCATTTTGCAGCAGAGAGACCAAGTACTGGGTCACAACCCATAATTTGAAAACCACTGGTGTAAGCTTTATACAACTTGCCACTGTTAAATTCTAGGAAAGGGTGCAACTTTGGCTGGAGTACACTTGGAGTCATTCCTTTCACATCCTTCTTCACTTATTTTCTGGTGTTTTTTTTTTTTTTTTTTTATCTACTGCAGGACATTGCCAAACCACCGGTCAGGAGACAAGACTGCCCTGTCCCTTTTTTTAAAATTCTAAACCTCAGCTAATTTTAATCTTCAAAAAAGGGATTGGGGGGGGGGGGGGGGGGGAAGAATATATCACTTGTATGTTGAATACTATTTAAAGCAGCTTACAGAGATAAACATAAGTAATATAACAAGATACTGAGCAGAAAATAATTTACAACATTACAGAATCATAAGTTTCCAAGAGATGTAACTAAAGTTCAATATTTAGCTTGCAATGGGAAGGAGTGCTTCCACTTTGCTAATCTTGCTATACTATAATTAGCGCTACAATTTTGACACCAACATTTTTAATAAATTTCATAGCAGAGGTCAGAGTTAAAAAAATAAGTAAGGGAAAGTCTGGAGAGGGACAAGGGACGGAGAGTCCATGAGAGGTGTAGAAGAGCAAGCCCACCTTCACTCACCCCTTCTGTGATGGCTCTTGTCTAAAGGGATTGGGCCTAGCTCCTTGCTCTGGGTTTTGCAGCCTGTCCCACGTGGTCACAGCACTACTCCATAAATGGGAGCAAATGATCCAAAACTGAGTGACATTATGGCCTTGTGTGTTATGTCACAATGCTAATAGTTTGGCTGGCAGTCCCTCTGTCTCCATCTAAGGAAGGTAGGAGCGTCCAACCTGAGTGGTCGAGGTCACAATGCTTGAAGTGGATACTGTCCCACGGAGCGGGGAACCACTCTGAGCACTGTGATATTGTGCATGTGGTATGGAATTTATGCCCGTTCAGTTACCGTGAAGGCTGTGATCCCTGGACCAAAATCATAGCCTTGTTAAAATAATGTCTCTCTTTCCATACTGATGCTTTGCAATGTGAGAACACAGGCAAGATGGATGGTTGCTGTGATTAAGTATGCAGTCCTTCATCACGGCGTTCTTGTGAATCAATACATATTATTGAGGCAGTGTGCAGAGCTGTACAGATATTCAGTAGTGGTTTAAGTAGCCATGTACATACTATATAATGACTTTCTCTAGGTGTTAAAAGAGAATGACTTGTTATGTAGACTTGGTACTGACCCCTGAGGCTTGCTGTTGAAACATAGTTTAACTAAAAATAAGTTCTTCTGACTGTTATGAGAAGCTTGTTTTTATAAAACTGGCCATTTTTTTTAAAGTCTCATAAACTAGTGCTTTAATCTACATAGAGGCTCAATTAGTTGATATCTAATAGGGAAATTTCTTACTAAGAGGTCATCTGGCTTTCCTCGTAGCCTGCAGGCATACCCAACACAAGCCATAAATCTTACAAGCTAAGGCAAGGTCCACTTGGGTCAATACCTCAAGAGAAAAGCTCAGGTTTTGTGGCAAATGGAGTGGGAGATGCAAGTCAATGCAAAGTTGGTCCCTGAAATATTGTGTTAAGGGCCTTTCAGATTATACATGTGGCATAGAATCATAGAGCTGGAAGAGACCTCAGGAGGTCATCAAGTCAAGCCCCCTGCCCAAAGCAGGAACAACCCCAGCTAAATCATCCCAGCCAGGGCTTTGTCAAGCCGAGACTTAACCTCTAGGGATGGAGATTCCACCACCTCCCTAAGTAGCCCATTCCAGTGCTTCACCATCCTCCTAGCGAAATAGTTTTTCCTAATATCCAACCTAGACCTCTCCCACTGTAACTTGAGACCATTGCTCCTTGTTCTGCCATCCGTCACTACTGTGAACAGCCTTTCTCCATCCTCTTTGGAACCTCCCTTCAGGAAGTTGAAGGCTTCTATCAAATTCCCCCTCACTCTTCTCTTCTGCAGACTAAACAAACCCAAATCCCTCAGTCTCTCCTCATAGGTCATGTGTTCCAGCCCCCTAATCATTTTGGTTGCCCTCTGCTGGACCCTCTCCAATGTGTCCACATCCTTTATATAGTGGGGGTCCCAGAACTGGACACACAGGCTCAGGAGAACTGTTACCGAATAAGTATCTAATATTCAGCTGCATAGGCCCCAATCAGAAAAATGCTTATTTGCCTAATTTGATATCAGTGGGTCTGCTGATATGCTTAAAGTTCTGCATGTCCTTCAGTACTTTGCATCAAGGCCATTGAGAAGAAAAGAGCTATAGACATAATATCTTTCTAAGTTTGCTGGATATAAAATTTGATCTTTAGGTCATCCACAGAACTGATGAAGGGCAGTGGTTTGGTCAATCGTTTAATAATAATAAAATAAAAAAAAAGTCAGGACATGCCTGCAGTTACTATACAGTGGTTTCTGAAATGCCACATTTCCCTTTCTGTGATTTAAAGTAGGAAACCACAGTGGTATCTCTTAGTAGCTGAAGGTTGTTTCCTCTTATTTGCATAAAGGAAGCTGGATTTTATTTCTACTGGTTGTTATGCTTTTTTTTTTTTTTTTTCCCCCTCCATCACCTCCCTCAATAAAATCGCCAATATTTTTGGTTTGCAGCTGCTTCTCTTCCAAGAACCTGAAGTAGCTTGATCACATTTCCCGTTAGCAACCCTTCCCTTTTGCCCATGGTTATGGAGGAAGGAGTACATGTACTATTAAAAAGCCACATGCAATAAAAATTAATTAGGTATTTCAGTCTTGCACCGTTTACTCAAACCATATAGGCTTTAAAAATACTGAAATGCTCACTTGTTCCCTCTAATTTTTTATGTCCATATGCAGAATGAATTTTATGTTCATCAATATTGAGATGTGACACATCACCTACATATTGGAGAACATAAGAGTAATTCCATCCATAGACTGTTAGTGTTGGCAGTGGAGCTGAGGAATCCCAGGGCTGGAAAACACCTCAGGAGGTCATCGAGTCCAGCCCCCTGCCCAAAGCAGGACCAACCCCAACTAAATGATCCCAGACAGGGCTTTGTCAAGCCAATATTTAAAAACCTCTAGGGCTGGAGATTCCACCACCTCCATAGGTAACCCATTCCAGTGCTTCACCTCTCTCCCAGTGCAATAGTTTTTCCTAATATCCAACCTAGACCTGCCCCACTGCAACTTCAGACCATTGCAGAATGAGGAGCAATCTGTCACCACTGAGAACAGCCTCTCTCCACCCTCTTTGAAACCTCCCTTCAGGTAGTTAAAGGCTGCAATCAAATTCCCCCTCACTCTTCTCTTCTCCAGACTAAATAAGCCCAAATCCCTCAGTCTCTCCTCGTAGGTCATGTGCTCCAGCCCCTTAATTATTTTGGTTGCAGTCAGCTGGACCCTCCCCAATGTGTCCATATGCTTTCTGTAGTGGGGGGCCCCAGAATTTGATGCAGTACTCCAGATGTGGCCTCAATAATGCCAAATAAAGGGGAATAACAACTTCTTTAGATCTGCTGGAAATGCTCCTCCCGGTGTGCCCTAATATGCCATTAGCCTTCTTGGCTACAAGGGCACACTGTTGACTCATAGCCGGTTTCTCATCCACTGTAATCCCCAGGTCCTTTTCTGCTGAACTGCTGCTTAGCCAGTTGCTCCCTAGCCTATAACAATGCTTGGAATTCTTCCATCCCAAGTGCAGGACTCTGCACTTGTCCTTGTTGAACCTCATCAGGTTTCTTTTGGCCCAATCCTC
The DNA here is from genome assembly GCA_019425775.1 of Rafetus swinhoei. Taxonomy (NCBI): domain Eukaryota; kingdom Metazoa; phylum Chordata; order Testudines; family Trionychidae; genus Rafetus; species Rafetus swinhoei. The sequence continues at coordinate 121,447,425 of CM033449.1, forward strand.
TAATTTGTCTAGGTCACTCTGGACCATATCCCTACCCTCCAATGTATCTACCTCTCTCCCTAGCTTTGTGTCATCTGCAAACTTGCTGAGGGTGCAATCCATCCCCTCATCCAGGTCTTTCATAAAGATGTTGAACAAACCTGGCCCTAGAACTGATCCTTAGGGTACTCTACTTGAAACCGACTGCCAACCAGACACCGAGCTGTTGATAACTACGTGTTGTGCCTGACAGTCTAGCCAGATTTCTGTCCATCTTACAGTCCATTTATCCAATCCACACTTCCTTAACTTGCTGGCAAGAATTATGTGGTCAAGGTTGTGATGTAGTGGGGGTGCTGTCTGCTCTGTAACCCGGGGTTCCCCTGAGCTGTGATGTGTGTCCCACTGACTCACCCACATGTGTATTGGTCCAGACACCTAGTCCCAGCCTGGGCAGTTAGCAAAGCTTATCCCGGGGGGGAGACAAAGAAAGGGAGGCAGAGACGAACACCTGACTGTGGTGCAGGGTCTGGGAGTGAGGCAGTTTCTGGCTGGGAAACATGAAGGGAACAGACTAAGCTGAGGGTTGAGGGGGTGATGGACCCCCTAACCCAAGGGGTCTGAGGCTGCCTGGCTCTGCCTCCTGTAACCATATCACATCTATGTTGCGCTGTATCCTGGAGAAGCAATAAACCCTCTCTATTCTAGTGGTTGGCGGAGTCTGTTCTCACTGCTATGGGGGTGCAGGATCGGGGGTTCCCCCGACATGCTGTCACAAAGGTACATCACATCCACCGACTTCCCCAGGGCCAGTCACTTCATCAAAGAAGGCAGTCGGGTTGGTCAGGCATGACTTGCCCTTGGTGAATCCATGTTGACTATTCCTGTTCACTTTCCCTTCTTCCAAGTGCTTCAAAATGGATTTCTTGAGGATCACCAGTATGATTTTTCCGGGGACTGAGGTGAGGCTGACTGGTCTGTAGTTCCCTGGATTGTCGTCCTTCCCTTTTTTAATGATGGGCACTACATTTACATCTCCTGATTTCCATGAGTTTTCAAATATAATGGCAAAAGGCTCTGCGATGACATCTGCCAACTCCCTCAGCACCCTTGGATGCATTAAATCCCCATGATGTGAATGTCTAACTTTTCTAAATAGTTCTTAACCTGTTCTTTCTCCACCGGGGGCTGCCCACCTCCTTCCCATACTGGGTTGCCTAGTGCAGTAGTCTGGGAGCTGACCTTGTCTATGAAGACCGAGGCAAAAAAACATTGAATTCTTCAGCTTTTCCCACATAATCTGTCACTACGTTACCTCCCTCATCCAATAAAGGTCCCATGCCCTTCCTGATCCCCCTCTTATTGCTAAGAAGCCGGTAGAAACCTTTCTTGTTACCCTTCACATCCCTTCCTAGCTGCGATTCCAGTTGCACTTTGGCCTTCCTGATTGCAGCCCTGCATTCTCAAAAAATATATTTATACTCTTCCCTACTCATCTGTCCAAGTTTCCACTTCTTGTCAGCTTCCTTTTTGTGTTTAAGCTTGTCAAGGATTTCACTGCTAAGCCAAGCTGGTTGCCTACCATATTTGCTTTTCTTACTGCGCAGCGGGATGGTTTGTTCCTGTGCCTTCAATAAGGCTTCTTTAAAATACTGCCAGCTCTCCTTTCACCCTCATGTTAGCATCCCGGGGATCCTGCCGATCAGTTCTCTGTGGGAGCCAAAGTCTGCTTTTCTGAAGTCCAGAGTGTGCGTATTGCTGCTTTCCTTTCATCATGGGACAACTGGTGCTGGGTGTAGGAACAATGTCAGGGTAGGTGGGGCTTGAGGGTACAATGCTAGGGTCTCCAGGCCAATGCTCTATCCCCTAGGCCACTCCAGTACCTACCACAGCTCCCTACCTTCAGGGCATCCCTTATCCTGCCTTCCTAATTGGAGAGCCCTCTCCATCCCTGAAATTGGGAGTTTAGAGTGTGGGAGGGAGTCTTAGGGTTCGGGGTGGGGGGTGGGTATGAGGGCTCGGGGTGGGGATAAGGGTGAGGTGATTGGAGAACAGGAGGTGGCTCCAGGCTGAGGTCAAGGAGTTTGGAGTGGGAGTGGGCTCAGGGCAGGAGGTTGGGTTGGGGGTTTGGGCAATAGGGTGCAAGAGAAGGCTCGGGTGGGTCTAGGAGGGAGCTAAGGTAATAGAGAGGGCTGAGGCAGGGGAATGGGTAACAGGACAACTACCTGGGGCAGCTCTCATTTGTTGGGGGAGGGACAGGTGGCTCATTGCTCACTTGTGGGGACAGAGCTTTCTGGTGTTCATGGTCATGTGCCTCCAGCCAAGGAGGGCAAGGGGGAGCAGAATGGCAGTGTGCAGAGCCACCTTCCACCATCTCCCCCGGCCCCCAGAAGGGCTGGCCCTGAACACAAGGCTTTATGGGCCGCCGCCCAGGTGCTCCCCTTAGCTCAGGGATCTGGCCTACTGCCCCTAAGCCCCTTTGTGTTCATCCGTCCCCGACTGGGAACTGCCCTGGCCAGGGGAGAAGTGTGGTATCTCCCAGTGCAGCAGCCCTAAGCCCCTACGCAGAGCTTATTAGGCAGTTGTGCAGGCACATGGATGCACTTAAAGAAACCTTGGTGCTGAAGAATTTGTGAGGGAAAGCTATACATTCCATGTACAATAATACCATAATGTATCGGTTTTTCTGAGGACTTTTTATGTTTCCAATAACTTCATTAAGAAATATGCTACAGAGATTTATACACATTGAATAGCAAAATAAGCAAACCAAGTGCCACTAAAATATTTTGCGAACGCAAAGTGTTGCTATCTCTTACACATGTGGACATACTCATTCTGAATGGAAGGAAGAAAGCTAGACTGATGTCTTTTGGTCTCAGAATAGCAGATTTCCCAGGTGAGCCCAAAATAACAAAATCTGATTTAGCATAGTTACCAGTAGTAAACTGATACCATAGGCTTTGCCACGGATCTTCCATTTTTTTATATTAAAATTAGCATCAACAGTCTATTTCCAGAATAAATTGTTTAAAGTCCAGGGTAGCTTTTTGAACTATGATGGAGAGAAAAGCAGAGCCTTTCTTTTATCTAACGCTTGGGGACAAAACAAACATGCAGTCTGGTGTGGGGGCAGTAGGAAAACATGACCTTGACTGAGCAGCGCAATCCTGCTGATATGTGGGTCCTTTGTCTCTAATGGAAAACATTGGCATTTCAAAGTACTACTTGCACTATTCTAATTTTAAAAGAAATCAAGGACTAGATCACGGATTAAAATAGTCTTTCAGTCTCTCTACCTTTGTAGAACTGCCTTTCTGACACAGGTGTGATTGGTCAAGTACCTTGGGCTACCAGGATTCTGGGATATCTTGGGATGAGAAGTTTCAGCCCTCTGTATTGGCTACCCACATCCAAAACTGTCAGTCAAAATGGACAAGAATTAGCTCAGGCTTTGGGAGCGATTCTCCTGTTCTTATTTTACCCAAAGAGAAGCATGAGGAGTTCATAAGTCTCAGAGGGGTAGCTGTAACTTTAAAAACAAGTAGTCCCGTGGCACCTTAGAGACTTATATCATGAGCTTTCATGGGTGAAACCCACTTCTTCAGATGAGCTGCCGTGGAAATAACAATACCAATACATTATAACAGGGGAAAGGGAGGAAAAGAATTAATACAATCGTCACTGAGAGCATGAACACAGGCCAGTAGGAGGTACAGCGTACTTGTAATGCCCATGTTGCAAAAAGAAAGGAAACTGCTTGTAGGACAAACTTAAAAAATAACACACAGACTAGTAACACTTAAAGACTAACAAAAATGTAGATGGTATCTTGAGCTTTTGTGGGGGCAACCCACTGTTAAGTTTTTCCTGGTACAGCAGGGGTGGGCAATAATTTTTTGCGAAGGGCTACACTGGAAGGGGAAGGGCCTCAAAAGGAAAGGGCGGGACCAGGATGCTTCAGGCTTACACACTTACAGACCATGATTGGTCTGGGGGTGAGGGAGCCCCTGTGCTCCCCCTTCCCACTAAGCACCAATGCCCCTGGCGGTGGGAAGAGACTTTCCGTGGTTCCCCCACCCCCAGGCCAATCAGGGTCTGGGGGTGGGGGAGCATATGAAACCTCCTCTCGCACTGCCAGGAGCATGCAGCACTTCTAAGTGCCACGCACTCCTCGCAGGGTGGTGGAAACTGCACACGCTGCCCCCCCGCCCCCAGGCCCTGATTGGCCTGGGGGCAGGGGAGGGGCAGGGCCTCTGCAGTTTGTATCAACCCGATTGGCGGGCCAAATTCGGCCCGTGAAGGCCCTTTTGCACACCCCTGTTACAGACTAACTCGGCTACCCCCTCTGATGCTTCTAGGACAGATACTTACAGATGCATTGGCTGTGAATGTTTGGCTTCACCCAGAGGCATGGTAAAATCTTGAGAACTTGCACGATCCTATCTTGGGGAGCCAGTGCAGTGCAGCCTTACAAATGCTCAGAGTAAGCAATGGCAGAATTCTGTATTTTATAACCATTCAAAAGTTTATGCTCACATTTACCCAGTTCATAAAAATGGTTTTCACATGTTGTTTTTTCTACAAAAATACACACAGCAACAACCCTCTCTTTAGACTTGAATTGAGTCACAGTTCGAGTACATTCCTTACATGGCACAATTCTTTCCTGGCTAGTGACTGCTGGCTAAGTATAGTGCAAATGTTGTTTTGTTTGGGTTATGACAGAGTGTCAATGGACAGTTCAGACTTATTGGATGTCGTACATTAAATATTCTCCATAAAGAACAAAAGAAGAAAACGTATTTAGTGTGTTTTCTGTAAGAAAATATTTGCTTAAAGATCAGTAGCCTAAAATGTTACATGATGTAGGGAACATTACTGGCATTTGTCTTCTCTGACACTGTTCTCCCCCGCCCGCCCGCATCAGCTCAGTAGGAGCTAGGAATGCAATATTTCTTTAGCAGCAAGGACAACTAAAGATAAATCGAGGGTTTTGTGTTTTTTTGTGCTAAACAACGAGGAGGAGGTCAGGATTTGCTTGGGGTGAGTGAGAAATAGCCTCCTTGAAGGCTCAGAGAGCCATTGCTTCTTTTGTCTGGCCTCACTGTTGTTGCCCAAAATTTGCTGCATGATCTTCCGATGGCTGCAAACAGAGTCTTGCCAATCGGAACTGCCCGTTTGCAGGACAGGCAGTGCGTGAGTTACCCCTCTCCCTCTGGGCTTCCAGCTTTCATAGCTGCACATGGCCCCTGCAGCTGCCTGTCCCCACCCATGCTGCTCCCTCTGTACTTCTGCCTGCCCCCTCATGATGTTGCCTCTGTATCAGAGGCAACAGTGCCGGGGGGAGGACAGGCAGCTCAGGATGTGCAGGGAGCTGGCTTAAAAGTCGGCTCCCCAAGCACACGAGCTCCTGCTGCCACGCACCCCCACCAGCATAGGGGGGCCTGCGTGTAATCATGCACTTTCACATCCCTCGTCTTTTCTTGTCCAAAGTTTTCTCCTCTCCCTGTGATGGTGCTGTGAAGTTGCCATTGTTCACTCCAGAGGTGGCTGTATGTTAATGTTGCTGGATATATACTTATAAAGCATTTAAAATTATTTAGCCTGTGATATTTTATAATTCTGTAAGCTAAATGAAATGGTTCTATTTCCTTCTGTCAGAAATTTTTTTCTTCTAAGTTACTTTGCAGAAATAGCTAATCGTGAATATCTGTTTATATACATATAAAACTTGTTTAATGCAACTCATAATGCAAATAGTTTTACTTGCTAACAAAAGAAAATGAACAGCAATTTCTTCTTCTAAATACTACCATTCCAACAAATGCCTCCAAAAATGTAGAATGGATATGCATTTAAGAAAATTATTTTGACCTTTTAATGTCATTGTAATGTTTTCTGCGACTTGAAGTAACTGGTGGCCCTAAGATAGGGAATGAGAATGTGTGGTTTGTACAGAGCAGCCAGACATCAGCTTCATTGCAAAGAGGCATTTTATGTTATTTCAAATTACATTGATATCTATAAGTTCTGACAGCACTGTGGATTGTTGTGCACCTGGGCTTATTTTTTATGTTCTGTGTATCCATTGGGACAGTACTGGCATTCAGGTGATAAGTAAAGCTGTTGTGTAAGTATACATAAATGATGGAAACACGGCTTCTAGCCTCATGAATTTATAAGAAACGTTTTTACTGATAAAGATTATGCCACAGATGAGGCAAAAATGCACACCTAAGAAAGCTACATATGCTGTTGTGATTAGCTTCTTTATATTATAGTTTGTTTTGTAGAATATTTACACATGCTGTATTTTGTTTTCTACAAAGCAATAATAATTGGCACTTATGTGACTCCTCTAATTCTTCAGAGTACTCTACAAGCACTAACCATTCCTTTCTGCACTCCTGGGAGGCAGGTGTTGTTCCCAATTTACACAGAGTTGCTAACGGAGGCGAAGTCTAGACTACGAGTTTTTGTCAGAAAAAGCTACGTAAAATGTGCTCTACATTTTGCTTTCGTGGGCACAGCCCACTTCTTCAAATGACAAGAGTGTTGGAAGTCTTTAAAGTGCTACCAGACTATTTGTTGTCTTAAGTTTATCCTGTACAGACTAAGTCGGCTACCTGCTCAAGCTTCCGCATTTTGCATAACTTTTCCCTATTCTTTTGTCGGAAGAGGCTTTTCTGACATTTAAAATAAATAAATAAATATATATGAGCTAGGTATATCTCATAGAACTGGAAGGGACCTTGAAAGGTCATTGGGTCCAGTCCCCTGCCTTCACAGCAGGACCAAGTACCTAACAGATTTGCCTGACAGATTTGCCCCAGATCCCTAAATGGCCCCCTCAAGGTGGGGTGCGTTTAGAAGGCCAATGCTCAAACCACGGAGCTATCCCTCCCCGTCTAGACTGAGCCAAATGTCGGAAAAATCCCCTCTTTCAGAAACCCCCTTCTTCCTCATGGAAGGAGGGATACAGGGGCTTCCGGAAGAGCACATTTGCACTTCTGCAAAAAAAAGCGGAAGTGCAAACGCATTCCCTGGACGTGGCGGGGTAGACATAACTTTAGTGACTTGACACAGCAGAGGGAACCTGATTGTACAGCACCTTTGAAAACTGTCCCCTATACAGGAACACCTAAACCAGCCAGTGCAGGAGGGGGCACAAACCACTCCTTTCTCTGTGCCTTGCTCATCTATATAAAGCTGAGTATAATCTTGCCTAAGCATTTCAGAACTAATCTATGGAAATGAAGAACAAATTTTCCATGGGTGGTTGAATTGTTAGATCACTCAGAGGAATGGGTATGTTGCAGAGTCATTGTTGCACTGCAGAGGAGTCATCCTGGGTTTTTGCCAGATCTTGTAACATCAGCAGTAGCCTCCATCCTCTTTCTTGTGGTATTTTGTGTTTCCTTAGCATTCTAGACCACTGTGGAACCTAAAAGTAAAGGTGTTTTCTCAGAGTGGAGCTGTTACTTCATCATGAAAAATGTTATCTTGTCTAGCTGTCTCTCTGAATTGCATTCCAATGGGGATGAAGAGGATAATGCAGAAAAATGCTTGTAATTCAGTCTCATTCTCTCTGTTGGTTTGATTTTCATTCTGATTTTTTTTAAATGTTAATGACTACTCTTATTTTGTGTTCATTTTGGTCAGGCTGTAATAACACAGACTAGAGTCCATGAATACAGCCAGAGGCAGATTTTGCTCTTTAAGAGCGTTGTGTGTTGCTGGCTCTGAGTGAAGTTCACCTCCTGGATGCTGAGACATCTTCCTTTTGACTCCAGTGAGAGTTGATGATATAGGCCAGAGTACAGTATTTGGCCCTGTAGCAACAAATCCAGAAAGACTTTTTTACTTCTGTTCTTAAACATGTATACCAAAGTGCTTTTGTAAATTTACAAAATTATACTGCTTTACATCTTAAACCATGGAGCCAGAGATAGGTATTTCACTAGTTCTCGGTGCTTGCCTCGCCCTAACGGAGTTAGGGAGTTTACACTTACCAAAAAACGAATTCAATTGACTCAAGGACCTAAGTGTGCCCTGGTAGCAAAGAAGGCTAATGGCATATTAGGGTGCATTAGGAAGAGCATTGCCAACAAATCTAGAGAAGTGATTATTCCCCTTTATTCGGCACTGGTGAGGCCACATCTGGAGTACTGCATCCAGTTCTGGGCCCCCCCACTACAGAAAGGATGTGAACACATTGGGAGAGGGTCCAGTGGAGGGCAACCAGTATGATTAGGGGGCTGGAGCACATGACCTATGAGGAGAGACAGAGGGATTTGAGCTTATTTAGTCTGCAGAAGGAGAAGAGTGAGGGGGGATTTGATAGCAGCCTTCAACTTCCTGAAGGGAGGTTCCAGAGAGGCTGTTCTCAGTAGTGATGGATGGCAGAACAAGGAGCAAAGGTTTCAAGTTACAGTGGGGGAGGCCTAGGTTGGATATTAGGAAAAACTATTTCACTAGGAGGGTGGTGAAGCACTGGAATGGGTTACCTAGGGAAGTGGTGGAATCTCCATCCCTAGAGGTTTTTAAATCTTGGCTTGACAAAGCCCTGGCTGGGATGATCGAGTTGGAATTGGTCCTGCTTTGGGCAGGGGGCTGGACTCAATGACCTCCTGAGGTCTCTTCCAGCCCTGGCATTCTATGATTTTGACTTCAGTGTAAGCAGAATTAGGCCAGCTCTGAGAACTTTTCGAAAACTCATCTCGTGTAAACATAAACATCAGTAGTAACTTTCATATAACAAGCTCAGTTTTCCTCTTGATTTTTCTGAGAAGACCAAAGCCCAAGATTCTGGATTTCCTTCTCAAGAGCTGGGACATCTTAAGTGATAGGCAGTCAGCTCAAGTAGGATCCATCTCCTGGCAACACACAGTGCATAGCTTGCAAGGGCCACTTCGTTGACTGAAGCCTGATCTATGCTGGGAGTTTAGGTCGAACTTAGTCGACCTAATTTAGTTGGGATTGGTCCTGCCTAGAGCAGGGGGCTGGACTTGATGACCTTCTGAGGTCTCTTCCAGCTCTATGGTGCTACGATTCTATGATTGATTAGTCGCATTAGGTTGATTTTTCTAAACAGTAAGTCCACACCGTCAAACCCGTTCTGTTGACTTTGAGGGCTGTTAAAGTCAATTTTCTGTCTTTAACTCCTTGTTTCACAAGGAGTAATCGCTAAATTTGACTTTGTGGTAGTGAAGACACAGCGCTTTGAAAGATGATACTCTTGGCCTCTGGCAGGTGTCCCACAGTACCCCGTGGTGACCACTCTGGCCATGAATTTCAACTCTATCTCTCTCCAAGTGAACAAGAAAAGCCCTGGGAAAATGTGAATTTCACTGCCTGCGTGGCGAGCAGACCTCAGAACAGGCAGCATGCCTGCGCATGAGCTCTGTGAGTTCCTAGTATCACAGATGAGCATCAGTTTTCCTAGCCAATCTACGGATTCCTCCCAAGACACTCAGGCAGCCTGGGTCAGCAAAATGGAGGAGAATGGTCAGCAGGCGAGTGGAGCACCCAATGTCACTGAGAGCCAAGAACTTTTTATAACCTTGGAGACAATCCCCTTCTCCCAGACATCTCTCAGTTGGGCAGTGATCCCGGAGAGGGCACTTCTGGTGAGTTCACATTTTTTTTTTATCTTGTGAAAAGTAGGTCAAGGCAATTGGATGTGATCTATGGTGGCCACTCTGCCGACACAGCTGGGGTCCCGGAACAACTTGTTAATGTGTCTGGAGATGGAGCAGGAATCCTCTCTGCGCATCTCCATAAAGCTCTCATAGAGGAACTCTTAAATCCTTCTCACACTGTTTCTGGAGAGACCTGCCTTCTTTCATCCTCCATGGTAGGATATCTTCCCATGCCAAGATAGCAGGTGAGTGGTCTGGCATCATTGCAGCCCAAAGCACTGCAGCGTAAGGTCCAGGTTTCTGGTCACAGGCAGTCAGCATCTGCTCTCTTTGTGATTTGGAGAAGACTGAGATCTCACATGGCAACCTGGATGAAGCAGGAGAAGCTCATCACTAGCTGATGTCTCTGCAGTAAAACTCTGTTTGCTCATCCTCAACGAGCTCCTGCCCTGCCACCATGCTCGGACGCTCTTCCCCCCTCCTGCCCACTAGCTCCTGAGGGAAGGGAAAGTTGCACATTCTCAGCAAATGGGAGGAGGAAATGCCATGTGAACTCCTGCCCTGTTCTGCCACCTTGTCCAGACAACTTTCTGCCCTCCTGCTCTCAGACTTGTACCCCGGCATGTCCCTTACCATGCCTGACACATAATCATAGGACTGGAAGAAACCTCAGGAAGTTATCAAGTCCAACCCTTTTCTAAAAGCAGGACCAATCCCAACTAAATCATCCCAGCCAGGGCTTTGTCAAACTGGAACTTAAAAACCTCTAGGGATGGAGATTCCACCACCTCCCTAGGTAACCCATTCCAGTGCTTCACCACCCTCCTAGTGAAATAGTTTTTCCTAATATCCAACCTAGACCTTCCCCACTGCAACTTGAGACCATTGCTCCTTGTTCTGTCATCTGTCACCACTGAGAACAGCCTTTCTCCATCCTCTTTGAAACCACCTTCAGGTAGTAAAAGGCTGCTGTCAAATCCCTCCTCATACTTCTGTATACCAAATAAGGACAAATCTCTCAGCCTCTCCTTGTAAGTCATGTGTTCCATGTTTGTTGCCCTCTGCTGGACTTCCTCCAATGCACCCACATCTTTTCTGTAATGGGAGGCCCAGAATTGGACACAATAATCCAGATGTGGCCTCACCAGTGCCAAATGAAGGGGAATAATCACTTCACGTCCCTACATCTGCTGGCAATGCTCCTCCTAATGCAGCCCAGTATGTCCTTAGCCTTCGTGGCCCCAGGGCACACTGTTGACTTATATCCAGGGCAGCCTCACACTCAACCCCCAGGAATGTGTGGCAAAGCAAAAGACTATCCTCCTTGCTATTGTGATCAACTGCCACCCCCACTTCCAAAACTCCCACCCTGGACTCCTTTTCAGTCCCTGCTGTGTTCCCTAAATAAAAATGTGTGATTTCTGAACAACAGTCTCTTTATTGCTTGTTTGGAATGGGGCAGAGTTATAGGCAAGCACACTGAATGCAGGGGCAGCTCATTGACAGCAACTTGCATAACTCTCAGAACAGGCCATTCATAAAACTTTCTTTCAAAGCCTCCCTGATTTGCTGTGCTCTCTGTATTACCTTGGTGTCTGGTCACTGAAAATCCCTTGCTAGATGCTCTTGCTAGATGCTCTATCTCAGCCCCCCCATCCTGTCACATACCTTTTCTCGCTTACTCACAAGTATTATGTAGCATGCATCAGGCTGCCACCACAAAGGGAGTGTTGCATTTGCTGAGGTCTGAACTAGTCAATAGAATGTAGAACCTTCCCTTTAAATGCCGGAAAGCACGTTTTACCACTGTTCTGCACTTGCTCATCCTGTAGTTAAACTGTTTCTTACTGCAGTCCAGGCTGCCTATGTGCGGCTTCTTGATTCACTAGCACAAGGAGTAGGCTGGGTTGCCAAGGATCACTTTTGTCATTTCAACATCTCCTACTCTCATTTTCCAGTCTGGGAAAAAAATTGCAGCTTGCTGAAGAGGTAGGAGTTCCTAAAGATGCACGTCATGCACTTTTCCTGACCATCCCACGTTGTGGGTGAAACAGGACTTGAGATCCACCAATCCCTGCAGCACCATTGAAAAGTGCCCCTTTTGGTTTATGTACTCCTTGGCAAGCTGGTCTGGTGCCAAGATGAGGATGTGCATTTCATCTATCATCCTGCCACAGGTAGGGAACCCCAGCACAGCAAAGCCCACCACTATGTCCTCCACATAGTTCTCAGAGTCACTACCCTCAGTAGCAGAAGGCTATTGATTGCCTGGGTTACTTGGATCACAACAGCCCCCCCTGTAGATTTCCCCCACTCCCAATTGATTCCCAACTGACTGGTAGCTGTTTGGCATTGCAAGCTTCCACGGGGCAATTGCCATTTGCTTCTCCACTGCGTGAGCTGGTCTCATTCAGTATTCTTTGCACTTCCGGGGCAGGGGAAAGCAATTTTATGTATACGGATCTTCCCATACCAGTATCACAGAGGATCCCTACCAATCTGTGCTTGTCTGATGGCATCAGAAATGGTGTTCCACTGTGTCCAGAGGATTGAATGCCGGTGCCATTCGTTCAACTCAAGTGCTTCGCATAGGAGTATGTTCATGGCCTCCTGAGATTTGTCCTTGTTCCTGCAGACTCTGGATATGCTCTGGATATACTCCAGCATTAGGCGCACCAAAGTTAAAATAATCCTCATGATGCTTTGATGTTCAATGGGATCCCCCATCGGATCTATGCTTACATTGCTGTGGTGTCTGTGTGGATAACAAAGGGGGGAAAGGGTGAGAAAAGACCGTTTGATGTTGCACTCAAGCAGGTGCGGAGAGGGAGAAAAAGTGCGTTATGGGATGTTAATGACATGGACACAGAACAACCCGCTGCACAATTTTGGTGCCAGTGTATACTGGGAACATAATCCAGAATACAAAGGGGTGCTCGCATTGTGGGATAGCTACCCACAGTGAATCACTCTCAAAATCAATGGTATCTGCCCTACTAGGGATGTGCTACTTCAAACTATGTCAAATTCTTATGCACAGTGGGGACATGCACCATTCACTTTACAAAATCGGGTGCTATTTGACATAGTAGCAGCTAGAGCTTGCTTGATTGCTCAACACTGTCCATGCTGCAGCTGCTCTCAGTCCTGCTTTCTGTGCCTGTTTCTGCCCAGCCTGTTCTTGTGCTCACTTCAGTTCCTGCCCTTCTCCAGCCTTGATTCCCCTGATTCTATTTCCAAACCACATCTCTGGCTCACCCTTTGACTGGCATTCAGCTTCTGATCACTGACTCTGACTTCCCGCTCCTGGGTATCCCAGGGTCCTGATTCTTGACTTGTAATTTCCACTTGTACCTCCAGGCCTGGCCATTCCCTGGCTCTGACCATTGCAGCTGACATCCTGGTTGTGATCCTGACATCAAGCTTGTGAAACAATGGAGAGACTAGAGGGAAATACTTGGTTTCTGGTGCACATGAGTTATTCAAATCTTTTACTATTATTACTTTGTTTAAAATGCATACGGATTCCCAAATATACACAGCTTTTTTATGGTCCTGATTCAGAGCTCAGTGAAGACATTGGGAAGACTTCCACTCACACAAGGTCATGTCCTGTGTGCACAGAGTAAGGCAAGATTCCTGCCCCGAAGATCTGTAATCAAAGTGCATATCTACCTTACACATCTGACCATAATGTTCATTTTTGTATGGTTTGATTAGGGAAGTTTGTGTGGTGGCTGGGGCATGATTCTGTGTGTGTTGGAAGAAGGTGTTACAGGAGCTGATAGTGCCAGAAACAATATTTTCCTGCACTGGTAAATCTGTTAGAATCTGGAAATCCCACACTTGAAATGGGAGCACTGAATGTTTGTCCAGTGTCTTATCTAGATATAACCTAGACTGCAACACAGTTACTCGACATGAGTCCCTAATCTTCCCCTCCCTCCCCCCCACACTACTAATAGTAAACAGACTTCTGGTAGACTTTTCTAGGCCCTGATCCTGCAAACACTTCACTTTATTATTGTGAGTAATCGATTTGAGGGAAACTATTCACAGCAGAAAAATTAAGCATGTGCATAAATAAAAGTAAGATCATAGCACTAAAACAATACAAAGGCAAAACTCTGAACAATATTTCAGACAGGAGACTCCTTTTAGCACTACATTTAACACAGCCCTATAATCAATGGAGTTGAACTTATGCTTAACTTTGGCTAATGATCTCAAATTGACTCTGTGGAACTCAAGTCAAGGAGGAACTGCTTTTTTCCAATGTATGTTTATATCTAGTTTACAAATTGAGTTTTATTCAGCCCTGACTCTCACCACTGTGTTCAGGGGCGACTGAAGAGGAGGTTGGGGGGCAACAGGCCATGTGATCCCTGCCCCTCTCTGCCCTTGCTCTGCCCTCGCTCTGCCTTCTTCCCTCCTCTTCCCTGCCCCTGCTCCACTCCTTCCCTGCCCTTGCTCTGTTTCTGGCCCACCTCTTTCCCCAACTGAGGTGGCCCGGAGCCAGCGGACCAGCACTAAGCTTCAGGAATCCGCTCTCCTCCCGCCCCATACTTACCAGCAGCAGTGGGGGAAGCGGAGTAATGTAGCCCCAGCTCAATTTGCTTCCCTGACTTTCTTGTTCCGGTGAATGTGGGGGCGGCTCTACTCCTGCCCCGAGCAGTGCAGCTGAAGGAGCAGAGCTGGCTGGGGCCGCATTGCTCTGCTTTCTTTTCCGCTGATGGTGAGAGCAGGCAGAAGGATGGATTCTTACTGTGGGTGCCAGGGTTTCCTCCTTGCTTGCTGCTGGCTGACCCTTGCCCCTCCCACCAATGTTCCCCTCTAATCTTTCCCATCCATGTGCGTATTTTTTCCATGCATGTGCAGAATGCATTTTTATGTGCACTGAGGCATGTGCGAATACGCACTGCCAGTAGAAACTAAGAACTTAGCTGTGGACACACTGCAAATCAGTTGGATGGCAGTTGAATGTCTTCTGAGCAGCCACACAAGTGCACAGCTTTTTACAGGGAGCACTGCCTCCACCCGTGGTGTTCGGGGCACATGGCTCCTTGTGTCTTTTCCACACATCGCCCCTGACTATCACTTCAATTTTATACTAGTTCAACTCCATTTCATTTAAGTGAAGTAAAACTAGCATAAAACTGGGGTGGTGAATCGGTTCTGAAATTTTTAACTCTGTGCATTCCTGGTTACTAAATTGGCATGTGAAAAGTTTTTTAAAACAATCTTGTTTCACAGAAGCTTTTCTGTTTCCCTTTATTATCAGGTTATTGAAATCGGATACTGCATGAAGCAAAAGGCCCTGGTGATTCTGTCTGCAGAATTTCCGTATTGTTATTATTGGAAGTGCGCCTGAAATCTGCAGAATTGCAGTGACTCCTGACAGTTCTACAGCAGATTGTTCCACATTTGTGATCACTGGCAAATTAATTGAGATGTCAGGATTTTTGGAACTATAATTTAAAGTTCCTTTCTATACGTTAATGTAGAACAAAATGCACAAATTAAATATAACTGCTGGGCCAGATATATGGTGTTGTTTTATCTTGTTTTTGAAAACAAATGTTTTGCTACAAATTAACTTGCATATAAAGAACAGAACTACATACTAACTTACATTTGTTTTATTTCTAGTTCCCAAGAAGATGAGCGGCCTATGTCACCCTTCTATTTAAGGTATTTCCTCCTGCTCGTTCGTCCTTCCTTTTTGTTTGATTCTCTTTGTGGGAAGAACTTAATGATATTTTAATGTAATGTTGGGAATGATGCCAGAAATGTGTGAATAAGCTCTCATCAAGTCTAAGATTATTTTTATTGTGATCATGTCATCAGCCAGCAGGGTGGATGAATCTTCTCATATATTTAAAAAAAAAAAAATCAAAGTTTATAAGTGTGCTGTTTGATGTAATGTCAGACTAATAAATTTTAGTTAGTAGATGATCAGTAGAGATCAACAGTACAAAAGATGCAAAAATACCTAGTGTTGCTTTGAGTTTGCGGGGCTGGGCCTGTGGGCAGCTTGCTTCTGATGAGCTTGTCAAGGATAGTTGGTTTGAAGGCCGGAAGAGAGAGTTTGGAAAAGATTTCTTCCAGGATGTGGTCCTAATCGGCTCCTTGCAGTAATCTATGTACAATCCATTAACCCTAACGTCCCTTCAGCCTACCATTGCAGAGGTGTTAGTTGCCCACTTTACCTTGAATTGTTTCTTGCAGCAGGTTAGCTTCTTATGCTAAACACAGCTTGTACTTTAGCTGAGAGACTCTTGAGTGCCTTTACAGACTTGAAGATGAGCTCTATGTAAGCTGAAAAGCTTTTCTCTTTCACCAACAGAAGTTGGGCCAATGAAAGATAACCCTTCACTCGCCTCCTTTCTCCTGTTGTCAAGTAGGGGCCAAATTCTCTGTTGGTGTAAATTGGCACAATCCATTGGCTTTACTGGTGATATGCCCTATTTATACCAGTCGAGACTTGTTTCCAGATCTTTAAATGATACTTAAAGGTTATAGCCAGATAAATTGTTATGCTAGTGGGGGAAGTTGGGAGCAGGAAAGGGACAGAAATGCAGTATGAGTTTCACCATGCTGACACTTGCTGACTTTTTAAAAAAAATTTTTTGCTAAGATTTTGTGACTATGATGTTTGTAATTTTGAGGGTTTTTTTTTATATAATTCTTTTATGTATGTTCTTGTCTGTCTTTGTGGACTTGTTTTACTCTGTTTTTACTCGCAAAAACTACATACATATTCATTTTACACACTTTTAAATGCTTGTGTCTGTCAAATCTATATACAGACGTGCAAAGGAGCAACACATTGCTTATCAAAGAGGAATTACAGAGGTTATCAATGGAGCAGACTGACTGGATAATCTAATCTATCCTGCCAATGCAGGATCGTTCTCTGGGGTTTTGTCTGATCTAGTTTTAAAAGTCCCAATCTATGATATTTCCACCTATGCTCTTGAAAGACTGTCACAGCCTGGTTCATTTCAGGGTATGTCTGCTCTGCAGCTGGAAGTATGCCCCCCCCCAACTCAGGACTTAGCACATTTGAAATAAGTGTGGATGTAGTGGCATAAGCAGTAGGATGGACTAGCCACCAGAGTTGATCACCCTGGTGGTCAGGCATGGTTGTATTCTTGTGGCTAGCCAATGCCATCTCTAGTTACATCACTTGTGCATCATTATATCCAGGGCTCGACAAATTATGGAAAACCCTACTTGCCAGACAAAAAAGGGACTCGCCACCCTCCTCCCCCAAAAGTGTTTTTTTAATGGCATAAATTCCTAATAAGAATAAGAACAGTAATTACTAATAAGTTATTAATAAATATCTTATAAACCTCTACCTTTTCCCTCTGCAGCCATGTCTCCTCCCCTTGCTCCATCAGCTCCCAGGCCTGCTGCCCCCAGCCCCTCACTCTCCTCTGCTGTGCTGACTCCTGCCCTTCTCGCTGCCCTCAGCCTTCCTGAGACCTGCCCCCCTCCACCAGCCCTTCTCTCCCCCCTGTGCCCACTCCTCCAGTAGCCCCACTCTGATCAGGTGAGCTACCCCTCCTCATCTCCTCTCCTAACAGCTCCCTCTACACACCTGCCCTGCCTCTCTCCTCTGGTGCTGGTCCCTCCCCTGCAGGTGTCTGCACTTCTGCTTCACCCCAAGAATCCCCTGGCACCTGCACCTTCCCTTAGCCCTGCACCCTCCTGGTGCCTCCCCTTCCTCACTGCCCCTGCCCCTTTGCCCTCTTTTCCCTGATACCCACCCCTCACCACCCTCTGCCCCCATTCCTCTCCTGCCCCTCTGTGCCCTCACACATGCCTTGCTCCATCCCCACCTTTCTCATGCCCACCCCTTCTTTCAAGCCTTCTCCCAGCATCTCCCCTCTAGCCCCCAATGCCCTTCCCCTCTCCTCTCCCAGCATCACCCTGTCCCCTCTCCCACTGACACCTCCCCTCCTGCCCTTGGCCCCCTGGCATTTGTCTCTCTTGCACCCCTGTCTCTTGGTGCCTTCCCCCACCGTCGCCCAAGCCCCTTCCCACCCTCACCAATCCCCTTCCCTTCGCCCTGCTGCCACCGCCGCCCAAGCCCATTCCCTACCTTCTGCCTTCCACGCTGCAGTTGCGGTTGTGGGGCCGGGGCCTGCGCTCAGGTCCCGGAGGCCGAAGCTGGAGCCAGCGAGGCCCCGCAACGTGGCCTCCCAGGACTTTTAAAATCCCGGGCTGTGACGTGACGTCACGGCCCGGGCGTCCTCCCCGCTCACGTTCAGCGCCGCACATGGGCAGCAGCAGGCGGTGAGAGGGAGCCGCGCACGGTAGGGGCCGAGGGGGACACTCTGGGGGCAGGGTGGGAGGACGCGCGGGGGCCAGGAGGTGGGTCCGGGGCCCGCTCCGGGCAGAGCCGGGGGAGAGACCCAGCTCCACGTAGTGGGGGAGCAGGGCCCCCGGCTCTGTAACTCGCCGGCCGGCACTTCCAGGTTCAGGGGCGCGGGGCCCCCTTAGGCGCGGGGCCCGATTCGACCGAATCGGCCTAAGGCTGGCCCTGGCCACTAGGACCCAGAGTGTAGAAAATTGTGTCTGCTGCTGGTGCATATGTAGGTAGCAGAGCAGTACCATGAGAGGAGTAGAAAAGGAAGAAGGCAGAATTGAGACCTTTCGAAGTTTTGGCCCAAGCGAGGGGGCATGGGGGTGTCATTTGAGCTCCCCGCCTCAGGTGCCAAAATGTTGTGGGTTGGCCCTGGTTAGTTCCACCTTCAATATCAGTAATGACGATGTAAAGTACTTCACAAGTAGTTAGTTCCTAGTATTGCAGTCTTTAGTTGTTCTTTGTAGTGTAGATTAGTGTGTGTGTGTGGGGGAGGTTCCTCTTATTGTTCATGCACCTGGGACATGCATGGGCCCAGCAATTCAAACAGTGTAGGAAAGGTGGAAAGCTGATGACCAGGAGGGATCCACACACTGCCTGCCAAAGTATCTGAGAAGGTCACCTACAAGATATCTTCAGGGGGATTACACTGCAGATTAAAAGGGAGAATGACCAATGGTTTAAATTTATCCTCATGGAGTCGACACTTAGGACTCAGCCAGACACTCCAACTCCATCAATGCACAGCGTGCCAACCTCGGAGTCGTGTCCAGAATTGCTCAGGGACCATCTGCACTGATCTCCTGTGCAGAAGACAGGCATCTCCATTCATTTATTTATTTAAGCCAATCTCCTAGAACTGGAAGGGACCTTGAAAGGTCATCGAGTCCAGTCCCCTGCCTTCACAGCAGGACCCAGTACCATCCCTGACAGACTTTGCCCTAGATCCCTAAATGGCCTCCTCAAGGATTGAACTCACCACCTTGGGGTTAGCAGGCCAATGCTCAAACCACTGAGCTATCCCTCTCCACAAAATTGCTCTTGGAAATCGTCCTCCCAATGCCATGGAAGAAGCAGCAACGGGGTCATTCCTCCTCCAGGAAGTCTAGTAAGGCCTTGGAGATGGCCTGCACCGTATCTAGCCTACCCAGGCTGAGTCCTTCAGCCCCAGCACTGTTGATTCCAGTCCAGAGGGCAGGTCCATCGAGTCCAATGTGGATGGACGCTCCAGTGTCAGTGGTAGTGGATGACGATTTTGACCTTCCCACCACTCCAGATACATTTAAGGCCACGCAAGATCTCATTAAACTCATGGCATCAGCGCAATTTGAGGCATGTCCACCCCCTTCTTGGTGGCACAGCTACAGTGGTGTAGTGGTACCGTCTTCCTCACGCTCATTCTTGGCACCAGTGTCTGTGGCACAGATGACCTCTCTGGCACTGGGACCTGTGGCCACAACACCACCTCAGGCACCTCCTGTGCCTCTGCCAGCCCCGGCACCAAGGACATCTTCAGCACTGCTGGCATCACGGCACTGTGGGAAGCCTGCTGCCATGAGCATCCACAAACACTCCTTTCAGTACTGATCGGCAGCACCATACAGTTCACCTCCTCCCTGGTCAGCATCAGAGTACACATCAGAATCAGAAGCAGGATCCTGGAGCTCTTGGTACCGATCCCAGCACTGACCTCTAGAGGCACCCGTGTCACCAGTACATGCTTGGCCTTCCCAATGACTGGCACTCATCCAGTGGCCCTATTGGACACAGTGGGCTTACTCCAAGGCCAGGGCCAAGGCCCACTTTCCAGGGCCATCTTGGTGGTACCCTCCACCTGGGAGCCACTGTCTGCCTTGTTGGTGGCTTCGGCCCACCTTCTCGTGCAGGACTCTTTGGGAGAAGAGGCGCATGTACCTGCAGTGGCCCCACCTGCAGTGACTCTCCCTAGCCCTTAACCTGAAGGGGATGCTGAGTGGGGGAGACCTTGTGGGCCGGGATGATTGTTTCCCTGGTGGCCTCCGTCTCCTCACCAAACACAGTGGGGGGCACCTCTCTGCCCCCTCCTTCTATGGATTCTAAGGCTCACCAGGACTTGCTCAGGTGTGTGGCCCAGCTCCACAACCTTCTAGTGGAGGTGGTGGTTGAGGAGTCTGATCGGATCATGGATGTTTTTTCACCTGAGGATCTGGCACAGGTGGCCTTGCCTCTCATTAAGTCTATCCAGACCACCACAAAGGTGCTCTGGCAGACTCTGGCCTCAATTTCATCCACAGCCAAAGGGATTGAGAGGTGGTACTTAGTACTGCAGAGGGGCTACAATGGTCTACAATTTTTTAGAAGTCGTCTGCTTCAGAGATAAAATGTGCTATTTATTATGTATTTTGATGTGCTGAATTCAAATATGACAATTAAAACAACTGATTGGCTACTGCTTCCAAGATATTTAAGTTTTTACATTTTACGTCTATGTATATTGTGTAGATAGTAGAGTTTTAATCATAAATTGTAAACCTAGGTCTTTTCATGTGTTTATGGTTGCTTTACATGATAATATTTCACCTGTCCTGTTTATGTAACACTTTAAAAATCAGCAAAGGGTTATATAAATAAAATTTATTATGAAACAAAAGGCAAAAAACTATTATGTACATAGTTTAGTCCTATTCAGTGTCTACTCGGCGCTTCTTGTCTCTTGTATTCATTAAATGGAGCATCTCTTGTCACTGTCCAGCAATAGTCTGCAAGCATTGATGGGCTCCATTTGCCCTGACAGCGTTTCTCCATTGTTGCAATGTCCTGGTGAAATCGCTCACCGTGCTCGTCGCTCACCGCTCCGCAGTTCGGTGGAAAAAAATCTAGATGAGAGTGCA
Organism: Rafetus swinhoei; assembly: GCA_019425775.1. Lineage (NCBI taxonomy): Eukaryota > Metazoa > Chordata > Testudines > Trionychidae > Rafetus > Rafetus swinhoei. The sequence continues at coordinate 121,468,292 of CM033449.1, forward strand.
AAAAATGTATCTTTAGTGACATGTTGCAACCAAGGCTTTTGTATGCCTTGAGGAGGTTTTCCACCAACAACCTGCAGTTGTCCGCCTTGTTGTTTCCGAGAAAATTTATTGCCACTAACTGGAAGGCTTTCCATGCCGTCTTTTCCTTGCCACGCAATGCATGGTCAAATGCATCATCTCGAAGTAGTTCACGAATCTGAGGACCAACAGAGACACCTTCCTTTATCTTAGCTTCACTTAACCTTGAAATTTTCCACGGAGGTACTTGAAAGCTGCTTGTGTTTTGTCCATGGCCTTGACAAAGTTCTTCATCAGACCCAGCTTGATGTGTAAGGGTGGTAACAAAATCTTCCTTGATTCAACAAGTGGTGGATGCTGAACACTTTTCCTCCCAGGCTCCAATGACTGTCGAGTGGCCAATCTATCTTGATGTAGTGGGAATCTCTTGCACGACTATCCCATTCGCAGAGAAAACAGCAGTACTTTGTGTATCCAGTCTGCAGACCAAGCAAGAGAGCAACAACCTTCAAATTGCCACAGAGCTGCCACTGATGTTGGTCATAGTTTATGCACCTCAAAAGTTGTTTCATGTTGTCATAGGTTTCCTTCATATGGACTGCATGACCAACTGGAATTGATGGCAAAACATTGCCATTATGCAGCAAAACAGCTTTAAGACTCATCTTCGATGAATCAATGAACAGTCTCCACTCATCTGGATCGTGAACGATGTTGAGGGCTGCCATCACACCATCGATGTTGTTGCAGGCTACAAGATCACCTTCCATGAAGAAGAATGGGACAAGATCCTTTTGACGGTCACGGAACATAGAAACCCTAACATCACCTGCCAGGAGATTCCACTGCTGTAGTCTGGAGCCCAACAGCTCTGCCTTACTCTTGGGTAGTTCCAAATCCCTGACAAGGTCATTCAGTTCACCTTGTGTTATGAGGTGTGGTTCAGAGGAGGAGGATGGGAGAAAATGTGAGTCCTGTGACATTGATGGTTCAGGACCAGAAGTTTCTTCCTCTTCCTCTTCCTCTTCCTCGTCTGACTCAAGTGAGAATGATTCTGGTACATCAGGAACCGGCAGTCCTTCTCCGTGGGGTGCTGGGCGTATAGCTGATGGAATGTTTGGATAATGCACAGTCCACTTTTTCTTCTTTGACACACCTTTCCAAACTGGAGGCACCATGCAGAAGTAACAATTGCTGGTATGATCTGTTGGCTCTCTCCAAATCATTGGCACTGCAAAGGCATAGATTTCCTTTTCCTGTTCAACCACTGGCGAAGATTTGTTGCACAAGTGTTGCAGCATATGTGTGGGGCCCACCTCTTGTCCTGATCTCCAATTTTGCAGCCAAAATAAAGGTGATAGGCTTTCTTAACCATAGTGGTTATACTGCGCTTTTGTGATGCAAAAGTCACTTCACCACAAACATAGCAAAAGTTATCTGCACTGTTCACACAAGTATGAGGCATCTCTGCTCACTTTGGCTAAACAGAAATGTGTCCCTTTGCAAAATCAAACACTGACAAATAAGAGAGCACGACACTGTATGATTTCTAGAGCTGATATAGGGCAATTTGTTCAGCAGTGAGATGTAAGCTTCGTTATGATTGCATCATCCATGACTTCTAGGAATAACATGATGCAATTCATATCATGTATGACGCAATACCAGCTTCAGATTGCATCATTCATTGTTTTGCCTAAAAGCAAGTACTGTCCAAACCCAGTCATAGATTTATTCATAGATCCAGTCAAAGATGTATTTTAGTCATTTCTGGTTTAAATTGAGATCCCTTCCCTTTATAACTCACTTATCCTCCGCCATTCCCAAGTCAAGGGTTGTATATACTGACCCAATAGCATATCTTGAAAACTAGAGCCAATCAACAATTTTAAGCATCATTTTTGTTCTCAGTGACCCAGAATTAGTAAAGTTTGACTACATTTATTTCAGAAGCATTTTGGCTGTAGAGCAGTGCTAGAAGTGCCTCTATACCTACCCCCAGTTCGGGTTGGTGGTGATGGATGCTGTGAACCATTGCAAGTGTCAAGGTCAGCTCAGACCTGCCCCAAAAAATGATGCAAAAATGATGGACCTATTCAGGCACAAGGTTTATCCCACTGGGATGCTTCAGCTGCGGGTCTTGAACCAGCAGGTGCTCCTCAGTTATTGTCTTCAACTCCTAGAATGCGCTGTCCAAATTCCAGGAGCTGCTCCCCTCAGACACAACGCAGGTGTTTGCAGCAGATCTGCAGGAAGGCCACACGGTAACCAAGACTGTGCTCCAGGCACATGATTGCAGGTGTCTGGCCTACCAGTAGAGGTGCAATATATATTCAGGACCTACCATTTGGTGGGGTGAACCTATTCGTCAGTAAGACGAACGCCTTCCTACACAGCCTCAAGGATTCTAGAATAACCTTGCAGTCCCTAGGCATCCATATGCCAGCCCCTCAGTGGAGCAGTTATGACTGCACCCGCTGTTATGTTTTTACATTGGTCCTCCCAGGCCAGTAGGCAGGCATCCATCATGGGGGTCAGTGCAACAGCACTCGAGGGCTGAGCACTAGCTATTCCGGATCCTTCCCCACAAGTTGTGAACAGTCTTTCCCACTTCTGCTGTGCCTGGACCCAGATTACCTCAGACCGCTGAGTCCCGAGTATGGTAGGAGTGGGATATTCTATCCAGTTATGTACCCTCCCTTCCTCTCACCCCCTCTTGCCATCCTGCTCCAGGGATCCCTCTCACGAGCAACTCCTTATCCAGGAGATGGGATCACTTAAGGAGGTTCCTCAGAAGTTAGGGGGGAGGGGGATTCTACTCCCAGTACATTCTTATTCCAAAGGTAGGATTCGGCGCAGACCCCCCTTTATATCTCAGAAACCTGAATGTGTTCCTAAGAGAGCTCAAGTTTCATATGTTGTCTTTGGCCTCAGTTATTCCCTCGCTTAATCCAGGGGCCCGGTAGCCACCCCCCCACCTCAAGGACACATGCTTCCACATTTCCATCATGCCAGCCCAACATTGATTCCTTCTCTTCGAAGTGGAGGACCATCATAATCAATTCATGGTGCCGCCTTTCAGCCTGGCCATGACACCTTGGGTCTTTTATGAAATGTGTGGTGTCTTTACTCACTTGGATGATTGGCTAATCGAAGGCACATCTTGGGAGCAGGTTAAGCCTGGGCTTATTGGTTAACATTCATGGTTATACCCAAGCTCCCATCCTGTTCCTGGGGAGCTGGCTGCCACCCCATGTTGCTGCTGCTTCTGTATCAGTGACAGCATCATAGGGGCAGGTGCCAGCTCCCAGGAGTGGCACTATAGGCTCCTGGCATGCACCAGCTCCCAGGGAGCCACTGCGGGTGCATGTAACAGTGTAACTGCTGAGTTTTTCAGCAGTTACATAGTCACCTAATTACCCACATTTTAACATCCCTAGTAAATAAAGCTAGCAGCCTGTAACTCTTTGTTGTTTATCACACATCAGAAATGTGTAATTTTTAGGTTGGTTGCCAGGTGGAATTAATTTGGCAGGAGAGCCGGCACAGGCTGAGCAACGGCTGGTGCTTCATGAGTTCAGAGCTCCTGGGGTGGGTGGCAGATTTTCCCATGTGCCTTTTTAAAATTTGTCATTGCTGCCCCAGGGAAGCAAATGACATGTGCTGTGATCAGCTTTGTTCCATCAAGGGGGTTGAGGGAACCCTTTGAATCGGAGTGTGTGTATCTGCCAGGTGGTCCATTTTATTTGTCCTGCTTTACAGTTAGCCACGTTTTACATCGTCTGCAGCATTATTGATGTAACACCTGAATCATTAATGTAAATACAAAGAGATATGGGTGGTAGGAGTGTAATGGGTTCTGGGTTTGTACGATAGTACAGTCATTTCATACAGACGGTTATGTAACATGTTGGATGTGAATAACGATATGCGCATGTGCAGATTGCCGAACAGCACGGCTGGCGAGCAGGGCTCGCCGCGGTTCGGCGAGCCCTGGGAATGGGGGTGGGGTAGGAATGGAAGGAGCGGGATGGGCAGTGTGGATGGGGAGGAAGGGGTCAGGAGAATGGTGGGTATAGGAATGGAGGCAGGGGGATGGGTGTAGGGATGGAAGGAGGGGGGTGGGCTGTGGGCCAAGGAGTTCCAGGATAGGGATGTTAAATAACAGTTAATTGAATAGTCGATTAACCTTATGAATTCTTATTGGTTACTGAACTATTCTGTAATCCTTGGGGGTGGGACCGGCAGCCAGTGCGTTCCAACCCCACTCCGGAGGACCCCCTGCCATTCCATGCTGCCTGCCTCTGTATCAGAGGCTGGTCCGTGAGAAAAGCCAGTTTAAAAACCAGCTCCCTTCACGGACCGGCTTTCCCGCTGCTGCCTCTGATAGAAGCAGCAGCATGGGGTGGCAGCAGCCCCTGTCCGAGGAGTGGGGGAACAGCTGCTGGCCAGCCTGCTAAAAAATGTTCTTGCGGGGAGAAGGGGAAGGAATGCGTGTAGTCTATAGCATTGACCTATAAGCTTCTTTTTATCAGCTAATCGACTACACCAGTGTTTCCCAAATGTTGCTCCATGGAACCCTGGGGTTTCGCAAAGTGGCACTAAGGGTTCCGCAAAAAAATTCTACTCCCCCGGCCCCTGCAGAGTCCATAGGCAGCTCCCATTAGGGCTTTGCCAGTGGGGGCGGGCTTCTGGCAGTGCACGGCTTTGGCTGCTCCATCACACACTGCGGCTTCCCCACCCCTGTGCACAGCGTGGCCCCCTCCTCACTCCGCAGGACTACCTGTCCCATGGGGCCTCCGGTGCCGTGCAGCCGCCTCCTCCTCCTCCTCTTCCTCCTCCATGTGTGCGGGTGGCAGTTTTTACTGTGGCTGCTGTTGCTGAGAGGGGGAAGAGGAGGGGTGGCTCTCCGACCTTGGCCTTTTTAAACTGCTGCCTGAGCGGAACTTGGCTCAGGGCTCTGCCGCCTCCCCACCCGGGACACGCTCGGGCTCACTGGCTCCCCCCTCATGGCACACTTGGGCTCTGCTGCCCCCCCCTCCCCATGCACTGCCACTCTTTCTCCGCCACATCCCTCCCCAGCCTGCTGGGGAAGGTTGGGGTTTCTGCACCCCCAACCCCCATGCCCTGCCAATGGGAAGCCTGACCTGGTGCTTCAGCTGCGCTGGGATCCCTGCTGCATGGGGAAGGGGGGGAAAATGAGTTCCCTCTCCCCCAAGGAACAAGAACGTGCTGCCTGGAGGCTTTCCTTGTTGCAGCAGGTTGCTAAGACGGGTAAGCGTCCCCCCTCATGCCCAGACCCCACACCCAAATCCCCCCCAAATCCCTCACTCGCTGCCCTCCCCCCGCCAAGACCCCGTATTCCCAGCGTGCTCTGACACCCTGCCTCAAGACCCCTCCTGTACCCTCCTTTGTGGCCTGACACCCTGCCCCCTCCTCAACCCTCCCTCCTGGCATTATTATCCTCCATATATCAGACTGTGAGGTTCGCTCCCCCTCCGGCTTCTCTAGGCCAGGGGTTCCTCGAAATTCTTTCGAGTTTAAAAGGGTTCTGTGGCCAAATAAAACTGGGAAACACTGGACTACACTATTGCATCCCTACTCCAGGATAAGGACCAGTGGAAGCGGACAGTGAGAGGGGGGTTGGCAAGCATAGCGAGCCAGGGGTACAGCCCCCTAGTAATGTTTAAAACTCCGTCACTTGATCTGTGTTTTCTAGTGAGAATTTTCCTTTCCTTGGTCTTACCAAAAATAAATAAATAAATAAAATGGAACACCCTAAGGGCAAGAATTAGTATTTAAATTAATGTTCCACATGTTATTTTGAATCAAAATTGTTCTTAACCCACTATTATTAAAATACACTATTAAAATATCCATCTTTGGGGGATTTTTATTAGAAATTAGAGAGTACAACTAAACCTGATTAGGCAACCTATTTCACTTGCTCAGCAATGCCGTATTGAATACTTTCAATGTAAATATTGCAATAATAAAAGAAAAGGAGAACTTTGCTGGTGGCTGCTTGACCTAGAAGTTTGTGCCTGAAGGACACACATGTTCCAGAATTCCTTACAATGAAAGCTTATCTTAACATTACAACTGAAATTGTTATGTAACATGGAGTGAACTACTTAGCTTATATAATAGGAAAGCTAATTTTAGATGTGTTAGATAAATCAGTTTCAGGTACAAGTAGCAGCTGGCAAAGTCAGTTCCAAGTAAAGGCAGTTGTGCCCAGCCTAGTTTTATGAACTCCGAAGGTAATAGAGGTCTGTGGTGAAGTGTGTATTCCAGTGCCATAACTAGCTAATTTTGCCCTTTAGGCAAGAATATAAAATTGCGCCCCTCAGTGGCAGTGTGCAGCCTGACATGTAAACTGCGGGCTGGCCTATGCTAATGGGTGGAGAACAGAAGCAGGCACTGTCTTAAAATAAGTAGCTGTCTTAAAATAATTAGTTTTCTATATTCTTCTTCTGCGTCCCCTGAGCTATGTACCCAAAGAAAGTGCCTCACTCGCCTCACCCTTGTTACGGCCCGAGTATATTCATATAGACTTCTTTATAAAGAAATTTCTCAATGGGTAAATCCTGATTAGGGAGCTGAGGCACATGATTTACGAGGAGAGGCTGAGAGATTTGGGCTTATTTAGTCTACAGAAGAGAAGAGTGAGGGGGGATTTGATAGCAGCCTTCAATTTCCTGAAGGGAGGTTCCAAAGAGAATGGAGAGAGGCTGTTCTCAGTAGTGACGGATGGCAGAACAAGGAGCAATGGTCTCAAGTTGTAGTGGGGGAGGTCTAGGTTGGTTTTTAGGAAAAACTTTTCACTAGGAGAGTGGTGAAGCACTTCCTTACCTTTAGTTGGGGTTGGTCCTGCTTTGGGTAGGGTGTTGGACTTGATGATCTCCTGAGGTCTGTTCCAGCCCTAGGATTCTATTATATAAACCAGAGGAATGGAAAATGAAAATTGCATGGTTAATTAGTTGTTTTTAATGGGATGTTTTGATATGCAGGGCTATCTCGCTAATAAGTACTGTATTAAAATGATACCAAGCCTAACACATCTGTTGCTGAATTCTCTGGCTAAAGTTGCATTGCATGCATACATCAGGTGTTTTTCCTGAGTGTTATCCTGTTGTTTCTCCTTTTGACTCCACCATTCTCACTCTTGCTCTTTTTAATATCTGTCCCATGTTACAGAAGAGAAATGGCCTCATCAGTGCAGCATTACTTACCAGATTCTTAGCCTGTGGGGTGTGTACAGGCAAGGCATGCAGTAATGGAGTGTGGTCACAGAAGAGCCCATTGGGTTGGTCCACAGTGTGCTGAACATGTCACTGCCTGCTTACTCTCTGGGACACTCCACCACTGTCTCCTGCTGGCCAGATCCTCTGGTCTCCCCCAGACAAGACACAGACACAAAGCTACTGTCCCCTTCTAGAGCAAAGCAGACACTAAACCTCTTCAGCTCTGGAAGGACGCAATTCTAGGGTACAGCACCCCAAAGGGATCAGAACCCCAAATAAATCCATCTTTCTCTGTTAAGTTTTACACCGTGAAAGCTCATCAGGGTAAGCTTCCTTTATCAATGAAAGATATATGCACTCTGGTTGCTCCCCTCTCCCTCCCTGTAACAATTATTTACACTGGGCCTGATAATACAAACACTTTTGTTTACAAACAGTAGAATTTAAGAGGTTGCAAGTGAAAACATACCGATCAAAGTAAGTTACTAAATTAAAATGAAAAGAAAATGCATAGCTAGTTCTAATTCACTAAGAAACTTACTGTAGGCAGAATCTTACCCTAAAGAGCTGTTCTTAATTCAGGCATAATCTTCAAATGAGAGACACAGTTTTTTAAGTATGACTTGAGTCTCCGGCCCTCTTTAAAGTTCTTTTTCCCCTCTCTCTTACAGTATGCCAAGCAGTTTCAGAAGCCATCTGAAGACACAGACTTGATAGCTTCCCATTGCTTAAATAGACTTTTCTCCAGGGTGGGAATCCTTTGTTTTACATCCCTGCCTTCCATGGAAAAATGAGCTTCCAAAATGGATTTAGTACCAGGTGTTATGTTCACATGTCTTTCTAACACCAACCACTGCTTGGGATCACAGGACAAACAAAGCTGTTGATAAGTCATTCAGGTGATTGCCAAATAATTAGGCTTCAAGGGCACTAGTAAAGGCTCTCATTAGCACATTTAAAATTGTAAACAGATTTGCACTTCATATTTCTAACGTCTCATACAAGAATGATACATGCACAAAAATAGCACATGTAGATTTAGAAGATAACATTAAAATTGATAGGTTACATAAGGTTAAAAGCATCTTTGAGTTATGCATGTTTATATTCATAAGCCCGTTTTCATAAAGCATGGGGGACCTCTCAGGACAAAATTGAAAATCTATGTAGAGTTATTAGCTGTCATTTATGGGGCTGACACAACAATGTCTTTAGCAGCTCTGGAGAGGATCAGACTCCAATGTTAGCTAGTCAGATTCACTTGAGTGTTGGGCTCTTTTTAAAAATTAACTGTTTCTTGTCTGATGGTTCTGTGCTCCACTGCACGTACGTTAGATGAAAGTGGAATGGGTGAAAGAAGCATGGAGTATATATTTCTGTGCTCATGGCCCTATTCCAGTAGAGTTCTAGCCTTAGCCAGGGCACTTGTATCGCTGAAATTTCTCTGCTTTGAACAGGAGGTACCAGTGTGCTCCAGTCACAAGCAATTATACTGAAACAAGGGATAAAAGGGGAACATTATATAATATAGGTTAGACCTCCCTGGTCCGGCACCCTCAGGACCTGACCTGTCCCAGATGGGGGATTTTGCTGGACTGGGGTGTTCATTTCTGGCCTCCCTGCTTCCAGCCCTGGCCTAACCGTCGACCTCCCAGCCGACACCCCTACACTTGCTGACCCCTGCTGCCCCGCCAGGAAGTCCCGCCACCTCTGCACTGGGCTACCACGCCCAGCTCCCGCTGCCCGACTACCACACATGGGGCTCCCACTACTCTGTTGGGAAGCCCCACTGCCACGTGTCGGGTTCCCGCTGCTCTGCCAGCCTACAGGGCTCCCAGGCGCTAGCCCTCCACCGGGACTCTCTGGTCCTGGAATATATGTGGTCCTGCCGGACCAGAGAGTCCCAAACAAGAGAGTTTCAACCTGTACCACATTATATAAGACTAATAGTGGTTAAATTTGAACTTCCAAAATATTGAGAAGGTTGGAATCAAGTCCTTACCAGGACAAGGATTTTGCAGCAGATCATCTTTTAAACTCACCATTTTCAGATTTTCTATACAAAACCCCAGTCCTCTCCTGCTGTGAAAATTTATACATCAGATTTCAGCATGAAGCAAATTTCTTATAATGGACTTGTAAATTCTAGACCAATGAAAGTATATTACACACCTTAAACCAGGGGTGGGCAATAATTTTTGAAGGGGGGGGGCCACTTCATGAATCTCAGAAGTGGTTGTGGGCTACCCCGGAAGGGGCAGGGCCTCAGGCAGAAGGCGGCAAGGCCAGGAGACTTTGTGTGCTCCTCCCACTCACAGACTCTGATTGGCCTGGGGATGGGGGGAGCACGTGAAGTCTTTGCTACCCCACCCTGCCAGGAGCGGATGATGCCTAGAGAGAATCTTTTGGTGCCACGTGCCCCGGCGGGGGGATGAGACTTTGCATGTCCCCCTGTCTCCAGGTCTTGATTCGCCTGGGGCGAGGGAGCCGCAGAGTGACTGCAGGCTGATTAAAAAGGGCTTTGTGGGCTGGATCCAGCCCGCACAGGCTGTCTTGCCCATCCCTGCCTGAAACTATAAAGGAGAAAGCACCTTACATTACAATTCTGGAGAATAAATAGTTTTAAGACAGATTTCCAACATCTGCATTCTTCTGGTACATTTAAACATTGAAAAGCCCATTGTTAAAGCAGAGGAATTGTGTGTCTACTAGGCTTTGGAAACGTTTTGTTTTAAAAAGCTGTAGAAACTGTTTTCATATGGCATTTTTGTCAAGCCATACTAATCTACTAGAGTTCTTTCAGGTTGTCAACAAGCATGTGGAAAAGGGGAATCCAGTGTTTATAATGTACTTAGATTTCCAGAAAGACTTTGATAAGAGCCTTTGGTGAAGGACCTTAAGTAAAGTAAGTTGTCCTATGATAAGATGTAAGGTCCTCTCCTGGATTGATAACTGTTTAAAAGATAGGAAACAAAGCATAGGAATAAATGGTAAGTTTTCAGAATGGAGAGAGGTAACTAGTAGTGTCCCAAAGGGATCCGTACTGGGACCAATCCTATTCAACATATTCATAAGCAATCTGAAAAAAGGGGTAAACAATGAGGTGGCAAAATTTGCAGATGATACTAAACTGCTCCAGAAAGTTAAGACCAAAGCGGGCTGAGAAGAGCTTCAAAAGGATTTCCGAAAACTAAGAGACTGGGCCACAAAATGGCAAATGAATTTTAATTTTATAAATACAAAGTAAAGCATACTGCTAAAACCTAATCCTGACTATATGTACAAAATGATGGGGACTAAATTAGCTATTACCACTTGAGAGAGATCTTGGAGTCGTATATAGTTCTCTGAAAACATCCACTCAGGGTGTGTCTAGACTACAGGGTTTTGTCGACAAAAGTGGACTTTTGTCGACAAAACTATACCTACGTCTACACTGCCGCTGAGTTCTGTCGACATAATGTCGACAGAACTCAGCAGTTTTGTCAATGGCTGTAAACCTCATTCTACGAGGAATAACGCCTTTTGTCGACAGAAGGCGTTATTGCATCTACACTGTCCTTTGCGTCTACACTGTCATGTCGACAAAGCAGCTTGCTTTGTCGACAGAACTGGATGTAGTCTAGATGCTCTTTGTCGACAGAAGCTTTGTCGACAGTATCTGTCGACAAAACTTCTCTCGACAAAAGCCTGTAGTCTAGACGTACCCTCAGTGTGCAGCGGCAGTCAAAAAAACAAGCAGATTGTTAGAAATAATTTAAGAAGGGATAGGGAATAAGACAGAGAACATCTTATTGCCTCTGTATAAAACCATGGTACGCCCACATCTTGAATACTTTATACAGATGTGGTTGCCTTATCTCAAAAAAGATACATTGGCATTGCAAATGGTTAAGAAAAGGGCAACAAAACTGATTAGGGGTTTGGAACCGGTCCCATATGAAGAGAGATTAAAAAGACTGGGACTTTTCATCTTAGAAAAGAGGAAACCAAGAGGGGACGATAATAGTCTGTAAAATCATGACTGGTGTGGAAAAAGTGAATAAGCAAAAGTTGTTTCTTATAACACAAAAATAGGAGGCACACAATGAAAGTAATATGTAGCAGGTTTAAAACAAACAGAAGAAAGTAGTGCTTCATGCAATGCACAGTGAACCTGTGGAATTCCTTGTCAGAGGATGTTGTGAAGTCCAGAACTTTAACAATGTTCAAAAAAGAGCTAGATAAATTCATGGCCATACTGGTGGTGTTAGCCAGGATGGATAGGAATAGTGTCCCTGGTCTCTGTTTGTCAGAAGCTGGGAAACGGTGACATGGGTGGGATCACCTGATGATTTCTCTGGGGACCCCTGGCATTGGCCACTGTCAGAAGACAGGATACCGGGCTACATGAACATTTGATATAACCCATTATGGCCATTTTATGTATGCTCTGACTTGCAATCCTTAATATTTGGCAAGAATACTTTTTGCTTTGCCGTGCCTCTGTTAATTCCTGAGGTGGAAGAGAAGAAGATTGTCATTCCTGAGTAACATTAATCATATGACTAATATAATAAGTAAATGATAAACTTTACAAAAGGTGTGGATATTAGAAAGCTGAATTCAACATCATGACAGAGTATATTCAGTTGAGATTAAAAGAGATTCATTAAAGAGCTGAAGAGTTGTGGTACCCTAACTTTTCCTGTTGTGATGTCAGGGGGAGCTATGGGTTAGGGTGGGACCAAGGGTAAAATGACATTACCCTCATTTACATATTGGTAGCTTTACTCTTACAAATCACAACAGGAGAAATGCTGGACTGTGCCTCTCAGAGTACATCTGCACTGCGGAAAAAAGTGCGTTCTTCACTAGGATTACAGTAGCAGCCAAGAGAGGGAGACTTGGCTTGGAGTTCAGTTTAACAGCTTGAGTTAAAGCCTGAAGGGCACCCTGGGCTTGATTACATGCGGCTCACTTGGGTTCAAACCAGATTGTTGGGTCTTCATTGCTATTTTAACCCAAGTTAGTTAACCGGAGTTAAGAACATGCTCTGTTTGTTTTCTACAGCTTCTAATAGATGCAAATGCAGAATTTGTAGTAGACTAAGTGGGGTGGGGTTAATGTGTCTTAAACAACCTTTGAAATCTCCAGGTCCTGAGCTGCCCTGAGGGCAGGAGAGGACTCCTGCACAATTTTAGACTGCCCTGAGAGCCTGTCCAAGTTAGGACTACATCCTTGGGCTGCTCTAAGGGCCACAGTACTACCCAGAGTCTCCATAGAGCTGTGTGATGCAGACCTACCCCAGCATCTATATTGCATCCTTTCTCCACCCCCCTTCCTAACCACCTCCCTATGCTTGGTTTTGTTGTAATAGGGTTCTCAGAGTACTGCGTTATGGCTGTCTCCTGCTGTGCTTGCATTGCAGGAAGTTGGGGGGTGGAGATCTTCAGGGCATCTAGAGCAGAGATGAGAATCTCACCCAGTCTTTTAAACTTAATTTTCAAAGACATCCCACTACAGATTGAACCTCTCTAGTCCAGCACCCTTGGGACCTGACTGGTGTCGAATAAGAGAATATTATCTAGCAGAATTACCAACACTTCCCCTGCTTACTGGGTTATTAGAAAACATTTGGGGGTAAAATAACCCTAAATAACAGCACAGAACACTGAGAGCCAGGATTGGTGGCTGTAAATGAACTTTATGGGACCACAGGAAACTTGGCCACATCCTCGGTAAGTGGACATCCAGCCAACTAAAATCACACCAGATGTTTCTAGAGTAGAGAGGTTCAACCTGTTGTAACTAGTTATCTCGAAGTATGCCTCTGCTGTTATCAGACTGCCTACTTTCATGCTAGGCTGTAATTTCTAGCTTTCGTTGTACAGGTTGAAACTCTCTAAACATGGATGTTGCTGGACCAGAGAGTCCCCGATCTGGCACAGATGTTGCAGAACCAGGGAGTCCTGGTGAAGGGCCAGAAGCAGGGATCCTTGAGGGACTGGCAGGGCAGCGGGTTGCTCACAGCGAGCTGTTGGTGGGGCTGCCGTGTGTGTGGCAGCAGGCTGGGAGACCCAGCACGTGGCTACCTGGCAGGATTGGGAGCCGTGGCGGTGGCTTGGTAGGGTAGGGAGCCACAGCAGCTGCCTGGCGAGTCCCAGAGCCCTGGCACATGGCTGCCTGATGGGTCCCGGAGCCCTAAGAGTAGTGGCTGGCTGCCCAGTGGGTGCGGGAGGGCCAGCAGGAGGTGGGGAGGTTGCCAGAAGGTTGGCAGGCCAGGAAAGGGGGGCTGGGGAGCCAGAAATGTCCTCCCCAGATTCAGCAAAATCCCTCCTCTGGGACTGGTCAGAAACTGAGGGTGCTGGACCAGAGAGATCCAACCTGTATTAGTATCAGCAGTTTCTTTGCAATATAACTTAAACAAGGAGAAGAGAGGCAGAAATGACTAAGGAGGGCTTATTCTTAGGTAACAGATCCGTTGGGTCATATTCTCATTTTAAATCAGTTTTGCACCACTGGAATGCCATTAATTTCGTTAAGTTACTCCTGTTTTGTCCTTGTGCACAAAGAAAATCTAGTCCCTGTCAATGAATGTGCCCAGCTTTGTAACATTTAGGTGAGATTTGAAATAATTCAAATAAAAACAGCTATTGCCCAGAAATAAATCCACTTGCATAATGGGCCCAAATGGAATGGTATATATGACTCTCATTGAGACCCTCGAGACCCTGGGAGTAATAGCAATAAGATCTGGGGTTGCTCAGTACCTGTAAATGATGCCCATAAATAGGTACCTACATGTGAACTTAGAAACCTACCTTTATGCACCCAGGTCTGAATGTTTTGGCCTTGATGTAGCTAAATATTAATGGCTTGCCCTGAATTAATGGAATAGTGCTAGAAAAATTTAGCATCAGTTGTCTGAGATGGACAGGGAACTAGAGCTTGTGGCCCATGAAGTAAATATTTTTTCCCTAGGCATGGGAAAAGGTACAATGAGGTGACAGAGTGCATCTGGGAGAGGCTGATGCATTCATGAGAGTTAGGCTGTAAGTTGAGTGAGTTGGATGCAAGATAACACTGAAAGACACTATTGATTCAGATCCTCCTCTCTCCTCTCCCCACCTCTGACCCTCCCCGGAAAGAAATAAAAGGGAGTTGTGCAGTCAGCAAGGGGTTGGTGTTTGTGGACTAGGCTGGTTCTGAGGGTGAGGTGGAATAAAGTCCCAGAACTGGATAGCTCTCCAAATGTCAGTGGGTCATGGGGAGGAGCTACAGAAGTATAATGTAATGAAAATAATCAACTGCATTTATCAGTGTGTCAAACAGAGAAGGAGCAAATTATTAACCAAGCAGGACATGAGTTCAGATTGTTTTATTGATTTAATGAACAAAGCTGCTCTTTGGAGGCAATTAATTACTTGTCATGTCTTACTGTGTAATGTGTTTTGGGCATTCATAGCATGCCTTGTGAAGCATGAAGCTGAGGACAAAGTGACTTCAGCCACCCAAGAAGTTCAGAAAACCCCTAAGAATATGTTACCAGAAGTATTTCTTTGTTGTTAGCTTTTTGAGAATTTCTCATTAAATATTTCCATGTATTTACTGGAGATTATTAACATAGGCAGAAATACACAGATACTGTTTGTGCCTAACAGTCTAAAGCCATGGTCACCAACCAGTAGATTGCGATCTACCGGTTGATCGCAGGGGCTCTGAGTCGATCTTTAGCTCCTTCTGGACTGCGTGCCTGCGCACAACTAATTTTTAATTGGCACTCTTTGCGGAGCAGCTACTCATAGAGCAGCAACACAGGTGAGTAGCTGTGGTGGGATCTGTTGGGTCGGGAGGGCTGAAACACCCCCGGCCAGCTGGCTGTGGCGGAGCAGGCTGCGCCACGCTCCAGCTGATCGGGCCACTTTCCCTCTTCTCCAGCCCACGTGGAGCGTGGTGCACCCTGGCTGAGTGCCATGGCCAGCTGGCCAGGCAGCCCTCCTCTTTGCTCCAGCCCAGCTGTACCGCGCTCTGCCTGGGGAGGCTGTGCCTCGCTCCTGCTGGGCTGGAGCAAAGAGGAAGGGCTTCCCAGCCAGCAGGAGAGTGGCGCAGCCTCCCCTGGGCTGAGCGCAGGGCAGCTGGGCTGGAGCAAAGAGGAGCGGCTGCCCGGTCAGCTGGCCGTGGTTTCCAGCCCAGGTGCACCACGCTCCATGTGGGCTGGAGCAGAGGGGAAGCCGCCTGGTCAGCTGGCCACGTTGTTCAGCAGAAGCACAGGCTGCGCCGTGCTCCAGCTGATCAGGCCGCTTCTCCTCTGCTCCAGCCCAGGTAAAGCGTAGTGCACCTGGGCTGGAAACCATGGCCAGCTGACTGGGCATCCGTTCCTCTTTGCTCCAGCTCAGCTGTACCGCGCTCAGCCCTGGGAGGCTGTGCCTCACTCCAGCTGGGCTGGAGCAAAGAGGAGGGCTGCCTGGCCAGCTGGTCATGGTGTTCAGCCCAGGTGCACCCTTCTCTGCAGGAGGGGGGGAAGTCGGCCCCAGAAGAGGTGCCCGCTGGGGCTTCCCTGCTCCGCGAGGGGAGGGGAGGGGAGAGGAGTCCTGGGAGAAGGCGGGTGCAGGGGACTCCCTGCTCCCACTGGCACCCTGCCCCCTGCTGCAGAACCCTGCCCCCACCCCAGAACCCTGTCCTTTGCCCCCACTGCTACCCTGCCCCAGCATCCACTAATACTCTTTCCCAGTACCACGTCCCCTGCTCCTACCAGCACAGTTGGGGCCACATTAGTGAGCGTGGGGTTTTTTGGAGGAGGTGGGGTGTGGGTGTGTGTGGTTGTTTTTTGCATCTCCCTTGTGTGGCCCCAACTGACTTTTCTGTGGGTCAGTGACCCCTGACTCAAAAACATTCCCTGCCCTTCTCATAAATAAAGACAATGCAGAAACTTCTTGTGTTTGACATAGTCTTTTATTTAAAAATGAAGCCTGGCCAACAAACCCCCAGCTGGGGCCAAGCCCCCATCTGGCCACAGCATTATAATACTCCTGCACCCCCCAGACTCTAGATCTGAGCCTATCATATACTGGAACCCCCTGCCTTGAGCCCCTCACATACCCCAACCCAAATTCCTGCACCCTCACATCCACAAGCCTGTGGCTTGCTTAGTAGCCCAACCCTCCATCTGACTCCAACACTCCCTAGCCTGGAGCCCCCTCCCTGAGCCAGCATCCCCTTCTCCACCTCCTCCTGCATCCACATTTCCTCCCAGAGCTTGCACCTCTCACCACTTCCCACACCCAAATCCCTCATTCCCACCCCAGAGCCCACACATCCTGCCTCAACCCAGGGAGGGTATGGCTAGACTGCAGGAGTTTTTCCAGGATTCCAGAGATATCCTGGAAAAACTCTTCTGCATCCAGGGATGCGTTTGTTCTTCTGGGTTTTTTTTTTTTTTTTTTTTTTTTAGTGGAAGAGCAAACATGCTTTTTTGGTAAACCCCTATATTTCTCGTTCCACGAGGAATAAGGGGGCTGCCAAAAGAAGGGGTTTTTCTGACATTTGGTCCAGTCTAGACAGGCCAAATGTTGGAAAAATCTCTTCCCACAGAAGAGTCGGAAAAAAGAGTGGCAGTGCAGAGTGTATAGGGGCTGGGGATGGCAAGTGATGGAGATGAGGAGAATAGAGAGGGCGGGGCTTCAAGGAAGGGGGTGGGGTCTTCGGGGGAGAGGTGGGACAGTAGATCTTTGCTTGTTCTGAGATTTAAAAAGTGATCTTGAGTGTAAAAAGGTTGGAGACCACTGGTCTAAAGTGATTTCATAATTCTGTTTATTCCCTCAAGTTTTTGTTTTTTTGTTTTTTGTTTTTTTTTTTAAATGGCCTAACTTCCTGGCTAATGGTACAGAATAGAATAAACAAACCAATTTAGCAGTGCATTTTAATTAAGCTTCAAAATTACATAGCATGGAAAGCCAATTACTGTGGAATTCAAAGAAATTTAGTGTATCTGAAAACTTCTGCAAAATCCAAATGTTATTGAGAGACAGGCCCAGTAAAGAGTATTAAAATATCACAAGATCAAGAATAAGTTAAATCCAGTTTATTTTATATGGCCAGGCTTAATACATAAAGAGGTAGTTTCTAGAGAGTGTGAATTAATTTTAAAATCAGTTTTGCATAGGCTCTGGGGTAGAAGCTATAGTTCGTTACTAGACCTTTTAATAGATGCCCCCCAAATAATTGCCATATGTATGTATCATCAGAAAATAGCAGGTTTAATGGATTTGAAACTAGGGATGTAAGCGTGTAGTTGTGTAAATGATTAACTGATAAACTTGGGCCACCTTCCCCTCCTCTGCTCCTGCTGCCTCTGATAGAGAAGCAGCAGCACAGGTTGTGAGGAGGCTAGGTGGGAGACGTGGTGAGCCAGCTAAAAAGCCGGTTCCCTGCAAGCAGCAGATTCCACTTGCTCCCCATCCCTGCGGTTAAAAGTGTAACCGCTAAAATTTCAAGCAGTTAAACATTTACTTAAAAAAGCCAGGGCAGCAGACACAGCACCTTCTCATGCAAGCTGAGTGCCAGACTGTCAGTCAGCTCCACAACTCCTCCGGCCACAGGTGGGCCAGCTGGGCGGCGGTGCAGTAGACCTCCAGGGCCGCAGCTGTGTGGCTGGCATGGGTCAGCATGTCCCCCAGCACAGGACGAGGCTTCACTCGGGCTGCAGCAGCTCAGCCAGCTGTAAGCTGTAGCTCTTGGCCACCAGCTTGAAGTTACCCCTGCAAAAGGCCTTTTCTGCCTCCTGTAGCATCTCAGCGCACTGCCCCGTGTTTGGCTCCAGGCCCCACGCTTTGCTCGCTGGCAGCTCCCAAGGGGCAGAGGTCCCCCCGGCAGCGGCGGCTTGGAGGAGGAGGCGGCGGCACAGCTGGCCCGGAGTCCTGTGTGGGGAGGGAAGGGGCTGTGAGGTACCCAGTGTTGTGGCAGTGGGTGGCAAAGTGGCCAGAAACCACATGCTACTGGAAGCTGTCCTGGCTGCCCTCCAGTAAAGCTCCAGTGGAGCCACTTACACACTCTGTGGGGCAGGAGGGGAAAGGAGGCTGCTGCGCCACGCAAGGAGCAATGGCATGGAGCCATTTCTCGGTCACTGCTTCTCATCAAATATTGAAATATCTGGTGGTGCTTTCTGGGACGTATTCGGTGTAGATCCAGCGGGGAGGCTTGCGTCCCAGTGAAAATCGGCGCACGTGCCACTTATGTCACGTGTGCCACAGGCTGCCGCCCCCTGGGCTAGAGTGTGTGGGTAGACAGCAAGTAGTGGTCAAATATGTATGATCAGTAACAGTCATGATCAATTCAGCTAATCATCTAGATATTAGGGATGTAAGAGTGGAGCTGTTCAAAGGGGTTACAGATTAGGGATGTCATTGTGTAATTGAATACACGATTAACCAATGAGCCTGTATCGGAGGTAGCAAAAGGGGGAGGTGGGCGGATCCGGCTCCCCATGAGCACCAGATCTACCGAGCCGCCTCCCTCCCCCACCACTGTCTGATAGAGAGGCAGCAGTGCATAAGGTGAGGAGGGGGGTCAGGTGGGAGCCAGTACATGCCAGAAGCTGGCTTTCAAGCCAGCTTCCCATAGTTATCAGCTCACACACGGCACTTGCTCCCCCACCACCACTATCAGAGACAGCAGGGGAGGCTGCTGTGGAGCAGCCTCTGCCCACGACAAGCCCAGGCTCCATGGGGTGCCGACGCAGCCTTCGTCCACGCGGAGCTTGCTCCCCTCCCACGGATGGGGCTGCTGCTGCCGAGTAGCCTTTGACCAGTGGGCCCCGGGCTCGCCCTGGAGAAAGGATGCTCCATGGGATGCCGGCACAGCTGATATAGACACAGCAGTGCAGGGTGGCTGGAGGTTCCCTGGGAGTGGGGCCAGGAGAGCAGTGTCTGCTGGCCCCTCCCCCAGAGACTATGAAATAGTCATGTAACCATTAACATTTGATGCAGTTACACAATTATTCAGTACACACTATCTAACATCCCCATTACAGATAAGCAGGAGCTTATCAGTTACCCAAACTGTTACACGCAGCTTGCGGTCCCTCTCCCTGGAGTGGGGTGGCAAGTGGGAGCCGGTACCCATGGGGAGGTGGCTTAAAATCTGGCTCCCAGCACGAACTGGCTCCTAGGAGGCCAACTGCTGCCCCATGCTGCTGCCTCTGATACAGCCACTTGCTACCCCACTAAATGCTGATACAGAGGCAGCAGCATGGGGTGGTAGGCAGGAGCCAATGCATGTCGGGAGCTGGCTTGCAAACTGGCTCCCAGCATAGCATGCTCCCAAGGAGCTGGCTGCCACCCTGCGTGTAACTCTGTAACTGCTGAAATTTTTGGCGGTTACATGGTTAGTCAATAACACACATTTTTAACATCACTACTAGATATCACCTACATGTGTGCTGAGGAGAGTCTTCCTCTATATCTGTTTTTTGTGTATGTGTAAGGGCAATATTAAGCACAATAAGTTGATGCAATTGATCACAGGCACCGACAGAATTGCTGGACTTCTAGGCTAGGTGCGGGGAGTAGCTCTGCACTTCTGGAAGGGTCAGGGCCTCAGGCAAAATACGGGGTTGGGACAGCCAGCCCTCTGTGCCACCCGGAGCATACTGCCCAGGGCTTTGGTGGCGATGTAAATGGCTCGAGTCTCTGGCTACAGATGCAGTAGTGCCAGGCAGGAGCCCCGAGCCCTTTTGAATTGTTGGGTTGTGAGACAGTTACCCCCCTTGTCCCTATCCTGTTGGCAGGCCTACAAATGTATACATGGAATAGACCATCAACTAAACATGTGCTTTCATGCTGTGTGTTTGAGAAACTGTATCTTGAGTAGAAGTCAGAATGCACAAATGAAGACATAGTTGAAGGGAGCAATGTATGTGGATGCACTGTGTTAATTTACATAAACCACGCTGGTTGTAGGTACACACTGAATCACTGGAGGAACTAAAACCACAAAGAAAGACTTATCTGCAGCATGTAGGTTTGTAGTAGTTCTGCCCTCAACTAGGGATGTTGACATGTAGTCGACTAAATCAGGGGTTCCCAAACTTTGACACGGGGACCAGTAAATCCATTCATGAACTTTTGGAGGACTGGTAATATTCATTTGCATATTCATTAATCAAATGATGAACATTCAAATAAGTTGTTTCTGGTCCTCCCAAAAACCCCAGTGCCAGCTTTAGCAAAGCTTTTGATATGGTCACCCACAATATTCTTGCCAGCAACTTAAGGAATATGGATTGGATAAATGGACTGTAAGACAGACAAAAAGCTGGTTAGACCAGGGTTTCCCAAACTTTTTACTTTAGTTGGAACCCCTTTTTTTCAGTACTGCTTTTGCAGCCCAAAAATATAAACACACAAAAAACAAACTGAGAAAATACGACATATAACATGTCTGGTATTTTCTCATTAGGTAAGTTGTATTATTACTAGATGTATCAGTTTGTAGTTTCGAGCTGCCTGGCTGGTAAATGTGCTCAGGCTGCATGAGTGTGTCTACCAGCCAGACAGTTCGCAACTATTCGAGGGGAGTGTGTGTGTGGGGGGGGACAATAGAATCTCCGGGCCGGACTAACTTATGCTTTGTGGTTTGCGGGGAGGAGGGGGGAACGGGGGCAGCGCCCCAAGATCTACATATGGCCGGGTCAGTCCCACTCCCTGCAGGCCGATTCATTCCTCCCCCCTGCTCCCCCCCTCTGCGCCTCTGGCCAGACCCACTTCCCCCAACCCCCTCCCGGGCAGCCAGGTCTCCCCCGCTTCTCCTCCCAATCTCCCTTGGCCAGCCCTGCTGCCTGTGTCCAGCCCTCCTTCCAGCAGCTGCTTCTTCCTCTCCCATCTTCCTCGGCCAGCTCCCTGTCCCCAACCTCGCACCCCTGGCAGCCCTGCTTCCACCGGCCCCCAATCTCCTCAGCCTGCCCCAATTTCCCCATCCAGTGCTGCTTCCGTGGCCAGCTCTCCTCCTCCTCACCCCAGAATCCCTGGCACCTGCACCTTCCTTAGTTCTGCACCCTCCTGGTGCCTCCCCTTCCCTTACTGCCCCTGCCCCCTTTGCCCTCTCTTTCCTGATACCCACCCCTCACCACCCTCTGCCCCATTCCCCTCCTGCCCCTCTGTGCCCTCACACATGACTTGCTCCATCATGGCCTTCCTCATGCCCACCCCTTCTTTCAAGCCTTCTCCCAGCACCTCCCCTCTAGCCCCCAATGCCCTTCCCTCTTCTCTCCTCCTCTCCCAGCATCACCACCTGTCCCCCTCCCACTGACACCTCCTCCTGCCCTTTCCTCATTGTCTGCACTTGGCCCCTGGCATTTGTCTCTCTCTCCTGCACCCTGTCCCTTGGTGCCTTCCCATCCCCCTGCCCAAGCCCCTTCTCCTTCCACCCCTTCCCCTCTGCGCAAGCCCGCCGCCGCCCCCGGCCAAGCCCGTTCCCTACCTTCTGCTTTCCACATTGCGGGGCCGGAGGCCACGCTCAGGCCCCGGAGGCCGAACCTGGAGCCATCATTGGGTCGCCACGTGCCTCCGAAGACTTTTAAAATCCCGGGCCGTCATGTCATGTCACGCCCGGGCGTCCTCCCCACCCACCTGCAACGCCGCACATTGGCAGCAGCAGGCGGTGAGGAGGAGCCGCGCACGGCGGGGACACTCTGGGGGCGGGCTGGGAGGACGCGAGCGGGCGGGCGGGGGGCCCCAGGCCCGCACCAGGCAGAGCCGAGGGAGAGACCCAGCTCCACATATTGGTGAAGCAGGGCCCCTGGCTCTGTAACTCGCCAGCAATTCCGGGTTCAGGTGCGCGGGGCCCGAATCGGCCTAAGGCTGGCCCTGCCGGCAGCCACCAGGCATGCTGAGGCCTGGTATTTTTTTTCTGCGGCCCGGTACCGGGCTGCGGCCCATAGTTTGGGAAACGCTGGACTAAATGGTTTATCGATAAGCTTTGCCTTATTGGTTAATCCTATCGACAACATTCATCCCCTCCTACCCCTCATTGCCTCTATATCAGAGACCGAAAGGGGTAGGTGGGGGGAGTAGGAGCCAGTGCCCGTGAGGAGAACTTAAAACAGAAACCCAGGCTCGCCACGGCAGAGGCTACTCTGTGGGATTTGGAGCAGCCTCTGTCCATGGGGAGCTCAGACCCCACCCCAAAGATAGGGGCTTCTGCTTCTATATCAGAGGCAGAAGCACAGGGTGGCAGGCAGCTGGTCCACAAGGGGAGCTGGTTTTTAAACTGGCTTCCCTTGCAGACCAGCTCTGCCTGCCACCCTGCTCTGATGACTCTAATATAGAGGCAGCAGTATGGGGTATCAAGGGGCTCCCCAGGATTGGGGCCGGGAGTACACTGGCTGCTGGCCCCGCTCCCGGGGACTATAGAATAGTCAAGTAACTGACAATATTTTGTGTGGTTACCCAACTATTTAATTACCCGGTACCTAACATCGCTATCCTTGGCCTGTAGAGACATGCTATTGGATGACTTTTTGTGACACTTTTTTATGTATCTCCTCATACCTATTTCAATCCCCTGGCCCTTCCACTCTTAGTGAAGTGACAGTGTGCCTGTTGATTGAGGTGAGTGAGTGCTCCAGACTTTTGCCTGGCATCAGGTCTCTGCAGGGAAGCTAGAGGAGGGTTAGAGAAAAGAGGGAGGAAATCTTAGAAACTGATTGATTAAAAGTAATAGCCATTGTTGAATCATCAACAATGAAAGGGTGCCCCTTGCACGTATACATTAAAAACAGTAAATATCTTTTAGAATGGCACAGTAAACGAAGAATTTGGGAGTGAGACTTTGAATAGTCCCTCTTGTAATCTAGCAGTTTATTTCTCAGTACACCAGTCAACCCTGCTACTAATTCTCTTGGTGAAAAGAGAATAAAGCCAAATGCACCATTTAAGCTGTCTTATTTGGTTTGTTTAATATGGTAGGTGTGATGAACAGGAGGAATAAAATCTCTTGTTCCTTCTTATCAACAAAGCCAAGCAATGGGAACGATCTTGGCTTATGAGGAGAGGCTGAGGGATTTGGGTTTATTTAGTCTGCAGAAGAGAAGAGTGAGGGGGGATTTGATAGCAGCCTTCAACTTCCTGAAGGGAGGTTTCAAAGATGATGAATAGAGGCTGTTCTCAGTGGTGACAGATTGCTCCTCATTCTGCAATGGTCTGAAGTTGCACTGGGGCAAGTCTAGGTTGAATATTAGGAAAAACTATTTCACTAGGAGGATGGTGAAGCACTGGAATGGGTTACCTAGGGAGGTGGTGGAATCTGCATCCCTAGAGGTTTTTAAGGCCTGGCTTGACAAAGCCCTGGCTGGGTTGATTTAGTTGAGGTTGGTCTTGCTTTGGGCAGGGGGTTGGACTCAGTGACCTCCTGAGGTCTCTTCCAACCCTAGAATTCTATGATTCTGATGGTATAAAAAAGGGGTGCAACTTTGTTAGGCCTAGTCTAATCTGACCTTGAAGTTAGAAAGCAGAGGAGTAATGGTCATCTGGCACCGAAAGTGCTTTGAACAGTGAGTGGTGACAACTAGAATTAGGTTATTTTATTTCTTCCTGAGCTTGGAGTCAGACTTAGGCTATGTCTAGACTGCCGAGCTTTTCTGGAATACCAGCAGTATCCCGGAAAAGCTCTGCCACATCCAATGAACGCATCTGCTTTTTTGGAACAGTTTCCGAAAAAGTGGGCATGTTCTTTCAGCACCCCTGTATTCCTCTCGGTGAGAGGAAGAAGGGATGTTTTGAAAGAGGAGGTTTTTTCTGAAATTTGGCCCTGTGTAGACGGGCCAAATTTCAAAAAGCCTCTTTCAGGGGAAAAAAGCGGAAAAAGATACGCAAATTGCAGTTCGCAATTTGTGTATCTTTTTCCCACTTTTCTCTGCCGACTTTTCTAGGCTCACAGACAGAGAGAAAAAAGGGTTGGGGGTTAAGGATATTAGATATAGTTTATAATTCAGTAATCATGTAACTGCACCAAATTTTACCAGTTATAGGATTATTTGATAGACCCCGGGGACAGGGTTGGTAGTCAGTGTGCTCCCAGTCCCACTCCCAGGGAGCCCCCTGCCACACCACGCTGTTGCCTCTGATACAGGCAGCAGCAGGGGTGGCAGGAGCTCCTGTCTGCGAAGGGCCCAAGCTCTCCAAAGACAGGGACTGCTCCGGCAACCCACCTGCCCCCGCTTCCCTGCCCCGTGCTGCTGCTTCTAATAGAGGCAGCAGCATGGAGGGGTGGGGAGGCAGCTCCATGAAGCCAATTCTCATGGGGAGCTAGCTTTTAAGATGGCTCTTCTAAAGCAGCAGCTCCTGCCTGCCTCACCCCTCCACTGCCTTTGTGGGAGGCAGCAAAGGGGGGCAGGTGGCTCCCTGTGATGTGATACGTGTGGGGAAGTGACTTGAAAGCCAGCTTCCCATGTGCACTGTCTCCTGCCTGCCCCCTTTACTTTCCATGCTGCTGTATCTTTGTCAGAGGCAGCAGTAGCAGCAGTTCCAGGGTGAGGGTGGGGGAGTAGCTGGCTCCATGGGATCCGGTGCTCTTGGAGAGACAGCTTAAAAGCTGGTTCCTTATAGGCACCAGCTCCTGCCTCCCCCTCTCCCTTTGCTCCCTCTGATACAGAGGCGGCAGGTGGGGAGGAGAGGAGGAATGCCTGTAGTTGTTACTTGTTTACATAACTATACGCAAACATCCCTAGTTGGGGGATCTAAGAACATGAAAAACATCGGGGAAGGGAGGGATTTACGAAAAGGAAATGTGTGTTGCCTTTTCCCGGTAAGTAGATGAAAGCCTGTTAAATACTAAATCCCTTTATAATGTGCATGTAGTCCTGTTGGGGATGGGACTCAGGGAAGGGTTTCTCCTCTGTGGGACAGTGGGCAGCCACTTCGCCTCATTACACACACCTGGCTCAGTTGCACACAGGGAATCAGTCGCACCAGTAGTTCAGGGGCTTGGGCCTATGGTCAGGCCGAGCACACAGTGAGTAAGCCTAGCCATCACTCGGGGCAGGCAGCAGTAGTGAATGCCGAGCCTTTAAACAAGCGATCAGTGAGCCCAGACCCTGGCTCAGGGCAGGGCAACAAACAGGTCTCCCAATTCTGGGGGGGGAGGTGTGCAGGCCACGCGCTCCATTGTGTCCCAGCCCAGGGCTCTAACAGTGCCAGATTGCTCTGCCACTGGGTCAGTGCGGATCTGGAGTGCAGGATGCTGACTCACTCATGGGCACTGTCTCAGCCACACTAACATTCGGGTATTGCTGGGCCACTTCCTAATTTTCCCTTCCAGCAGTCCTTGGCTTTAAGTCTGTAGCACTGTCCCAACTCAGGTCTTCCAGGAAAGGAATTTGGCCCCAACTAAGCACCCAGGCCTGCATTTTGTGCTTCCTGTCCCACCCCCCGACTTCTGGCAAGATGATGGGGGGAGCAGGCCTCCTTCCACCAAGGCTCAGGGAGGGGTTCCTCCCCTCTAAGTCAGTGGGGCAGCCACTCTGCCTCACGACAGTGCACATTTTGAAATCTTGATTGAAAAGAACAGAGCTTGAGTAAATTTAAGTGTGACCTACAGCTGCAGATAGGGATGTCGTGTGTAGTTGATTACATGATTAACTGATAACCCTGAGCTTATTGGTTAATCCTTTCGACTAAACACATTCTCTCTCTCTCTCCCCCTTCCCCCCCCCCCCCTTCTCCCTTGCCTCCTCTATATCAAGGGCAGCAAGTGGGAGGGGAGGCCAGATCCGGCTTCCCACAATCACCGGATTCAACAGAGCTGCCTTGGAGCTGCTGCCGCGGAGCAGCCTCTGTCCACAGGAGGCCCAGGCTCGCTGTGGACAGAGACTGCTTTGTGGGATACTGGAGCAGCCTCTGTCAGCGGGGGAGCTTGGCCCCCTGTAGACAGAGGTTGCTGTCATCCCACACTGCTGCCTCTGATACAGAGGCAGCAGTCTGGGGATGGAAGGGGGCTCCCTGGGAGTGGGGCTGGGAGTGCACTGGCTGCCGGGTTGCCCCTGGGGACTATCGAATAATTGTGTAACCTCTTGAGTTTTGATGCAGTTACATGATTATTCAGTTACTCAATATCTAACGTCCCTAGCTGCAGAATATTCAGTAGCAGAACCATAATGTACTATAGTTAAAATGCCTTCCTTTTGACTGCAGTCTCTTGGTAGTGAATGGCAAGCAATCCAGTTTTGAGTATTGAGTTTTGCCCAAATATTCATTCTAATAGTGTGAGTCAAATAGTATGGGAAATGTCAGAAACTTGTCGTGTGCATATGTAATTCCAGGAAATGAATTCCTGTTGGTGGATCATACCTTTTAATTTACTAGATTCTGTAGTGTGTAAGAAAAGGCAGTGAGAGGAAAACAAGCCAAAGTTCCCCTTCAGGTGTTCCATGACAGTACTTTGGTAATTAGATCTTTCTTCCTTTTCCACAGTGCCCATGTATCCCAAGTCAGCAGTAATATTCCTGCTACTGGAGAGTAAGTGACTCTATTTTTAAATTTTGTTGCTGTCATTTGTTGTCTGCTTAAAATGTTATGTTGTTCTCTTATTTTTCTGTAACAGCCTAGAACTGCCCAAAGAAAAAGTGCATTTTCCCCAAATCTAATTGTGTATAGTGATCATAAGCCACTTCCACTCAAGTGCCTGGATATCCTTGGTTCTTTCCCACACCCATGGGATATTATAGTTATGCAGGTCATGGAGATTTCAAGAAACATAACCTAACTGTAGTGTAAGTTGTATTATCTGCCTGACAGTCAGGTCACAAATTTGGCACATGAGTTTGTTCTTGCCAATCTATACTCACTAAGGATGTTAAATTTAGATTAATCAGATAATCGAATAGTCCCCCAGGGTTGTTACACTTCAAAGGCAAAAGCGCTGCGGGGAGCACGGGGGACTCTGAGTCCCCAGCTGACCCCAGGCTGCATGTGGTGCTGCCGCTTTGAAACACTGTATGCAGCCCCAGCTGGCCCTGGGGCTGCACATGGCGCTGCCACTTTGAAGCACCCCCTCGTCTTCCTTCCCCCTTTCTGCCTCTTTCTGATAGAGGCAACAAGGGGGGGAAGCAATTCGTCGACTAGTGTGTCGACTATCAGATCAGTAAATGCTTATCGGATAGTCGACTAGTTGTTCACATCCCTAATACTCATACACACATTTAGCAAAGTTAAAACACTTTTTTGATATTGCTATTTTTTTGTTTGATCTTTACAGGGTTTACAAACTCAGATAATAAAGTGGTTAGCAACAAGTTTATAAACTCTTTGGTGACCTTGGCAGGGCTGGACAAAATACAGCCCACGGACCACCCTGCCGGGACCCTCAGGCACACAGCAGAGCGGTTTAAAACACAGTCCCTGCGGCTCTCTGCTCTGATTTCAGTCTCATACAAGAATCAAACAGGAGTCATTCCACTGAAATCAATGAAGCTGCATCAGTGATAAGAGCATGAGATCAGAATTGGACACTTTTGTGTGTGTACATATATAAAATAGGATTGTTAGATATCAGTTATTTTAGTAATCATCTGGCTGCACCAATTTTTAGCAGTTATACGTTTACCAAAATGCTATCGCCCCTCCCCCCGAGGTAGGGCTGGCAGCCTGTGCGCTCCCAGCCCCACTCCCAGGGAATCCCCTGCCACCCTGAGCTGCTATCTCTGTGTCAGAGGCAGCAACGCATGGTGGCAGGTGGAGCTGCCAGTTTAAAAATCAGCTCCCTGTGCAGACTGGCACCCGCCTGCCACCCTGCAGGATACAGAGGCAGCAGTATGGGGGTGGGGAAGCAGTGGCTCTGCGGGATCCGGCATGCATGGGGAGATGGCTTAAAAGCTGATTCCCCATGGTCACCGGCTTCCCCCTCCCGCTATCTTGCAGCTTTTGATACAGAGGCAGCAAGGGGGTGTGCGTGCTTGTAGTCATTTGGATTATCAGCTAGGCTTATTGGTTAATCATTTAAACAATTATATGCTAACATCTCTAATATAAATCTGAGTAAAGTTTCTATTGAGTTGCCCTACTCTGTGATCATCTTATCTGTGAGAAGCTAGCTACTCCTCATTCTCACAGGTGCTATCATTTTCATTGAATTTTGTTCCACCTGGTTACTGCAATGGCTGTTGGGCATTGTCAGATTTGACCCATTTGCTTTTTGTTATTCGGACAGCTTGTACCATCCAGATATCCTATCTGACTGTCTTGTTCGTGTGAACTGATAGGCAGGGTATTGAATATCCGACTGGATTCCTTGAGTACATACCAGCTCATGTAAAAAGATACTTTTCAGAGCAGCTATCTAAACCAAAACCACCCCCCTACTTTGGGGAGTTGTCATGAGTCACCTAGCGTGAAGTGCTGGTTGTTTTCCCCATGTTGTATCTCTTTCAACCCTCTCACTCTCTTCTTCAAAACTGGGAGTGAATTTAAATATAAACTTTAAAACAAAAAAAAAATTCCCCAAAACAAAAAAACTTTAGTGTGGGTTATCTAATCACTTCAGTCTTAAAGTCTTTGTTCAAAATAGTGTATATAAGCTCTTCGTTCTGTTAAATCAGGAGGCTACAGCTAGGCTCCTAAATAAAAATGGACTCATTTTCAGAGGTATTGAGCATCCATAGCAGCTATTGAAGGTAGTGGGGTCACTTTTTTTTAGATGCCTCATTTTTAGGCTCCCTCAGCTGAAAAATGTGGCAGATGTCTTACTATGTCTATACAATTGTCTATGCAATTCTTAGTATGTTTTTGACACTACTGCGGTTATTAAAAATTGTAATTTTTAAAAAAGAGAGGTTTTCTGATAAGTTTGTAAATTCAGTTGACATTTTTCATCTTGACAGCTATTTAGAGAAGACAATCCGCTCAGCAGTGGAACAGCATATCTTCGATACTCATGGCTCGGGTGGGCAGAGTTCAGAAGACTCTGAGTCAGGAACGTCGTCTGCCTCTTCTAATGTGTCCTCCAGGCAGAGGAGGAGGCATCACAAAGAGCAGGATGAAGCTCAACGAAACAGAGACGTGTATGATCATTTCTTTTCCTTTAAAATTATATTTGATTGATAGCCTCATAATCACAGCCATTAAATAGGCAAAGCTGTTGGTAGCTCCATTATTAAAGCATGGCCACAGTTCTGCAAATGACTGCTGCACCTGTGCCTCTCCATTGACTTATTTGGAGCTGTGAATTGCAAAACCAGGACCTTATGGTAATTCATTGTGAAATGGACTGAAAGGTGTTGGCCTAAAAATAGTGTACCGTTTTGGTTATAATTATATGTATCTATCTGTAAATAACACCATCCATGGAAATAAATCAGTTCTTGCATGTTAATACTGGATGAAAATAATATTTTCAAATGCCTTCGTATAACAAAACAGCTGCAAAATTGGGATAAAATTAATGCATCGCAAGGATTAGTTATACATAATATTCCTAATGACAACACACAGATGTCACATAATACAGATGTGTCACCGATGTGTCACTATTGCATTCTTAACAGAGGTGGTGTCCACACGCAGATATAAGGATTTGACCTTTCCCCATTTTGAAAAAATAAAGTGTTTTTCAGTGGGCAAGATGTTTGCACAGTCTAAGCTGTTGCAAAATACATATATGGAAATCTTCGTCCTAAGAAAATTAAGTATGAGTGCATGAGGGGAAATTTAAATATTTCTATTTTTGTAGGGCAGTAATTGAATACAACTGTATACTGTGGCCTACATTTTGAAATTCAGGCCCTGAGTGTTTGTGTAATTAAGGGCCTCAAGTTAGGTTCTTAAATGCATGTTATAGGTGCCTTTATTAAAATTGCATTATTTTTAGAGCTGCTGAGCACCCACAAATGTTACTGAGTCTGCAGGCCTTATTATCTTCTTTTAAATCAAGTCACTTTTATATAGGAGCCTAACTTTAGGCAGCCAGGCTCAAAAATTGGAATCCGTGCTTCTTGACACAGGAATATAGGTTCCAAAGCCAAAAGGGACCATTGTGCATAACACAGGCCAAAGAACGTCCCCAGAATCATTACTAGTGCATGTCTTATAGAAAAATCTTGATTTAAAAATTGTCAGTGCTGGAGAATGCGCTATGATTTTTGGTAAAGATGGAATGTTAAAGTAGCTGAGAAATTTATCACCAAAAAAAATATTTCTGACTGGCTTTTCAGGTAAGTAGGTCAGAGATGGGCTGGTGTACATGTTTGGCAACATATGTAGCATTGAAGTTTTTTTCTGCACAGCTTCTTCATTGCACTGTGTATTTGCCACTGGTGCTTTCTAGTTTCTCTCTCTTCAGTACTGTATGGAGCCTAATGTATTGATCCTAAAGCTGCAGACATTGATTTTAAAGTAAATGAAAAGTCATAATTTAATGGCACTGGTCATTTCAGTCGTTTCATGGAGATAAATTGTCCTGGAATCTATTATAGTAAATTGTGAAAATTGAAAATTTCATTTGAGACCTTTTTTATTTTGGCTGGCTTTTTAATCTCCTTGCTGTCTGGACACCGATCTAAAGCCACACAAAATGATGGCAGCATACAACTAAGATAATATTGCGTAAATGCATGCATGGGCTTATATTTTGCACACTATACAATCTACAGTCTAAGTGTAATGAATTATTTACAATTAAAAATAATTGCACAAAGTTAAGTGGCTCTGATAGCCTTTACCTAGAGATGTTTTAATTTTCTGTCATCTACCTTTTCCAGAGACAAAGCATAGAAATGACTTGTGACCTAGAAAATAACTAGAGCATTTAAAAAATTCAGAATACTTTCTCCTTCGTGAGGACTAATCACACTTCAAGATCAGATTCTCCTATCTTATTTACACAGTGCCACACTAGAGCAACTTCACTAATGTTACTGAAAGCAGAATTTTGCTGTATAAAAGTGCTGTGGATGCTGACAGCCCATTACTCACCATTCCAGCCTTCCATCTCTGGCATGATAGATGTGCATTTAGGCAAAGGGAGCATAGAAGTTGGGAGGAAGGAAATACGTATTGATATACAAATAGAAGAAATACCGTGAAGTGTGCATTTTTGAAAGTCTCTTTGCTATTGCATATAGTGGCACTATAGAAGAACAACGGCAGGGAAAGGGAGCTAGCAAAAGATCTCTGGCATCTTAAGCAAGGAGGCAAAGATGAGCATAGATGACATTTCTGGAAAGCACACAGATCTGACTAGACAAAACAAGAATTTATCGTAGTGTCTGATAAGGAACATTAAAGCAAGCTAATACATTTCCACACAGCACAATACATCATACAGTCCTCTAGCACAGTTATTGTTGATGAGGCATTTTCATTCTCATCCCATCGTCTGTTACTTGTCATTCCCCCCCCCCACACACACACACACACAAAAAGGGGGGAGGGGGAAGAGAGCATGCCATAGAAATGCCTCATGTTTTTACCCCAAGAATTTGCCCAAATATTGCTTTCAATTTGTATTAGAAATTACTAGAAGTTGTTAGATGCTAAAAACAAAAAAACCCCCACAAACTTTTGTCTCTGAGAAAGTTAACCCACACAACTTGATAAAAATAACTAGTACAGCGAGGGGCTGATCCATTCTTTCCACTGACTTTGGTGGGAGTTGTGTCAGGTCCCAAGTGCTGATCACCATTTTTTCTCATGATAGGTAGTGTACCTGTTTTTAACTCCTAGATAGGATTTAGGATGTCACTGCATGTATTGTGTTTCCTGCAATAGGATGAAATGTAGATGCTGGCTTTATGGGGTTTGAGAGACAATTCTAGAATAGCACCATTCAGCATAATGCATTTCTCTGCCATTGGCATAAATGCAATAGGACTGTGGTTATAAAAACAGTTTGTTGCAATGTAATTTTCCTTCCTCAGAGAGGTAATTAACAAAGAAAACATTCCTTCTGGATTCGGAAACCTTGAAGATTGTATCCTGACTCCTCAGGAAGTAGAAAAATTACAAGAAAACAACTCTGGGTATATTGGAGAAAGGAATAAACCAAAACGGCAGAAATCCAGCACCAAACTTTCTGAGCTTAACGACAACCAGGATAGCCCTGTGGTAAGCAAACATGCTGCACAATTTGCAGAGAGTATCAGTATCGGGTTGGGAAAGAGCATCCCACTCACAATCAAGCAAGATCATGGTCCACAGCCTTATACCTTATGTAGTCATTTACACAGATATAATCACTTAGACTTGGCACAGATGTAAACAGATAGTTAGGGCCACAAACAATCCAGCATTACACTTTCAACAAGTGCAGCATGTTTACAGAGGGGCAAAATTCACATCTAATGTAAGAACAGCCTTACTGGGTCAGACCAAAAGTCCTCCTAGCCCAGCATCCTGTCTTCCAGTGCTAGGTGCCCCAGAAGGAATGAACAGAACAGGTGATCATCCAGTGATCCATCCACTGTTGCCCATTCCCAGGTCTGACAAACAGAGGATAGGAACACCATCCCTGGCCATCCTATCTAATAGCTGTTGATGGAACTATCCTTCATTAATTTATCTAGTTCTTTTTTTGAACCCTGTTATAGTCTTATCCTTCTCAACATCCTCTGTCAGGGAGTTCCACAGGTTGACAATACATTCTGTGAAGAAATACTTCCTTTTGTTTTTTTAAGCCTGCTGCCTATAAATTTCATTTGATGACCCTAGTTCTTGTGTTATGTGAAGAAGTAAATAACTTTTCTGAATTTACTTTATCCACACCAGTCATGATTTTATAGACCTCTATCATACCTCCCTGTAGTTGTCTCTCTTACAAGCTGAAAAGTCCCAGTCTTATTAATTTCTCCTTATATGGGAGTATATATGCCATACCCCTAATCATTTTTGCTGCCCTTTTCTGAACCGTTTCCAATTCCTATATATATATATATATATATATATATATATATATATTTTAAGATGAGGCAACCACATCTGTACACAGTATTCAAGATGTGGGTGTACCAAGGCTTTATATAGAAGCAATATGATATTTCCTATCTTACTATGTATCCCTTTCTTAATGATTCCCAACATTCTGTTTGCTTTTTGAACTGCCACCGCAGATAGAGTGGATATTTTCAGAGAACTACTCAGACTGACTCGAAGGTCTGTCTCTTGAGTAGTAACAGCTAATTTAGACCCCATTATATAGTTGGGATTGTTTTCCAATATGCATTACTTTGCATTTATCAACACTGATTTTCATCTGCCATTTTGTTGCCCAGTCATCTAGTTTTATGAGATCCTTTAGAAGCTCTTCACAGTCTGCTGTGAACTTTACATTCTTGAGTAATTTTGTATCCTCTGTGGTCATTGCCACCATGCTGATTACCCCTTTCTCAAGATCATTTATGAATATGTTGAATAGGGTTGGTCCCAACACAAATCCCTGTGGGACGCCACTAGTTAACTCTCTCCATTCTGAAAAATGATGTTTTTATTCCTACCCTCTGTTTTGTATATTTTAACCAATTACCAGTCCATGAATGGACTTTCCCTCTTATTCCATGGCAACTTACTTTGCTTGAGAGCCTCTGGTGAGGGAACTTGTCAAAGGCTTTCTGGAAATCTAAGTATACCATATCCCTTTTCCACATGCTTGTCGACGCCCTCAAAGAATTCTAGTAAATTGCCAAGGCAGGATTTCCCTTTACAGAAACCACGTTCTTTCTTTCCCAACAAATTATGTTCATCTATGTGTCTGACAGTTCTGTTCTTTACTATAATTTGTCAGTTTGCCTGTATTGAAGTTAGACTTACCTGCCTGTAATTGCCAGAATCACGTGTGGAGCCCTTTTTAAAAAATTGGTGTCACATTAGCTATCCTTCAGTTGTTTGGTTCAGAAGATGATTTGAAGGATAGGTTACAAATCATGTTGTAGCTCTCAATTTCACATTTGAGTTTTTTCAGAACTCTTGGGTGCATGCCATCTGGTTCTGGTAACCTATTACTGCTTAGTGTATCTGTTTGTTTCAGAACCTCCTTTGATACCTCAATCTGGTAGTAATGTTAAAATGTGTTTTAAACGTGTACCCTCTGAAATTTTCAGTGGATACATGTTTACACATGGGAAGGTGGAAGAGGTAGCTCCGCAAGAGCCAATGCATTTGGGGAGCGTGCAGTAGGGGCTACAACCATGGGATAGTTTCCCAAACCTGAACCATTCTTTTTTGGAGACAAATTTGAGGATCTCCCTCATGTCCTCAGCCATGAAGACCGATGCAAGGAATTATTTTATTTTCTCTGCAATGACCTTATTATCCTTGAGTGCTCCTTTTGCATCTCGATCATCCAGTGGCCCCACTGGTTGTTTAGCAGGCTTCCTACACCTGATGTACTTAACTTTTTTTGCTATTACTTTTTGCAATTTTGGCTAGCTGGTCTTCAGATTCTTTTTTGGCCTTTCCTATTATTATATACTTCAATTGCCAGAGTTTATGCTCCTTTTTGTTTTCTTCTTAGGACTTAACTTGTGCTTTTTAAATGATGCCTTTTTGTGTCTTATTGCTTCTTTTACTTTATTTGTTTAACCACGGTGGCACTTTTTTGGTTTTCTTACTATGTTTTATAATTTTAAGTTTACATTTAAGTTTAGCCTCTGTTATGGTGTCTTGGAAAGTTTCCATGCAGCTTGCAGAGATTTCACACTTGGCACTGTGCTTTTTAATGTCATTTAAGGTGTTAAGAAACTTTCTCTGCCTAGATTAAATCTATTATTATTATTATTATTATTATTATTATTATTATTATTTATTATCTTCATCGTCGTCATCCTCAATCATCATCATGATTTTTAATTTTATAACCTATCTAATCTCCCTCAGTGTTTCATAGTCATCACCATCCTTGTCAAGAGGTCAGTAATATATCCCATCTGCTATATTCTTCTTATTAGAGCATGGAATTACTATCCCTAGATTCTCTGTTACAGTTTGGTTCATAGAATATATTTAACTTGATTTTTATGCTTCTTTTCACATATAGTTGCACTCCCCCCATCAGCATGGCTTGTTCTGTCCTCATATAGTTTGTACCCTGGTATTACAATGTTGCATTGATTTATTTTAATTCCCCTAGGTTTTTGTGATGCTTATTGCATCAATATCCTCATTCAGGACAAGGCACTTTAGTTCACCCATTTTACTATTTAGACTTCTAGCATATGTGTGTAACCACTTTAAAAACTTGTCACTTTTTTTGTTGTCTGCTATTACCTGATGTGATTGAATGGGACTCTTTTTTTTCATTTTACTGTTTTTCATCAGGTCTTACCCATAATTTATCATCTTCCAACTTCTCATACTTGCTAGGACATAGAAAAACTCTATTAATAGACCCTCCTGTAAGGGATGTTCTGTCTGATCCATGTGCTCTTCTGCTCCCATTAGCCTTTCCTCAGCCCTGCTCTGACCTTTTTAATGTTAAGTGCCAGCAGTCACGTTCCATTTTGGTTTAGGTGGAGCCCATCCTTCCTGTATAGGCTCCCAGTTCCTAATAAATCTAAACCCTTCCTCCCTACACCATCACCTCATTCACACATTGAAGCCCTGTAGTTCTGCCTGTCTGCAAGGCCCTGCGCATGTAAGTGGAAGCATTTCAGAGAACACTGGACATCAGTCTCTTACCTAGCAGCCTAAATTTGGCCTCCAAAACCTTTCTCCTGTCCTTTCCTAGGTCATTGATATCTACATGTATCACGACCACCAGCTCCTCCCCAGTATTGCAAATAAGTCTATTTAGATGTCTGAACAGATTTGCAACCTTTGTACCAGGCAGGAAAGTCACCATGTGGTTCTCCCTGTCATTGCAAATTCAGTTATGTTTCTAATAATCTAATCCCCCATTACTAATACCTGTCTTTTCCTAATAAATGGAGTTCCCTTCCCTGGAGAGGTATCCTCAGTGAAAGAGGATACATCATCATCTGGAAGGTGGTCCCAATTATTGGATCGTTCCCCTCTGCTCCAGTTGAATATTCCTACTTCCCTGAGACTTTCACCCTCCTCAACAGCACCAAGGCTGTCTGACTGGAGGTGGGACCTTGACCCTCTTAGTATACACATAGCTGGTTTTGCTTTTAGTAAAGCAAAACAATATGGCTTCAAAAATAGAGTAGGGAATTGAAATATGTCTCCAACTGTGCAAGAGTTAAGTAGGGTTGAAACTGTTCAGCACCTCATAAATTGGACCATCAGCTTGTAGAGTGTCCTTTTTTAAATTCTGTCCAATAGTTTTCCATCACAGTGTATCTTAACAGTGTACTGGGTTTGTACAGGTT
The DNA here is from genome assembly GCA_019425775.1 of Rafetus swinhoei. NCBI lineage: Eukaryota > Metazoa > Chordata > Testudines > Trionychidae > Rafetus > Rafetus swinhoei. The sequence continues at coordinate 121,504,844 of CM033449.1, forward strand.
GAACCTTCCTAATCTGGACTTCCCTAGTCCGGTAACACCCGTGGTCTGACATCATTGGCAACCCCTGGGGTAGGCTGGAGCCAGGAGCATTGCTGGAGTAGGGAAGAACTGAGCCCCCTGGAGCTACAGAACCCCTTCACTGGCCACGAGCAGCAGAGCCGCTGGAGCCAGTGGTTGGTGGTATAGGGGCTGGCATTGTCCTCCCTTGGACTGGGCAAATTCTCTGGTTCAGGACCAGTCAGATCCCAAGAGTGCCAGATCAGGGAGATTTAACCTATAGCAAGTGCATGTGAGGGGCATTACCAGTGGGTCTATTTGGAGGTTGCCCTCTCTCCCAGCAGTGATGGGTTTCAGGCTGCACAGTGCTTTGGAGTCCTTTTGAATGAAAGGTGATCAATTCATATATCACAGTTTTTGGCTGCAGATATAACTGGCACATTTTCAATGTACTGCAAACAGCAAACTCAGTGGAATGACACCACCTATAGAAGACATAGGTTTACACTGGGCTGCCTCTTGTTTTGAATCACAGCATGTGTGTGATTCCTGTTTGACCTTCCCAATAGAAGATTTGTCCATAGTAACAATCCACAAAAATTACTGCAGACTTTTCCCTATAGGTAACACGGACACTAAATAATCTGTTAGCAGGTTAGAGCTTACAGTGTATTTCAACTTGGGAAATTGATAAATACAGGCATGTAATGTTGTATGATACCAAGCATGTCACAAACATTTAGCACCACTTGAGAAAAGATTAGGCCTTAAAGCTGTGGAATATTTTCTCTGATCGGTGGTTGAATTCCAAAGTCTCCTATAGGTGAGTGCCCATTAAATGCGATGTTTGTTTTGAAGAAGTGCATTGTGTTCTGGTGGACAGGGGCTGCCCTGATCAAGCCGGGCCAGCCATGGACAGGGGCTGCTCCGGTTTGTCAGAGCAGCTGCTGCTTATGGTGTGCCCCAGGGGTTAACTAAGTGGCGACTTGGCCTTAGCTGCTCCATAGCAGCTAACCCAGAGTGTGAAGGGCAAGTCAAAGAGAAATCCCCTTCAATTAGCTTTCCTGAGCAAAACCAGATGATAAACATTAGAACTTATACCCCCATTTTTCTTTAAACGGTCTAAAGTTCAAGATGGACCAGGCATAGAAGTGAGAATGGAAGCAGCTCCTATGCTGAAGCATAAATAGGCAGTGCTGGTGGAACCATGTAGCCAAAAGAACAGAACTGGTTGGATTTTAAAGAGAAGGGAGTTTCCACATCATGAATGCTTTGGGAATTCTGTTCTCTATGTTCATAGAGTATTGCACAGGAATTGCACTCTGATGTGCCAGCAGAAGACTTCCTTCAAAGGAGGAGACATACCATACATAAGAACTGAAAAATTGTACAAGCACGCATGACATGATCACATTGAATTTATCTAGTAATAATGGCGATTTTTGAAACAGGCTTCTGATTTCAAGGAAACTCCGTAGGAAAATAATTTTGGATAAGCAGACACTCAGATATACAGAACTTGCTCACTTATGTTTGCTTTTCCTAGTCCCTCTCGTTTATCAGGTTTTATTGATACTATAGAGATGGGAGATATTCAGCATGGACTACAAATGAACTACATGTGTTGCTCGCAGATATAGTGTATGTCTATGATGTCTAACCTTGAATGATGGCTTAAAAAGTAATGATTTAATCAAATGAAAGATTAGATTATCACATTAATTACACTTGCAAAATCCAGCATTTGTACTCTGTGTTCATAATTTTCCATTTGCGTATCCCATTTCTCTGTGCTGTGCCCACATGTGGGTCTCTTTGTGCAGCCATTGTTGTGTCTGATGCTTTGTGCTCCTTTTAGAATTTAGCTTTGAAACTCATAAGAGATACAAACAGACTTACGATCAGGGGCTGGGATAACCAACGTCTCATGAAATCATGTTGATAAAACTGAAGCAAGTCATTTATAAGCCTTTTTTTACACAAGCAAGCAAGGATAGATAGGAGTCCAGGCTCTTTTAATAATTTGTTGATCTTAAGATGAATGAGATTAATATTTTTTATAGCTGATAACCAGAGTAAACCTCAAAACAAGATTTTGTAATTGATTGTCCTGCATTAATATTGTTATAATCTACATAGCTGTCATTTTTCCTCCTTAGTCTCTTCCTCTTTCAAGAATAGGCACTTTAGGATTCTCCCCGAGACAAACACAAAACAGTGTTCATCATTAATATGTGTTTGGAGGCAACTCTCTTACTTTGGTTGCTTTAACCTTAAAAGCATAGGATTGGCTAGTGGAAGGTGTCCTGGATTTTGTTACCAACTCTTGTTAAAAGATTTGCCCTCTTCTTGTTCTTTTCCCTAGTCTATTAAAGGGGCACAATAATCCAAGTCTCACATAACTCTTCTTTATGAAACACTTTTTAAAGTCTTCTGGTAAAAGACACTGTTTTAGTGCCAAGCTGTTGTTTTTATTGCAGGAAATTGACAACAAAGCATTCGTTTAAAATTGTAATTGTATGAAAGAGAAACCAGTGAGTGTCCCTTTATTCTATGTAGAACTTGGTTTGGATACAGTGTTGTAATGGCCTCTAGCATTATTGTTCCTTTTATCTAGCTTATTGTCTTAATATTTGCTGTGTTACAGAGCATGGAAAGCTTTAGCTCCACAAGGCCGATAGCCACAACAGGATCTGATGACATGGAGGTTTTGTCTGATGAAAGGTGACTTTTATGTCTTATGTTCTGCTCTCCAAGTGGTCATGTGTGATGTGATTGTTGTTCCTTAGGGTACATCCACACTGCAACTGGGAGCATGTTTCCCAGAGCAAGTAGAAAGACACCCGCTAGCTCTGCTCAAGATGGCATGCTAAAATTAGCACAGTAGAGCAAGTAATGGGCAGTGGTATGTACTCAGGCACTAGCCCCTACACCCATTACCACGGCTACCCTGCTAATTTTAGTGTGCTAATTCAAGCAGGGCTAGTGTGTTTGTCTCTCTGCACTGGGAAATACGCTTCCATCTGTTGTATAGACAGACCGTCAATAGTCCCTAGGGGTGACGTTCAGTCTGCTGCAGTGGAACTATGTGTCCAATGTGGGGCTCATGTGGTTATTGCAGAGAGGAGATTGGCTCTCCAGGAAAGCCTCTCTTGTATACCACAAAGGTGCTTGGCCCCCATGCCACATAAAACAGCTTAGAGCTGTGGTGTCCAACATGCTGGCCACTTGTGGCTATTTGGCCCATTGAGTGTGGCTAGTAGGTTTGAACATTTACTGTATTAAATAGCAATAACAAGCACCCTCTAATTCCTTTTAGAAAATAAGGCATTGGCAATGGTAGCCAAAATACAGAAAGTGGAATATACAGATGTCTGCGTTCACTATGGGACAGTCTGGTTTATTTTTATGTTTCTTTTATTTTTTTAACAGAAAAGAAAATGAAAACGACGATGTGTTTTTCAGACACTCACAGGTTGGTATCTTAATATTTTTGAGATTTGGTTCTGGGCAAAACAAACAAATCAAAGAAAATAAAAGTTGTGAGATTATGTAATTAGCTGGCCAGGAAGGGAAATGCACCAAATGAAAGTTGTAACTCAGAGGCAGCTCTCCTGACCTCCAAAATGGAGTTTGCTTTGTTTTTCTCTTGGATACATAATTGAATAATAAGCTTATGCTCCAATAAATCTGTTAGTCTATAAGGTGCCACAGGACTTCTCGTTGTTTATGCAGATCAGACTAACACAGCTACTCCTCTGATACTTGAATAATGAGGATCTAAAAACGTTCCTTTCCCTGTAACCCAGGGGTGGATGGTAATTTTTAAGGCGGGGGCACTCCAAGGTTTTGGTAAGTGGTCAAGAGCACCACTTTTCTATGGAGGAGGTGCAGGATCTGGTACAGAGGTTGGGTGTAGAAGGGAACTTGGGGTACAGAAAAGGGTGTGGGTGAAGGAGGGGGTTGTGACCTCGGGTGGGAGATTGGGGTTCAGGGTCTGTGAGGGGTTTTGGGTGCAGGAGTGGATTTTCACCTGGGGAAGAGTGTGGGAGGGAGTTGTGACCTCAGGCAATGGATATGCAGAGCATATGGGTGGTGACCTAGGGCAGGGAGTTGGGGAGCAGGAGGTGATGGGGTGCCAGAGGCACTTCCCTTGAGTGGTTCCCAGCCAGCAGCCGATCAAGGACCCTAAAACACTCTACCTGCCTGCTGCAGCCCCAGGCTGTTCAAAACATCTGGACGCTTCATCCATGTGCTTCTTGGCACCCTGTGCCTCTGAGATGGGAGTTGACTTTGCATGCTGATCCCATTGTCAGCCAATAGGAGATGTGATGATTGGCCTGGGGGCAGGGGTAGCATGCAAAGCCCTCTCCCCTCCTTCCCCCGGCCCCCTTCCTGGCTGCCAGCCATTTTGAACAGCTTCGGGATGCAGCAGGCAGAGAACCTGCCTCAGAGTCTCGGCAGGGGCCAGATCAGAAGACTTGGGCAGGTTGGATCCAGCCTATGGGCCATATCACTGAAGTCAGCATTTTGACGCTGAGTTCCATGAAGATCCTAGTGAGCAGGGGCATGTGACAGATTAGCTCACCATGTACTGAGGTTAACTTGTCTCCTGTTTTTTTCTGAAATAATTTCCCCAGTTTTTGTGGATACATTTTCATGATTGCTCTCTGATGCAAGTTGATTTTCCCCCCTTCTTCTCTTGGGGATGGTGAACTGAGGAAGGGAGTTACTCATTTAGAGATCTTCTGTTTCTTCCCTACGTTAATCATTTTTCACTCTAGCGGCTTGCCTGTTAACTCTGTAAATATTCTAAGAAGTGTACACTGAGAAGCCAGCTAGATCTGGTTTAATTGGAGTTATGACCAGAAAAGCATTCATACCATCTCTTTACCTCACATTTCTAAAACTGTGGCACTGTCTGCACTAGACTTTTTGTTTTCCCTTGAAGTTGCAGTACAGCTAGTGCAGCTCTCTTGGGACGTGCCATAAAAGGAGTGCCAGCATAAACATTCTGCCAGCATTTTAATCACAGGTTCATTTACTGCTGCACAGCAGGTTAAAATGCCACTGGAGACTTATCTGCACCAGTGCTCCCTTAGTTACTACTGCACCAGTTGTAGAGGGAGATTGAAAAAAAGACAAAACTATTGTGGACAAAACCTATCTGTATTCCACATCACAGGTTGGTGGTTGAGAGGCAGTTTGCAGCTGATATTTTAAAACCCACATTTGCGTTGTTTAAAAATAACTGCTGCTGTTTCGTTTACGTTATTAGGCCCTTTGATTTCCAGTAGTGCCACTCTCAAGAAGCAGGAAGCATAGGGAGACCACGATTGGCTCAGCATGGCGCTGTTATGGCATGTTGCTGAGAGGTTATGTGAGCCATGTTTTGCTATGCAGGCTGTTTGCAATGAGGGAGGTGGCACTGCCTTAACCAATCCATTTGTAGCTTTGCCACAAGCTCTCAACTTGATCAGAGTTGAGCCTGTGACTCAGAAATGCACATTCTAGTCCCCAATCCCCCCTTGTCTCCAGGGAGGGAAATGATCTATGACTCCATACTTGCTCCACTAGCACATTTATGGGGCACAGGCTTCAACTGTGCCTTGCCCCTACTTCTCCATTCTATGTGGAAGAGGCCACAGGGGTCTGTGGAGGCTTCTGCCTCCAGGCTCCCGCATGGCGACCTGCCCTATGGACAGCAACTTCCACAGGAAAGTGTAAGAACGGACCCTTGGATTTCAAACTTGTTTTATTTTATTTCCTTTTATTTAAAAATAGCTGGAATATCTCCTTATGAAGAATTTAAAATTCAGTAAGAAAAGTGTAATCTCCGGGTTAATGCTGCATTATATAGGAATTACAAGATCAAGAAAATATGCATTCCTTCAGGGTAGTTTTACATTCCTTATGCCTTGTAAGCCTGTTGCTTAGGAGAGCTTAGAAACATACCTTTTGTAACAAACAACTCATTCACAGTAAGTGAAAGACTTTTACTTATCCCTTCCATCCACCCACCTCACCTCCATTATCAGGATTTTGAAGAAGATCTGTTCAGCTTCCAAGCAGAAAGAACTTAACAGGCATTGGCTGTTGCTCATAGAGATTTTGGTTAAGAGTGGACCCAACATGCATGCATGTAGAGCCCCATGCATTCTGTATTTCTGGAGCTTTGGAATTTGCCAGAGCCCATCCTTTATTGTAGACACATGTTCCAGAATCTAAACTTTCATTTTAAAATAACAGGTTCTAGCATTTAGGGTTTCAAAGGAAACCTTTCCAGACATGAATGTAATGTAACCAGTGTAAATGATGTCTACCTGGGTCTGCGTACAGCCTGAAAGAGTAGCGCTCAGAGGCTTATTAGCTGTACCCATTCATTTCCGTATCGACTTTGAAATTTAATTATGCCAATCTGTTTGTCAGCATATTAACTGCTGATTGTATTGACATCCAGCTGATGTGTTCATTCCCAGAATGGCTTCCCAGATTTCCCCAGAATTTTAAAAAAGAGGAAGGGTGAGGGAGAAGTTCTACTACAAAAACCACTAGCTTCCACCTCCCAACATTTCTCATGCACTTAGTGCAATTCCAGCACAAACTGTGCAGCACATTAAAAATGTCAGGGATTGAGTAAAATAAATTGAATTCAATGGCATATGAACTAATAGAGGGTTCCTATTGGGTGGTGGTATTTTCCCCCCAGTTAAATCACTAAAATTCTTACAGTATTTTTTATATTTATGCAAATCTGCAACAGTTGCCTTGAGACTTGCATAATTCAGGGGCTAACCACAGAATGGATTGAGTCTTGCACCTCTTGGAAGGTGCTTTATGTTTCACAGTTTTAATAATTTGTTAGTGGAAACGTTGAAGAGCTACATCCAGTTCTGGATTTTAGTAGAATACAGACTTCTGAACTCAGTTCTGACGCACATATGTTTCTTTCTAACATTTGAGATGTTACACACACATAAGAACAGGAATCATGACTTTATCTCTGTTTAGACAGCACCGTGTACACTGACTGCAACCAAAACAATAATCGTTGTTATCATAATTCCTCAGGCAGAGTTGAAATAAGCATAAAAGGCTACCTCTGCTTTGTTGAGTTACAGATCTCTTTTATTCATGGTTCTTCATGGATATCTATATATCATTCTCCTCCACTGTTCTAATTACCAGCATTGGAATATGCTGCTTGCCCCTGCCTAATCTTCAATCCCTAAAATGAACCACTGTTCATTTCTATCAATGTAATTAATTAATGACATGTATTTTCCTTTGAGGTCACATAATTGATTGTAATATTTGAAATTCTTGCTTAAAAATGGATCTGTCCTGTTATGGCACTCAAGTTACTCTCAATTCTTGAAGACAGGGTCTACTTACTCATGTAGAGTAAGTATGGTTTCAACATGGTTTCTGTAAAGGGAAATCCTGTCTTACTAATCTATTAGAGTTCTTTGAAGGGGTTAACAAACATGCGGATAAGGGGGATCCAGTAGATATAGTATACTTAGATTTTCAGAAAGCCTTTGACAAGGTCCCTCACCAAAGGCTCTTGTGTAAATTACATGGCCATGGGATAAGAGGGAAGGTCCTTTCTTGGATTGAGAACTGGTTAAAAGACAGGAAACAAAGGGTAGGAATAAATGGTAAATTTTCAGAATGGAGAGGGGTAACTAGTGGTGTCCCCCAAGGGTCAGTCTTAGGACCAATCCTGTTCAACTTATTCATAAATGATCTGGAGAAAGGGGTAAGCAGTGAGGTGGTAAAGTTTGCAGATGATACCAAACTGTTTAGGATAGTCAAGACAGAAGCAGACTGTGAGGGACTCCAAGAAGATCTCACCAAACTGAGTGATTGGGCAACAAAATGGCAAATGAAATTTAATGTGGATAAGTGTAAAGTAATGCACATCGGGAAAAATAACCCCAACTATACGCAGTATGATGGGGGCTAATTTGGCTATGACAAATCAGGAAAGAGATCTTGGAGTTATCGTGGACAGTTCTCTGAAAACTTCCACACAGTGTGTAGCGCGGTCAAAAAGGCAAATAGGATGCTAGGAATTATTAAGAAAGGGATAGAAAATAAGACCCAGAATATCTTACTGCCCCTGTATAAAACTATGGTACGCCCACATCTTGAATACTGTGTACAGATGTGGTCTCTCACCTCAAAAAAGATATTTTGGCCTTGGAAAGGGTTCAGAAAAGGGCAACTAAAATGATTAGGGGTTTGGAACGGGTCCCATATGAGGAGAGGTTAAAGCGACTGGGACTTTTCAGTTTAGAAAAGAGGAGACTGAGGGGGGATATGATAGAGGTATATAAAATCATGAGTGGTGTGGAGAGGGCGGATAAAGAAAAGTTATTTATTAGTTCCCTAAATAGAAGAACTAGAGGACACCAAATGAAATTAATGGGTAGCAGGTTTAAAACTAATAAAAGAAAGTTCTTCTTCACACAGCGTGTAGTCAGCCTGTGGAACTCCTTGCCAGAAGAGGCTGTGAAGGCTAGGACTATAATAGAGTTTAAAGAGAAGCTAGATAATTTCATGGAGGTTAGGTCCATAAAAGGCTATTAGCCAGGGGATAAAATGGTGTTCTTGGCCTCTGTTTGTCAGAGGCTGGAGAGGGATGGCAGGAGACAAATCGCTTGATCATTGTCTTCGGTCCACCCTCTCTTGGGCACCTGGTGCTGGCCACTGTCAGCAGACAGGATCCTGGGCTAGATGGACCTTTGGTCTGACCCAGTACGGCCGTTCTTATGTTCTATGTAGCTCATACTACTATGAATAAACCATTAGGCATGCTGAACAATGACTGGCATAAAGCCAAGAGAGACAAGAAGACAGATGTGTGCCAATGCAACCTAATGCATTTGAATTAATTTCTAAACCTACATTTCCCATGGACAGTGAATGGATTTGATTTTTTTTTTTAGCTCCAGTTTTGCCAAGTACAAATAAATCGTGTAAATAGTCTACCTGATTTGTTGATTTAGTCATGCAGTTAAACTCTAAGCAGCATCAACTGCAGCCCCAATTATTTGTAAGCACAATATTGGCTTCTAACAAAATGTAACTGTGAAAGAGGTTTCTGAAATTCATGTAGAAAGTGTGTCGTTTTAATATTTTATTGTTAAATGTTACTATATCAATGGTATATGATCATAGAATCATAGGGTTGGAAGAGACTTCAGGAGGTCAAGCCAGTAAGATTAGTGACACAGTCCTTTAGATTTGTAAGGAATGGTAATATATTGACCCCTCAAGCATGCTTCTTCCCATATTTGCTGTTGCTATATATATTTCCAGTTCATCTTGGTAGAGGCTGGAAACCAGTTCCACCAGGCAACCAAAAAGATAATGTTTGTCATTAAAATAGTGCACTGTCCATGGGAAATGTAGGTTTAGAATATTAATTCAAATGCACACATCTGTCGTCTTGTCTCTCTTGGCTTTATGCCAGTCATTCTTCAGCATGCCTAACAGTTTATTCATAGTAGTATGAGCTACATGAGTAAGTAGACCCTGTCTTCAAGAATTGAGAGTAACTTGATGGCCATAACGAGACAGATCCATTTTTAAGCAAGAATTTCAAATATTACAATAAATTGTGACCTCAGAGGAAAAGTCATTAAATAATTACATTGATAGAAATATTTACAGTGTGGTGAAATTTACCCAACTGGAACATACATGTATATCTGCTCCAGATATGTATTGTGAATCATGAAATTGTAAGGTTGTTGTGGAACAGTTAATTAATTCTGTAATAAGTATAAATGATGGTAATAAGGTAAATTACATTTTCTGGTTGCTGCCCTCTAAGGCCATGTCTACACTAGGAAACTATTTCATAACTAACTTCGACTTAACTCCCAATTTTTTCTGTGTCCCCACTTATGGGGAAGCTTCAAAATTAGTCCGAGGAAGGCTCCGTTAATGTGGACACGCTACCTCGACTTACAGCCCCGGTAAGCACTCGAATTACTATTACTATTAGTTCAAATTACTCTGGGGAGTAGTTATTTCGAAACAGCAGCACCGGAGCATCCACACTAACACTATTTTGAAATAACTATTTCAGAATTAGCGTTATTCCCCGAGAAAAGCAAGAGTACAAATTTCAAAATAAGCAGCCCCTTATTTCGAAATAACAGGCTCCACTTATAAATTCGACCTAAGGGAGATTATTTTGAAATAAAGCCCTAGAGTAGACCAGGGCTATATGGTCTTTTTATTCTGAATGTTCTGTTAGCTGCTGAAGATATTCTTACTTTCTCGTTATACTATAGTTTAGAGAGAGAGAGAGTGAGAGAGAGAGAGAGAGAGAGAGAGAGAATAACTTGTTTTTTTCCTCCTCAGATGCTTTTATTAATTGCATTACTTTGAAAGCTCACTGCAGGATTTTCAGTCTTAAATTAGTATGATGACAACATGAGGGCAGATTATAAAATGGTACAGTTTGTCCTTTAGGGAGTGGATAACACTCTTTTTGCCCTGTGATAAATCCTGTTATTATAGGACTCTGTAATCATTTAAATCTCTTCAGGGAAAAACATGTTTTTGTTAAGTATGAGGAAATATTTTAAGTGAATGTGTGGGAAGCAGTTTGTAAGATAGTGGGTATTGAATTTACATTTGTGCTCACTGTACATGCATTTAGTGTTGTCACATATTTCCTTGATTTAGTGTAAACCAGTGAAAATTAAGTTTATAGTTTATAGTAAATATCTGCTAACATTGCCTTATTTTTGTTAAATAGAAAATAGAAACCAAATGTAAAATTATACAAATTCATAACATAGCTATATTTACAAATACCAAGATCTTCAGCATCAAGGTTGTGATTTTAAAAAAAATAAAATCAAGACCTGCATATTCTCTGTGCAGTTTTCTCTAATGTGGGCTACTCATTGCTTTATTGACTACAATACAAATTGTTGTGTCTTAGAATATTGTGAGTAGGACACAATTCATGAATGAGTTAAGGTCACACTTGATGCAGAATGTCAATTCTGACCGCTCATTCTGTGCAGCTTTGAAGTTTGGGCTGGATTCAGCATCACTGTACAATGACATTTCTCTTTAGAGTCATGTTTTTTAGACACATAAATGGACAGTGTAATCATCTGTGCTATTCTGTGTCATTCTCTAGATTGCTGGAAGGTCATTGTGCTTGTTTATAACATTCTGCCTGTCAGTTACTTTACTGTGATCTGTCAGTTAAGAATAAACTCTGCTTACTAAAAATCAAGTACAGGTTGAACCTCTCTCAACGAGGACTCCCTGATCTGGCAACATCGGATCACAGATGTTGCTGGACCAAAGAGACCCAATCGAGGCCCAGAGGCAGGAGCTCTGCGGGAGCCGGGAACCCAACCAAGCTGGCTGCAGGAGGGCCAGTGGCTGGGAGCCCTCTGCGGGAGTCCAGCTGAGCTGGTAGCAGGGTGGCCGGAACGCCAGCGGGCCCCGGAAGGGCAGTGGTTGGCTTCAGTGGAACCACATGCCCCAGCATTAGGGCCAATGCTGCCCCAGTAGGGCTGATGGGGTCAGGAACCCTGGTGACTGAATAGCAGTCTGCTGTGGGTGAGGGGGTGTGGGGCTGGAACAGGAGTTCCAGCAACAGAACTGTGGGTTGGCAGGGCCGGTGCTGCCATGGCAGGGATGGTCGGGCAGCAGGGCAGTGGTTTGCCATGACACAGCTGAGATCCCCAATGGCGGGAACGTGGGCTGCTGTGGCAGGGCACCACAGCTTGTCGCATGTGAGAAGCCAGCCAGAAGGCCAGGAGCAGTGCTGGGCTGAGACCAGTGGCAGGGGGCAGAAATGACCTCCCCTTGTTCAGCAAAATCCCTCCTTCAGGACCACTCAGATTCCAAGGGAGCTGGACCAGGGAGGTCCAACCTGTCTTACATAACAGTTTGTGTGTTCTATAAAACAGTAGTGATTGTATACATTACTGCTGTCCATGCTGAATGCTTTGTGTTTGTGTAGGTGTATATACATGCTTTACTTACTCTTTGTCTCTGAACCCCCCACCCCGACCTGAGTAGTTATGTCATTATTCAGGATTGTTCAGATTCCTGTGTCTTAGCAGTCTTCAGAGAAAGCTGATTGTTTGATAGTGACAGAACTGATCATAAGATCAGAAGGTGATATACAATGTGCACACAGCGGCGAGGAGTCCTGTGGCACCTTATAGACTAACTGAAGTGTTGGAACATAAGCTTTCGTGGGCAAAGACTCACTTCGTCAGATGACATGCATCTGTCATCTGACGAAGTGGGTCTTTGCCCACGAAAGCTTATGCTCCAACACTTCAGTTAGTCTATAAGGTGCCACAGGACTCCTCGACGCTTTTGCAGATTCAGACTAACACAGCTACCCCTCTGATAATGTGCACACACATACACGCAATCTTTCTGGAGGGGGAGGAGAATAGTAGTGATTTTTGCATGAACACACACAGCCTATGTAGTATTTAGTGGGTGAATAATAGTGAAGCAAGCAGCAGTTGCTTCCTGCTGTATATAAATTATGGATCCCTGCATTTTTTTTACTTTTTCCCAGGGTCCGCACTACATGCAGCTGAGATGCCAAACCCTACTGTAGTTTGGATTTGCGCAATATTACTTAATACCCGGAGCTCCTCCGTAAATAGTTCTGCTCTCCCCACGCCCAGCTAGAAAACAACCACAGGAAATCAGGGCATGTGCAGATAGCACAGCTTAGCTGGCACTAATTGACCTGAGCCTGCACAGCCTGCATGAGAACATTCGTGAATGGGTCCTGCTCTTTCCAGAGCTGCTGCTGCTTCAGGAGCAGCAACAGCTGCTATTTAAAGACACCATGTTGCTACTGTAGCCTTAGCAACAACAAGCATTTTTGTTGACATTCCAAAGAGGTTTTTTCCTTTAAAAAACTCACACACCCCTCCTCCTCCAGCCTTGTTCTTCTCCATCAGTGATTGGAGACTTTTTCAGCTACATGTGCTTGTTGGGACAGTAGCTCCTTCTGGCTTTCTGGAAAAGTTCAAGGAAAGCAGATGGACGGATGTTTTTGCCAGTATGAGTGACAATTAGCATTTCAGGGTCACTGAGCAGGGCATTTTTAGCTTCTGAGCTGGAAGCATTGTGGACTGTTTGGTTTTGATCATGTAGCTTAAAGGAATACACTTATTGCTGCAGCTGCAGGAGTTTTTTTTCCCTCCCTCTGAGAATTATTTTTTTTTTTTTAATTTAAAATTTTTGGTGGATGTTTGGCATTATAGCAGATTTCGAGCATGAAGATTCAGGAGCACCCGAGCATTCCTGAAACTAAATTTCAGAGGAACCAAGATGCTGATGGTCAGGAAGATAGCTTCGTCTCAGAAGTGCCTCGGCTGGACTTGACAGCATTGTGCGATGACAACAGCTGGGAAGGTACAGTTGTGTACTTTTTGGTATGACACAGAAAGAGTGAGTGAGGGAAATATGAGTAGGGGGGGTGTGTCTTTGAGTTTACAGTGCCTGGCCAAAAAAACGGGAAACGTATTTTGATCTGGATACAGAAGTGGAAGTCTAGAGAAACTTGAAAATGGAATATTAGATTGTTTGTCAAGTCTGATTCTAACTTAAGGAAAGGAGGAAAAATGTGTTTGATCCTTTGTTACAATGAATGTGCCTTTTGTTTAAGGATTATTCTTTTCATGGATCTCATTCAAGCAAAATTTAGTATTTTATAGACAAAGGGAATTTCCTGCTTTCTCCCTGTGCTCTGCTCCCACCCTACATAGATATGAAAATCAAGAATAAGACTGTCCGTTAGTGGTCCTTAGAGACAGGCTTCCCTAGACTGTGGTCTACTCCATGAAGAATTCCATTCACCAGTTAAAGGGATACTTGAATTGCAAGCAACTTAATATCTTAATGTTGTGTCTTAGTTTGGTTTTCCAGTGTTGTTTTTCACTGACTTTAACGAGTTACATATAGTTAGGTGCACACAATGATCTTTTCTGTATAGCATTTAGCAGAGATTAATGCAGGACTTTTGTTTATTGTTCACATTGCATGTTAAATAGACACTGAAATGGTACTCCTGGGTAATTTAAACAGTACACACAGCATGTTTGTGAGAAAGGGATCCACTTAATTATAATTAGCATTCTCCTGTCAGGCCTTCTGATCTATCCCAGAGATGTGCAAAGTGCTAAGAAAAATAACACTTTTTAAAAACACGTATTGTTGAATTGCACATTTTGGGCCGAATACTGCAAGATGCTGAGCAACTCCATTGCCACTGCCATAAAGAGAAATTGGACAGGTCCAGCATCTTTCAGGATCAGATCATTATGATGCCTTTTTCTAGAGTGCATGTGAGTTGGCTTTTGTGGTTAGTCCTAAAACTTAGCTTGGCTCTTAATATAGAAAAAGGGCATTTTAAGAGAGAGAGAGAGAGACAAGCATGTAGCCTGGATCTGCTACTCTGAAAAACAAAACCCGTGAGTAGCATGACATGTTGAGAATGGCCACAGACCCGGCCTTCGGGCAAGGTGAACACGATGGTTGCCAGGGGTCCTGTGTCTTCAGGGCCCACGCTGCCCTGCCCCTGCCCTCCCAGCTACTTGCTTGTTGCCCTGGCTGGGAACCGCCTGGCCACAGGGCGCAGCTACTGTGAGTGTGCCACCTGGGGCCCTGCAAACGCTTTGGCCGGGCCTGAATGGGCAGGTTCTTTGTTCCTAGTTCCACGGGGTATGTGACACATGTTCTTGTCCTTTCCATGTAAGAGGGACTTGTGATGACAGTGTGGCATTGGGAAGACCAAACCATTAGCAGTGAGTGTCCTAATTCAAAGTTAGGCCACCAGCTGCTTTCAGTAGAATTGAATTTCTCCACCCACACCTCCAGGCTGGGAATTACCTAGATGATATCAACATGTACAGCACATCTGATTAAAGTGCAACATGTTCTGCAAGGAAATTTCTCAAGAGACCTCTGATTCATTATATTTTGTTGGGATTCTAATTAGCCATAACCTGAAGTGTTTGGACAAGCATAGAAGTGTTTGTGTTTTCAAAGGTGATAGAGGCAAGAGTCTTCCCTTTGTATTTTGTTGACACTTGAACCTTTTGAAATGAAGATTATTTTCTTTCCTTGATGTCTGCGCATAACTCCCATTGTCATGAACAGAGTCGTAAGTATATCAAGGGGAGAATAGACCAATTAGCCCATCTCCCAGAAACTGACCCATCACATGATATATGCTTTAGCTCCAATATAACAAACTCTTCTGGAGAAGCTTTTCCTTGCATATAGACTCTGGACCTTTTTCATAAAAATGAAAAGGGTATGTAATTATCTTTAAAAAACACTTATTTCAATCTGTTTGTCATCTTCTTGCCTGTTTAAAATGCATATGTGATGGAAGAGAAGGTTTGCAAAAGGGATAGCTGGAGCATATGAGAGATGTATCAGTTTTCTCCACATGTCACTTTTATAGTCACAGTACAAGTGCAGCAAAATGGTGTCTTCTGTGTCTTGGTGGACAACAGATGATGAACCTATTTCAGCTGTGAACATGCAGTCAGTCTGGCAGTTGAAAGAGGAAGATGCTAGCTCAAACTTGTACATAACTTCCACATCTAGAGCGAGATTCTCTGAGATGGCCCATGAGTCACTGCTCACAAACATGAGTAAGGAGTGACAGTCTGCCCCCTATTCTTACAGTCTGGGCAGTCTGACCCGTGTGACAATGTACATCCCTGCATGTCCTCACTCTTACTCTGAACTGAATTGGGATTGCAGCTTGCTTGCTTCCACGATAAACCACAAAATCTTCAATTTTTTTAAAAGTAACAGCGGTGTTCTGTTAAAACGCTGGTGAATTGAGCTCATAATCTGCCCTTAAAATCAGTGAAATGGCTTATTCCGTAGGGAGACAATTCCGGATGTGGTTTGGGCTGCTTGTGAAATTCTAGGATTGTGTTTGTATACACCAGTGGTGGGCAACCTGTGGCCTGCAGGCTGCATGCAACTCACTGGGGTTCCATCTGCAGCCTGCAACACCCTCTCGCTGCCCTTCCCCACCCCCTCATGTGCCGCTCGCACAGGGCACTGGAGCCCTGTACTTCCTTCTCCTTCCCATCCCTCCTAGCACTTTGGGAGCCCCACAAACCTGCTGATTCACACTCCATCCTCACTACTCCCCGTACTTCCTAGAGCTTGAATGCTGTGAATCAGCTGTTTGCAGCTCTCTTCACTAGGGTTGCCAGGTGTCCGGTATTGTACCGGACAGTCCGGTATTTGCGCGCTCTGTCCAGTAAAAAATATCGGAAAATACCGGACATGTGCAATGTCCGGTATTTTCTGATTTTTCCAGCTGTGCACTGGACAGAAGCCAGGTGTGGGCGGGGGGAGTGGCTGGGAGTCCCAGCTGGGAGGCGGGGCCGCGATTGCTGCCGGGAGCCCTCAAATGGTTGAGTGTGAGGAGGAGGGGAAGCCTCCTCCTCGCTCGTGCGTCGCCGGGAGCCTGCGCGGGACAGGCAGCAAGTGCCCAGGTCAGTCCTGCTCCCCCCCGGCCAATTTGCTCACCCCCCCTTTACCAGCCGGCCGGTTCTCCCCCACTTTCCCTCCTGATCTTCCCCAGCCAGCCCCCCTGCACTGCCCCCCAGCTCTGCTTCCTGCCGGCCCGTTCCTCTTCCTTGTCCGTCCGTCCCCCACTGCATCCCCGCCAGCTCTGCTTCCCGCTCCCCTTCCTCCCGGCCAGTGCCGCTGCACCGCCTACCCCACGCCAGCTCTGCTTCCTCCCAGCCACCCTCGCCCCCAATACCCCCTTACTCCCGGCCAGCCCCGCCCCTTCCGGCCGGCCCCCTCCCCGATATCCCGCGGCCAGCCCCATTCCACCCGCCCCACCCCCACGACCAGCCTTGCTTCCCGCTGGCCCCCGCATCTCCCGGCCCCGTTAGCTGTTTCCAGGCCCCCTTCCCGGCCAGCACCGCCTCCCTTCCTGGCTGGCGCGCCCCAATGAAGCGTGTTTGGGGTTGTTGTTTTAAATAATTACCTGGTAACCGCTAGCAGTGATCCAGGTTCTCGGAGTGCTTTTTGGTTTTTGGGGTTTTTTTTCAACAACTTTGGTTTCCCCCCCCCCCCCTTTTTTTTCTTTTTTCTTTTTCCGACAACAAAAATTTTTCCCGGTGTTTTTTTTGGGGGGGCGGGGGGTTCGGTATTTTTCTTTCAGCCATCTGGCAACCCTACCCTTCACCTCCAGTTAAAATTATTAGGAAAAGTCTGAGAGGAAGCAGATACTAAAACCATTCTACAGGATCGTGTTATGTGGGAATGGCTACTGTCATCCTTATCTTTCCACTTAGAGATTAAATCTCACCATATTTAAACCACAGGGTCTTAAAGCAAATCCGTGTCTCTCTCACTGGGGGATTCTTCCAGACAATTCACTGTGACTGTTATTGCTGAGAATCTTCTGGGGCTGGAGACACAAAGTAGAAATTATCCAACCCACCTGAGATCAGTTCAGGTTAGAAAGATTTAACTTTGGGATGGCTGTGACTTGCTTTGTGAACCCCTGCCCTCTATGCTCCTTTATCTGATCTAATCAAAGGTGGCCCATGTGTTGATGGCTAGAATGAATTCACATTTGAGGCTTGTCTGCATGTGCAGCTGTTGCTCATTAATTTTCTCTCTGGATAGGCCCTTACACAGAGAATGGTCACCTCATGGGGTGGGTGGGTTACATTTCTTCTATCTGTTTAAAGCCTAACTATTTAGATTCTATGCTGGAAGAATTTGGGGGGTTGCAATGTGCCCCTCCCCCCATGTACACACAGCTGGAGTAGCACCTGCAAATCTCAAAATCTGCATAAAAACAGTCTGCAGCTCCTGACATGGGCCCTCCCCTGGATTACCCCCATGTATCTGGCGCACAGACCAGTTTTGTGGTATGTAGAGTGTGCACAGTCACTCTGGTGCAGCCTCTGCAGTGCTTAGGGCCTGCAGGGCCTTGCACTAGCCCTTTGCACCAGAGTGAATTTCACTGTGGTGCCCATAGGCAGTGACAGAGATGCCATGGTTTAGTGGGATACATTCAGTTGATTCAAATGGAGCAGGTTTTATTCTGTCAGAGCAGTGGGTGAACTAGACTGTTTCTGCATTCAATGCTAAGATGAGGCACAGATAAAATGCATTTCACAAAGAGCAATGGTGGCTTATCTTAGCTGCCTGTAAATTGCAGGCTACCCTAGCAGTAGGGTACAGAACCCAAGTCAGTGAGTCAGTGCAGGCTGACAACGAATAAAGCAGTGTTTTTCTAGAACTGCTCCCATCACAAAAGGATTTTAATCTAATTGTTGTGGATCACATTTGGATCAAACTTCCAGGAGTGGAAGGTACACCCTACTGCTTTCATAGTCTAACACTGCATTGCAAAGTTACCACAAATATTTACTAGCTCAGGCCCCAAACCTATTCTCCTACCCTTTACCACAATGAAAAGGATAGTGAAAACAGCTGATGCTATATAATGTTCCCAATGCCTGGAGCTAGACATTTTTTTCAATGAGAAAGTGGAATATTGCATGGGGGGAAATGAAATATTGCTGGAGTGGCAAAGCAAATTGTCTATCTCCCAGTTTTCTGTCTACTTTGCCTTATTTATCTAGCATCTTCTACTGGTGTAGAAAGAATATCTTTCTTCCTTTGGAATAATTCATTCCAAATTGAGAAATAGTTTGGGACCTCAAAAAGCAGGAAAGTTTGTTTTTCTTTCCCAGATTATGAACAAACAGGAAAATGAAGGTGAAAAAGATGGAGTTAGCTTTAGAATATCTGAAGTTTCTTATGTTGACCTGGCTGACACAGTTGCTTTAATTTTTGTTTTTCTAAAAAAAATATTTAACTATTTTAGTTAAAAACAATGCTAAGAAAAACAAATTTGTTTTTAAAAAACTTGAAGGTTTAACTAAATTCAAAAATTTCTTATGCTTGTTTTGTTAAAATATGTTTACTATTGAAGAAAAAAATCTTGAATACATAATGTTGTTTTAGTTAAATAAAATAATTTAAATGTCTGTCTGGTGATATCTTCCTTCTAGTACAGCATGGCAAGTGTAAATCCTCCAAATATTAATGATTAATCTGTTGAATTGGAGCTAGTTCATCGCCCATTGACTTCATAATATCAGCTTCATTTACCTGGGGTAAATGAGATTCATTTTCACAATATCAGAGAAATATTCTGGAAAACAAATCTGAAAAGTTTTCAAAATAAATCAGTTTAAAATGTATAGTGTGTACTTCTAAAAATGAAACCTACATCTGTGTATGAGTTATGAAGAATAGGTATTCTTCACAACCAACAAGAATGTACTTTTATGTAAAAAAACAATGATTAAATTGAGTCTCCCTGACTAGTGATTTTAAATCCTCATTTAAATAAATTTGATTTAAATCAAATCCACCCTGAACCAAAGTAACAATCAGCATTGATTTGTCAAGAAAAAATCTTGTCATATCAACTTGATTGCTTTTTTGACAGGGTAACAAGCCTTGTGGTTGGGGGTAAGTAGTAGATGAGGTATATCTAGACATTAGTAAAGCTTTTGATACAGCCTCACATGACCTTCTCACAGACAAACTAGGGAAATACAGCCTAGATGGAGCTACTATAACGTGAAGTTCCACGGGGATCAGTTCTGGGACCGGTTCTATTCAATATCTTGATCAGTGATTTAGATAATGGCATAGAAAGTACATTTATAAAGTTTGTGGGTGATACTAAGTTGGGAGATACTGCAAGGCTACATCTAGACTGGCGCGCTTTTGCGACAGAGCTATGCAAATGAGGCTCAGCGTTGGAATATCGCCGAGCCTCATTTGCATAGCTAATGAACCGCCATTTTCGCGGAAGAGGCTCTTGCGCAAGACGGGGCTGTCTACACTGCCCCTTCTTGCACAAGAAAAACCCTTTTGCACAAAGCCGTTATGCCAATTATTTCATTGGCGATATTCCAATTCTGAGCCTCATTTGCATAGCTCTGGCACAAAAGCGCGCCAGTCTAGACGTAGCCCAAGTGCTTTGGAAGACAGGATGGAGAGAGGCTGTTCACAGTAGTGATGGATGACGGAACAAGGAGCAATGGTTTCAAGTTGTAGCGGGGGAGGTCTAGGTTGGATATTAGGAAAAACTATTTCACTAGGAGGGTGGTGAAGCACTGGAATGGGAATCTCCATCCCTAGAGGTTTTTAAGTCTCGGCTTGACAAAGCCCTGGCTGGGTTGGTTTAGTTGGGATTGGTCCTGCCTTGGGCAGGGGGCTGAACTTGAAGACTCCTGAGGTCTCTTCTAGCCCTAGGATTCTATGATTCTCTGTATCAGAGGCACAAGGGCAGGCAGCTACATTTCAAAGACAGAGGCACAGCCAGGATAGCAAGCACCCCACTTCCCCCTTATTGACTAATCAAGTAGTTGATGGAAATTCCATCAACTACTTGATGTGCTGATTAATAGAAATATAACACCCGTAGTATTAATACCACCTACCATTGCTTCAGGAGTGACTTAACTTTCTGGGAGCAGCATCAGTCATTGAGGCTGAAGAGTGCAGTTTCCACACTGACTGATCCCATGCCATTTAGCCTTTGATGTGGAATAATGTAAAACACTTTATACCCCAGTTAGTACTGAATTTAATAGTCTCATGTATTCAGGAATGTGGAGGAATGTGAAGTACCTTAAACCTATTGGGCCATGCAGTTTTACAAGAGGACAGGAATTTGGAAATGTAACATTATGCAGTAAATGGAAGTGCTATATTTTTTTAAATTTCCATGAGTAAAAAAGGCCGATCTCTCTAATTGGTATAAGATCAGAATCAGAGACTGTATCCATAGGATGCAAATGACACTACAGCAGTTTTCAGGCCCGTTCCAATGATTCAGCATTCACTGTTTGTTGGTTTTTTATAACTTTTTGTTATTTGACTTCAGGACTTCTTGTTAGAATTACAAGTTCAAAGCACAGCTCTTAAATCGTCTAATCCTGTGGTGCTAAGTAGGAGCATGCAAACCGGCTTAGTCAACTATCTGAACAGAGAATGTTAGAACCCTTATGGCATCTGGACAGACTGATCATGAGATTGAGATGATTCTTTTCAGTTTGTTCCAGTATGCTAATCAGCATTCCCCAAAGGGATTTCCCTTTCTCACACCCTCAGTTCTTTCATTTGTGGTTACTTTCACTTTCAGCCGATTAACTCAACCCAGGGATAGGAGATCAGATTTATTAACAGCGCGTGAAAGAGACTGGGTGGGTCCTGGTGTCTTTTTAATTTTTAACCTGAGAATAATTGAGCCTGGATGATTTACTATCAGTGCTTTTACAGCTGTGGTAGGCTAGGCACAGGACTAAGCAGTAAGATATGGGCCACGCCCCAATGAGATAAAAATGTACTTTTAGCCATGACGCAGGAAAAGGGATAAAGTGGGGGAAAGAAGAGTGACTTACAGCAATGTGATCACCTTGTTAATGGTATTTGTGCCTGTCTTGTGAGTCTGCTGATTCCTCCTGCATGTACTGTTCTGTAGCCCTGAGCTACTTCCTTTGTACTTGAATATATTCCCATCTGTTCAGTTCCAGGCCCAAAGGACATGGTTTGGAAAGTAAAGGGAGAAGGTGCTGTAAATTTTTTTTTGTCTATTTGAATCAATGAGCAGTGATGACTGGCTAGATTTAGTGCTTAGTTCTCCACTGCCTGGCACCTTGTGTAGTCTTTGGCACCTGGCCAGAGTGCTTCCATTCTGACATTTCACACTCATTCTGCACTCACTTTGCACACAGATAAATGACAACCATGGGTGCCAGACAGTGAAACATCAGGCTCTCTCCCTAAAGGTGGAGGAAAAGTTGAGAAGAATATGGTTTTAAAATCGGGATTTCATTGTGCAGACGACTACATGATTAACCGTTATACCTAGTCTTAACAGTTAATCTTGTTGACTGCATGCATTTTCCCCTGCCTCCTGCTGCCTCTGCATCAGAGGCAGCAAGGGGGTAGGAGGAGCGGGAACTGATGACGGTGAGAAGTTGTCATAAAAGCTGGCTTCCCATGAGCACCAGATTTGCCTGCGAGGTGAGGGGGTTAGGCAGGAGCCCCATACATGAGGGGAGGTGGTTTTCAAGCCAGTTTCCCCCAGCACCTGCTTAAAAGATGGTTTTCCCTAGCACTAGTGCAGCCTGCCTTCCTCCCCGCCCTGCTGCCTCTATCAGAGGGGCAGCGGATGCTGGGCCCGCCGTGGACAGAGGCTGCTCTGCGGCAGCAGTACTTGTCCACAGGGAGCAGCAGCCTCTGTCAGCGTGGAGCTTAGACCCCCCCCCCCATGGACAGGGGCTGCTTGCTGTGGAGCAACCTTTGTCTGAGGGGAGTTTGCACTCCCCTCCACCCCCCTCACCTCCCCCCTCCCCCTCCCCCCCAGCGTGGACAGGGGTGACAGGCAGGCAGTCTGCGCAAGGAGCTGGTTTTTAAAGGCTTCCCTTGTGGACTGACTCTGCCCAGTGAGCTACGTTGTTGCCTGATACAGAGGCAGCAGCGCAAGGGGCTCTCTGGGAACATAGCTGGAAGTGCACTGGCTGCCCCCACGGACTATCAGATAGCTGTGTAACCGCTATGATTTCATTCAGTTACATGACTATTCGGTTACACAATAGCTAGCGTCCCTAGTTTTTAAAACGGGTCCATGTCTGTGGTGATTATTGAATGCATTTAGAATAAGGAAAATTGTAAAGTTCATTTTCATTGAGTTGTTTCAATTAATTTACAGAGCCCGTCCCAGCTTTCTCATCCTGGCAACGAGATGGCCTAGACTCCGATGAAGCTCACTTGTCCCCACAGGCTGGATGTCTAATTCGCCAGCTTCTGGACGAGGACAGTGATCCAATGCTGTCCCCTCGTTTCTATGCCTATGGGCAAAGCCAGCAGTATCTGGATGATACAGAAGTGCCTCCTTCCCCTCCTAACTCTCATTCATTCATGAGGTACGTGGTGGTTTCATATTTGCCATCTGAGCTGCAGGCTTTGCTCCCATGCTGCCCAGTAGTAAAGAATTGCAGTATGGTAATTAAGAGCCTCTCATTTATCAAGATAATGCCATGGAGCCTTATGCGTGATTGGGCTGGTGTTCCCCACCTTCCAAAGCTTCCACATTTTCTAGTGCCGTGATTTCCAGTTCTGGGGTGGCTTCCAGATCCATGTTGTTTGTACTCAGGATACTAAGGAGGCTGTCACATCTTGCTGTTGAGTGTCTGTCATTACGGAGAGGCAGTGTGATGCAATGAATACTTGATTGGATTTACAGCATGGTCATTGACTCTCTGTGTTGCTTTGGAAAAGTCACTTAACTTTATGCGCCCCAGGTTTCTTCTTCTGTGACATAGGAATAATGGTATTTACCTTCCTGTGTAAAAGATTTCAATGTCATCCTCAGATAAGAAGCAGTTTAAGTACTAATTATGATGAAGCCTAGGGTGTGCTGTGGTCAAAACTGTGTTGTGATATCCTATATACTGGTCAATATGTGTTTTTACATGATTTGTAATTTGTAACTTGCCCATAAAAACTTTCATCCCACTGAAATGTGGACTGAGATCAGAAATATTTTTAAATGGAAATCATTCTTACCTAGGAGTATGATAAATCTGGTGGAAACTGTGGCAAGTAATGGAAAAACAAATGTAGATACCCCCCTAGTCCCTATTTTATTACCAGTTCCAGGGCATGTGAGTGTGTACATGTAAAAAAACCCACATATATATAATTTTTAAAATTCCATTGGAACAATAGCACATAATAGGCTATTAATTTTAGCCCAATTGTAGTTCATCCCAGGTGTTAATGCTCTTATTTTATCCTTCGGGCTAAAGGTTGAGTAATTTGAACTGCTTCAGAAGTATGAAATACCTGGAAGTAGTGAGGCAGAAGTGGTTCATCATTGATATTCCGGAGTTTTTATTTGGAGTTCCTGCTCTTTGGGAAATGTGTTAAACTCTGGACAATGAACAATATAAAAATATTCCCTCACCTTTCTATTAGATGCCCCAAACTCTGCTCCCCCAGAGGAAGTGCGGCTTCCTCACCCCCTTTTTTAAACTCTTCAGGAGGGAAGGTCAGTTACCAGTTCTCCATCATGTCTTTGGGGTTGGCAAGCTAATATTCAGGTCTTGTACCTCCTTTTAAAGAGCAAATTGATGGACCTGCTTTCTCCTAAATACCTTGCTTAGTTTCTTCTCAATTGTTTCTTCTGAAATGGTTGGCATACTCACCTTCAGTCATCAGCAAAGAGACTAACTCCCCATTTCTTGAGCTTCAGGGGATAGCCGAGTTAGTCTGTTACAGAAAAAAACAACAAATGGTCTGGTCTTTATAGACTAACAAAACATGTAGATGGTATCATGAGCTTTCGTGGGCACAGCCCACTTCTTCAGATTTCTTGGTCACCCTGCTTCTGGACTCTAGCCCTTTATCTGCCGGTTACATCATGCCTGAATTTGGCTTCATGATGTGCGTGGGTGTTGAATGTACTTACAGTCATGCAGATGTACACTGGCTTCTTGCAAAAGTGTAACTGCATTCTGTGCTCCTAACAGGAGGCGGAGTTCTTCTTTAGGATCTTATGAAGATGACCGAGAGAATCTGACGCCTGCACAGCTGACCCGGAGGATTCAGGGGCTTAAGAAGAAGATAAGGAAGTTTGAGGACAAATTTGAGGAGGAGAGGAAATACAGAGTAAGTTCTTTGGAAGTGAGCACATGTAAGAAAATTAATAGGACTCAAGCTGATAGGTCTTCAGGGGAGATTTTCAGGTGCAGTCCAAGTACCTGGAAACAAGAGGGAGGTGGAGCTACTGCACAGCCAGTGGAAAGCACATATTCATGTATTAGCACTGCAAAGTGAATTCCTTTTCAAAGCAACAGGTACGGAGAGTGCACACACGAAGTAACCTAATAAATTGCTAGGATTTTTATTACCTGTTTACTAAATAAGCCCAAAACTGGTAACTGTGTGAGAATTATTCTGTTAAATCTCTTATTTATTCACAGTGGGTTGCACACCTTGTTTTAGTGAGGTTTTCGCTCTGGGGAAAGCAGTAACTGCAGAGTATTCATGTATTCAGGAGAGGAAGAAAGGGCAATTCCTGGTTCCTGCACCCTTGCAAAGTTCTGTGCTGAGCAACACATGTGAACTGTACTGCAGTCACTGCTGACATTTTCTTCTGCTGCACAGGAAGCATTCTATGGGAGAAAAGTTTCACGCATACCCATGTTTGCTAGTGATCTAAACTCCAGAGGTTAGTTCTGAAACAGTCTTGTCTGAGTTAGGAAAAGTTGGCATCAGACGGGAAGAGTGTCCTCCAACCTTGGTTTGGAGCTGTGGCTGATAGCAGTAATGCTTCAGCGTTTCTTTCCACACATGCTTTGCACACATGAATTAACTCTTGCAACACCCCTGCATGAGAGTTGTTCCTCATGTTTTACAGAGGGAGAATCTGAGGCAGGAAGTTTTAAGAAAGTAGTCCCAATCTACAGTGAGAGTTAAATAGAACTGTGATTGGCAAGCATAAGCTGCTGTCTCTTTCCACTGTGCCCAATCCTCTGCTGTACACAGTAAACCTGTTTTTATACAGCTTTTGGTTTGAAGTTCTCTTTCCACTCCCTTGAGAACGATTTCACTTTGGATTTCTGTTCTCTTCCTCTAGCCTTCCCACAGTGACAAAGCAGCCAACCCAGAGGTGCTGAAATGGACAAATGAACTGGCAAAATTCCGGAAGCAGCTTAAAGGTGAGTAACTGGCAGGGAAAATGACCTAGAATAGGCTTTGATCTGTCTTGAAATGGTTCACACGATTGTTAGGGCTAACTGAAAATATTTTGTTTTTCTACCCCCTCCCCCAAAAAATCCACCTAGAGTCAAAACTAAAGATATCAGAAGAAGATCTGGCTCCTGTGATGCGCCAGCGGAGCAACACGCTTCCAAAGAGCTTTGGGTCTCAGCTTGAAAAGGAAGATGACAAGAAGCAGGATCTGTCTGATAAAGCTGCAAAACCCACAGTTGAGGTGACCTTAGACTCCATCCAGAAGAAGCTGCAAGAAAAACGAACAGAGACAAACCGGCCTGGGGACATTAAGGTACAATGCATGCAGGTCAGATTAGGTGTCAAGACTTCAGATACAGTCTTGTAAAGCACAGCTGTATGACAGCTTCTGAAAACCATGCAAGATATTGCAAACAGCTGCATTTAGAATCTAGTGACATTGACATAGGTGTAACATGAAACATTTTTAAAGTAGTTTGATTTCTCACCAGAGCACAGTTACATCCATTTTTTTTCAAGTAATCTTTTAATTATGATAATATTGTCTTGCTTAGTTTTTCTCGCTTGTTTTTCTGTAACCAGGGGATCAAAGTACAGAATTGATTTTCATACTGAATTTCATAATGTATTCCATCCTTTGCTTCTCCCAGGTTCCAAGAAATGTTTAACATGCTTTTGTTTGTAGGTTCCCCTTTCCCATGTTGGGATTTCCCTATCTTCTCTTATGGTGGGAAAGCTTTAGCAAATCATGTGGGTCTTCTCACACTTTCTGAAGATGGGCATGCTTTTGATTAGCTTTATTTTTCCTGGTAGCTTGTTCAAAGTCATCACCCTGTCTCAGGGGACTTTTGTTTCCACTCTTTAAGGGTTTCATATCTGGCCCTGTTAGCCACATGGTTGTCTCTGAAGGTGATTAGCAGAGAGGCAGTCTGTATCTGAGGGAATGAGTTCCTGAAATGTTGATAGCTTTGTACATTAAGGCCTTGAGTGCACTGACATGTCAACTAAGCACAACCTTTTTTGAAAAATAAAAATTTCATCCTGGCAAATGTTTTTAGGGAAGGTGCAGACAGAATTCTCTCATCACTTTGGATTTGGAGGAGAAAAAGCTGCAAGTTGAGAGATGTGGGGCCTCCTGTAATAATAGGTGCAGTGATGGGACAGGAGAATGTCTGGTGTGTGGTGGTGCATTTGAAGGGAAAGTATCTTGTAAAAGACTTAACGCTGTCAAGACCTCTTATAGTAGATAAAATAATAAACCTTGATGATTATGTAGCACTTCCCATTTTCAAAGCACCATAAAAACTAATGAATCCCTTTGATGAACCCACAAGCCCTTACCGCTCAAATCTAAATGTCATTAGTTGTAATCTGTTGCCATAGCACATAATGTGGACTCCTTATGGAAATTGTTTTTTAAAGTGCATCACAGGGTAAGGGCTTTGGGGATGTAGTGGCAAGTATTTCAGTCTTCATTGAAAAATAATGTGGCTTATTCTTTCAAACCATGGTCTGAACACGGATGAAGCTACAACTCGGTGTTCCGAATGTAAAAATATGACTTGTTTTCCTCTTTCCCCTCCTTTCATCTTTTATATAGGACATGACTAGAGATCAGATAGCAGCTGAGAAAGTAGCTCTTCAGAAAGCACTCTTGTATTATGAAAGCATTCATGGAAGACCGGTATGTAAAGCGGCACTCATGTGAAACAGTTGCTTGAATTATCTTTGCTTGTGGTAATTAACCACCATCTTAAAAGTATACTAAACACCCCCACTTGTGGGGGGAGAGCTGGGGCTGCCAACCCCCAGAGAGAGGGGTTGACAAGTGTAGCAAGCAGGGGGCTTAGCCCACTAAGTTAAGAAAGCCACAGTCCATTTACTCAGTGCAATATTCAGAATGTGAGTGCAATGTTCTGATGAGAAGTGCTTTTAGCCTTGCATTAACTGCTGCCGTTAGTGTATGTCGAATCAACCGGTTCCTGATTATGGTTGGTATTCCCAAGCCTTGCAGTAGTGGAGGCTGGCTGGATGTAAAGGGAAACTCATTTGTGACATTAAAGGTATGAGTGTGAGTAAAGTCATTTGGCACCTTTTTCTGAAACTCTTGTAACAATCATTTAAACACTGCACAGCTCTGGTAAATGCTAAAGTTTTCTAGTTCCATTTCACCTGCCCTCTGCTGCCAATGTATCAGAAGGTGCCAAATTGACACATTCTCTCTCCTCTTCAGTGTGCTGTAGCATTGGAGTCGCTGATCCCATCCTTCTCCTGAAATATTTGCTTATCTGCCTATTGTTCTAAAATAATTTATTTTAATTTCTCCCTCCAAACCCCAACTACATGGCTGCCCAAAGGCCACATTATAATTATTGCCTATATCCTCCCTGGCAACGCGGTGGTGGGAAGAGCCTCGTCCCGGCCCCTCCTGGGAGAGAGCCAGCCCTGCCTCGGCCCCAACCCTCCAGCAGCCAGAGGGAGAGAGCTGGGCCTGCCATAGGCTCGGCCTCGCCCGATCCCCGGCAGCTGGAGGGGGGTAGAGGGGAGAGAGTCGGGGCTGGCCTGGCCTCACGGGGGAGGGGGGGAGAGGGAGGAGGGAACGGTCTCAGCAGGCAAGGGGAGAGAGCCAGAGTAGGCCAGGGTGCCATGCCTCAGCCTGGCTCTCCCCGGTGACCGGGAGGAGAACTGGGGCTGCCAACCCCAGAGAAAGGTGTTGGCAAGCGTAGCAAGCAGGGGACTCAGCCCCCTAAGTAGACTTTTATTATTGTAGATGGTATCATGAGGTTTCGTGAGTATGACCTTCTAAGCTCATGATGCCATCTACATGTTTTGTTAGTCTTTCAGGTACTACTAGATTATTCGTTGTTTTTTAAGTTTTTCCAGTTACAGACTAACTCAGCTACCCTTCTGACACTTTTTTTATTGTGTAAGGCACAGCAACAAAACTAATCCAGGGATGTGATATATCTTTCCTGTCTCCTCTCGAGTCTGGATTCTGCTCTCGCTGTGATTTAAATTGGGGTGATCCTCACTGAAGTTAATGAATAACCCATGTAAAACCAGTGTCAGGGCAGAATCTGGCCTATTGTTATAATGCCATATTTTTCTTTGTTTTGTTAGCATAAAATTTTCTTTATTTTTTTTTAATAATCTACTTTTACTAACCAGCAAAACCAAACCTAGCAACAAGGGAGGCTGCAACTAACCAGCTTTCCTGTTTCCAAGGATGGAAATTATTGCAATGGAAAAGTGCTGAAAGATATAGGATAATGTATATAGTTGGGCCAATTTCTTAAAAGAATACGTTCAACTACACAACAAAATCGGTGGAGCTCAGATTTAGTGTGTAACTGGATCTTCTGCAACAGTGTTACATGAACCTTCAGAGGTAAATTCTGAACAAACCAGAGAATCTGTTTTTGCAGAATTCCTAGAGCCACTCTCACAAAGCAATAAATGCTTAAGAGGGGTAGCCGAGTTAGTCTGTAACTGGAAAAACTTAAAAAACCAACAAATAGTCTGGTAGCACCTTAAAGACTAACAAAACATATAGATGGTATCATGAGCTTTCATAGGCACAACCCACCCCCTTTTCAGATGACACTAAAGCACTAAATAATCTGTTATTCATTAGCTGCTCTTTGGCACATGGTATGGGTCTGACTGGAAGGAACCTCAAGAGGTCATGTAGTCCAGGCTACTCATAGCAGGACTAAATATTATCTATATCATCATTGTCAGGTGTCTGTCTGACCTGCTCTTAAAAAACTCAGAGTGAGATTTCACCTCCTCCTTCGGGTGCATAAATACTGGAATAAATTGCCTGATAGGAAGATTTTCCTAATGTCCAGCCTCAACTGCCTTTACTACAATTAAAGCCATTCTTCTTCTTCGGGTGATGTCCCCAGAGGTGCTCCACTGTTGGTGACGGGTCATCCCAGAGCTGCAGTTCAGAGCTTTTTTTAGCAGTTGTCAGTCGGGTTGCACATGTGCAGAAGGCAGCCAACCCTATAATGAATTGTATTGTTGCTAGTTAGCTTACTCGTTCCTATTACCTGTTTTAAAAAAAACACCTTTGTTTTGGAGGGACCGGCGCAGTGGCGGCGGCCCTGCTCTACTCTCATCCTCCAGCTACAGTCTACCTCGTCCTCCTGCTTCTTGTTTTTTTTCCTTTTTCCAGTTTAAAAAATGAAACAAAAGAAAAATACTGGAGAAAGCATAAGAAGAGGTCTTACAGCCACCCCATTGCTTGCTGAGCAGCCACCTCACAACACAATGCTGAGCTCACGGGGGTTTAAAAAGTGCCAAGAATGTAATGACCCTGCGCCCATCTCGGACAGTCACGCATTGTGCATATGCTGTTTGGAGGAGGCACATGGACCCCAAAAAGGTGACCACTGCCGCAGCCTCACAGTGAAGGACAGGGAGTGCCAGCTCCTTGTGATATTGTTTGAAAAGGCTATGCAGCCGACGGAGGAGCCGCAACCATCTCGGCCTCTGGGGGACTCAGTTAAGAAAAGGGCCCCTTCCTTCCTTGCCTCAGAAACACTCTAAGAAGAGAGCCTCCCCTGTGAGGTCGCCACCCCCAACCCACCTTCCAGGATGACCAGGGGAGACGCTCCCGGCACCTCTGGCATTATGGTGCCAAGATCCTCTGCAAGCACCGCTTCTGCAGCAACCCACACTGCCCCTTGACCAGCACAGTCATCATTGGCACTGGGAAGGTCACACCGACAAACCTCAGCACTGGCACTTGTGGCGTCTCAAGACCCGGCACTGGACAGTGTATCGGAACTGGCAGCAAAACAGCCCCGCAAGTCCTTAGGGCCACCTCCCACTGTGCTGACACCATCCCCGATGCCTCCTCCCCCAGAGGCTCCAGTACCCAGCACAAAATTCCTCATATGCTGACCGTACTGTACCGACCAGAGCTACTTGTGCCTCACCGGCACCTGACATGAATGACAGGCGCCTTGCTTCCCTCCCCCATCAAGGGAACCCTCTCTGTTGCCATTTTCACCTTGCACATCTCCAGGCTATTTCAGATCTCTGCTGCTATATGAATGCATCGGATTTGCTGAGGACGATCAGAGGAGAATTTTTAACTCATAGCACTCCTCTCCAGCTACATTCTTTCATTATCACCATTACCGTGAAAGACCCACCACCCGCCATGGTATCTGGAATGGCTGTATCTTCCTCCTCATTATCCACCCCGCTGGGCCCCATGGGAGTACTGGGGATCCCATAGACTTTGCTCCATGGCCCTGTCTACTCCAGCAAGGAGGCTTCCACTGGCCTCGCCATCTCACACCCTCCTGACTACAGTTGAGTTGAAGGAAGAGTAGGATCAAATCCCAGACAATCAGATTAAAACAAGCTCCAGGGAGCTTGTCTGTTAACAGTTTATCTTCGTCACCTGATGAAGCCGTAATTCCGGAGGATATGCATGCCACTGATTATTTGAAAAATTTCAGGAACTTTTTAAGAGGGTGGCCACCAGCCAAGAAGTTCAGCACCAAGAGGTAAAGGAGAAACAGCACTGCCTCCAGAAGAACATCCATCCCTCCTCTCAGGGAAAGATTGCACTACCAATTGACAAGGCCATTATAGAGGTAACCCATGACATTTGGCAAACACCTGCCTCCATCCTGCCAACTTGTAAAGGAGTTGACAGAAAGTATTTTGTCCCTTCTAAAGACTTAGACTTCCTTTTTTCCCATCCCCAACCAAATTTGTTGGTGGTGGATGCTGCGAACCAACGTTCCAAATCTCCTCAGTTCAAATCTGTACCCAACGACAAAGAGCATAAAAAATTAGACCTCTTTGGCAGGAAAATATACTCCTTGGCCACACTACAAATCAGAGTTGCAGACTTCTCAGTGCTCCTAGCAAACCATGACTTTGAAAACTATTCTAAGCTAGGTGAACTCATAGAACACTTCCCAGATTCCAAGAGACCCATCCTCAGATCAATCATCCATGAAGGGCATACCATCGCTCATATGACTCTACTGTTGGCAATTGACGTGGCCAACGTAGGAGGTAGGGCAACTGCTACCGCAGTGGTGATGAGGAGAGTTTTCTGGCTCCATGCAGCGGGAGTGCCTAGGTAGCTGCAATCCAAGGTGAAGGATCTCCCTTTCATCAAGCAAAGAAGTTTTGCAGCCAACACAGATGAGGTCCTACATAACAGTAAGGACTCTCGAACCACTCTCTGGACCCTTGGCATGCACACACCACCATTTCTGGCATAAACGTTATGCTTCATACAACAGAAACAAAGACAGCTACTGTAACTGTCCTCAGCAGAAACCATATGATTACAACCGACCCAGACAGCAGCCTCAGCAGAAATGCCCACCTCAGTCTTGCTCCTCTGGCTCCCAGGCTGCCAAACAGCAGATTTGAAGTTTTGGTTGAGGGTCTGCCTGACCTCCCCAGTCATCCAGTGCCAATAAGCCAGAAACACCTCGTCATCCACAGGCCGCACCCCTTCTTCCACCATTGGGACTCCATAACATCGGACCAGTGGGTGCTAGAAATCATCCGCACAGGGTACGCCATCCCTTTTACTTCGCTTCCCCCAGCCCTCCCCCTGCCCCATCCCTCTTCAGGGACTCCTCTCATGAGGTCCCTCTCAGGCAAGACATTAATCGGCTCCTTCATCTAAGAGCAGTAGAGAGGGGTTTCTGAGCTATATCGAGGGAGAGGGTTTTAATAAACATGCAGGGGGCTGGAGACCAATTTTCGATCTCCGCAGCTAAACAGGTTTGTACAGAAATAATGATTCAAGATGGTCACACTGGCTTCAATTATCCCTGCACTGGACAAAGTGGACTGATTTGCAGCCCTCAACCTACAGGATGCGTACTTCCATGTCGCTTCACTGTGGGCAAGGACCATTTTCAGTACAGGGTCCTACCCTTCAGCTATCACCAATCGAGTCGTCTTGAAAGTCCTCACAGTAGTTGCAGCCTACCTTCGTCGACAGGGAGTCATAATTTTTCCATACCTGGACGACTGCCTCATAAAAGGCTGATCACAAGCAGAAACAACAAGCTGATCACAAGCCTGGTCTCAAAGACCAAACATCTGTTCAGTCATTTATGACTTCTTATAAACTAATAGAAGTCAATTCCCGAACCCATTCAGGACATAGAGTTCATTGGAGCTCACCTTGACTCTATATCAGCCTGGGTTTATCTCCCATATCAATGTTTCATCGCACTACAGGACATAGTAACCATGTTATTCACGAATCCTTCCACTGCCCTACATACCTGCCTCCAATTGATGGGCCATATGGCTGCTACCACATATGTTGTCCAGTATGCACGCCTCCATTTCCATGCCCTGCAGCACTGGCTAGCTTCAGTGTCATCTTGTCATCTGCTTCACAAGCAGGCTACCATCCCCAAATGTGATGGACTCTCAAATGGTGGTCATCCCCCCACAATCTCCTCGTGGGGGTTCCCTTCCACCAATCCGAACCATCAATACAGATTATGACGGATGCCTCACTAATAGGATGGGGCGCGCAGCTGCACCACCATACTGGTCAGGGAAAATGGTCAGTGCACACAAAACCGTGTTACACGTCAACCTTCTTGAGCACAGAGCCATCAGGAGTGCATGCAGGCACTTTGCTCCCACAGTTACCAATTGCACCGTTTGCGTACTCACGGACAATATGATGACCATGTTTTATATAAACAGGCAGGGTGTGGGGCTCGTTCTCAATCCCTTTGTACGGAAGCAGTCCGCCTTTGGAACTGTGCCTCCATCATGGGGTCACCCTAAAAGCATCATACCTACCTGGTGTCAACAACATCATGGCAGATACTCTGAGTCACAACTTTTCCACAGACCACGAGTGGGAACTGCTCCCAACGATGACTGGCTCTGTCTTCTGTCTTTGGGGCTACACATCAATAGACCTCTTTGCAACCTGGAACAATGCCGAGTGTCTCCGTTTCTGCTCCTGGGTGAGACTGGGAAAGGGATTGTTGGGCGATGCATTCCTAATCCTCTGGAACAAACCATTGTATTATGCCTTCCCACCCATCCACTCATCTTGCGCAGAATCCTGCGGATCTGGTCAGACACAGCTAGAGTCATTCTGATAGCTCCATCCTGGTCCACACAGACCTGGTTCCTGTACCTCCAACACATGTCTAACAAACCATCTGCTTCCACACTGACATGACCTCCTCTCCCAGAATCGGGGCAAATTACTTCACTCTCAGCCCCATACTCTTCACCTTCATGCCTGGCCCCTGTCTGGTTCCACGGTGCTGAATCTCTGTGCTCTAAGCAAGTAAGAACCATTCTCCTCCATAGCAGGAGACCATGCACCAGAACCACTTACCTGCAGAAATGGAAACTGTTTTCCTCCTGCTGCCAACAGACATATGTCGATCCTCACAAGGCTCCATTTCATTCTGTCCTTGACTGCATTCCACAAACAGGTTTATGGATCGTCCATCTTTGCACATCCCATCACCAGGAGATTCCTCACAGGGCCCCAGCACCCTGATGGGACTTAAACTTGGTTTTAGATTGCTTTATGAGACCTCTTTTCGAACCCATGGCCACCTGCTCACTCTCATTCCTTACAATGAAGGTGCTGTTTGTAATAGCTGTTACCTTGACAAGAAGAGTTAGTGAGATAGGTGCCTGATTGTTGGTCCACCTTATACAAGCTTTACCAAGGACAAAGTAACATTACAACCGCATCCTACATTTTTACCCAAAATCAGCATCTCTTTTCATATCAATGAGCCCATAGTCCTACCCACGTTTTTCCCAAAACCTCATGCATCCTTTAAGGGCACTCTACTTCAGACATTCGACGGGCTCTAGCCTTTTTTATAGACAGGACACAGGCATTCCGCAAGTCTCCACGCTTGTTTTTTATCCATCGGAGGTCACTCAAAGGACACACCAATTTCCAAATGGATATCTTTCAATATATTACAATGCCACTCTCTTTGCAATAAGCCATTGACAGCTCCACCAAGAGCACATGCCACCTGGCTACTGCAACCGCTACAACAGTGGTCACCAACCAGTCTATCACAATTGACTGGTTGATCACAGGGGCACTGCCAGTTGATTGCAAGGCAATGTTCCCAGCCCCCCATTGCTCCTCCCCACCCCCGATGAGGAGCCTGTGCTGGTGCTACAACCTCCTGCAAAAATAGAGCTCGCTCCGGCATTCTGCGGTGTGGGGGGAAGTCCCGCAGCTCTGCGCCAGATCTGGCGCTAAGCCTTGGGACCCCCCCCTTCCCCTCCCCCCCCATGCCACAGGAAGGAAGGAAGGCAGCATGGAGAAGAAAGGAAAGACAAGAAAGTGCACACTCCTCCCCTGCCTACAACAGCGCATGCGCTTTCTTGTCTTCCCTTCCTTTCCCATGCTCCGAGAAGGTGGAGTGGAGGGGGGTAGTTAAGATGGTGGCGCAGGATCCAGAGCAACTGGATTTCTTAAAGGAGCCGCACGTGTGCTTCTTCCAGCGCTGCCTGCAGATCCTGCCCCAGAGATCCTTGTCCCTGGAGACCCCCCAGGTACTGCCTGAGCTGCCCCTGCCTCCTCTACCCTAGCCAGACCCCTACCAGCACCTTGTCCCCTGCCCAGTGGCCAGACCTCCCACCAGCACCCTGGCCAGACCCCTACC
Source organism: Rafetus swinhoei (assembly GCA_019425775.1). NCBI lineage: Eukaryota > Metazoa > Chordata > Testudines > Trionychidae > Rafetus > Rafetus swinhoei. The sequence goes on from CM033449.1 coordinate 121,540,387, forward strand.
ACAACCCTGGCCCCAGGCCAGACACCCACCAGCACCCTGCTGCTGCCCCATCCCTCCTGGCCAGACACCTACCCCCAGATTGCTCCTCTACCCTATTTTCCACCCAGATTCTGCAGCCCCATCCCTATCCCACTCACTGGCAGCTCTGTCCCACACAATGGATCCCTCATTTTTGGCCCCACCTCAGAGCCAACAAAATCCACTAATCCTGGAACCCCAGAAGAGTTAATCTGGCCTGTGGACTCAGTCCTACCTCCCCTCCCACCCCGCCATGGGGCTGGAGTGCAAGGGGAGTGAGGTGTCTCAGTTGGGGCCACATCAGTGAGGCTTGGGGTTTTTTGGAGGGGTTGGTTTTTTGCATCTCACTTGTGTGCTCCCCGACTGATTATTGTGTGGGTCAGTGGCTCCTGACCCAAAACAGGTTCCCCGCCCCTCTCATAAATAAAGACAATGCTGAAACGTTTTGTGTTTGACATAATATTGTATTTACAAATGAATCCTGGCCAACAAGCCCCCAGTTGGGGCCAAGCCCCCATCTGGCCTCAGCATCATAATACTCCTGCACCCCCCACAGACCCCAACCCTCAGCCCATCATACACCTGAACCCCTACCCTGAGCCCCTCACATCCCCAAACTCCTGCACCACCCACATCCCCAGTCTTCTGCCACAACACTCCTGCACCATCCACCACTGCAAATCTGTGTCCTGAGCCCATCATAAACCCAACCCCCCTGCCCTGAGCTCCTCATGCATCCCAACCCAAACTCCTGCACCCCCACCTCCACAAGCCTGTGGCTTGCTCAGCACCCCACCTGACCCCAACACTCTACAGCCTGGAGCCCCCTTCCTGAGCCATTATCCCCTTCTCCATCTCCTCTTGCACTCAAATTCCCTCCCAGAGCTTGCACCTCTCACCCTTTCCCACACCCAAATCCCTCCTTCCCACCCCAGAGCCCACACCTCCTCTTCCAACCCAGTGCGAGTGAGTAAGGGCTGGGGGTAGCAAATGATGGAGAGGAGGGGAACAGAGAGGGTGGGGTCTCAAGGAAGGGGTGGGGTCTTCGGGAAGGGATGAGGTAGATCTTGGTTTGCCCTGACATTTAAAAAGCGATTGTGGGTGTAAAAAGTTTGGAGACCACTGCTCTATGGCATTCCTGAACACCATGCCTATTGAAGACATTTACCGGGCAGCCACTTGGTCATCTGACCATACCTTCATCAGGCATTAGGCTATTGTGCTTACAGCGGTTCTATCTTCTGCTGCCAAGCAGTGACTCTGAGTCCCACCATCCAGATTGAACACAGCTTTGTAGTCATCAACAATGCAGCACCCATGGGGACATCAACCGAAGAAGAAAAGGAAGCTACTACTTGAGTGAGGTGTATCAGTTGGGGGCCACATAAATGAGGGTTGGGGGGTTTTGGGAGGAGTTTATTTGTTTCTGACTTGTGTGGTCCCCAGCTGATTTTTCTGTAGGTCAGTGGCTTCTGACCCAAAAAAGGTTCCCACCCCACCATAAACAAGAAAACATTGAAACCGTTTGTGTTGAACATAAATTAATATTTTCTTTTATTTAAGATGAAGTTTGATAAACTAGCATGAGACAGTTAAAAGACTTACTCTGTTTAATAATTTAAATTAAACCGTTCTCCCTAGCTGCAGCTGGTTTAGCAAATATGGTCACCGTACCCAACCCTCCCCCCCCCGCACACAGATCCATAAATAGAAGCGAGTAAGTTAAATTTTGGCACACAGCTTCTGAAAGGTTGCCGACCCTTGGCGTAGAGCTTCACTTTTTCATTCATCACTAGTAGCTAGTATAACTTTAACTCCCCCCCCCCCCTTCTCTCCGTTTACTCCCTAGCTTTGTTCCAGAAAATGAGCTGGAGAGCAGTGTTTTCCCCAGGAATTGAAATTAGGGGGGGTGTTCGAATTTACGGGGGGGGGGGGCGCGGGGTCAGGCCAGGGCCGATGAGGGGTGAGACTGTGAAGGTGGGCTGTATGGCACCATAGTAAAAACTGAAAAATATTTCATGACCATTTTATTAGATTTAACTCATGTTTTACAATCATACAAATTAAAGTTGGCTACTCAAGCCTTCTGTGAAGCACTACGTGTCCATCCTTCTTGGTTTCTTGTTATAATTTTGCACAACTCTGTTAATGAACTTCTCGAATGCAATGCGTTCATCTTTGGTGGCTTCTCGTGTGTCCGGTACTTCCATTCCTTCATTTGATATGCTCATGAGTTCATTCACATGATCAGGCAGAAGGCAACTTCTTTCAGAACACAAAATTCTATTCAATGATGAAAAAGGATGCTCAACTGTAGCTGTTGTGACCGGGAGTAGCAAGAGATGAATTCCTACTTCTTTCATCCCAGGAAACAGCACAAAGATCCGGTCGAGCCACTAGTGATGATAAAAAAGAAGTGGAAGTCAAATCTTCATTCATTTGTCGTATGATATTCCACTCTGTGTTCTAATTCTCTATTCTGTCCTGAGCACGTGGCAGCCCCATTGCTGGTAGTGCCTCACTCCACTCAACTGTCGATCTGTAAGGGTTAGGGGGACAGGCATCTGTAAAAGCTAAGTAGAGGTTGAGTAGAATCTAGAAGTTGCTGTTGTAGATTTTTAAGAATCAAGTCTGTGTACTTTTTCAGTTGTCTTAACAAACACTTCTTGTGCTCTTCACTTAAGGATTCCATATAAATGCCTTCATTAGTCAACTTCTGGACTGAAATCTTTGCTTCTTCCAGTACTTTTTCAATGGATAGCTCTCTGATTGATCCAAATGTAGCTTCTATTGCTGGACAAAGATCTACTACTGTTGTAGCAGATGCCTGGATGGCATTGTTTAATGACCCAAGTGGTTTCAACAGTAGATTTACGAGAGAGAGAATGGCAATAGTCAGGATGGGAAGGGATGCAATACCATGCTCTGAGTGTCCCTAGGCTGTTGCCAGAAGCTGGGAATGGGCAACAGGGGATGGATCATTTGATTACCTGTTCTGTTCATTCCCTCTGAAGCACCTGGCCTTGACCACTGTTGGAAGACAGGATACCAGGCTATATGGACCACTGGTCTGACCCAGTATGACCATTCTTATGTAAAAATTAATTATAATAATAAAAATATTTAGTACAGAAACTCCCCAACATAATGACCTCTCAAGATAGCAACGATGTGAGATAACAACCTTGGCAAATAATGCATTTTAAAAATCTTGGCCTACTAGGAAACACATTTATATAAGTTTCCATCCCAGTCACAAATCTAGCATTCTGGAGCAAAGTCACTAAAATATAGTCCAACAAACAAATGTTTATGTAACGTGCCCCTCATTTTTCCCCCCACCTCACCCTACTCACCGATGTTGTCCTTGGTCAGTGGAGAATCAGAGTTCAGAGGTGCTTTCACGTGACTACACCTCCCAGGTGGGGGGCAAGAAGGCACCTTGCTTGTTCCTCCAGCTGCTCACTGTTCGCTCTGGCCACTGTTGTTCGTTGTGCCACCGTTCACTCCATCGCTCTGTTGCCAATGGCCCTGCGCCGTCATCTTCTGCGGCCACCTGCCACTGTGAACTCTGCGAGTTGGTCTCTTGAGGTTCCACCCAGCGCTCAGTGATTTCAGCTGAGCTCTCAGTGGGGGAACCTCGCTGCTAGTGCAGTCTGAGCTGTCTCTTACACAAAAACACTGTACCCACAGGAACACTGTCACCACAGCAGGACTAAGCACTTAGACCTGATTATCAGTGATTTCAGCTGTAGTGGTCCACTTAACAGAACACAAGACTATACATGGAGCCTAATCAGCTCTGTCTTTAAACAGTGGAGAGGGGCAGGTCAAATAGTACTTGTGACTGACAGACTATCAAGCAAAACACCTGTCCCCACCCTCTCTCTTGATGCCCTCAATCAGTACAGACTAAGTACAGTTCTACTGCCCTTTACTCATACAATAAGAACAACAACATTTCATCTCTTCCCCCCCTCTCCCCGCCCAATTCAAGTGATTTGTAACCCAACCCCAGCCAAAGTCTATCACTTGGGCAACACAGCTCTGTTTGCTGGATACCTATGTAGATTAGGTGTGAATGTAAATACAATCTGGTCCTGAAGCCTTTCCCCCCAGACCCCAGCTCATCCCTAGATGTCAGGGAGAGCTCCTTTTGACTTTGCTTACAAATCATAATTTGAAATTATTAGGTTGGCCAACATCACCAAAATGAATGCACTGACATTGTCGTAAAAAACAACAGCTGTATAAGGAAGCTAGTCTATGTTCATACTTTTCAAATCTATTATACTTTTTCAGATACACATACCTTATCATACACTGTATATGCTTTTAAAGTGTGTATTAATGTTTCAATTTCAATTCAAATTTCCAAACAATCACTAAATTGGCATGTAACTAGTTCACAAAACTGGGGGGAGGGTGTTGGGGAAATTCAGGGGGATATACACCTCATAAGAACATAAGAACGGCCGTACCGGGTCAGACCAAAGGTCCATCTAGCCCAGTATCCTGTCTGCCGACAGTGGCCAGCACCAGGTACCTCAGAGGGGGTGGACCGAAGACAGTGATCAAGCGATTTGTCTCCTGCCATCCCTCTCCAGCCTCTGTCAAACAGAGGCCAAGGACACCATTTTATCCCCTGGCTAATAGCCTTTTATGGACCTAACCTCCATGAAATTATCTAGCTTCTCTTTAAACTCTGTTATATTCCTAGCCTTCACAGCCTCCATGCGGGGGGTGTAGGGAAATCCCTGCTGGAGAGTAAAATGAGTAATTCTATCCTAATTAGGAGGCATCTTAGGAGAGAAGTGCAGAGGCAGAGGAGAGTCATTGCAATGTCAATTTAGGGTAAGGTCTGTCAATCAGCATGTTTGGGAAGCAGCCTCAGAGGGAAAGCATTCAGTCCTCACAGCTCCTTTGACTTGTTCCTAGGTCAAAATTATCACCCTGTTCTGGGATTCCAGACATAAGAATGTGGGTGTGAGCCCTGTGCTTTGGTTATGAGTGTAGAAGTGCTTCAGATGCAGATTGCTCAGTGGACAGGGGGGTTGTGATGACAAATACTTACTAGTTTGAGCCTTAAATGTCTTTGCTCCAGTTATCCACATTATAAAGCACCATGCAGCAGGGAGTTAGGCTAAGGATTGGAAGATCAGGTCAGGGCTAGGGCATAAGGCACGCTGGCTATCAGTGTGATAAAATTCACGCTATACTAATCTCAGGACCATGCTGTTAGTGCCTCACTCTTTTTAACCCCAGATAAATGAGGGTGCAGGAGCACATATTATGAACTGGAGTATCTGCTGCCAGTCTCATGGTCCCATTCTTTCTTGCTTTTCAGGTAACAAAAAACGAGCGCCAGGTGATGAAGCCCTTGTATGACAGATATCGTTTGGTCAAACAGATCCTCTCCAGGGCCAGTGCCATCCCTGTTGTTGTGAGTATAGCACTTCACTGGGGGTTGCTTTGGTTTGGTGAGGGAGGAGAGGAGAATCACTCGTCTGTGCCCCACACAGTTACAGAGGCCCAATCTCCCACATCCCCACAGAGCTGAGTATCTGAATGACTTCAAGTCAAGTGATACCAAAGCAACTGGAATAGTGAAGAGCTGGTTAAGGACTTCAGTGCCCGTAGCTGGATGTTTAGCTCTTTTTGCCTCGTGGTTGCTGTGGCTTTTTCATTATGCTGGTTTTGGCTAAGGCCTCACCACCTTTTTCCTCAACATCATAGCCTGTGTGGGTCACGTACAGTGGCAGGAGTAGAGAGATCTGTGTATTGCCCACACTACTGAAGGGCTCAATTACACTAGCAACTAGCCTGCCCAGTTATTCCCCATGGCTGAAGGAGAGGACAGGGTAGGCAGTACCCCAACCCTCAGCTCTTACTAGCAGAATGTATAAATGGTTGCTGCTTTCGAGGTTGATGCAAGGTGCACTAGCATGTCCATGGAATCCCATGCATCGGTCCTGCTGGGCAATTGTCATCAGTTCCGTGTACGTTTTATAGTCAGTAGCCCCGAAGTGAGGCTACTTGTGCTATGCAACTTGGTACCATCCTCATCACTGGCTTTAAAATTACTGTAGTGTAAAACACATTCATTTCACCCTGCCAGTGAAAGTCAGCTGTTTGGTGTATGCCTGCTCTTTGTTTTATGAGCTACCCCATGTCTTCTGCCAGGCCATGCTTATGTCTTGGCTGCTGTTTTAACAGTGTTCCTATTCAGAAGTACAGACTGGTGAAGTGTTTCTCAGAGCAGGCAGACACACTTTCCTGGACAGTCTCATGATGTCCTGCTGTATTTTAAAGAAAAAACAAAACTCCTAGAATCGCTATTGTGAATATTTATCTGCGTGAACGAGGCATGTTAAGCCAGCAAGTAGAAGGATGCCATTCAACCCAGTGGCCATCTCTTAGCAGTTTAGAGCCACCTCTCAAAGGAATTCAGTTCCCATTCCAGCACCAGAATTTCAAAGGTGCTCAGTCAGCACCCACTAGCTGCCAATGAGAACACTGGTGAATGTTTTCTCCCTTCCCCAGCCTTCTAAGAACAGTGGGAGCTCAAGGCAGCAGAGTACCTTTGAAAACCTGGGCATGTCAATTAGGTGCCAAAATGGACTGAGCTCTTGAAAGTCTGGATTCCATTGTGAGTGCTGAGCACTTTTGAAAATTGGCCCAGCTGAGCTTTGCAGGGCATACAAGGTAGCTAGCTAACTATGGGGTTGCTTTTGTTGATTTTTTTCTGAAAGTATTTGTTTTCCTGCTCATACACAGCTGGCCCTTCCGTGCATAGTGTTTTGTTTGTACTCACATGGCACTGATGTCTATTGCTAAGCAGCAACTTTGAAAAAAATCTTTCTCTGCTTCAAGGTTTTTGCCAGAAGTTTTTTTCTGTTTAAAAAGCAGTTTTCTTACCATGGTCTGGATGAGTCACAAAAGTCATGAAGATGAGAGGAGAGCAGGCGGTGGAGGAGAAAGGGGTTCACAATGTAACATACTTGTTAACACCTGTCACAGGGTTCCCCCTCCAGCAAGCGGAGAAGCCCTTTGCTGCAGCCAATTATCGAGGGCGAAACTGCTTCCTTCTTCAAGGAGATAAAGGTGAAGACCTCCAGCTGCTAACTAATTGCTCAGTCTGCATCAGTTTCCCCTTCCTGACAATGATAGAGATTGATTTTTTTATTAGTATTGGTTCTTTGCAGTGTCTCCCTTCTGCAAAAAAACCCCCCAAAAATAAAAATAAAACAAAACAGTAGCCATTTAAGCCTAGCCAGTTTTGAACAAATCCCTCCTTTCTGTTAATGCAGATCAGCCTACAATATTTTCTTGACTTTGTGTTTTGCCTCTCCACATGTATTTTACTTTGTAAAAATTTCACAATTATTGGTTGCACGTCTTTTTCTTTTGAATATTCCTCTCAAGCTTTTTGCTGTTCTTTTTCTCACACCAAAGCTCTAAGGCTTTTATGCAACTCTATAGTTAGGTTGGGTTTTCCCTTAATACGAATAGAGTTTAGACTCACATGCATGTATAGGTTATGGACATTAACCCATATCTGTTTGCCTTCTGGGTGTGTTCAGTTCTTATTTTACACTTTTGAAAGTGCACTTCTAGAAGCAGAGTAAGTGAACATTTGATCTGGTTTGTTTGTTTGGAATTTTTCACCCTGTGCTGTCATAGCTTGGTATTTCTCAGTGTTGAGCACTGATATTCAATCACTGGGGCAGGTTCATTACTGGCCTAACTATATGTGCCTTAAATAGTTAACATAGCAAGGATGTATTTGATCCATATTACTTTTGTTCAAGAAATTCCAATTGCGAGCACCTAGAATCTTAGCATATGACACAATTATCTGTGTGCATTTTTATTATCAGTTTGAATGAGAGAGATGCTGCAATGCATTCTGATTTCATTTCCTCCCTGCCCATTTGTCTGTTAACCATTCAAAAATATTTCAGATACCATGAACTCAATATTCTTTGATTTATATTTAATGGGATAATTATTCCAGGCTAAATATTAATTGCATATATGAAGTACATATTAGTGTAATTAAGGTGAAGCTACAATATCATACATGTTAAGTGGCTGTGCATTTACATGGCTGATTATTCCTCAGTGAATTGTTCTTAATATTTAATAGATAATTGCTGAACCAAGCCTGAATTAAGGGCCATATTTTTTTAAATTTCCTTTAATTTTTCATCATCAACTTTGTGCTGTGATTTCTTCCCATCTGAAGAGTATGTGTAGATGTACCTGAGCTAGCTTTGATTTAGTTTGCATGAGTACCAGCAGAGCGAAGTTGTGGCTGTCTGCCCAAGGGCTTGTCTACATTTAACACACAGTAGGAGCTGAGCTATGCGAGGTCATGGTGGCATTTTTGTATAGATGGTACCTGTGCCGATGGGAGGGTTTCTCCTGTTGGCATAGATAGTCCACCTCCCCGAGGAGTCAGAGCCAGGTCAATGAAAGAATTCTTCTGTCAATGTATCTCTGTCTACATGGAAAATAAGGTGAAATCAACAGTGCTGCTTAGGAAAGTAGATTTTTCAAACCCTTGACCAATGTCATTAATTAGACCCAACTTTCTAGTGTAGCTAGGATTGTGTAATTAAACAGAGTCCCGGAGGGGTTTGTACAGCCCACACCAATGACCCCATTTCACTTCTGTTGGTGCTCAAGCTGCCTAGATTAAATCACACTGCCAATTACAGCGGGTGGGGAATCTTTTTAGGTCGGGGGCTGCTGACCCACAGAAAAATCAGTCGGGCCCTGCACACAAGTGAGAAACAACAAAACAAAACCCTCATTGATGTTGCCCCCGACTGAGAAGAAAGATGCTCCTCACATTCCCCTCGCACACCAGAACCTAGGGAGGGCCCGACCTAGTCGATTTTGTGAGCTCCAGTCCGGGGGCAACAGCGGGAGGGGGAGGGACTGGAGTGCCAGCGCAGGCTCCCAAATGCTGTAGGGGGGAAGGAGGCCTTGAGCCTTGGGGGCTGGATCCAGGCAAGCCAGGGGTCACATCAGGCTTCCAGTGTAGACATACCGTGAGTTCTCTTGACACTTACCCCTGCAGTGCAGTGCCCATTTGGAGCCCTGAGGGATACCAAGCTAAGTGTGATTATAGAAGTTCACCAGCTGAGTGCATGAGTCACATGGGGAGCTACAGCCAGCACTCTCAAGAGCTACACTGGCATCCCCGACATTTCTGGGTGGTGTTAAGGGAGCTGGTGTTAATTCTTTGTGCCTTACTAAGACACAGCTAATTGATTCTCCCCATGTAAAGCCATTGCAGAGGTGCTCCAGCTGGACTTCCCTCTGGGTAAACCAGAGGGGCTGCCAGCAGGACATAGTCTCTGAGTGCCCCTTGTCTCTAGAATTTGTTTCCCTCTTTGCCCCAGCAGAGACAGGATTAGTTACCCATCCAGGTAAGTCGCAGAGCCTGTTTTTTCTGACAGAATTCTTATTTTCTTACGGAATTTGTGGGTTGGAAATTCTAGTGCGATTTATATGGGGCTGTATGATGCAAGTGGGTAGGCTGCCTTTTAGTTTCTGAGTGGGAGTCCATTCATTGGAAAGCTGTTTACCAGGAAAACTGATGCACTACAGTATTGGGTTTAAAGTGTTATATTTGTATTTATAAAAGCGGCAAGGAGTCCTGTGGCACCTTACAGACTAACCGAAGTGTTGGAGCATAAGCTTTCGTGGGCAAAGACCCACTTCGTCAGATGCATGTGGGTCTTTGCCCACGAAAGCTTATGCTCCAACACTTCGGTTAGTCTATAAGGTGCCACAGGACTCCTCGCCGCTTTTGCAGATTCAGACTAACACAGCTACCCCTCTGATATTTGTATTTATGGCTTTTTTAGAATGTTTTATGGTGCTGGGTCGCCAGATAGATGCCCACAAGCATGAAAAAATAACAAAATGAATTTATCTGCAGATACAGATAGTTACATGCAGCTCCAGTCTGTAACTATTGGTGCTCATGCTACAGAAGTTTTTATTATGATTTGATGATTATGGGGGCAAATTAGAGACCAGGTTGAGGCCCATTTAAATGCATGCTCCTGTATGTTTGTTTGAGGCATTTCCAGCTGAATTCTTACTAAGTAACCTTCTGATTTGCTCCCTTCAGTTCAAGGAGCTGAAGTCTTTGCAGATGATCTGTGACCATAATTGTAATGTGAGGCACTAGTGTCCCGGATAAGTGACAATTAGTTCTGTGCTGTGTCTTGTCATCCTTGTAATGCCGGGTGGCAAAAGCTTGTTAGCATGTTTTTGAATTGCACTAATTCTTGGCAGCTCTGACTGTGTGTGCAGTGCAGGTAGAACTGAAACAAGCCACTTGAACCAGCTCCACCGGGTAGACTTCATTGATTTATAATCTCCATAGTTTTCTGTAGGGAGGGGAGAGTAATCCATTTTAAAATTATGCCAAATCGTTTCCTCTACTTGTGGAAATTGTGTTACATAGTTCATGATGAGTTATGAGTTCACGTCAGTCCTTCAGGGTGAAATGCCTAAACTTTTCACTCTCCCACTGGCAAAGAAGAGTAGTAAACTCTCCTGGACATCTGAGGTTGAGCTGATTTCCCCTTTTCATCATAGTATTTAGAGCTAATATACACAGCACATTGGATACACAGACCCACGTACTGCTTTCTGAATTAGTTAGCAAGATGAAGTGTGAGAAAAGTACACAACTAAAAGCACTGGCAATCATTCTTCCATGGCCACAGTTTTATAACTGGCAGTGAAGCTGTGTTATGGTAATCAAAAATCATGTCACCTGTTCCCTGCTGTTTCCCTTCAGATGTTTTCAGGTTTCTGTTTTTATTTAGAGTTTCTCTCATGCCTAGCCAGTGATTATTCCAATCTATCATAATTCTCTGCGGCTTCACCTTCTGTTTCTATGGGAAAGGCCACTGACCTCATATCACAAGACTACAGGCCAAATCCAGACCTGGCATACACTTGGCCATTTACACATTATTGACCTCAGTAGATTCCTACCTGAGAACGCAAGGTCTGCATTTAACTGTTATTTCCTTACTGGAATGAAGCAGGAGATCTAGGTTTGAAAGGGAGAAGGATCGTATAGAAATGATTGATATATTAGGAAAGAGAACGCAGGAGAAACAGCAAAAGACATTGCTATTTTGGCCCTATTCAGCAATGTGTTTTAGCACATAAAGACTTCATTGGGCTTGCTCAGGAGCTCATTAAAGGTAAACGTGTGCTTCAGTACCTGTACCAGTTGGTTGTCCGTCCCTATTTAAAGTATTTCTTCCCTATACTATGTGGGAGCCTTCATTCCTTTTATCACATTTTATGTCTCATACCCTTGCTACCTATATTATGGCACACAACTGACTTTACAGCAATTTAGCTTGAAGTGAGAGGAGTGTTTGGCCAATTGTTTAAAAGCCTGAGCAAGGTCTGAACAAACCCAGAACAGGTTCCTCACTTGGGAGCACTTGGGGGTGGGGGTGTAACTGGATATGCAAGGCCTTCCACAGTCTGTAGCTGTCCACAAAAGGGGAGCTCTCGCTTAGCTGTGTCCACAACTGTAGCTTGAAGGAAGCGCACACCAGAGAAAGTATTTCACCTTTTCAATTTTTTCAGTATTGTATCTTTCCAGTCAACAGATAATACGTTTAGGGACAGAACTGTTAGCAGATCAAGTCAACAACAGCTGTGTTTGCAGTCGGTCAGCCCCCCTGTTTTATAAATGAAATGCTAAGTTCAGTATTATAGTTAATCAATATAGACAGTCTAATTCTTAAACTCCTCCATTGAACTGAATTATCACTAACTAGATGACCTTCTGAGGTCTCTTCCAACCCTAATCTTCTATGAGTCTAAGATTTGTAACTCTTTGTTGCAACACAGGTCAGTGCTTTGCTTTTTGGTTCTGACAGGTCTCTTACTGTGTTCTATACTCTTCATATGCAAAAGTTATCTTCAGCTTGCCATGTGCTATAGATAGAGCCTATGGGAAACATCCATCACAGGAGAGGTTTCATGGAAATTAATATAGTGGAAATTTCCAGAGGCAGGTAACTGCCTCATACCTGCCTCTGGAAATTTCCACTACATGCATCTGACGAAGTGGGTCTTTGCCCACGAAAGCTTATGCTCCAACACTTAGGTTAGTCTATAAGGTGCCACAGGACTCCTCGCTGCTTTTGCAGATTCAGACTAACACGGCTACCCCTCTGATACATGGAAATTAATGTGGCAGCTTGTGAATTTGTCGCAACTAAATCACTGATGGGCTTAGGTGTGGAGGATACAGAGGAAGACACTGGTACCACTGAGACATTGTCTCATTGTTTGTCAAGTTTGTAAATGCTTGTAGCTTAATCAAGAATGCTGAAAACAAATGAACCAAAAATAGCAGGCTGCCAAGAATTCTGATTTTTTTCACCAAGGTGATTCTGCCTCACTTTGTCTCCCTAACAAAGCTGAATTTGTGGTGCTGGTTTCTACTAATAATGGATTGTGGGAGAGGGATTATGACTGATATTTTAGGGCACTGTAAATTTCTAGAGCAATTAAGGTGCTTACTCTGTCTGTCCACTTCTTTTCATATCTGTAGGCCAGTGCTTGTGGTGAAAGATAATATACGGGTTGTGCCTGCAGAGAGAAGTAGTAACCTCTTGTTTTGGGGGCACTGTGTCTCTGTAGGAAGAAGAGGAGGGTTCCGATGAGGACAGCAGTGTGAAACCAGACTTCACAGTTACCGTGAAGCCAGATTTCAGTGTGCGGAGTTTCTTGGATCAACTAGAAGATGAGGCTGATGGCTTCATTTCTCCCGTGGATGATAAGATGCCTTCAAAGAGTAGCCAGGACATGGGGCTTTCTAACCTCCATGCTGCTTCTATGTATGTCAAGTTTCTTGTACTAAGCCAAGTGTTTGATTCCATGCAACAAACCAAGCATGCAGTTAAATCTCACTGAAGCCAGAGGGACCTTAGCACATGCTTAGCTGTTTTGCTGATTAGTAGTGGGACACTTGACATTCTTAAACTTAAGAATCATGTCAATTTGTTAGGGAGTGTTTGTTGGCTTGGATCTTTATGCTACGTATATTTTTGTAAAATTACTATGCCATTCCTGTTTTAAATGTCTATGTAATTTTATATCTGTAATTTAACCCTACAGGCCAGAACTCTTAGAACAGCTCCAGGAAGTCAGGGAAGAGAAAAAACAGATCAGAAAAAAATTGAGAGAGTTTGAAGACAATTTTTTCCGACAAAATGGAAGGTAATTCATTTCTCACTCATCTGTCTGTCTCTGTCTGTATAACTACTGCTGGGAATACTTGCTGAGAGCACAAGGCTCTGAAAATTAAAAGTGCTCTATGTATGCTACACAACTAATCCTCACTCCACCCATTAAGATGGGTATTATCCTCAATTTGTTAACGAGGAAGCCTGGATGCAGAGCATTTGTTCCAATGCCTGTTGAAGTTGGTGAGAATCTTCCCATTAATTCTGTGAGACCGAGCCCATTGAGGTTAAGAGTAAAATTTTCAAAAGTGCCTAACCCCATTATCTTTCACAAGGATTTAGGCTCCTAAAGGACTTTAGGCCTTTTGGCAATTTTGCCCTAAAACAGCAGTGGCACCAAGAGGAAAACCTATGTGTTCCTAGCTCCCCCTCATGTGCTCAGAGCAGTAATCACATAAACCATGAGAGAAAATCTAGAGCAGTGGTTCTCAGCCTGCAGCCCACTTTACAGGTGGTCCACGGCTCGAGCTCAGCAGTATTAATTTTCAGTGGCCAACTTCCTCTCTTTATAGCCCTCTCCCAGACCCTCCCCCAGCGAGATGTAGAATAGATTAATTCCCTTTCAGTCCCATGAATCTATAATTACTGCCAGAATTCAAACACCAAAAGGATGTCGGCAGGTTTGCTAGCAATATCAGAAGCATGAGATCCAGCAGAAAAGTTGGAACTATAGCATCTCTCAACTTTCATTAGGATACTAAGGCTCATGCACAGTGCATCAATACTGAAGGAGTGAAAGATATATCTAAGCCCCCTTTGTGCTGTCTGTATTTTCCATCTTGTCAGAAGAGCAAGTCCACCTGCTGTTGTATGTTAAATTAGTCTCAAGGCTGCTCTAAGTCTGCACTGCCCATAGTTGCATAGAAGTCATAGGCCAAGAATAAGCACAGTGCAGCATTATAATATCTGGAGATATACCTATATCATAGAACTGGACGGGACCTTGAGAGGTCATCGAGTCCAATCCCCTGCCCTCACGACAGGACCAAGTACCATCCCTGACAGATTTGCCCCAGATCCCTAAATGGCCCCCTCAAGGATTAAACTCACAGCTCTGGGTTTAGCAGGCCAATGCTCAAACCACTGAGCTATCCCTCCCCCCAAAATTGCTCTTCTTTTCCTCCAAAATGCCCCTATCTTGGGAGCTTTGGGGAGGGGGGGGACCACAGAGCTATTACACTGGTTCTAGCAAGATAGGGAGTCCCCTACCTACACTGGGGGTAAGACCCTGTCTGGTGAAGGAGCTGCTGCTGTGGCCACATGATTCTGGCCCTGGCAGCCAGAGGAGCCCCTGCTGCAGTCACCTGGCCCCAGCTCCGGCCTCCGGAGCAGCAAGGAAGTTATGTGGCCCTGGCTGCAGCCCTGGGGAGTTGGGGATAGTAAAGAGCTGCTCAGCTGAGCCTTCCCCGCTCTCCTCCCTTCCCTCCCCTCCCCCCCACCCAGCAACAGCAGCTCACCTTCCATGGGCACAGTGCTCTGCGGCTCTGCAAAGGTGGTGGGCAGGCAGAGAATTTTTTGTGTGTGGCCACGCAGGTGCACACCTTAGGGGGAACTATGCTCTGCACTCTCCCTCCTGGCTGCACACCCTACCTTGCACCCTCACTCCCTCGTATCCCCCACCTCCTGCTCAGATCCTGCACCCCCATCCCTATCTCACTCACTGGTAGCCCTGTCCCGCACACTGAACCCCTCATTTTTGTCCCCACCCCAGAGACTGAGGGGTTTCACAAAATCCACTAACCCCAGAATCCCAGAAGAGTGAATCCAGCCCATGAAAACCCTGAACCTCAGTCCTCCCTGTCCTTCCTCCTGGGCCCATGGGGCTGGAGTGCCAGGGGAGTGAGGTGTCTCAGTAGGCACCCACATCAGTGGGGGGGGGGGGGGGGTTGTTGAAGGTTTTTTTGCTTCTCATCTATGGTCCCCAACTGATTTTTTTCTGTGGGTCAGTGGCCCCCAATTCAAAAAAGGCTCCCCACCCCCTGCCATAAATAAAGTAAACATTGAAACCTTTTGTATTGGACATACATTTTACTTTATTTAAAATGAAGTTTGATAACTAATATGAGAAATGTAAAGTGCTTAATCAGTATAATAATTTAATACTTCCTTTCTTGCTGGTTAAATTAAAACCGTTCTCCCCAGCTGCAGCACTAGCAAAATGGCTCGGGCGTAATTTTGTAATTAATGGTCAGTTTCCATTAGCAATTGGTGGCCCACAGAAAAGTTTGTATTGAGCCAGGTGGGCCATGGCCTAAAAAGTTTGAGAACCACTGGTCTAGAGCCAACAAACACCTAGGAATGTCAGTCTTTGGGACAGCGTAATATTCTTGTCTGCAGAAATGTGTCCCTCTCTCCCATCTGTACTCTTTGCAAACACTACTTTGGTACTAAAAGGGCAATTCATGGAATAAATTAATGTTAAAACTAGCAACACAATAAAACAATGCAAGAAGAGTTCTCTCAAAATGTGAAACTTGGTAGTTAAATGTGTGTTATTTCTTTTTCACAATATGTTTATTCATAGAATACTAGGACTGGAAGGGACCTCGAGAGGTCATCTAGTCCAGTCCCCTGCCCTCACGGCAGGACCCAGTACTGTCTAGACCATCCCTGATAGACGTTTATCTAACCTACTCTTAAATATCTCCAGAGATGAGATTCCACAACCACCCTAGGCAATTTATTCCAGTGTTTAACCACCCTGACAGTTAGGAACTTTTTCCTAATGTCCAACCTAAACCTCCCTTGCTACGGTTTAAGCCCCTTGCTTCTTGTTCTATCTTCAGAGGCCAGGAAGAACAATTTTTCTCCCTCCTCCTTGTGATACCCTTCTAGATACCTGAAAACCGCTATCATGTCCCCTCTCAATCTTCTCTTTTCCAAACTAAACAAGCCCAATTCTTTCAGTCTTCCTTCATAGGTCATGTTCTCTAGACCTTTAATCATTCTTGTTGCTCTTCTCTGGACCTTCTCCAATTTCTCCACATCTTTCTTGAAATGTAGCGCCCAGAACTGGACACAATACTCCAACTGAGGCCTAATCAGCGCAGAGTAGAGTGGAAGAATGACTTCTCGTGTCTTGTTCACAACACACCTGTTGATGCATCCTAGAATCATATTGGCTTTTTTTGCAACAGCGTCACACTGTTGACTCATATTTAGCTTGTGGTCCATTATAACCCCTAGATCCCTTTCTGCTGTACTCCTTCCTAGACAGTCGCTTCCCATTCTGTATGTGTGAAACTGATTGTTCCTTCCTAAGTGGAGCACTTTGCATTTGTCCTTATTAAACTTCATTCTGTTTACCTCAGACCATTTCTCCAATTTGTCCAGATCATTTTGAATTCTGATCCTATCCTTCAAAGCAGTTGCAACCCCTCCAAGCTTGGTATCATCTGCAAACTTAATAAGCGTACTCGCTATGCTGATATCTAAATCGTTGATGAAGATATTGAACAGAATCGGTCCCAAAACAGACCCCTGAGGAACCCCACTTGTTACTCCTTTCCAGCAGGATTGTGAACCGTTAATAACTACTCTCTGGGAATGGTTATCCAGCCAGTTATGCACCCACCTTATAGTAGCCCCATCTAAGTTGTATTTGCCTAATTTATTGATAAGAATATCATGCGAGACTGTATCAAATGCCTTACTAAAGTCTAGGTATACCACATCCACCGCTTCTCCCTTATCCACAAGACTCGTTATCCTATCAAAGAAAGCGATCAGATTGGTTTGACATGATTTGTTCTTTACAAATCCATGCTGGCTGTTCCCTATCACCTTATTGTGAATATGAAGTGTCTATTCAGTATTTGAGAATCCTTCATGAGAAGTAACATGCTACATCCTAGACTGTAGAGATCCTGCATACTGAAAATACATACAGTAGGGGGAAGGATGGTCTTCTAGTGAGCACAAGAGTAGGCCCACTTTGGGTAGGGCTCAACTGGCATCATAAACTCTGAGCTGAATTTTCTCCTTATGTGAACATGGTTCCCATTGGCCTTAGTACAAACCAGTATGACTGAGATGACCAGATTCTCCAAAGCATGCAGCTGAGCACTTGGTTCTGTGAACAGCATCTGAGCTTACAAAATGAATAAAGATGTGAATTCACTGCAGTTGTGTCTGCTCCTGGGGTGCGCGCGCGCGCGTGTGTGTGTGTGTGTGTGTGTGTGTGTGTGTATGTATACCTACACACTAGCACATGGACATTTATCTATACAGCATATGAATGGATGATATCCATGTGTTAAATTCATCTATTTATGCACCCTCAGCACTCTCACTAGCCCTTTTGGTCCTCTAGTCTAGCTTATCACTTGCAGAAACTTTTTCTAGAATTCTGAATCTCTGGGCAACTTCAAAAAGGACCAGGAGTTAACTTGAAACAAAAAGTTTCCTTTCTTCCACAGTTGCAGAAGTTTCTGCCCCAAATTTGTGGTCCAGATCCCAGGATTGGTAGTATTTAGTCCTTCTCCAGCTTTATGGTCTGGAGAACTGGAAATGGAAGCTTATACCTTTGGAAAAGGGGTACCTACTCATAAGAGCTTCTGTTATAACATGATGAGCCAAGTACTGTTTGAAATCCATGGGGGACAGTATAACTGGCTCTGATACAAAGATGTCCATATGTTTTGACTATAGAATAATATCAAGGTCACTTTCAGAGTTGACGGAGAAATATCTTGAGTTTCACATCCCATGATTTGCTTTGTTTCTGCACCTTTTTTTCTTTTGTAGCTGAATACAAATGACATTCACCATGTTCCTCTCCAAATGACAAGTAAGGGAAGGGGGATAATAATCTTGCCAGAAAAATCTCACATCTCCTCCTTGTTTGTTAGAAATGTCCAGAAAGAAGATCGCACTCCCATGACTGAGGAATACAATGAATACAAGCAGATTAAGGCAAAGCTGAGGCTGCTGGAAGTCCTGATCAGTAAAAGAGATATTAGTTCCAAGATTATGTAATGGAGATGATTGACTTCACAGAGAGGCTAAGAAGAGACCGAGACAACCAAATGAATGCATGAAGAATGCAGCACGAGCCCAACAATGAGGGGCTTAGCAGCTCCCCAAGAACTGAAAGTCCAATTTTAGAGGTGGGAGGGGGCGGAAGTTTGGTTTATATCACTCTCTGCCCTTGGTATTGTCCGTTGACCACCAGGCCAGTCACCTAGACTGGAGTTGCCAGCAAGAGAGAAGTAGTGCGAGGCTCAGAGGCTGCCCTGAAGGAGCGCTTTGATTTGCTTGCCAATCCCGCCATGTTTAGAGGAGCAGAGTCGGATTGCCTTTTCCCAGAGAACATAGTGAGAGGCTGGCTTGTATGAATAGCAGTGAAGAACATCCCCCTCATTCTCAACGGAGTGCCTTGTCCAGCAGAACATGATGCGCGGTTCCTGGTGTCGGGAAGCACCGAGGCTGTTCTCTCCATGCGACAGCGAGCTCAGGCTCTCGGATTACCTGTGGGTTTGGTGGTTTGGAATTGATCTTTTCAGTTACCACATTGTGTGTTAGAGGATGGCTGTTAATCAGAGCCCTGCCCACTATGTTGGCCTTCAGTGGGACTCTTCCCTGTGTTTGATTTTCTTACCCAGGTGTTTTCTAGCTGTCACTTCTGCTTGGGTAGTTGGTAGTTGCCTCTGACCAGAAACGCACTATTAAAGGAAGTTCAGCATTACGTTTAGGTGCATCTTAGCTGGTACTTTGAATTGTGACACTAGTACTGTGATTGGGCATTTGGATCAGATTAGATCAGATTGGAAGTGCTGATGGCAGCATTCACAACCTTATTAGGTTTTAGTAGCTGAGATGTTCAGGTATCTGATAAACAGATTGAATATCTGCCCATGTCAACATAGACATACATCTGATCTTTCAAGGTCTAATATTGACATGAAATAATGAGCTGGACAGTCCATATTGCATGGTCCATAAGCTTTGTTCTTTTGTGCACTGAAATGGTAAAACCAAATTAGGGATGTTAAACTGCATGTAATCAGCTAATCGAGTAGTCGATAGAATTTCCATGGACTACTCAATTAGTTGTTAAGGGGGGAAACTGCAGAGCCACAGCGGAGTTAGTGCCCGGCCAGAGGAGCTAACTCCCCTGCGGCTCTGCCTTTTAAATGTATTAAGAGCTGCCAGGCTCTTAATACATTTAAAAAGCAGGGGGGCTGGAGGCATGAGAGCTGGGCGCGAACTGGAACAGCTGATTCCCGGCTCACTCCTGGTCCCCCTCCAGGTGCACCTTTGCTTTTTAAATGTATTAAGACCCTGACAGCTCTTAATACATGTTAAAAAGCAGAGGTGCAGCGTCTGGGACTGGGCATGAACCTGGAATCAGCTGATTCCCAGCTTGCGCCCAGTCCCCTGGTATGCCTCTGCGTCCCCTGCCCTCCCCAACAGTGCTGGGGGGAACCCAGCTTTTAAGCCAGCTCCCACCAGCTCCTGCTCCCCGCCCTTGCTGCCCCTCTCTCATAGAGGCAGCATGCGAGGGGGGAGGGGAGAGAGACTAGTCCAGTCACTACTCAACTACCATATGCTTATCGGCTAATCAGCTAGTCGCTTACATCCCTAGACCAAATGGATTGCAGCACCAAGTGTGAATTGTAGTGATGGGGCTATAGAACACAGTGAACTCATGGTCTTTTCTTCCTGATCATAGTTGTACATATTAATGTATTGGAGTAGAGAGGATGCTTCAGGAAATCAAAACTTTGAGACAGATTCTGCCCTTGGAAGTGTGTGAGTCTCAGTCCAGAAGTGGAACGTGTAACACTCAAATCAACGTGAACAATGTTCAGAAAGGAAAGCATGAATGAATTATAGACAGGGATGCTTATATTGGACATTTGCTATTCTGAGGGGAAATGAGCTAAAAAATGGGCAGGGTTCTTATTTCTGTTGTGCTGAGCCATTGGGCTCCTTTATTCCTTGGATCACCCTCAAGCCTGAATGTGCAGCTTCACACAGCCCAGGGAGAAGCCCTTAGTTGGAACTAGTGCAGTCTCCTTGGGTGGATTCATCCCTGCTGCGTACTGGTGGAGCCAACCAGCATGCTTCCTCCGGCACGCTGATCCCATCGGAGCCAGTAGAGGAGCAGGGCAGTGGATATTAAGTGCAGAGATTGCACTTGACCATGTGTGGGTCAGAAGGCCTGGGAAGCCTGCCTGTACAGAGAGCTCAGTGTGGAGACAGCCCCATGCTTACATACAAGGACAGTCTGGCTCCAAGATACTTGACAGTTCATGTTCCTCAAGCACATTTGCCCTGCATTGATGTAGTTTTCCGTCCAATGGTTTCATGTCCATGTGCAGAATGGCTTGTGTTTATGCGCCAATATGGAGGTGATGTATCAATAGCAAAAGTCTTTCTGCAGATGGACAGTGTGTGGCAGGGGAAGGGCTGAGGGGTTATGTTGTGGGAGGGGGCTCAGGCCTTGGGGTTTGGGGTGCAGAGTGAGGGCTCTGGGGTGAGGCTGAGGGAGAAGGGATTTGGGTGCAGGCTTTCCTGGGGGAGAGAGGACTCCCCCGCCCAGCCTTCTCACCACTGCAGCTTGGGACAATGTGAGAGGCCTCTCCACAGGCGTTGTAGCTCCTGGCATGGCCAGGCTGGATGGGGGCCAACAAAGGGGCACCAGTCCCCAACCTCAGCAGCTCTGGGGCAGCTTCCTATTAAGCCCTGGGAGAGAGGCACCTCAGCCTGTGGGCCCCAGTGTGGAGCTGCAGCAGCCAGGGGAGAGGCATCCTGGCCTGCTGACCCCGGCACAGCGCTGCCAAGAGCTGCCATGGTGAACCGTCACTCCCTCAGGGCTTAAAGCCCCCTCACCCCCCACACACACACTGCCTATTAACAGGAAGCTGTGCAGCTTAGAGGGAACTTAGGGACTCAGGCATCAGACAGCGATAGCGTAAAGTTGCACGTTAAAGATAAATCAGAACCAGTTAAGTGCTGTCTTTTTTTCTTTTGCTAGTCATCAGATTCATTGCACTTAGGGAGATTTTCCAGGTTGTTCTTCATCAATCACAGAATTATCCTCTCCACCCAGAGCAATAACGACGTAGGAGAGTCAGAAGCTTGTTGTTTGCAAAGGTGGCCTTTAGTTTTCGGGTGCTCAGCCGTGGGCCTGATTTTTCAGGCTTCCATTGTTCTGTGAGTTTTAGGCACTCAGCATCTCTGAGAACCAGGCCCCAGAGGTTTCTCTGTTTGGGCACACAAATGTAGAGGCTACTTTTGAAAATGGGGGCCCAACTGGCTGACTACAGGATGTCTAAGAGCTCCAGCAAATGACAGTGGTGCCATTGTGCTTCACACCAGCCATCTGCCAGTTGAGGGCACATGGGACGGTTGGGTGTGTCGGGCATAACTCTTTAACATGGCAGTAGTGTTTAGTAGCGGAAATGATAGGGCCAAAAAATGGCTGCTGAATTCCTGAAAAATCAGTTCTGCTGGTTGCCTTTGTACTGGAGGCTCCAGTTAAGTGAAGTGCTGAAATTTTTGTCCTGCATCTAATCCTGTTGAAATAAGTACATGCTTGGGAGTCAAGCTTGTGGCCATTGTTTCTGTGAGTAGAGATGGACTTAAGCACAAACAAACATTTTGCTGAATCAGGGCCTTATTTCCTTAATACCTAAATTACTGTGATCTTGATTACCTAGTCACCAGTGTCCAGAAGCCTTTATGCAAAACTCCTGAAATCACAAAGAATACATTTTGTTGTTTTAAAGCCTACTTTAATTGTGTACTGATAATGAACTGTTTTGTTGCCTCTGATAATTCTTGACCAATAGCAAAGTATTTTGTTTTTAAATTGCTAAGACTGTAAGGTTTTCTGACTGCCTCGCTACTGCTGTGTTTACATGGCATTGGTATGATTTCAAATGCCTTTATATAAATTGTAAGTATGATGGTGCACTTTATAGAGATTATATTTTTAAAGTTTGAAAGTTAATAAAACCTCTGTAGTCAAAATAGTACTCTAAATAGCCTTGTCTAGGTCTCTGTTGTTAAAAATAGGGTTCCCATATTTGAACCTTCAAAAAAGAGGACACACGCCGGCCAGCACCCCCCACCCCCAACCCCCTGCGGCCTGTTGCATGGGTGCCCTGGAAGCCCGAGCTTTAGGAATCAGAGGTCGGGAGCAAACCCAGCTCACAGGCCAGGGATTCAGGTTCAGTGCGCAATGCATTGTGGGTATGCCAGTTAGCACCCTGGGGAATGCCTGAGCATGTGGAAGAGCCAGGATCTCCCAGCTGCGGCTGCAGCCCCGAGAATGCAGCTCGGGGGCTGGGCTGGGTTCTGTGCTTCCTTTGGACGGGGCAGGCGGGCTGCTCCAAGGTTCTATATAAACAGATCTAAATTTGTTTGGAAAAGAATGAGCAGGGCAAAACCCCGGATATTTTTAGATATTTAAAAAGCCCTGCCAGACGGAGATTTAAGGACCGAAAAGGAGGACATGTCCGGGAAAAAAATGGATGTATGGCAACCCTGTTAAAAAGCTGTTCATTAAACAAAACCACAAAATGAATATCCCCTGTTCAGCTTAATTCCATGAAGTCTCTGTACCCCTGCAAACTGATTGAAAAGAATTTTAATAGAATTTACTGCAATTCACAAACTATCCAGGTACTGATCAACCCCTGCTATCTCAAAAAAAAAAAAAAAAAAAAAAGTCATGCAAAAATCTAATCATTGCTGTATTTTTTTCATTTCAGTTTTCCTTTGTTATTTCACTTTCAGGCTCTCAAGTGTATTACTGCTTGCATGAGAACATGTTTGAATGCAAGTGCATGCTTTTAATAGGTGTGAGGTGCAGTACAAGTATCTACTTCTAACAACTTACTCTTTTTATGTGAATAAGATAAAATATACTTCCATGGAGATAGAACTGGCTTCCCATGGCCGAAAAGGCACTTGTCCTTTTGATTTTTTAGGAACTTGTGGTTGCGTATTACCAGATGGTACCATAATAAATTACTGAGGTTAATGTAAAGATGATGATGATAATAAACAGTATAAATATAATGGATAAGACTAAAAAAGATTAAGATGGCAAACACTTGTAATTTTCACAGATAGCATTTATTTTTCTGTTTTCTTTGGAGTAAACAATCATTTAATAGATGTTTGTTAAATATGGTGTAACTAAAACATCTTATCTCTTGTTAGGGATCAGTTTTTCATTACATGTATGTGCAAAAATTCATAAGTGCCATCAAGTCATGGTAAAAGGCCTTGGCTATGTCTACAGTGGCGGGTTATTGCACAAGAACAACCATGTGCGAGCTGTGCTTTTGCACAAGAGCATCCATGGCAGTGTGGATGCTCTCTTGTGCAAGAACGCTCCGATGGCCATTTTAGCTATAGGGGTTTCTTGCACAAGAAATCCCTGCTGAGCATCCACACTGCCCTCTTGCGCAAGAGAGCTTACACCTGTTAGAAAAGAGTGTAGCTCTTGCGCACGTAAGCCCTCTCTTACCACGCCGTACTGTAAATCTTCCTGCGCAAGAGTAGGTGGGCAGTGTGGACGCTCTGCGGAAGAACGACCGTTCTTGCGCAATAACCCGCCAGTGTAGACATAGCCCTTGTGTCTGAGAGAAGCTTGCTTGCTGTCCAGCACCTGTAGTATATAATGTGGGTAAAAAGTAAGATCTCACTGTGCCTGCTTCTATACAGATCTCATGTCTAGGTTGTAATGGAAATAGCTGGTTAGAAGTCAGAGAGAGCTTTATTTGTAGCCTTGATGTAATATTGTTTAGATATGGTGTTTGTTAAATACGCAGAGGCTCCTGGTGCAGCAGTTCACATGCTGCATACTTGTGGCATGGATTTTGTTATACACAAGACTGGCTAATGCTTTGCAGGCGGTATGCGGAATTGTACTGTTAGCATAGTCACGTTTTCTATCCTCCAGGAATTTGGTGAGAGGGTCCACGGCAATTTCTTCTGAGTGTCTTATTGATTGGGGAGAAAAATTTGGGTTGGTGGCCAGTGATTGGGGGGAGTGAAATTTGTGCATCGTTATTCATTCTACAGAGGAAAGTAGCTTTGCATTCAGGAAGAAGTGCCATATTTAGGTAGTTATCTTTAGCAATGACTTTGTGCTAGTTTGGGGAATCATGCACATAGTTAACAGCTGTTCTGTTTACAGCAGCTAATGTTATGAATAATGTCTCATGTTCTGTGTATTTCAGAAAGTAAGAAGTGCTTTGTACAGTGGGTACATTCAAAATATTTCTGGTTCTTGAGAGATTACTAGCTCTAGAAATATTCTCTACCTTGGGATCCTTGTTAGAAGTGGCTAACAAGAACAAGAAAAAACCTTTTAAGTGCATTGACACTGTGTCCACCTCCTGCCAAAATCTTTGCAGTACAGCTAAATGCATAACTTTGAATGGTTCCTCTTGCTTTTCCATTAGGAGTCATTAGATTATTGAGCTATAGGTCTCTATTTTGGTAGGCAAGGGGGGGGGAAGTACCTAGGGCAATTTAAGTCCTGTTTGTGCATTTAGGGGGGTGTTTTGCAAAGCAGCCTCAGGGAGATAGGCACCCATCTCCCACTGAAAGTCATCTAACTTCCTTAGGCACTACTGGAAATTTCATCTTTGATCCGCAACTGCCTAATACAGAGTTCCAGGATCCAGGACTGTAAAATGACATGATCCAGGCTTTTCAAAACCTAATATTGGAGCAATTTTTTAAAAGTTCATTTCAGCCATTTTCCATTTGATTTTAAACATACCTATGGTAGCATTTGCAAACTGAGCCTTGCAGCTGCGTGCTAGTGTATGCAAACAGAACGAGAGTCTTAATCGCTTTGCTAATGTCCCAGCTGAGTGAACATAAATGCACAGCATAATGGGTGAATAGATTTGTTGCAGTTTCACTCTGTCTCAGTGGTGAATGCATGAGAGGTGGAGAAATCACCCACCTTCCCTTGAATCAGCGTAGTTAAAAATATTTTTTAAATCTATGGGGTGAAATCCTGACCCCACTGAAATTAATGGGAGTTTTGCCATTGATCACAGCAGGACCAGGTTTTCACCTACTATACCTGAGCTGACAGTGTACCATTTCTCTTTTTGGGAGCCAGGAGGAAAACTAATCAGAACTAAATATATATTTCCTCTTCCCCCATCAAAAAGCTGTAATTGTCAGCTAAGTCAACCAAGAATCCATTTACTTCTGCTGTTACCTTGCATTTTCCACCAAGGTTGAGAACAGATTGTGGTGGAAATGTATGGGAAGTATACCCAACATCATTATTCATTCTTCCAAATGTTGCAGACTGTTATGTTTGGAGGGCAAATTAGACTGGAATGTGGTATCATCAGACTGACCTCTTTTCCTTCGTGCGCTGTGTAGCCAAATGTTTTTATAGGACGGTTGTAAAAACAAAGGATGACAAAGGGCTGCATTCTTTTGGGTAAAATAGATTTCTCCCCATGGAAACCATCATTTGCATCGTTTACCTCTTTGACAGGAGATTGAGGGGATTATCGCATTAGCTTTATCCATGAAGGAACCATATACTGTGCTAGCCTTGCACTGATGTATTGTTGAAGTGTCTTGTCCTTGGCTGAAAGAATTGTAAAAGTTCTTGGCCTTGTACATCTAGAGGATCTGCATATCCAAGCTATTCAAGATGGCATCCAGGACGTCAAACTCTGTCCAGCCTGTATATTATCTGTTCTGTGTGACACAGGGTGTTGAATGCTTGCTGCAACTTGTATGTTCAAATGATCCTTGTGCCCACTTGTGCCTCTCTGTGGACTTCTGCATGCATTGGTGAACCATCTTTTATTGTGTGTGTATGTATATGCATAGAGGGGCATACATTTACACAAATGATTGTGTGTGAGCCAGTGTGCACGCGCAATTTGATTTTGGAGTTCAGAAGCCAGGTGCATGGCTGGAGAAATCACTTTGGCAGACTTCATTCTCTGTGTGAAAGCAACTTCATAGCTGACTCATGCAAATGAGATATTTAATAAATAATGAAATCTTAGCCAGCGTGGGCCCGGTTCTATGTTTACATGATTTATGTGAGCAAAATTTATTTGAATCTATAGTGTCTTTTCAATGTAAACTGATTGACAGATGTTATGTGTACATTTTTGTACATGATTGTATTTTGTATAAAAGAAAAGGAAATAAAACTATTTTGACTGCATGTTTCTATCATCCTTGCCGACTGCATGCCACTGTGAACGTCTGTAGGAATGAATAACAAAAGGGACTGGTGCCACAATCAACAGACTTGGTTACCCTCATTAGGATTGTTTCTGGTGAAGATTATGGGTGAGAAGAGGAAAAAAGCAACTGCACCCAACTCCAGGGCTACATACTGGAGGGGGTGGGCAATAATTTTTGCCCAGGGGCCACTTAAACATTTTTTGAAATAGCCCTGGCCACCATGATTGGTCTGGGGTAGGGGAGCACCTTTGCCCCCCTTCCCACTATGCACCCATGCCCTGGAAGAGGGTTGGTACGCTCCCCCAACCCCAAGCCAATCAGGGCCTGGGGGTGGGGTAGCATGGGAAGCATCCCGCCCTGCGAGGAGCACGTGGCACTTTGAAGTGCCGTGGGCTCCTCGCAGGGCGGGGACAGGGTGAAGAAAGCTTCACACAGCTCCCCCAGACCCTGATTGGCCTGGGGTAGGGGAGTGCATGAAGCCTCCTCTGCCCGCCCGCCCCTGCCTTGCAAGCAGTGCACGGCACTTCAAAGCACCTTGTGCTCCTCACAGGGCAGGAGGCTTCCTGTGCTCCCCTGCCCCCAGGCCAATTAAGCTTTGATGCGCTGCTTGCAGGGCGGGGGCAGAGCAAAAAAGGCTTTGGGTGCTCCCCTGCCCCCAAGTCCTAATTGGCCTGAGGGCGGGGGAGCAGCAGGGCCTCCATGGCCAGGATCCACCTGCTCGGCGGCCTGGATCTGGCTGCGGAGGCCCTTTTGCTCACCCCTGTACTATACTCTTCTGTGGTGAGGGCCTTGCTGTGTTATGTCCTGAGCTAGGGGGCTAGCAAATAGCCCTGGCGTCAATGACCATTTGGTACAGATTACCATGGGCAGAAATAAACGTTATGTACGCCCTGCCTCTGGGATATTTGATGGTTTGGTAAAATAAATTGGGGCCATTGAAGTGCTTGTAGATGAGGGGCAGCACATGGAGCCGTTGCTGTACGTGCCAGCTGCTTTCAGAAGTGGTGCAGGGCCAGGGCAGGAGTGAACCTGCCTTAATCCCCACTGCTCCACCACCCAGAAGCCATTTCAGTTAAGTGGTGCCCAGCCACAGCCTGCTTCCTGAACCTTCTGCTCCACATGCGAGTCCTCCTGCACCCAAACTCCTTCCCAAAGCTTGCACCCTGAAACCCCTCCTGGATCCCAATCCCCCACCCTGGGCTAAGCCCAGAGACCATCCCAGTCTGAACCCCTTGGCCCAAGACCAGAGCCTGCACCCCAGCCTGGTGAAAGTGAGTGATGGGGACAGAAGAGGGATGGAGTGAACAGGGTGAGGCCTCAGAGAAGGGGTGGAGTAGGGTCTCAAGGGACAGGAAGGAAGTGGGGCAAGGGTACTTGGGTTTGAGGTAGGTCTTACATTGAAAAAGTGATCATGTAGTTAAAAAGATTGGAGACCACTGTTCATCCTGCCATTATTAGACTGGCACCTTAGTCCGACCCAAAGCGAACCTGGTTCTTTCCTCACACTTAGCCTATTTGGCCACCAGGCTAATGTAAGCAACAGACTAGTAACTGTGGCAAGAGTGCATGGGGTGTCTATGTAATGTGCTAACTCCTTTGCCATTGTAATTCTTAATAAATGCAGCATTGCCTTTTCCCCCATAAAGCTCCCATATGCTTATAAGCATAACAACCAGGACAATATTAATTTGGATCTTACCCAAAAATATCATGCTGTCAAATATCTAAAAGGAGAGGTTTGTTAGAGAAGAAGAAGAGAGTGATTAAATGGTAAACCAAATAGATGCATACCTACTACTACAGTCCACTGATGAGGTTCTTAGCAGTACTGGTAAGTTTGCTGGCTTCAGTTGCACTGGAAGCTATTCAAAGCTTGAATGGGTCATTCAGTCCGTTGTTCAGCTTGCAGAGAAGTTTCTCCAGTGATAAGAAATAGGACTGAAGACAAAATCGAGACAATACAGCTGCCTTCGTGTATCCTGTGCCATGACTTGTACTTTCTTGGTCCCAAACACGGATATAGAAAAGCAGAGTCTCTCCCCCGCCCCTGGACTCATTTGTGTACCCTTGTATTCTCTCAATGGCTTCACTGTAGAGCTGATTGCCTTTGAAGGCATCAAGCAGGCTAAAAACAAGTGCTGAAGCCAATCTGTCTGGGGGCGTCACACAGCTACAAAGCAGTTTTCTTACTGTACCTATAAAAAAGTTTTTCCTGTGGGATGACAATGATGTCATCCTTAGCATTCTCTCAAGCTGTGGGGCAGCAGAGCTTCACAGGTGATTAATCAGCCCCTCCTCCCCTTGTCAATCAGCTCTGTGCACAGAGCCCTGAGCTTCTGACTGGGCGGGGCTTAGTGGGAATGCTATACTGGTCATCACGTCACACTGGCCTCCAACAGCCCCTCCCACCCCTTTCCTCAGTGCTGGCTGCTGGGAGGAGGGCATGTGAGGCCTCAGAGCATCCCTTCTCCCCTATCAACAGCCCCCATATGCCATACACTCCTCAGCTGATCTTTTAGCCCTACTGCAACTGGGGTTGATCTTTTAACAAGTAATTGGCTATTTGAACATATTAAAAATAGCTCCCCAGCCACACCAGTCCAACTGCACAGAAATCAGAGCCAAACCACTTCAAAGACTACAATAGAGGCAATGCTGGTCCCTTCCTACACGCTCCTGCAGAGCAAATGAAAATATTTATCCCAGCTCCAGCATCAAAAGTGACAAAGTGAAAGGATTGCCCTGCAAATAGGACAGGCAACCAGCTTGGCTTAGCAGAGAAATCTTCTGGGAGCTTAAACACAAAAAGGAAGCTTACCGGAAATGGAAACTTGGACAGATGTCTAGGAGGAGTATAAATAAATTGCTCAAGCATGCAGGGGTGTAATCAGGAAGCCCCAGCGCTGCTGAAGTGGCGGGGGGGGCAGTTGCCCTGGGACCCAGCGATTCAAAAGGGCCCAGGGCTCCTGGCTGCCACCACTTCTTTTGCAGGAGTGGTGGCAGCCAGAGCCTGGGCCATTTAAATCACGATCAGAGCATCATGTGGTGTGGTCTGGGCAGCTGTGAGAGTTGCATAGGGGGGAGGTGCACCCCAGGTGGTGCTCAGGGCAGGCTGCCTCCAGCTCCACCCCTTCTGCTCAAGGACCTGCCCCTTTCAGGAGCATGGCTTCCTCCCCCACCTTGACCAAGGGCCCAATAGGAGTTGCAGCTAGCAAGGGATGTGACAGGTAAGAAGGGGTTCTATAGGTATGTTAGCAACAAGGGAACGTGTGGGTCCCTCACTGAATGGGGAAGGCAACCTAGGAACAAATGAGGTGGAAAAAGCTGAAATACTCAATGCTTTTTTGCCCTCAGTGGTGAAAGAACAGGTTAAGAATAATTTGGCAAAGCTGGACATACACACATCCAGGGGGCCAGCTCTAATGTGTCCGAGCATACTGGGAGAGTTGACTGAGGTGGTTGCAGAGCCACTGGCCATTAGCTTTGGCGATCGGGAAAGGTCCCAGATGACTGAAAAAAAAAGGCAAACGTAGTGCCCAAAGAGGGGATGGAGGAGGCTCCAGGGTCAGGCTCACCTCAAACACTACAAAAAATCATGGGGCAGAGCCTCAATGACTTGATTTTGAAACACTTGGAGGCGTGGGAAGTGCTCAGGAACAGCCAACATGGCTTCACCGATGGAAAGTTATGCCTCACCAACGTGATTTCCTTCTATGGTGCTATAACTGGCTCTGTGGCTATGGGAAAAGTAGTGGATGTGACATAAAGCAAAGCTTTAAATACAGTCTCCCATATTGTATTTATGTATTTATAGTATTATTGCTGTGAAGTTAAAGAAATGTGGCCTACATGAATGGTCTGTAAGAAAAGAAAGCAGGCTAGGTTGGCAGGCTCAGTAAGTAGTGGTTAAAGGCTCCGTGTCTAGCTGGCAGTCGATATCAAGCCGCGTGCCCCAGGGAGTGGTCCTGGGACTGTTTTTGTTCAACGTCATCATTGGATGAGGGGATGGATTGTGCCCTCAGTAAGTTCACGGATGACACTAAGCTGGGAGGGGAGAGGTAGATGTGCTGCAGGGTAAGGATCAGGTGCGGCATGATCTAGACAGATTGGACCAAAAGCAATCTGATGAGGTACAACAAGGACAAGTGCGGAATGCGATATGTAAGGGGGAAGACTCCCAAGCATTGCTACAGACCAGGGACTGATTGGTTAGGCAGCCGTTGTGCAGAAAAGATCCTGGGGAATTACAGAAGAGAAGCTGGATATGAGTCAACAGTGTGCCCTTGTAGCAGAGAAGGCGAATGGCATATTGGACTGCAGTAATAGAAGCATT
The DNA here is from genome assembly GCA_019425775.1 of Rafetus swinhoei. NCBI lineage: Eukaryota > Metazoa > Chordata > Testudines > Trionychidae > Rafetus > Rafetus swinhoei. Next base: position 121,571,251 of record CM033449.1, read on the forward strand.
GCCAGCAGATCAAGGGAAGTGATTATTCCCTTTTATTTGTCACTGGTGAGGCCACATCTGGAGTACTGCATCCAGTTTTGGACAGAAAGATTGTGAAGAAATTGGAGAGAGTCCAGCAGAGGGCAACAGAATGATTAGGAGGCTGGGGCACATGGCTTATTAGCAGGGGCTGAGGGAACTGGGCTTATTTAGTGTGCAGAAATAAGCACACTAAATTTGAGAGCAGGATTTGAGAGCAGCCTTCAACTTCCTGAAGGGGGTTCCAAAACAGACGGAGAGAGGCTGTTCTCAGTAGTGACAGATGCCAGAAGGAGCAGCAATGGTCTCCAGTTACAGTGGGAGAGGTCTAGGTTGGATATTAGGAAAAACTATTTCACTAGAAGGGTGGTGAAGCGCTGGAATGGGTTACCTAGAATGGTGGTGGAATCTCCATCCTTAGAGGCTTTTAAGATGGGGCTTGAGAAAGCCCTGTCTGGGATAATTAGTTGGGATTGGATAGATGACTTCAAGAAGTCTCTTCCAACCTTAATCTTTGATGATTCTCTGTGCCACCTTATCCATGTTTTCAGCAGTTTGGCCTTTTCCAGATTGTAATGACAGTAATAGACAACACAACAGCCCTCTGATAGACATCAGACATTCCTTCCCTTGGGTGCAGGAGCTCTGGCCTGGGGAAATTCCCATGTGCCCACAGTGCATCACTGTGATTTGAGAATCAGCCCCAATAGCAGTTTCTTTAAACAACATTTTACAGAATTACTTGTGCATTGGCAGCAGTCTGCCAATATCAATAGTAAGCACTTCTGCTGCTCATCTGGTCTGGTCTGGGCTATTTGGCCAATATGTGCTTTGGGGGCAGGGACTTTCACACTGTTCAAAGAAGCTCTGATTTCTGGGAGGGAAGGTGGGCCTTTAAATGCTCCCACCACATTATTGAGCTGTCTGCTCCATATTGGTGCAGCTGAAGGGAAGCTAACTAACATGCCTCTTGATGCAGGAGGGAAGCCATTAGTTATAGCATGTACAAATAAAGTCACTTAGTGTGGAGGAAAAGGCTAAGGAAACAAGCAGATTTGAGCGGTGTGAGAAAGGTTTACTCTTCCATACCACGCTCCTCTCCAAACTGGAAGCCCACATCAAATATTTCCATCCCTTCCATGCCTTCAAACACAAAGCTGTGAAGCAGTGAATTAAACATCAAATTTATTGCATAATACGGAACTATGTACACGCACACATAGAAAATTAACATTTGCTATAGCTGAATATTTGTCTTTAAATCTGTCTTATAAACAGGCATTTAAATCAATACGTTTAAAAAACCCCATGCTTACAACCTTTTGTTAGGGAAGTGCAAAGTTCAATACTGCAAATCAAACATGGAACATAAATATTGTCTGTTCTATAAACATCCATTCTCCAACAGTCATGAGTTTAAAATTCGATTTACACATATTCTTGGGAAATGAGTGATTGTTCACCATTGTAACTGATTATGGAGCAGAAAAAAACAGAGAGCTCATTAATCTATGGGAAATGGATGGTTAATTCATCTGCTTCTCTACCATTCATGTACATTTCAAACATGATCAGCAAAAGCTTCATAACAAAGATTGCCATAAGTCCCAGAATTTAAGGGTGACACGAAGTGTCAAGTAGAAATGTTGCACTGAAAAACCTGATTTCATCTGATTCCAAACATGAACAAGCCTTCAAAAATAGGTTCACATAGTCCTGTAGATTTGATTCTGATTCTTTGAAGTTGGCAGCTCACATTTTATCAGGATCACTTGCCTTTGAGGTGGGAACTAGAACTAGGTTAACTACTAGAACTACTACAGACTTGTATTATGTGTTGGATTCATAAGTGGAGCTTCTACCAAGATACAAATTTCTACATTTTGTTTTTCTTCAGAACTAAAACAAGTGACCTAACCCTTTAAAAAAGGCTATGCCAGAAAGACCCAATCAGAAGAAAAAACACATAATCCACAATCTGGTGCAAACAGAATGAGTGTGTACCGTAAGAAGGGAGATCAGAGACAAGTGTTGCATAGTGCCCCCAACCCAGTACCTAACTGTGCTGCAGGGAGGAGGGAAATGGGGATGAAATTTAGTAATTCTATGCAAGCTTGCACTGGGGGGAAGGGAAGGGTGGACAGTTTTTACAAAAAAATCACTGTTTCACCCACAGCCAGGAATGCAAGGAGGAGCAAAGATCAAAGTACTTAAGAATGAAAGAAAAGGAGGGTGGGGGGAGAGAGCTGCAAGCCACTGCTAGGGGATAAAAACTACTAACTAAAAAAGAAGGCTGACCTGATTTTGTTTGCTGTGGGTTTGAGACTTCAGTGCACAGTCTCTCTGCTAAAATACCAGAGATCATTGACTGGGACACACTTGGCCTCCGTGCCTTTTGATTCTAGTATTTTTATAAAACATTCTAATCCATTACTTTACAAAAATAACATCCCCTCCATTTGTTGTGTTTGTGTCTCTTGGCAATCAGGCCAAGCTAAAGCCTTCATAGTGGTCGATGGCTTGTGTAAGCCGCATGCTCAGGGTTTCCTTGCTGCGGTACTTGGGCAGGTCGAGGAGGTTATAGCAGGTGTGAGCTACAGGCAGGTACTGCTCCCCACGCAGTGTGGACTGGATGATGATACGTACGCTTGACATGCCATAGATAGGGATGCGGTCACTGCCGGTCAGAAACACTGAGAGCAGAAAGGAAATAGACGAGTTAGAAAAGCATTGACACTAGCGGGCAAATCCCTATTCCCCTATCCTCAAAGAGGCTTTAAGGGGGGGGAAAGCCCACGCCCAACCCCACAACCTCCCTGCCTGAACCCTAATGCCTAGATGACCAAGGCACCATATGCTGCACCAATGGGGCAAGCGATTTAAGCTAGGCATGTGCGAGGGGAGGGCAGAAGATGTGGACTAAGGATCATGCTCTAAGCACCTACTAGTCTGGGCTCTAGTGTTGCTGGAAGCTATAGTGATGTTGCTATAAGATAAAGCAAACTGCAGGATTACTTTGACTATAACTAAGGGCCACACCAATCCAAAGACATCCTTCTCGCTTGCCTTGCTGGGACTTCCAGTGCTATGCAACCTAGAAGCTGCTCCTAGACTTCGCACCCACTCCTCGGCATGGCTGAAATAGCACCCAGTCTTCCAGCTTGGCCTACTGTAGGCAATCATAGTGGAGGAATTATGGCACGAACCAACAAGCCTGAGATGTGTAGGGGGTCACTGAAGGTGAGTTTAGAGGAAATGGGGTGGCAAACAGTCACAGAGCAAAAGCAAGGGGATAGTAGGAGTCATGAAAGAGATCAACGAGAAAAACTGAGAGGCACTCGAGGGCCTACAGGCTCACAGAGAATACGCTTATTGGTAGAGGAGGGCCGTGAAGGTGAGTATGAAGCCAAGGAGGACAGCCAAGAATACAGCCTAAGGCTTGATACACTGGGGCACATTTGTTCAAGAAAAAAAATATGAACACAATAGGGACATTCACACAAAGGCATGGAGGGAAAGGCTGGATGTAGTGCCGCTTATATCAATAGGGTGGGGGAGTGGCGGAATGTGCAACAGTTGAGTTCATGGAGGATGAATTTCCAGGCAATTGGGCTCATGAATGTTTGGGAGTATGAAGGCAGTGAGACTGAGGGGCAAGGACCATCATGCTAGAGCGTGTGTGTGTGGGAGTTACACATGAAGAAAATTTTGGCAGCAATGGGGGAGGGTACAGTTGGTGCACGTAGCGTGTGCTTAACAGTAATAGTCACACAGGGTAACAGAGGTAGGCTGGCAGTTTGGGGGTATGAGGAAACACTTTGTGACAATCTGGATTACAGAGGGTATGACAGTGTATAAAAGAAAGGAGACCATGTTGATACTAATGTAGCATTACTGCTGCACAATTGTGATGAATCTTGTACAATCCATGGTGCGTTTGGTATTGGACAAGTTACAGTTTGCCATGTCTGATTCTCTTGCGTAGATGCAAGTATCATTATTGGGTAGGGTTTGTTTTTTTTTAAATAGTTTTAGTAGTATAACCCAATTTGGCAGAGGGGATGGAGGGAGAAAGGTGCCATATATAGACATAACTTATTCCTCTGTAGTGGGGGAAAGGGGGGTGTCATATCATTTAAAAGTTTAGTTATAGTTAAACAGAGCAACTTCTGTGATGAGCCCACCTTTGTGCGCTCTTCTGCCTACCTCTCAAGGTGAACTGAAACATCTTTAAAACAAATACACTGCATGTGTAAAATTGTTTTTTAATATTCCTGGGGACGCTGTATTTTCCCTACCAAAGCTGACAACTCTAAATAGCAGGATGTACTTTTATCCACTGGAGGTAAGTACAGATGTCTTCAAGCAAAAGACGCAGCAAGCCAAACTTTACTTTCACTATTTAGAGGAAAGTACTTGAAATATTAACACACTTTTTTTTTTAATCTTATGTCAGAATATGTATTCTTTAAGGGTGCTGAGCTGTTGAGCCCTGAGCACCTGTTGTTCTGAACTCTATTTTGAAGTGCCCTGAGGTTCTTGTAGAACAGGCACTGAAGAATGCAAATATATTTAATATATTAACTGAGGCACTTTTCTAAAAGTGAACAATGGCTGCAACCTTTATATATATAAAGGTTGCAGCCATTGTTCACTTTTAGAAAAGTGCCTCAGTTAATATATTAACTATATCTCCAGTAGTGCCGATCAAATGGCTGAAACGCTTCTGAAAACACTATACTGCCAAACTTACTGTGAAGCAGAATTGACTAAAAGTGCATGGTGCTGTAGGAATGCTTGACTTTGGGCGATAACGGCCCTTTGCAATAGAAACAGTGATGCAGCTCTAGAAAGTGAGTGCCCCTGTTAAAGTCTGTGTGCTGACCCAACCTTATTACAAAGCTCATAGAACTGAAAGTGATCTTGTCACTTCTTTTTTCTTCTCTGTGTTTGTGAGTGAGGCTTTAGAGAGGGAGTTCTCCAGGTAGAGGAGAAGCAGATACAGGACTCTTGAGGGAAGTGTGTGTTGTGTTTGGGGCTTTCTTACTGTGTGCTGAGCTTGTGTTTGTGAGTGAGGGTTGGTGTGTGTTCTTTTTTTGTTTTTGTTTGTTTTTTCCCGTGTTTGTGAGTGAGGCTTTCTTTTTTTTCCCCACTTCCCCTTTGCCCTCCCCCTCCCCTTCATGGAGTGTGTGCTGTGATTGGCAAGTGGAAACTGTTGGCTTCTAATTAAAGTTTGAATTCTAGAAGCCTCTGCTGATTGGCTGAGCCTTGGTAGGGGGAGGGACTTTCAGACACTCCAGGGCTTTATAAGGCAGTGGGCAAGCGACCACCAAGCTTGTGAACAGGTGAGTGCTAACAGGGAGTTTAGAGAGGGAGTTGAGAACCTCGCGCCCTTCCCTCTCCCCTTCCCTTGCCTTTCTTTTTAAATCCCTTCTCCAGGACAGCAGCGATGGATAGTGATAGGTCTGCTGTTGTTACCTGCACGGAGTGTGCTATGTTTGTCTTCCTCCCGGAAGAAAGAACGGATTTCACCTGCACTAAGTGCAAGCTGGTCGCCATTTTGGAAGAAAAAAATTAGAGGACTGGAGGCCCAGTGTCAAGCCTACGCTCCATCAGGGAGGATGAAGACTTCCTCGATAGAAGGCAGCATTTAATCCTTCAAGCACGGCAGGCGGAAGAGCTGGAGAGGGCAGTACGGGACCACGAAGAGAACTGGCAGCATGTAACTTCTAGAAGGGGAAAAAGGCCAGCATGGGAATCCCCCAATGCTATAGAGGTAAGTAATCGCTTTCAGGCTCTCTCCACAGGCTCTGCAGTGCTGAATGCTTTGGAAGTGACCTCACAAGGAAGAAACCGCAAGGGAACACCATCTACTGGAAGGCATGGGATGCGTAGTCCTAGGGATAGGGGTTCCATGGCCACCACCCCCAAAAGAAAACGACGGGTGGTGGTGGTCGGGGACTCCCTCCTAAGAGGGACTGAGCCATCCCTCTGCCGTTCGGACCTGGAATCTCGAGAGGTGTGCTGCTTACCGGGAGCTCGCATTCAGGATGTGACTGAGAGGCTTACCAAACTGATCAAACCTTCGGATCGCTACCCCTTCCTGCTTCTCCACGTGGGAACTAACGATACAGCCAAGAATGACCTTGAGCGGGTGACTGCGGATTATGTAGCGCTGGGAAGAAGGATCCAAAAATTCGGAGCGCAAGTGGTGTTCTTGTCCATCCTCCCTGTTGAAGGGAAAGGACTGGGCAGGGATCGTCGAAGTGAGGAAGTAAATGCATGGTTGAGCAGGTGGTGTCGCAGAGAGGGCTTTGGTTTCTTCGACCATGGGACTCTGTTCCGTGCACAAGGATTGTTAGGAAGAGATGGGATCCACCTAACCAAGAGAGGAAGGAGCATCTTCGCGGGCAGGCTTGGAAATCTAGTGAGGAGGGCTTTAAACTAGGTTTGTCGGGGGACGGTGACCAAAACCCTGAGAGGAGTGGGGAAGTCGGATACCGGGAAGAAATGCAAAGAGGAACAAGCAACAAAGGAGGACCCCTGATTCGAATGGAGAAGAAAGGGCGATGAACTGGTTATCTGAGGTGTTTGTACACTAATGCGAGAAGCCTGGGCAACAAACAGGAAGAACTGGAGGCCCTGGCCCAGTCCAAGAAATATGATTTAATTGGGATAACAGAGACTTGGTGGGATGACTCGCATGACTGGAGCGCTGTCATGGAAGGGTATAGACTGTTCAGGAAGAACAGGCAGGGGAGAAAAGGAGGAGGAGTTGCACTATATGTAAGAGAGCACTATGATTGCTCTGAACTCCAGTATAAAGAGGGAGAAAACCTGTTGAGAGTCTATGGGTTAAGTTTAAAGGAGCAAACAACAGCAGTGATGTTGTGGTTGGTGTCTGCTACAGGCCACCGAATCAGGTGGATGAGGTAGATGAGGCTTTCTTCGGACAACTGAGAGAAGCTTCCAGATCGCAGGCCCTGGTTCTCGTGGGGACTTTAATCACCCTGACATCTGTTGGGAAACCAATACGCAGTACACAGGCAATCCAGGAAGTTTTTGGAGAATGTTGGGGATAACTTCTTGACGCAAGTGCTGAAGGATCCGACCAGGCCGTGGCGCAGCTTGACCTTCTGCTCACAAACAGGGAGGAACTAATAGGGGAAGTGGAGGTGGGTGACAACCTGGGAAGCAGTGATCATGAGATGGTAGATTTCAGGATCCTGACCAAAGGAAGAAAAGAGAGTAGTAAAATACACACCTTGGACTTCAAAAAGCAGATTTTGACTCCCTCAGAGACCTGATGGGCAGAATCCCCTTGGATGCTAACATGAAGGGGAAAGGAGTCCAGGACAGCTGGCAGTATTTTAAAGAAGCCTTACTGAAGGCACAGAAAGAAACCATCCCGATGCGTAGCAAGAGAGGCAAACATGGTAGGAGACCGGATTGGCTTACAGGGGAAATCCTTGGTGAACTTAAGCACAAAAAGGAAGCTTACAAAAAGTGGAAACTTGGACAAATGAACAGGGAGGGGTTTAAATGTATAGCTCAAGAATGCCGGGGGGTTATCAGGAAAGCGACAGCGCAAATGGAATTGCGACTGGCTAAGGATGTGAAGGATAACAAGAGAGGTTTCTACAGGCATGTTAACAAGAAGGTGGTGATCAGAGAAGGTGTGCAGCCCCTACTGGATGAAGGAGGTAACCTAGTGACAGATGATGTGGGGAAAGCTGAAGTACTCAATGCTTTCTTTGCCTCTGTATTCACGGACAAGGTGGGCTCCCGGACTAATGCGCTAAGTGACGCAAGATGGGATGAAGATGGACAGCCCTCGGTGGGTAAAGAACAGGTTAGGAACTATTTAGAAAAGCTAAACGTACACAAATCCATGGGTCCGGACTTAATGCATCCGAGGGTACTGAGGAGCTTGGCAAATGTCATTGAGGAGCCTTTGGCCATTATCTTTGAAAAGTCATGGAGATCGGGAGAGATCCCGGATGATTGGAAAAAGGCAAATGTAGTGCCCATCTTCAAAAAAGGGAAGAAGGACGATCCAGGGAACTATAGGCTGGTCAGTCTTACCTCGGTTCCTGGAAAAATCATGGAAGGGATCCTTAAGGAATCCATTTTGAGGCACTTGGAAGAGAGGAAAGTGATTAGGAATAGTCAGCATAGATTCACAAAGGGAAAGTCGTGCCTGACCAATCTGATTAGTTTCTATGATGAGGTAACTGGCTCTGTGGACGTGGGAAAGTCAGTGGATGTGATATACCTTGACTTTAGCAAGGCTTTTGATACGGTCTCCCACAATATTCTTGCCAGCAAGTTAAGGGAATGTGGATTGGATAAATGCACAGTCAGATGGATAGAAAGATGGCTAGAAGGCCGGGCCCAGCGGCTCGATGTCAGGATGGCGGTCGGTTTCTAGCGGAGTGCCCCAAGGTTCGGTTCTAGGACCAGTTTTGTTCAATATCTTTATTAATGACTTGGATGGGGGATGGATTGCACCCTCAGCAAGTTTGCGGATGACACTAAGCTAGGGGGAGAGGTAGATACGCTTGAGGGCAGAGATAGGGTCCAGAGTGACTTAGACAAATTGGAGGATTGGGCCACAAGAAATCTGATGAGGTTCAACAAGGACAAGTGCAGAGTCCTGCACTTGGGACGGAAGAATCCCAAGCATTGTTACAAGCTGGGGACCAGCAAGCTAAGTAGTAGTTCTGCAGAAAAGGACCTGGGGGTTACAGTGGATGAGAACCTGGATACGAGTCAACAGTGTGCCCTTGTAGCCAAGAAAGCTAATGGCATATTAGGTTGCATTAAGAGGAGCATTGCCAGCAGATCCAGAGATGTCATTATTCCCCTTTATTCGGCTCTGGTGAGGCCACATCTGGAGTATTGTGTCCAGTTCTGGGCCCCCCACTACAAAAAGGATGTGGACGCACTGGAAAAGGTCCAGCGGAGGGCAACCAAAATGATTAGAGGGCTGGAGCATATGACTTCTGGGGAGAGGCTGAGGGAGTTGGGTCTGTTTAGTTTGCAGAAGCAAAGAGTGAGGGGGGATTTGATAGCAGCCTTCAACTTCCTGAAGGGAGGTTCCAAAGAGGATGGAGAAAGGCTGTTCTCAATAATGACAGATGGCAGAACAAGGAGCAATGGTCTCAAGTTGTGGTGGGCGAGGTCTAGGTTGGATATTAGGAAAAACTATTTCACTAGGAGGGTAGTGAAGCACTGGAATGGGTTACCTAGGGAAGTAGTGGAGTCTCCATCCCTACAGGTATTTAAATCTCGGCTTGACAAAGCCCTGGCCGGGTTGATTTAGTTGGGATTGGTCCTGCCTAGAGTAGGGGGCTGGACTTGATGACCTTCTGAGGTCTCTTCCAGCTCTATAGTTCTATGCTTCTATGACTGTCCTTAAACTGCACTAAACTCATTCTTCTATAACGATCTCTTATTTTGGCCCTAACCTACCTGTCAGCAGTGTAGAGTTTGTCATTTTCTTTTTAAAATCCATAAACATATGATTTGGAAAATTATGATTTTTTTATAAAAAATAAGCATTTCCTTTAAAGTAATTCTTCTTCGTTGACTATACTGTGTACCTGGAACATTGTAAGCATTGTTCTGGGTTAAACTAATCTGGTGATCCCACAAAGAAGCAAGCCATCTGTCAGCAAAAATTACAGCCAGTGTCGGTACAAAAAAGCCCAGCATTAGATGGTGGTTTCTAATGCAGAGAAGAATACCTAGTAAGTGTGAACCTACTTGTGGACCTCTTAAATAGCTCCCTGTGTCTAACAATAAATGCCTCCTGAAATGGAGTTAACTTGCATCAAAGTGTCTATTTTATTAGGAGGTAAGTTGAGCTAATGCATTCTCCATATGAAAATACTTGTGCTTCTCCTTCAAGCGGTTTCTTGAGATTACTCATTGCTTGCAGCGCTGTCTGTCGCTTTAGAGAACCTCTTCGAAAAATTTCAGGATGATAGATATAGCTGTCAGTGCTGCTGTCCCTTGGGAGTATAAAATATATTTAAGATGAGGCATAACATTTTAACAAGTGATGGCTTCAATCTATGCACCATTAAGTGGATCATGTTCCATGTTTAATTTTTATGCAGATGTCTGGGTTCAAACTAGCAATTGTTTCAGTTGTTAAAACAACAATGAAATGTTTCCTGCTTGACTTTTCCTATTGTGTACACGTCTATACACTGAAGCCTCTGACCTGTATGAAAAGTTGAAAAGAAAACTGCTCTAATCAGTGTCCATATCACGGGATAAACACTAAGGGTATGTCTAGACTACATGGCTCCGTCAACGGAGCCATGTAGATGAGTTTACTAGACATAGGAAAATGAAGCGGCGATTTAAATAATCGCTGCTTCATTTACATCAAAATGGCCGCCGCGCTGTGCCGATCAGCTGTTTGGCGGCACAGTGGGGAAGTCTGGATGCGCCGAGGTCGACAAGGGAAGCCTTTGTTGACCGCTCCGTTATGCCTCGTGAAATGAGGTTTACTGGAGCGGTCAACAAAGGCTTCCCTTGTCGACCGCAGCACGTCCAGACTGCCCCGCTGTGCCGCCAAACAGCTGATCGACACAGCGCGGCGGCCATTTTGATGTAAATGAAGCAGCGATTATTTAAATCGCCGCTTCATTTTCCTATGTCTAGTAAACTCATCTACATGGCTCCGTTGACGGAGCCATGTAATCTAGACATACCCTAACTCAGTTCATGACAGTTTACAAATGAAGCAAGAATAAATAAGGAGAAAATATCCTGTTTGTTTTAGGGCTCTGAACATTATTTTTGTAAAGTGACAAATGAATTCTTGTGCAATTTCATCTGCCTGTAATCTAACTTTTTATATTAACATCCTGGGAATGAGTGGACTTTTTATTAAAAGTTTTGAAACATCTCTATCTGCAACTGAAAAAGTGAGACCTGCCTAACAAGATGGCCCGTTGGGACCAGCAGAAGTGTTCCTGTATAGTTATAATTTCTATTTACTTATGTATATGAAGGTATGAAACTCTGCTATGTGTTTGTATCTCAAACCTGTTGTATTGTCTGGGTAAGTGTGATTTACTTCTATGCTAGCCACCCTGCTTGATGGTACCATTACAAACATATCCGCTTGGAAAAAGTATGCAGTAACCTCGTATCATGAATATAAAATGAGATCCCTACAGCTTTTTGAGGAGGTTATGATTTAATCTTCCTGGATGCCAATTGTGGTAATTTGGTCAACAAACAAATGTTAATAGCAGGGGTCCATCCCTGGTGTTAGAAAGAGGATAGCCTTAGTGATCGATTCAAATAATATTCGTGGTGAAATCCTGAATGCTGCCAAAGTACACATATGGAGCATGGCAGGATAGCATTAGGCAGTAATTAAAAATAAAAGAAAAACTACAATTTGCTGTAACCAAAGAAAAAAAGGAAGGAGAGGAAAGAGGTCACACTAAAGAGATAAAAGGGGTCAAAGGCAAAGATTGAAATGAACTGTCGTATTGTGAGTGGAGGGACTGTTTAAAATATATGGAGAGGTCTAGGAAGGAATTTCATACTGCAAGCTAATTCTTAGTTCTTCTAGCCACAAGCACATAATCACCAGGAAGCCTTTTGCTAACTCTGTGCCTGTAAGCACAGTTAGAACCTCGGCTGGTGACTTTCCCCAATTGAACAGCCTGCCACAGCAACACAGGGAGGTGCCCTCATCCCAGGATCCATGGGAGTACGCCAATGTTAAAATCATTATAGGGGAGATAGGCAATATAAAACATTAGTAGATACCAGGGCATCAGACAGTATACTACTTGCATGTGCAGGTAGGGCCTTGTAACCCAGCAGAGTCAATAGGGGTGTAAAATCCCATTTAATTGTTTAACCAGTTAACTAATTAAAGGGGAGATAGGCAGGGGGGCTGGACTCCCTGTCCGTGGCAGACCCCCCGCCTCCCCCCGCAGGGCTGGAGTGGCCCCCTGCCCATGGCAGGTGGGGAGCTGCTCCAGTTAGCCTTAACTGATAAGCCTCACCCATTAAGGGCAAGGCTTACTGGTTAACCAGATAAACATTGACAGCCTTACGAGTCAACCCCATTCACCACCTTTTACAGGTAAAATTCCAAAAATACCCAGGATGCAGGCCACAGCAAAAATTTGGCAAGCAGGATTTGGAAGATGATGTAGGGATTTCCCGGGAGTGACATTCTCCAGGATGTTGGTGTCAGTGCCTGTGCCAGTGCAGGAGGCATGGACTGCATCAGAGCCGGTGCCATGTGCTCCATAATCAGATAAGGTCCCTTGTTGCCTTAAAGGTGTCCAGCGTTGAAGAGAGATCCAGATCCTCTTCGAGGACTTCCTGCTCAGAGGGATCCAACAAAACCCAACTTGCCAGCCCTAGCCTCATGGCCCCAGCCTCAGTGGATGGCACTGGTGGCACCGTACAGTCCTGAAGGTGCCCACCACGCGACATGCCAATGGATGGTGATTGGTAGCCTTCTTGGCCAGAGACCAGCCTCTGCTAGACCTGGCTTTCTTACGTGGCACCAGAGACAGAGTGGTGCCCAGCAGAGAAGCTCATCCTATGTGCGGGGGAAGGATGCCGGTGCTCTTTCGGGCCTTCTTTATGAGGCACCGATGCGTCCCACATGGAAGGAGGCCAGCACACTATGCAGCGAAGACAGTGATGTCAGGTCCAGCACCAGGGGTCGAAATGCTGACTCCATGAGCAGGAGTTTCAAATGCTGATCTCACTCTCTCTTCGTATGGGGCATGAAACTCCTGCCAACGCTGCACTTATCCACTAAGTGTCCTTCACCTAAGCACCTGAGGCAAGCCGTATGTGGCTCCCCTCTGGGCACAGGCTTGCCACAAGTGAGGCAATTCTTAAACCCCTGCTGCCCACTGCAGGGAAAACTCAGACAAGGAACAAAAAAACAAACAAAAGGAGGGGAAACCTCAAACTGCAACTGACTACTAACAACTAACAAACTATAAACAAAACACAGGTAAGAGAAATACCTCCTGTCAGGATGGTTAAGCACTGGAATAAATTGCCTAGGAAGGTTGCGGAATCTCCATGACTGGAGATATTTAGGAACAGGTTAGACAGACACCTGTCAGGGATGGTCTAGATGGTGCTTGGTCCTGCCGTGAGGGACTGGACTTCATGACTTCTCAGGGAGTGGAAGGGATCTATTATTCTAGGAGTCTATGATATTTTAACATTAAGGACTAGAGAAAGGATTTAGCTGAAGGATTTTCAGGGATTCAAAGATCATCGTTAAGGTTGCTAAATTCACTTAAAAGTTCATGCTGACCAGGATGAAAGATCTGGCCTGATATTTTCAGCTTTGGCTTCTCCTACCAAAGCAGGGTGCTTATGTAGTACACAGTAGATACAGCTGCATTATACTTCCCCCCTACAAAGAAATTATTATTTTTTGTATTTTTCCTTTTCCTCCTTCACAACTGAAGCCTTGGAAAGACTGGTTCACTAATACAACATGCTTTTAGTCAAAATTACAGTTATTTCTGGCCAGTAGAGAAAAAAATTGCAGTGTCTTTCTGACAATGCCAATACCATCCACCATCATCACTAGAATGGGACTACAGCAGATGTTCTCAAACTATGGGCAGTTCTCAAGCCCTGAACAGCTGGGGCTTGTCCAGAAGGGCTATGCACACCTGGCAGGAGGGGGAATGGCATGACAGAGACAGCACAGCCTGACTGGGCTTCGGCTCTCCTTTCCTTTGCCCCGCTGACTCCCTCAGGTGGTGGCATGGGTCCAGCTGGCAGCAGCACAGAAATAAGGAGGGTGATGGGATGCAAAATCAGCTGTAAAGTATGACACTGACAAATGCCATTTTTCATCCTTACTTCTGTGCTGCTGCTGGCACAGTGCTGCCTTCAGAGCTGGGTGGCAATATATGTACTTGGGAAGAAGGGAGCATAAGTGACTATAGACACAAAGAAGGGGGCACAACCAAATACATTTGAAAACCACTTGCCTACCGGGATTTTTAGTACAAAAGTTAAAATAGAAGAGAAAAGAAACTGGAGGAAAATGGCAAAAGTTATTCTAGCTAGTAGATATTACTGAGACACCAACCTTTCCACTTTATTTGTGCAGCGAGAGTCAGTGCAGCTACTCTACATTTACACAATATAGCTGCTGTTCAAATCTGGATCTACAATTTTCAGATGTGGCTAATACCACTGCAAGATACTTACAAAGAAATTTCTTCTTCTTTTCTGAGGGAAATTCATGAAAGGTTTCCCAGAACATTCTCACTGTTGGGTGTGTAGCAGAGTAGTCCCCCTTGTAGACAGCACACTGTTAAAAGAGTCACAAACTTTTCCCTTGAGAGAAAGAACTAATTTCCCATTCCTTGGAATCCTAAGAATAAAAGCTGGTGATATGCTTTCAACATTTAATTGCAGGTTGGACCTGACTGGTCCTGAACAAGAGAATTTTCTGGACCAGGGAAAGTCCCCTGCCACTGACCCCCCAAACCCACTTCCTGCTGCCAGCAGGCTGCCCCACCAGGCAACCTGCTTCACTCCCCCACCCAAATCTGGCTGGACTGTTTACCCAGCTGCTGCCAGCTCCCTGGGTGGCCCAGGCTCTGGCCCAGGCCCTGGCCCTGCTTGCTGCGAGCTGCCATAGGGCTCTGGCCCCAGCTCCATACTCCTGGGGCCCAATGCTCCTGGGGGCTGCTGGGAGGAGGGGGAAGGGGGACCCAGCCCAGCCCAATACTGGGGAACTCCGGCCCCGGCCCTACACTTCCATGGGCTGCCAGGGGCTCTGATCCCAACCCCGATGCTGCCACGGCGCTCCAGTCCCAGTCCAGCACTGCCCCCAGCCAGGCTGCCAATCCTGTTGCCCCCAGCCCTCCTGCCCTTTGGCTCCTGGGCTCTCTGGTCCAGAAGCATCCATGGTCCTGCTGGACCATGGATGTAGTCGGACCAGAGTGTGCCAGTTTTTGGAGGTGTAAACTGTAATAAAAAGCACAATTTAAAAATTCTAGAGCAACTGCTGATGTTCTAATAAAACCAGTAATACTTATAAGGTGTGGAATGGGGAAAGACACTAGATCACATGCTTATATTTAGAGAGTACAATTCACTGTCATGCAGCAGGGCAGCACAAGCCCTAAGCAGTACCCAAGTTCTACTCATGCTTGTGGCCTTCTACTGCCGTCTCTGCCTCAGGGTGAATTTCTCCCTGAGAGAGAGTTCTGTTTTCATATCCTCCACTGCAGGGCTGGCTTTAAGAAGTGCGGGGCCCCGCATGCGCCGTGCGCCCGTGGGCCTGCGCCTCAGTCACGCGCCCAGGGGAGGAGCACTGCGCATGTGCCGCGTGCCCAGGACGACACTGCGCATGTGTCGCACGCCCAGGAGCGGGGCCCCCTTAGGCGTGGGCCCATTCCAGGGAATCGGCCGAATCGGCCTAAAGCCGGCCCTACTCCACTGAATTCAGACTTCAACCTTAAACAAAGATAGTACAATTCCTTCTGTACTTGACTGTCAGTCTTTGTTAGAGGCAGGGCAGCTTAATGGTGATAATGACTTCCAAGGGGAATCAGCAAAAGGTGTTATAATGAGGATAAAAGTTCCCAGAAGAGGTTGAGGACTATACCCCATCCCAACTCCTTGCAGAGGACACCTAGTGTAAAAATCATGGCCATACTTAATACTACAATGTGATACATTATCTTCTAGGTACGTATGTGGCCCCTATTCCCACCATCTCTGGACAACTCACAATCTTCAGTGGATTTTTTCCTCCCAACACCAATTGTGAGGCAAGGCAGCGCTATTACCCTCATTTTATGGATGAGGAACTGAAACAGAGAGACTATATGATGAGTGCAAGGTCACATATGGAGTCTGTGTCAGAGTAGGAAACCAGTGTCCCAGATTAGCACTGGTACATTCTTACTGGTTTCTGTGTCCATGAAGACAAACAGAAAAGATGCTCCATGTCAACTTACCTCTTCCAATTCCTTCCAGTTGTAGTTGCTGTTTCCTACTATCATGGCCCTCAGCTCTGTGGGCTGGAAGAGTTCCAGGACCTTTCCTCCACACACCTTCAGGAAGCCAGTGGAGAAAGCAATATACCACTCATGGACTGAGAGATTGAAGATGTAATTTAAGTAGGCATCAACAAATTCCTGTCTAGTGTATTGAGAGAAGGGGAGGGAAGAAAGAAGAGAGAAAATACTGTTATTCACATTACTGAGTTTATTCAAACTCAGTTT
Source organism: Rafetus swinhoei (assembly GCA_019425775.1). Classification (NCBI taxonomy): domain Eukaryota; kingdom Metazoa; phylum Chordata; order Testudines; family Trionychidae; genus Rafetus; species Rafetus swinhoei. Next base: position 121,587,543 of record CM033449.1, read on the forward strand.
TATTAGGAAGTGACCATTCACACTGTGGGCTGGAAGCTATAGGGGCCCAATCAGGTTTAAAAAGAGGGCTCCTGCCTATTGTGAATAAAATGGACACACTGTTCAGGGGGCCTGAATGAAATGCCTGTCTCGAGGCTCCCAGTAATGGTACACATGACTGTAAAGTAGCAGATAGCAAGAGGCACTGTAGACTTGTTTGACCTCAGGCAATGGCAGTGGAGAGTTCCTCAAATCACTCAGCCCAGCATTTCCTGCTTTCTCTAGCCTGATCTGCTGAATCCTGATGCCCTGAGTTGATGCTCTACTCAGGACTGGGGGTCAAATCAAAGGGACAGAGACAATGGCCAAGATTTCAAAAAATAAGAGCCTAATAAGTCCAGATTTAGGCACCTGTTTGACATAATTCACTGGCAACTGGTGGGTGCTCAGCACTTCAGAAGAGCATAAACTGGAATTCCTATTTTTAAAAGCCTTGATCTAAACATACTGTAATACCCCTCTCCTTCCCATTAGCAGGAGTGCTCTGCGTGCTGAGGGTTGCGAAGGGAAAAGATACAAGGACATACAAGAGTGAGACACATCCCAGTCACAGCTAACCTAACAAGACAGAAAACAGCAAAAGGCAAAGAATCTTATTCTTAGTTACACTAAGATCTCATTAAACCATTTTGGCAGTGTAAAGGAGTCACAAAGACAAAAATTACTCCCTGAGAATTTAATATCCTTGACACAAGAGCCTCCATGGTCAATGCAGAACTAGTGCCAGAGCTGTATACCAGCCTTGCTTCCACCTGTAATGTAGAGGCTATGCTGAGAGTGGGCTGGAGGACAAAATAGGAGAGCTGAGAAGGAGGGTGTTGTGGATCAAGTGCCCATTGCTATGGCTATTTCTGGCTTTTTAAAAATTCACAGTGGGGCCCTGGTAAACAGAGATGATGTTCAAGACAGCACTGAGACTGCTCTAATTTACACAAAAGGCCAGGCAGCGTGAAAGAAGTGATTCCGTTGAAGTGTTCATGCTTACAAATGAATGTATCTTGTGAAATTGTCTTAAATTAAAAGATGCTAATATGGTTAAGTGAACTCATGCAACATTGGTGAATGCCAGAAGAGGGCATCATGGTTCCTACACTAGGATAAAGTGAACAGATGGCTCATCTAGAAAAGATTATAATAAAATATTAGAGCATTTCTACACAGATTTTGCTCCAGCTTACTAAATAGGTAGACACGCCAATAGAGTCCATCGTCTTCTTTCATATAGCATTTGAAAGGCAACCACCTAGGATTATAATTGAATCTTGATATTCAAAAGCTATTCTAATGCTTCAGAGATAGGCGGGTGGGACCCCGACTGTACATGGCAATGGGACAGTTGTCCATGATGTGCCACAATTTGTTGATTCTTTGATTCTCCAATTATGGAAGAGATACTCACACCTTCCATGTGTTGTCTGAACGCAGCTGAGTGCAGTCCACTGCTAATGGAGCTGAAGTGATACAACCCTACTGTGAATGTAGTTCTACTGATGTAAATGTGCTTATAAGAGTATTGCTTGTTAGAAACACCTCAATCGAGCATAACAGGGTCCACACAAAAAAGGGGTTATACCAATTTGAGTGAATTTTTCTTTTTAGTATTCAACTGGTGCCTGCTACTTTTTGCCAGTCTATGAGAACTATACACCCAGTCCCCACTGCCCAGGAGGCGGCGAGTGGTGCAAGCACAGGCCAGAGAACTCCAGAGGAGCAGGGGGAAGCCATGCAGCCAGCAGTGGAGAGAAGTGTTGGTTTTCCATTCACAGTACTGCTTCTCTCCAGCTGCCAATTGCGCAATCACCCTCTGTTTCTTTGGAGTCTTCCAGCCAGCATTTCCACTGCTCACCACCTGCACCTTTTGCCTATTTCCCTGAGGCTGCAGCTGAGGTTCTGTTGTAGGTGCAGATGTTTGTAACTCAGGGAGTGCCAGTATTCAATTAGGAATACAACCTGACCACGGCATAAACATCCTGGGCAAAAATCAGCTTATTCATCCATCAGCTACCCATCATCTAAGCTATTCTACCCATATTCATCCACTTATTTAGGCTGAACAGAATAAGGACACTGGTCACTTATCTTTGCACAGTTAAGGCCTTTATGTGGTTTGAGTACAGGAAGCACTTTGGCCTGTCTCCACAGCCTGAGTATCTGTACTGTTAAGGTGGATAATTCTGTGCTCTTGTGCTCTAGGGTTAGTAAATAGTTCATAAGCTACCCCAGCTGCCTTTCCACAGTTCAAAGTTTTCATAGCTATCATGAGTGAGTTTCAGAGTTTTGATAACTATCACTATGACTTAGGTGTCTCTCTGAGGAGAAAGTGAAGCTCCCACTTGATTTGTTTTGTTTCACACTGTGCTTTGTGGGCTGGGTTCCTGTTTAGGATCATAGATAGAATCCTAGGGCCGGAAGAGACCTCAGGAGGTCACTGAGTCCAAACCCCTCTAAGAGCAGGACCAACGCCAACTAAATCATCCCAGCCAGGGCTATGTCAAGCCTGGCCTTAAAAACCTCTAGGGGTGGAGATTTCACCACCTCCCTAGTAACCCATTCCAATGCTTCACCACCCTCTGAGTAAAATAGTTTTTCCTAATATCCAAACTAGACCTCTCCCACTGCAACGTGGGACCATTGCTCCTCATTCTGCCATCTGCATGCTTTTTGGCAATTGTGACGTAGGTTTGTTGATTCAACCACCAGTCTCTATCACTCACGCCACTCTTTTCTCATCTCTCCCACAAGCATTTCCAGTGGTTTATTCACCTAAGAGATCCAAGTCAACAATTCTGAATCTCTTATATATTGTTGGCGGGTTTATTCTGAAAGTCTGTACATATAATGTCCAACATCCCCCCTTGTGATGTTCTTTAGACAATCTTCCAGACCAGCAAGACACATTCTGCAGTTTTCATGTGTCAAAATACTAATAGAGATGGATTCATCCAAATCAGAGGTAAAGTCTTCCCAGTCAGTCTTTGTGAAATTGAATCTTGGTAGGTACTATGTTTTCCTGGGCTGGAAGCAGCCTCTATTGTGACTTGCATTGACCTATGGGATAGGGATAGCTGCCATTAACTTCCCTTCTTTTCAGAAGGGAATCACCTGCATTTTCAGAAGTGGCAAGAGCTAGAAATATGTTTTCCCAATCTTGTTCTTTGGAAGAAGTATTTATTCAGGGGTCATACAGCAGAGTTGAGTTGTTTGCTGCTCACTCTTCAGCTTCTCTCCATCGTTGTCATTGTTGGAGTGTCCCTAGGTCATTCTGTGACTGTTGAAGTTGCCTATGAAAAGGCATGTTTTCTTCTGTCAGGTGACAGTCATGCAAACTGTTCATGGGTAGTTTGTAAATACAAACTACTGCTCTTTGGTCAAGTTGAGACATGGTAAGTTTCTTTATATCATGGTCTTTCATAACAGTGTTTTTCATCGGTTTTTTATCACATGCAAGTATTGTGTTGCCATAAATGCTGCATGCAGCATTTGTACCAATATAAATGACAGGGATGTTTGGTGCAATTATTTCTCTCTTGTGCAGGCATGCAGTGTCTATGTTCATACCAAACAGAATGGCAAAGAATCTCTCCACACTGGATCGGAGGATTTTAAGTTTCATCTTTGGTTCAGGTATAGAAAGGGCTGTTTGTATTGATGTCTATGCCTTCTACTCCAATCTTGACACAAGTTTTCAGATTTGGTTTCCCCCACAATCAGTTGCAATTGGAGATTATCAGATGCATTAAGGGCTTAAGTGATGGACTGGGCCTTATAGGGAGAGTGCAGATGAGGGACATACACCAGACTTTTACCAATGGGAGAGTAGGAAGTTAAGCTCTTTTGAAAATCAGGTCACATGTTTAGATGCCGAAATGAGCTAACTTCTTTGTAAGCTGTGCAGCTATGTGGCCGCACAGCTATTTATTGAGCTCCACTCAGAGGCTCAGAGCTCCCATGCAGGCGGGAACTTATCTGACTGGCTAGGGAAGGGGCCAGCTGAGCAGCTTCAAACAGAGCTGCCTAATTCAGATGGAGGAGCTCAGAGAGCAGGTAGGGAGAGGAGATGGGAAGGAGGGAATAAGTGGCTAGGGAAAAAGTTGTAGACTAAGAGCATTTGGGGAGAGGAGAAAGAGGAGGGAGTGACTGGCTGGGAGGGGAGTTTGGAGAGTCCGGTCTGTGCCAGGAGAGAAGGTAGAAGCAGAAAACCAGCATTCAACTCTCCTGAGCTAGGAAGGGGAGGAGGAGAAGCTGACTGTATGGAATAGGCGGGAAAAAGTGGGGGAGGCTGACACTGGGGTGAGGTGGAAGTGGAGAGTTTGTGCCATGTCCTGGGGTGAAGTGGGGGAGGGCTGGAGAGTTTGTGCTGTGCATCTGGTCATAACTCCCAGCTACACAGCTAGTGCCTGCAAGTCTGAGGAGGACTTTATCTCAGCCCCCAGCTAGGCTGGGGGGAGCAGACTGAACAGGGGTAGATGTGGGGGGAGTGGGTGGGTGCTGGCATCTGTGCAAGTTGGGGGGGAGTTTGTTGAGGTGTCCCCCGACTCACTTGCTGTGATCCAGATGGCAATCCTCTCTGGCTAGGTCGAAGGGAGGGTGGGAAAGCAGGCTGCATGGGGGCGAGGGGGTGCCAGGGCATTTGTATGATTACATTTCAAACAAAGTTTACATAGGTTTTAATGGCTTAAGGCAAGAAAGAAAACGATTATTTTAAACAGAATTTTTTGGAGCGTTGCAAATATCTAAAACTCTGATATTAATGATTTTTTTAAAATCCTGTGTTACAAATTAATACATGGCAAATTGTATTGAATTAAGGCCGGATCTTTGTGGTAAAGTTCTGACTTTTATGAATCAGAAGTAGCAAGTACCAGATGTGATGCTAGTTGTTTCATAGGATGAAACCTTATATGCAAGCTCTTTCAAACGTGCATCTGCATGGGTGGCTGGTATGCTATGTGGGAGAAGGCACAGTCCACAGATAAAAGTTCTCCTGATCCTGCCCACACTCCATCCCTAGAATGCCTACTTGTCCCGCCCAAGCATAGAAAATGTTAGAGGGAACACTATAAATGGGTCTCATCTTTTGAAACTGTAGCCCAATATTTCCCCTATTTTGACCTATCTATCTCCTGCCTCAGTTCATTATTGTATAGCCCTACCCATAGGCAGCACCAAAAAAGCAATTTTCAGTTGCCATTGCTGCTCCATTATAGTAACTCACCTATTGTCCTTCTGCACAGCAATTTTGTCTCCTTCGGGTATTAGCTTTTTCTGCTCTGTCACGCCATAACTTTCTCTGCATATCTATGTTATTAAAAAAAGGTTGTTTTTATACTCTGTGTGTCACCACACAAGCTTGTGGAATGGACGAAAGGTTCTTTCATTCATTCCAGATAAACTGTGCAGCTACTGACAAACAAAGGGTGAACAAAGGAGGCTGGAAAAACAGACAAGATACGTTAGAAAGAAAAAAAAAAAAAAAAAAAACAGATACCCTGCTGTTCGTAAATAATTTTTCATAGACAACACTTGCTCCTTAGAAACAATTTGCAATCAAGGCCAAAACCTGGAAGAGAACCAAGCTAGACTGTCACGCTGAAAAAGAAGAGACAGGTACCTGCCAAAAACTACATTTAACCAATGCCTAACAAAATCTTCTTTTAATAATGATAATGCAGGATGCTCAATTAATCTACTCACACAGTAGATTAGCAGACAAAGTCAGAATGCCATACATAACTGCATTATTCTGAAGTCTCTCATTAATTAAAATGTTAAGGGCCACATTTTTAGCCAGCCAGCACAAATGAGCCACAAAACAGATCTCCTTCAGACCTTTTGGGCAAAATTATGAATCCATTTCAAAGCATGAAAGAATTCCTTTTGCCTGAACCCAAGCATAAAAGAGCTTGGGTGAAGTTATACAAGGTTATTTTAACTGTTCATTTTTAGGTGGATGTGATGATCAGTGCTATATGACCTCACCCTGAATTGTAGTACAAACCTGTGTTTAGACCCAGAACTGGTTAGCTCTAGAGATAAGATCTACAAGACAGCTTTTATTTTAAAACTTAAAAAACAATAAATAATCTAGTAGCACTTTAAAGTCTTTAAGGTGTTGTTTTTTAAGCTTTTCTAGTTACAGACTAACTTGGCTACCCCTCTGAAGCTTTATTTTAAAAGTTCTCCTTTTATCAAACAACACAAAAGTCTAGCCTTCTCAGAGCACAGTAAGTTAGGTAAGGTTTCTTCACAATACCCATCCCAGAATCTAGCCATATCAATTCTAATTACTATCCCTTAAGAAACGAGCTGCCATGCCTTCTCTTTAACAACAGGCATGCTCAGATGTTGCACTAATGCATCCACCTCAACCTCTGAAACAACTCCATATAAACAGGAAGTTGATAAGTGCCTACCTGTAAAGTTAGGGCCTACCCAGAATATCCTGATCCAACTCAGATCATCTCAGCTGGAGGCCTGCCAGTGAACCATAACCATTTCCATCCCACTGCAAAGGCTATCAATTGCATTTATAAACTGGGAAACAATCTTTTGGGGCCTCACTATTTCAGTCTGCCAAAACCATTGTTCTAGTCATGTACTTCAGTGTTCTGTCTCAAAGAAGGTTTGACACAATTATAATAATAGTATTGTTCACTGTAAATGTTTGAAGTCACAAAAGGAATCTGCACTTTTTACTAAAAACAGAATGACAGAAATGTTCAAGAGGTCAGAAGGTATAATCATGATCCCTTCTGACCCTAGGAGCCTATGAGAAGGAAAAAAAAGATTGAGATGGGGTAACATTTTCAAAAGCAGCCAACTGACTTCATAGCCAAAACCCCATTTTCAAAAGGGATTTTGGCACTTACATCTCACTGACAGTCAGTCCCAGACACAGACTCCTGAGTGCCTAAGTCATTTCTGAAAATGGGAGTTGGGTCTATATACACAGGAACAGCAGAATACCTGTGAGGAATTTTAATATTTCTACAATATGCAGCACACATTTTATGGGTTTGTTTGGGTCCACGCACCCACAGAACAAATCATATAACTGACAAACATTATTAATTCTCCTCACTGTAAAGTTCAGGCAGAATGTTTCTTCTACATCATCCCCAGGATAATCTAAAAGCTGCTGAAGACTCCTGCAAGAGAGGTAGGGGAGGGAGGAGAAAAAGACAAATCAGACATCCAAGAAGCAGTACTATCTGTGCTTCATGTTTAAAGGAAGAAATCCCAGCAGTGAAAATGCATAACATTAAGTCAGAGTAGCAGGCTAAGACAAAGATAAACTCTAGGCTGCCTAAAGGAGGAGGACTATTAAATATCATACTACTAATACTCAGTCTAGTCCGTGGCTGATGAGAACAAGAATCCTGTTGAGTGGCCCAGTGTTTGTAAAAAAGCATTCCATTTTTAGCTCTGAAGGATGACAAGATAGGCATGAGGGCTGCAGAAAGGGCAGGGGAAAGTGGGGAGAGACACACTATAGCCCTATTTTTTAGAATCCTATTGATGTCTCCCAAAATGTGGCTGCAGGACTCCTGTATCTTTCCAGCCCCTCCCTGTACCCCATCAAATCTTTTTTAAAAACTCGGAGCTAAAAAAAAAGATCACATAGTAATTGATAGCAGATAATAATCCAATCAAGAATCTCATGTAACATGAGCCTCACAACCTGCTAGGAGCTAGGAAAAAAACAAGGCAGGAGAAACAACTCTTCAGTGCCACTTCTCAAGAGAAGCCTTTTCTCCTTAACATCTGACTGCCTTTCTAGCCAGTTATTATCACGGTTGCTCACAGAGGCTTTGACAGAGATCAGAGCCCTATTGAGCCAGGCAATGAACAGATGGCAAAGCTTATATTGTAGAGAATTTACAGACTAAACAGATGAGTCAGCCCAAAAATGGGATAACAGAGGCCAAGAGAGGCAATGTCACTTGTCCAAGGTCCCCAGGCAGGCCAGCAACAGAGTTGGAATGAGAACCCAGATCTTTCTAAACCTTCACCTACATTCCACCACATCCCTACGCGGCCACTGGACAACAGTGAAGTGCAAAAAGACAAGCAGCCTCCCCCCATGATTCTACTCCACTCTGGTCCTGATTCAGCCAGCCTCTTATGTATGTGAGAGGGCATACTGATTTCAATGGGACTCCTCACATGCTTAGAACTAAGCACTTTGGTGGAACAGGACACCTAGAATCAACTACCTGATCAAGTCAACAGGTCATTTATTTAACTAATATTAACCAGTTTCATATATGTTGTCCTCAAATGAACACCTTCCCCTCCCAGTTCCCGCAAGAAGTTGGAGCAGAACAGTAGCCTAAATAGTTCTTCAGAGTTATACCTTCCTTCTGTAGGGGACAGCTCCTTTAAGTCTTCTAAGCAGGGCTTCACATTCAACAACTTTTTGTACAGGGCCAACGGCAAATGGAGGTCTACCACAGTGAAGTTATATATAGCAAGTCCACATACTATGCCAATCAAGTGAAACCAGTTGTGCTCTACAAAACACTTCAAACACAAAGAGAAGTCACAATTAGAACAAAATTAATTGCGCAGCTTAATGGACACAAATATATATTCCCCCTGCAAATATACACACATTGGAGCAACATAATTTGGACCCGGATTTTCAGCCCCCAAGCAGCTCCCCTAGAGATATGGAGTATTTCTGAAAACACAGCCATTTCAGTTAATTGCCAAAATGGAAGCTGAGCTCCTATGAACATCTGGCCCTCAACTGTCAGCATCTTAGGGCCAAGACTGTCCTCCTTGATTGTTTGGATAATACTTCCTGCATAGTAAATGGTACTGTAAATCATTATTTATAATTTTATTGTTAAAGAACTGGCCCTAGATACTGGAGAGGAACAGATATAAAAATATCACTTGTAGGCTCCAATCCTGCCATGAGCTCCCTGTGAAAAGAATACCTAATCCACACAAACTGGAAGGGTTTGAAGCCTCAGCAGCAGAATCACCACCTTACACTGTTACAGACAAATTTCAAATATCAAAGTTACTTTTAATCTATTATACCATTTGTACATCCCTCAGGTTGGACCCAAACAACAACAACAACAAAAAGTCGGGTTCCCAAGGCCACAATGTTTCCATTCCTAATACTGTAAGACACTGTTTCAAGCCAAACAAACTAGCCTATTTTCATTTAAAAGTCATGCATAAGCAAACTGTTATTCAGGAGCTTACAGGCAGCTAGTGAGGTGTTTCATGTCCTTCTTCATTGCTGTTTGGTTAAAGATTTGTGCATCAGTGACAATAGTGTTGTACAAACCTCGCAACCATATGAACAAAATATTTTCATATTTAAACTACAATTATTCTTAGCCTCTCAGTACACTACCCGCTAAAGTAATTTTCAATTTTGCTAGCTAAGAAGAGGGTGAAGCATCTCCTGAATAATACTGACATTCATTCTACACTACTCAAAATACCATCTGCAGAGGTAAGTAAGTCAGAATAACTTTGTTGTTATAATAATTATATCATGGCTTCCTGGCATTGCACATTAAACAGCATGAATGTGATACTGTAGTGAACTATTGCAATTATACAAAGAGCAGAAATTTGAAGTCCTTATGGCTAGAAGTCTCTGATTTTCTACATCAAGTTTATAGCTAAGATGTTAAAATATAAAATTAAGCAATGAATACACACCATTCAATTGTTCTACCCTTATCAATTACAACAGCCTAAATTCTCAGTGTTAACAGTAAAAGGAATCTATTTTCACTTTCATTATTAACCACCAACTAAGATTTTATACATTTTTGTCTAATGAATTAATACTAGACAAATAGGACTAACTGGCATAGGTCTATTGAAGTTAATGGTCCTAAATTAATTTTCACCAGAGGAGGAGATGACCTTTCTTGCATCATAGGGGGAAAAAAAAAAAAAAGAGAGGCAGCTTATTTTTTCTCACTAACTTCAATGTAGCACGTGTGCTCTCACAAGGCTCACCATATCTGAAAACCACAGCAGGTTTGATTCGGGATAGAAGGTGAACATTCCATAAATGGGATTCAAGAGTTCTTTTAGCAACAAGAGAAAGAATTCTTTTGTGACTCCTCCAGCGTCAACAGCCTCCTCCCCATCAAAGATCACCTGCCATGAAAACAAGGAACTGATCAGGATGCCAAATGTAACTGTAGATTAGAAGCATCAGATTTAACCATAGGTCATGCAAATTAATAACTGTGACATACAAAAACAACTTCAACAACAGGTCTGTTTCAGTGCTTTGTGTGTGTAAGGAAGCGAAGTACTAAGAAGACTTATTTTTTAATTGGATAATTCAATAAATAATCAGCTTCCCTGTGGGCAACAGCACAGGCCCTCCCCACAAGTAGAACAGTTCTCTATTCAGGTGTTAGGGGGACTGATACTAGCACCTGTTGAATTGTGGGGCATCTTCTCAGACATAGAACCCACTCATTATTTAGTTCTTCCTGCAAAATGGCAAAAAGACACTGAACAATCTGTGTAAAAAAAAGATGCTTGTTCTGGAGTTTGTTTTTGCTTTGGTCTCACACCCTGCTCCCAACTCACCATCCACACCCAGATAATAGCCAGACAATGGAGTCCTCCACAGTAGATGCCAAACCCCTTCCTCTGGCTTCCTTTATTTGGTTTTTTTACAATGAAGAAGGAGAGCCCATAGGTACTGAGTCAACCAGTCCCAATAAAGCCTGCTGCTCAGGAAGCATGCTGACTCATCCCCTCCTTGGCTGGATAATACCTTGCTACTAGTTATAGCCAAGGAGGAGTCAGCATACCTTATTTTGAGCTCAGTGTGTGTGTAGCAGGGATTGAGGGGGAATTTTTTTGCAAGATAACTGAAAAGGAAACAAGGAAAATAAGGTAGATTAGGGGAAAAACTACTGAAGGGATCATACCTTCAGAGGCTTCTTCAAATCAATATCTGAATGAATGCTCAGCTCCCTCAAAGCATCGCCAACCAGGTTGCTCCTGCGGACGTGAAGAACTAGGAAAGGGCTTTTGGCCAGCAGAGGCTCCAGAGTGAGAAGCATGAAAACATTTTGCAAATTTGCTCCATTGATTGCCACCTATAAAACACCACAAAAAAGAGAAAGACTAAAAAGAAACAGGCTACCGTGGCACTCGTGAGCGGACACAGCCATACCTCCACCACCACCTACCAGTTTGTAACCAGTCCTCCTTGGTATTCTTTCCTTCCCTCTTGTTACAACAGCAACAACCATCTCTCTTCACAACAGCATGTATTCATAAATAAACTGCCTCTTAGCAGGCTGAAGTCTTCAATATACAGAACAGGTGCAACATAGGAAACTGCAATTCAAGCTGCTCCCATCCTAACCAAACAACATGTCTCAATCATGACTTAGAAGGACTTCCTCAAGGAGTGAGGTGGTAGTTTAGTCTCTGTGGAGCATTCAACTTTTAGTCCCTCCACAAGTTGAGTAACTACCTGACTGGTATTTGAACCAGCCTGGCTGATTTTCAATAGCTTTGCCAGTTCACAGAAAAATAACGTAATCTGCCAAGGTTTTTTTAATGTGGGTCTAAAGATTTGCATTATCATCATAATACACTGCTAATACACATGTAATGCTAAAAGTTTCTGGTCAAAGATGTTGCAGTGTTCCCCCGTCACAGTCAAGCAATAACAGATCAAAACTTGAAAATACAGCAGCTGTCTGTCCACCAACATGCAAGCGCATTGTGTGTGTGAGAGAGAGAGGGTCGGAGTCATTGTTAGTGGCTGTCAAAGGAGGGGGTCGTGGACTTGCCTTGTGATTGGGTGCTGAGGTTGCAACAGGCTTGCCTTGTGTGGGGTGAGGGTAGGAGACTGGTGCCAGGTTTCTTTGCATTTCAATTATCGTAACCCACCAAAACTAGAGCCACCACTAGTGACAACTGTGGTGGCAATTTTTAACTGTGTAGGAACCTGTCACTTACAAAATTAGACACTCTGTTTGTACACAGTCCACATAACAGCCATCAGATGGTAACGACTTGTATAGCTCGAGAATGCAGGGGAGTTATCAGGAAGGCGAAAGCGCAAATCGGAATTGCGATTAGCAAGGGATGTGAAGGGTAACAAGAAAGGTTTCTACAGGCATGTTAGTAAGAAGAGGGTGATCAGAGAGGGTGTGGGGCCCTTATTGGATGAAGGAGGTAACCTAGTGACAGATGATGCGGGGAAAGCTGAAGTACTCAATGCTTTCTTTGCCTCTGTCTTCACGGACAAGGTCAGCTCCCAGACAAATGCACTAGGTGATGCAATATGGGAAGAGGGTGGACAGCCCTGGGTGGGGAAAGAACAGGTTAGGAACTATTTAGAAAAACTAAACATACACAAATCCATGGGTCTGGATTTAATGCATCCAAGGGTACTCAGGCAAATGTCATTGAGGAGACTTTGGCCATTATCTTTGAAAAGTCGTGGAGATGGGGAGAGATCCCAGATGATTGGAAAAAGGCAAATGTAGTGCCCATCTTTAAAAAAGGGAAGAAGGAAAATCCAGGGAACTATAGACTGGTCAGTCTTACCTCAGTAACCAGAAAAATCATGGAGGGGATCCTCAAGGAATCAATGTTGAGGCACTTGGAAGAGGGGAAAGTGATCAGGAATAGTCAGCATGGGTTCACGAAGGGTAAGTCATGCCTGACTAATCTGATTAGCTTCTATGAGGAGGTACCTGGCTCTGTGGATATGGGAAAGTCAGTGGATGTGATATACCTTGACTTTAGCAAAGCTTTTGATATGGTCTCCCACAATATTCTTGCCAGCAAGTTAAGGGAATATGGATTGGATAAATGGACTGTAAGATGGATAGAAAGCTGGCTAGACTGTCAGGCCCAATTGGTAGTGATCAACAGCTCAATGTCAGGATGGCGGTTGGTTTCTAGCGGAGTGCCCCAAGGATCTGTTCTTGGACCGGTTTTGTTCAACATCTTTATTAATGACCTGGATGAGGGGATGGCTAAGTAGCAGTTCTGCAGAAAAGGACCTGCGGATTACAGTGGATGAGAAGCTGGATATAAGTCAACAGTGTGCCCTTGTAGCCAAGAAGGCTAATGGCATATTAGGGTGCATTAAGAAGAGCATTGCCAACAGATCCAGAGAAGTGATTATTCCCCTTTATTCAACTCTGGTGAGGCCACATCTGGAGTATTGTGTCCAGTTCTGGGCCCCCAACTACAGGAAGGATGTGGACACATTGGAGAAGGTCCAGCGGAGGGTGACCAAAATGATTACAGGGCTGGAGTATATGACCTATGAGGAGAGGCTGAGGGATTTGGGTTTGTTTAGTCTGCAGAAGAGAAGAGTGAGGGGGGATTTGATAGCAGCCTTTAACTTTCAGAAGGGAGGTTCCAAAGAGGCTGGAGAAAGGCTGTTCACAGTAATGACGGATGGCAGAACAAGGAGCAGTGGTCTAGGTTGGATATTAGGAAAAGCTATTTCACTAGGAGGGTGGTGAAGCACTGGAATAGGTTACCTAGGGAAGTGGTGGAATCTCCATCCCTAGAGGTTTTTACGTCTCGGCTTGACAAAGCTCTGGCTGGGTTGATTTAGTTGGGATTGGTCCTGCCTTGGGCAGGGGGCTGAACTTGATGACCTTCTGAGGTCTCTTCGAGTTCTATGATTCTATGACTTTTGGACACTGGCAACCTGTGCTACATTTTAACTGGTGACTAATTATTAATTAGTTCCACCTGCCATGGTCCTCAATGAATGTTGAAGGAAATGACCCCATTGTTGTTGACACCCACCATTTTTACATTCACAAAGAACAAAAGAAAGCACTCTAATGTGCTAACTAAAATGTGGAATCACTTACATCTACTGGAGAGTTGTATTAGACCTGACCAACTATATGCCACCGTCCTCCACTAGAGTTCTGGATTCCATTCTCTATAGCGCACAAGTGTGTTTATGTTGAAGGCCATCAGATGTTAACATTGGCTACAAATTCAGTGCAGATTTGGTGCTTGATCTCATTCACTGTGGTCAAGGGCACAGGGGATAGAACATCACTAAGATTTTTGAGAATCAGTCAATCGATACCAGGATTTCCAGAAAGAAGCCATATTTGACGTCATCCATTTAGTGGAACATAATGAAAATCCCACATTGCTCAATGTATTGCAAGGTGCAAAACACAATTCTGATCACAGTGAACCTCTCCTAATGAAATATCTTTATTCACATAAAGAATTATTGTGCTGTAAGAGTTCTAGCAGCCCCTCAGTGAAATCCATCAGTAAGACAGACTTCAGAAACTTAATAGTTGCCAGATGGCACACAACTACATGAATAATGAAATCCTGCCCATGTATAAACTATTAGCAAATGTCACCTAAGTATGTGGGAGAAGGCAGGAAAGACGACTAGGGACAGGCACAATGAAAGAGAGGAGAGCTGGCTACCTGCATCTGCAATTCAGCATCCGTCTGTAACATTTTGGTCTTGGCTTGAGCATCGAAGACAAAAGGATAGGAACAGAGGGTTACTGCATCCTACAAGGGAGAAAGGAAATTTTTAGTTCTTATTTGAGACTTGGACAAGCACTTGCAAACAGAAGTCTTTTTTTTTTTTTTTTTTTTTACCTGCATGATAGATGGTCTCACTTTCTGTGGAAAGAGATAAAGACAAAAATTAATTCTTCTGGTTTCATATTCCATGACTTGCTTATTCAAATGGACTAGGTCAGAGGAGATCCAGCTCCTTTAAACCTCTATCTTCCGAGATGAAAACTCCAGTTTCTTCCTCTTGTAGGAAAAGACTCGCAATCATTTTCACTTCTGAGCAGACGGCCACGTCAAAGCTTTTATGTCAGGTAGGTCTCAATTAATGGGTGAATTTCACTCCAAGAAATCAGCAAAATATACCTTATTAACTTCTTAATAGTCTCACTAGTAAAGCTAGAGATGAAGCATCTGACACAAATAAATACTAAGCCCACAACTTTTAAGTTCAGTGAACTACCAAATGCTACAATTTTCATTTAACATATCTATTCCCTTAATCCACTTTTCAATAAATGTATTACGTTTTACTATTAGACTATGTCTACACTGGTAGCTTCTTGCGCAAGAACAGACTTGCCTGCTGTCTACACTACACAAGCGTTCTTGCGCAAGTAAATTTACAGTATAGAGTTGTAAAACAGGGCTTCTTCCGGAAGATTTATTCCTCTCCTCACGAGGAATAAGCCCTCTTGCGCAACAGCTCTTCCACAAGAGAGCAGTGTAGACAGGCAACATGAATTTCATGAAGCCCCTACGGTTAAAATGGCCATCAGAGCTTTCTTGCGCAAGAGAGCATCCACACTGCCATGGATGCTCTTGCGCAAAAGCACAACTCTTGAGCAAAAGCACATGGCAGTGTGGAAGCACTCTTGTGGAAGATTTTTTGCAGAAGAACTCTTCCGCAAAAGAGTTCTTGCGCAAGAAGCCGCCAGTGTAGAGTTGCCATATCGCTTTTGATCACATCTCATCACTTTGGCTAAAACAAGCACAGGGTATTATGGTATTACCACACCACTGAAAGGGGGTGTCACAGATTATACACTACATAATAGTCTTTACTGTCCATAAAAGTAGACAAACAACTTTTAGTTAGAGCCATCTTTTATTATTTTGGCCTCCCTTGATACTTTTTGTTCTCATTCAGAATTTTGGTCACAGTCATTATTAATACCAACAACACCTAGCTTCTATATTGCATTCTCCATTCATACCTTTCAAAGTGCTTTACAAAGGAGGCAAGTATCTTCTCAGTTTTTACAGAAGGGGAAGTGAGAGATTAAATGATGAAGGAACTTTCCCAACATCACCCACCAGGTTATTAGAAGAGCCTGGAATAGCGCCTGTGCTCCAGAGCCCCAGTTTTGTGGGGTGACAATATTTCCTTTTAGGGAGCAGCATTATATAGCCAATGATTACCTTATTCTATGACTTCCCAATGACAGAAGTAAAGGGTGATAAGGTGGGTAGGGTAATATCTTTTATTGGGCCAACGTCTATTGGTGACAGAAACAAGCTTTTGAGCCACACAGAGCTCTTCTCCCAGACCAGAAAAAGAGCTCTGTGCAGCTTGAATGCTTGTCTCTCTCACCACCAGAAGTTGATCTGCTAAAAGATATTACTTCACCTGCCTTGCCTCTTTGATATCCTGGGACAGAAATGGCTCCAACTATACTGCCTGGAATTTAAGGGTAAAAGTTATATTTTTATTATATATGATTTAGTTCCTGAGGTTGTGATTAAATTAAAAGGCTCAAGTTACAAAGTGATTGAATTAAGCTAAGACATAACTTCACATCAGTGAATTTTGGGAACATCTGGGGGCATTAAATATGTATTGTTGCAAGGATCCCTCTCTCCTTAGCCAGTGTTTGGGCTAGCAGCCTTCCCTCTTTGTCAGGGGTGGGACTTGCAGCTGGTTTCTGGGGTACAAAGCTCAGCCACTCCTTCTGGAACTCCTTCCCTGCTGTGTCTAGCTCTATAACTTCTAGTATTTTGTGTCAAACCCTTGTTCTCTTTCTCTCTGTCTCTCCTTCTCTCTTCTACCTCTCCTTCCGTTCTCTCACTCTCACCCCCACCTTCTAACTGGGAGACTTTAAAGACCTCCAGCAGGCCTGAAATGGCATCAGCTAGCTCCAATCTACCTACCAGCTGCTTCTAATCGTCTTGCAGCCCTCCATCTCTAATAAGCAGGCCATTTACCCTTGATTCCATAGAGCTTGCATACTAATTGGGTAAGGTCCAGTATTCCCTCTAACTGTTCATTTGCAGAATTTATATGTGCACCAGTATGGAGGTGATGTTTGACACGGAGTGCGTGGGAGTGCAGTGGAGGGGCTGTGGTGTTTGGAGTGTGGGAGAGGGGCTCAAGAGCTAGGGCAGAGGGATGGGGTGTGCGGGGTGAGGGCTCCAGTTGGGGATTCAGGCTATGTAGTGGGGGCAGGGATGAGGATTTTGGGGTGCAGGCTGCCCCAGGGAGAGAGGACTACTCCCAGCCCTCTCTCACTGCAGCAGCTTGAGGCCAAGTAAGAAGTGCCTTTATGTAGAGGTGGCAACTGTAGCAGGGCCAGGCCAGGGGAGGGAAACCTTTGATCCATTTTGTGAAAATAGCCACTATTACCAAGAGGTATTTATTTCCTCTGTGTGGTATAATTGACTTGAACCATCGATCATATATCCTTTGGGATTTTAAGGGAGTCTTGCTTCTCTCCTAATCTGCGTTGCCAGCAGTGCATGCAATTTCTGGAATATTGGTCAATATCAGATTTTACAGAAGGTCATCAGTCCATTTCCAACAGACTTTCAACTGACTGAGCCTTGATGGCCCCCCTTGATCATGTGTAAGATATATAATTTCATTTCTCCTCCATCACTAGCCCTTTTAAAGAGAGATTTCAGAGACAGATCTTTGTTCTACAATGCAGTGCTCTTTCGTCTATACTCTCCGGTGCTTTTGTTTGAATCTTTGCTACAACATTTTGTTTTGGAGGTTGCCATCAAGGTGCACTTAATGTTCTCTATTTAGCTTCTAAGTCAGCCTGATTATTCCGTTCTGCCTTGGGTCCTTTCTTTTGATGATCTTTAACTTTGCCATTTAAAGGTTTACCTATCCTTTTGAAAGGGTGATTATATACAGGTGTAAGTCAGCATGTTCTATAGGTATGCCATCTGAACTACATGTAGTATTTTCTTCCTGTTCTGAAAGCTGGTCAACTACAGCAATATTGAGCCATTGAGAATAAGACTACAATGTTAAATCTTTTTCTAAAGAAACATTTTTTCAAGTGAAAATATACTAAAGCCAATAAAAATAACAGAATCATAGGGTTGGAAGAGACCTCAGGAGGTCATTGAGTTTAACCCTCTGCTAAAAGAAATAGTCAACATGGATTCACCAAGGGCAAGTCATGCCTGACCATCTTATTAGCTTCTATGATGAGGTAACTGGCTCTGTAGATATGGGAAAGTCAGTGGATGTGGTAGACCTTGACTTTAGCAAAGCTTTTGATACAGTCTCCCCCAATATGCTTGCCAGCAAGTTAAGGAAATATGGATTGGATAAATGGACCGTAAGATGGATAGAAAGCTGGCTAGACTGTCAGACCCAAGGGGTAGTGATCAACAGCTCGATGTCTGGTTGGCAGTTGGTTTCAAGTGGAATGCCCCAAGGATTGGTTCTAGGGCCAGTTTTATTCAAGATTTTAATTAATGACCTGGATAAGGGGATGAACTGCACCCTCAGCAAATTTGCGGATAACACTAAGCTAGGGGGAGAGGTAGATACACTGGAGGGCAGGGATAGGGTCCAGAGTGACCTAGACAGATTAGAGGATTGGGCCAAAAGAAATCTGATGAGGTTCAACAAGGACAAGTGCAGGGTCCTGCACTTGGGACGGAAGAATCCCAAGCATTGTTACAGGCTGGGGATTGAATGGCTAAGTAGCAGTTCAGCAGAAAAGGACCTGGGGATTACAGTGGATGAGAAGCTGGATATGAGTCAACAGTGTGCCCTTGTAGCCAAGAAGGCTAATGGCATATTAGGGTGCATTAGGAGGAGCACTGACAGCAGATCTAGGGAAGTAATTGTTCCCCTTTATTTGGTACTAGTGAGGCCACATCTGGAGTACTGTGCCCCCATTACAGAAAAGATGTGGACGCATTGGAGAGGGCCCAGTGGAGGGCAACCAAAATGATTAGGGGGCTGGAGCACTTGACCTATGAGGAGAGGCTCAGGGATTTGGGCTTATTTAGTCTGCAGAAGAGAAGAGTGAGGGGGGATTTGATAGCAGCCTTCAACTTCCTGAAGGGAGGTTCCAAAGAGGATGGAGAGAGTCTGTTCTCAGTAATGACAGAAGGAGGAGCAATGGTCTCAAGTTATAGTGGGGGAGGTCTAGGTTGGACATTAGGAAAAACTATTTCACTAGGAGGGTGGTGACGCACTAGAATGGGTTATATTTAGGGAGGTGATGGAATCTCCATCACTAGAGCCTTTTAAGTCTCTGCTTGACAAAGCTCTGGCTGGGATGATTTAGTTGAGATTGATCCTAATTTGGGTAGGGGGCTGGACTCGATGACCTCCTGAGGTCTCTTCCAGCCCTATAATTCTAGGATTCTAAAAGCAGGACCAATCCTAACTAAATCATCCCAACCAGGGCTGTGTTAAGCTGAGACTTAAAAACCTCTAGGGATGGAGATTTCACCACCTCCCTAGATAACCGATTCCAGTGCTTTACTACCCACCTAGTGAAATAGTTTTTCCTAATATCCAACCTAGACCTCCCACACTGCAATTCAGCATAATGAACTGAATGCATCTTACATTTTCTTGCCATCAGTATAGGTTTTCCAGCTATGTGGTAGGATAAATCATCTAAGGCTGAATAGAATTTTGCTCAGGAAAAGCAGCATTAGTTTCTCATCCGATTTTGGAGCCTCATAATGGAATCTCTTGTGAATGAATGGTCAGCTGAGAAAGTGGAAACTGATGGGGGGGGGGGGTCCTACCTACCAATAAAGCTAAAGCAGTTTTAGATGATACAGATGTAATCTGTACCTGTCAATCTCAATCTATTGAAACTAAAGTCCAGTGACTCAGCAGGGAATTTGACACTTGCTCATCTTTAATTTTCCTAGTAAAAAGGTATTTTACAGGGATGTGGGGAGTCCTAAGGACTATAGTGTTTAATCATGTAAGAGATTCAAAATGCTGAATGGTCCAATACACTGCTAGAACTTGTTTTTTGAATGAAGAAAATTTTTCCTCAACTCTGCTAAGAAGCCAAAAAGATTAGGCAAAAGGTTTATCCTGGTCTAGCTGACATTGCATTAACACAGTAGAAAGATTTGTAGATGAAGCTTGAACTTCTCAAATAAAAGATTGTTCTTTGAGTGATTGCTCATGTGCATTTCAATAGGTGTGTATGTGCCACGTGCACTATTGTCAGAAAGCTATTTTCTCCGCGTAGTACCTGTTGGGACTGGCTGTGCATGTCCCTGAAGTGGCACCTATATGGTACAGTATCTAGGGCTCAGCCAGCCCTCTGCTCCCTCAGTTCCTCTTACCACCACTGATGGTCATTGAAGCACTTGCTCTCCTGCTCTGCAAGACAAGCCTAGCTGTATTTCTCTTACCTGTGTTTTGTTTAGAGTTTGTTAGTTGTTAGTAGTCAGTTGCAGTTTGAGGTTTCCCCTCCTTTTGTTTGTTTTTTTGTTCCTTGTCTGAGTTTTCCCTGTGGTGGGCAGCGGGGGTTTAAGAATTGCCTCACTTGTGGCAAGCCTGTGCCCAGAGGGGAGCCACATACGGCTTGCCTGAAGTGCTTAGGTGAAGGACACTTAGTGGATAAGTGCAGCGTTGGCAGGAGTTTCATGCCCCAGACTAGAGAGAGTGAGATCAGCATTTGAAACTCCTGCTCATGGCGTCAGCATTTCAACCCCTGGTGCTGGATCTGACATCACTGTCTTCGCTGCATAGTGTGCTGGCCTCCTTCCGTGTACACATTATGCTATCAAATAATTATTATTATTAGGGATATGTATAGATAGCACTATAAATGTATAGATAGCACTGATGTGGTGAAGATGGATAGCAATTTCATAACTCACTAAAAACACCTTACCATTCCTGCTTGTTGCAAGAACCACATAAGATAGTCTTCTTGAATATCCACCAAGTTGGAAATCTCTGGGATATAAAACTTGTCATAGTCCACATGTTTAATCTTCAGATTCACCTGATTAAGAAAACATTTTTTTTTTAATTTTAGGGCATATGCACATTTCCCCCCTTTTAAAATACACAAGCTCTTTTTCTTCATTGGGGAGGGGTCCACCTGCATGCTCAAAACTGCCTGCATAAAGCAGCCTGCAGGATTCGATCCAATGAGAGCATCAGAAAAGAACTGATTTTAGCTTGCATCCAATAAACTTGTGGAATATGGAAATAAGCTAAAATACAACAAAAATTGTGTGTGTGTGTGTGTGTGTGTGTGTGTGTGTGTGTGTGTGTGTGTGTGTGTGTGTGTGTGTGCGCATGCGCGTGCAAGCAAGCACAGCATTCCACGTGCTTTGCCACTGCTTGAGGTATTTACTGAAGCACAGCTATTTATTGAATTGCTTCAATGTTCTATGAATGTAAAAAATGTAGCCTCAAGTTCAGTTTAAGTGCCAGCACTCTAGCCCTTTCCTTGGCTGCAATTAAAAATGGCTCTGGGAGATAACATGGTTCCTCACCCTAGGGCTTGTGAATTAGTATCCTGGGTTGCAAATGCCCTGGCCTTACAACATGGCTAGAAGAATTGGTATGGAAAAGAAATGCTGCCAGTGCAGCATTCCAAAACACACATGGCTTGCCTCTTACCTTGTGTAGTTTCTCTAGCAGTCTGAGAGCAGCTGTAATGTAACTACTGAACAGAACAGGGATTAATAATGTTTTTCTTCCATTCAGGAGATAAACTATTGTGCCTTTATAGAGGTTTACTAACCTCAGGAAATATCTTGGGCATACTTGAGACCACCAGTTATCTAGAGGAAAATAAAATAAATATTGTTGTTAGAGCACTTGCTATAGTAGGCATTATAGTGATGGAATCTGTGAAGATATATTATAATACAATATATAATACAATATATATATACAATATATATAATACAATATATGGTACCTTCTTTCTCTATTTTAAAGATGGGCTCCATAGTTTCCTTAAAAGAAGCTCTGAAAAACTGACACAAGCAATAATATATATATTTGCGAAGTAAAGATTGTAAGATTGTAAGCAAGGACTCCTTTACGCAGCAGAGCTTCTGGAAGTTTCCCCACACCACCTCGGTCATAATTTGTATTCCTATTCACTAGCCACATGTCCTGAAGTCTGAAGGGCAAATTACAACCATAATCCAATACTCCAGTGATTGCCAATAAGCTAACCCACTTCCAGAGTGGCTGTTGCATGACCTGTCCAAAACACGAGACAGCATAAGCATCACACCCTTTAATCAATATGGGCAACAAAGACAGCACCATTTAGGTCCAGAATAACACCCATGTCCCAACTCCATCCTTAAACAATACAGTTCTATTTATGCAATTATACACCGTGATCTGGATTCAAGTTCACCATACCCTGAGTGTAGTCATTTATACTTCTGCAAGACAAGTACAAAGCAGGTATAAAATGTTACCAAATTGGAACGACACCATCACTTCCTTCAGATCAGATCAGCTACAACTAAAAACAGCTCATTAATGTTTTTCTGACGCTCTCTCTTTACTTCCCTCCTACGATGCTCATAGGCAACTGGATTAGGAGTCAGCTAAGCAGAGGTTTGAATCCCACGACCACTTAGGGAACGTTTTCTCTTCCCTCCACTCCTATTTTCCCTCTCAGCAATGACCAATTTGCTTGTCAGCAGCCTCATCCCGAGCAGTGGTTGAGCCCACATTGACTTTTGCAGGATTCTTGCTGAAAACCCATTGTGCCTTCTTAAATGAAGGAGAACTGCTCGCTCCTCTCTCTGTATGCATCCATCCATCCCTCTGCCTAACCCCACTCACTCCATTTGCCTGCAGGCTGTGCCTCCCTCTCCCAATGACCCCTGAAAATCCCATCAGTGTTAAAGTTCTGCCCATACTCCTTATTTAGAGGGGGAGATCTTCCCTAGTCAAAGGCAATAACCCCAGCCTAGCCTCTACAGCGACACTGCCTCTCAGGTTTTAGTATTGCTCTGTTTGCAACACAGGCCACAACCCCTAGAACCAGCCTGCCTTTAAATTTTGTGAAAAACAAAATAGCATCTAGAATTCAGCCACTAACTTCAAACATTGGGAATAAGCCATTATTTGGGGATTTAGTCCCATGGAGGTTTCAGTATTTAAAAAAACAGCTGCTAGCAGGGAGGAGTATAAGCACCCTGTATAGATCTACAGAATCATAGAACTGGAAGGGGCCTTGAGAGGTCGAGTCCAGTCCCTCCCTCACAGTGGGACCAAGCACTGTGTAGATCATCCCTGACAGGTGTCTGTCTAACCTGCTCTTAAACAGCATCAGTGATAGAGATTCCACAACCTCCATAGGCAATTTATTCGAGTGTTTAACCACCCTGACAGGCAGGAAGATTTTCCTAATGTCCAATCTAAACCACCCTTGCTGTAGTTTAAGCCCATTGCTTCTTGTCCTATCCTCAGAGGTCAAGGAGAACAATTTTTCTCCCTCCTCTCTGTGACAACCTTTTAGATACTTGAAAACTACTATAATGTCCCCTCTTAGTCTTCTCTTTTCTAAACTAAACAAACCCAATTCTTTCAGTCTTCTATACAGTGCAAGAAACTAGGATTTCTATAGACATTGTTTCATGGGTGAGGCACAGCTGGTACTAAGGTCTCTAAGAAAAAAAGAGAGGAAGGATCAAGTGTTTGAATCTCAAACCAGCCATCAATGGAGCATCATGAGTGGCACTCAGTACTGGCCTATCACTGAAGCCGGTGCTAGCTCAACAGAAGAGTTAAGCCAAGACGGAGCACTTTTGGGCTACGTCTACACTCGTGGCTTCTTGCATGAGAAATATGCAAATGAGGCTAAGCGTGGAATATTGCCGAGCCTCATTTGCATACCTAATGAGCCACCATTTTTGCAGACCTAATGATCCACCATTTTTGAAGAAGAGGCTCTTGCGCCAGAAGGAGCTGTCTACACTGCCCCTTCTTGCGCAAGAAAAACCCTCCTGCGCAATGCCGTTACGCCGATTATTTTCAGGAATAACGGCATTGTGTAAGAGGGTTTTTCTTGCGCAAGAAGGGGCAGTGTAGACAGCTCTTTCTGGCACAAGAGCCTCTTCTGCAAAAATGGTGGCTCATTAGGTATGCAAATGAGGCTTGGCGATATTCCACGCTTAGCCTCATTTTCATATTTCTCGTGCAAGAAGCCGCGAGTGTAGACATGGCCTTGAAGTCCTAAATCTGTGTTTTGTGAATGACTCTTCTCCCCCGCTCTAGTGTTCCAAATTGGTACTAAAGGCATGACATAGAACAAGGTACACCTATGATGCTGATCCCTTACCTAATACTTTGCTGGGGTTGGTATCGAGTCGCAGAATAGCCATCGCCAGAGGAAGTGTTAATGTTATGTAATGCTTCGAGTCTTGAAACAGGGGGAATTCAGGGAGAATCAGGTAGATTCTCATTGCCTCAACATCTGGTGGGGAGCTAGACAGCTGAGGAATCAAAAAGCTTTCAAAACTCTTTAAGATCTGAGGGGAAAAATGACAAAAGGCAGCAACTCAGCATACATCCCAAAAGAACAATAAAAGGCTTGGCTGGCTCAGTACTCATCTATAATACTGTGCGCACCACACATACATGCTCACAATCTCTGGCACAAGTCTCATTCCCAGCTCTTTTGTACCCTGCTACGGGAGCATCCACATGGTTACAGGTCTAAAGATAACCCACAAAAGCAAGAATGTACTTTGTGAAGCTGGAAAATCCAGGCTGACATTGCTATCTGCTCACACTGCAGAGTGGACTCTGGGAGTAAAGGGCAGCAAGAGGAAAAAGGTAACATTTAATGCAGTGTTTAAGATTTTGTGTATTTAAATCTGACATGGATGCTAAAAACCCTTATTGCAGACCTGAACCCCTGTTCTATTTATTTTTGTTACTTTATTATTAGAGTATTGGGGGTTTAAGTGAGCTATTTGTCACCCCACTTTCCAAAACCCTCCTATAGGTTCGTTTCTATGTGACCTTTCAAAATGTGCTACTAAAAGTTCTGTGAAGTAATAAAGTCCTAATTACAGCGCTCTACTATTAAACCTTTTCTAAGACATTCATCTGAATTTGCAGGTGAAGGGGATTAGCAAGTCTCTACTGTGAATATCACACACACACACTTAAAAGTATTCAGGAGCACAATGTGGCAAACCCTTTTTAAAAACAATATCATGGACAAATTGTCACCTTGTGAAAATCTGAGTAGCTCTATTGAGATTACTGGATTTTATGCTGATGCACACCAGTTTAGGATCTAGCCTGCAGTTTTCAGTAAAAACCAACTCACATATTTAACACACACACACACACACACACACACACACACACACCCTTCTGAAAGGACTATGAAGCAGTTATTTTTAAAATACTTATATAACACCTTTATACCTGGTCTAGTAGGATGGAATGCTGGGAGTTCATTAGCTTCTCAAAGAACGTTCTGGTGGAATTCAGGTCAATTCCTGGGATTTTGGGGCTGGTTTTAAAATGTTCATCAATTCTAAAACCAAAAACAAGCCCCAAACACATATGAGTATAAGAAAGATACAAGATATACAAGTAAAGTGCACCAATGGGGAATGGATCTATAGACAGAGAGATAAGATTTACAAAACTTAGAATCTTCAGCTAAATATAATAGTGCAAGATATACTATTTCTTTTATTGAAACAAAAGACAGGACTATGCAACACTTTAAAGACTAACAAGATGGTTTATTAGGTGATGAGCTTTTGTGGGCCAGACCCACTTCCTCAGATCAATTTGTGGAAGAAAATTGGCACGACCATATATACCAAAGTGATACAATAAAAAAAAAAGTGAACACATAAAATTGACAAATCAGATTTTAGAACGGGTGGGGTGAGGGGGGAAGGTTAGTTTCTGTGAGGTAATGATATTAGGGGTGATAATTGGGGAAGCTATCTTTGTAATGGGTGAGATAATTAGCATCTTTGTTAAGGCCATACGTAAAGTGTCAAATTTAAGCATGAATGACAGTTCTGAAGCTTCTCTTTGAAGTCTGAAGTTAAAATCTCTTTGAAACAATATGCATGTTTTAAGGTCGAGAGAATGGTCAGTCTGGTTAAAATGGCAAGCAACAGTTTTCTCTCTGTGAAAACTCTTTCAGGCTCTTTATTTTTATTCTGAGGTGAATAAATCCAATATAATTCTAGATGGTTCTTTTTAATACAGATAAATAGCCAACTTAGAAAAAGTAGTTACATAGAAAGCTTGTTCTGCACACAAGACATATAAATCAGAGCTAAAGCTCTCTGATTAATCAAGTGCAGATTTCCCTTGTCTGACTGATCCACTCATAAGCATTCTTCAAAGCTTGAATGTCTATTAATAAAAATAATGTATAAGAAAGGTGACAAATAATATTCTTTGCTTTATGCAAAAGTGTGCAGGTACTTGACTGTATCATTTCAAGTGATCAACTCAACTACAAGAGTTCTTATTTTTCCTCGAAGTAAAGAACTGTGTATTTACATGGAAAGGTTATAAAAGGAATTTGTGTAAAGTTAAGCAGATGCTGGATGGGTTTAATGAATTTCTTGCAGATTTAAATTAAAATCAATCGATCAGACAAGAAAAAAAGGACACTTAAGGGTCTGTTTTGAAACTCCTTGAAGTTAATGAGAATCTTTCCATTAACTTCATTGGACTTTGGATCTGGTTCTGAAAGCTGTTATTTTAAATACATTGTTTTAAAGTAAATTATGTAAAAAGAGTGATGTATTATGGTATTTACTTCATTTTATGTCCTCTAACAAAGACATTCAAAGTACTCCGAGAAAAATCTTGTCTCTACCTTTTTGTATATATAGAGATTAAAACGAACAAAGGTCCTTGTAGGGCAAGAACTTTCATGGTCCTCTTTTATTTAAAATACATATTGAGTAACATTTCTATACATTATGCAACCATTTACCTTGGTGGTTCTGAACTACAGAAAACTGCTGTCTGATGACTAACTCCATGTTCTTAGCTGCAAAGCCTTCGGTTGAACATGTCTGTGTTATTTTGTGTTACGAATGCTGTAAGCACAATCCCCCTAGCACCTGCACCTTGCCTTACCCCCTGCACCCTCCCGGTGCCTCCCCCTTCCCTTACTGCTCCTGCCCTCTTTAACCCTGGTGCCCACCCCCTCAGAACTCCCTGCCCCAGTTCTCCTCATGCCCCTCTGCACCTTCACACATGACTTGCTCATCCCCTGCCTTCCTCATGCCCACCCCTCCTCCTTTCAACCCCTCAGTGATAGGCCAGTACTAGTATGAGGGGGATTGGTGGGAAGGCATATAACAACCAGTACGTTCTCCAATTGAGGAGAAAAGCATCTCCCTTTGAGTCGGTCCCTATGCCGGCTCTCGAGCAGTAAAGGCGACACTTCTTGTTGCGCCGAGTCGCACAGAGATCTATGTCCGGGTATCCCCAAAACTGAAAAACACTGCGGACTACGTCATCGAGCAGTTCCCATTTGTGTTGCAAATGGAAGGTTCTGCTCAGAGCATCTGCAATGGTATTGCTCTTGCCGGGAAGATAAGCAGCTGTGAGCATACCACCATGCCGGATCGCCCAATTCCACAGGCGTATGGCCTCCGCACACAGGGATCTGGATCTGGCACCACTCTGTCAATTTATGTAGTAGACCGTGCATATATTGTCCGTAAGGATCTGTACAGTGGTCCCCCGCAAGTGATGAACGAACTGGCGGCATGCGTTGAAAACTGCCCGGAGCTCTAGAAAATTTATATGAAGTAGGGACTCATGAGGTGACCACAAACCCTGGACTTGGTGATGGTGCATATGTGCTCCCCAGCCAATGAGGGATGCATCCGTGGTGATCTGGACGGATGGGGTCTGGGCATGGAAAGGAATGCCCACTAGTATGTTGTTCGAGTCGAGCCACCATGCGAGGGAGTCCCTCATCCGACTGGGGATAGAGGTAAGTTTGTGGGTATCGTCGATGCCCGGTTTGTAGATTAGAAGGAGCCAGTGTTGAAGGCATCGCATGTGGAGCCGGGCACGTGGAACGACGTACGTCGCTGCTGCCATGTGACCTAGCAACTGGAGACACGCAAGTATAGAAACCACGGGAGCAGTGAGCAGAACGTTTACTAGATCCTGAATAGTTTGAGATCTGTTGACCGGTAGACAGGCAGTAGCGGTCATGGAGTCCAGTCTTGCTCCGATGAAGTCGATGGACTGGGATGGGACCAGGGAGGACTTCGGTAGGTTGATGATAAGACCGAGGGCCTCGAACATGTCCCTGGTAGTAGCTACCACCTCCTGTGCCTCGCCCGCTGGCTCTTATCAGACAGTTGTCGAGGTACAGAAAAATAGCGATTCCGGAACGTCTGAGGCAGGCGGCTACGACTGCCAGGGTCTTTGAAAATACCCTTGGGGCTGCTGAAAGCCCGAAGGGAAGCACAGTGTATTGATAGTGATTGTTGCCGAGGGCTGAATCATAGAAATCTCCTATGGGCTGGGTGAACAGAAATGTGAAAATAGGCGTCCTGGTGGTCGAGGGACGCGAACCAGTCCCCTTCGCTCAAAGTTGGAATGATAGAGGCTAGAGTAACCATCTTGAATTTCTGTTTTCTTAGATAACGGTTGAGCCCACGAAGATCGGTCTCCATCTTCCGGACTTCTTCTGCGTGAGGAAGTATCGGGAACAAAAACCTTTGACTCTGAATTGACGTGGGACAGTCTCCACCGCTCCGATGGTAAGTAGATGCACGACTTCCTGTAGCAACAGGAATTCGTGAGAGGGGTCCCTGAAAAGGGACAGGGAAGGGAGATTGGAAGAGGGAAGGGTGGAAAAGGGTATAGAGAGACCAGATGTTATAATCTCCCTGACCCATTGATCTGTGGTGATGGCGAACCAACGACGGCAGTAGGGTCTCAACTGGTGGAATAGTCCGGTTACTTGTGAGAAGGCCTCTAAAAGGGGAATGGCGCGCAGCCCCTCGACGGGCGCGTCAAACCTGCTGCCGAGACTGCTGTTGACTCTGTGTCTTGGTAGGCTGCTGGCGCCGTCGTTGCAGTCGCTGCCTTTGCCTGTGTTGGTCGTAAGGCCTGAATCGCTGCAAGGTATAGGAGGGAGGCCTTTGTCTATTATAGGCCCATGCTCTTCTGCACCTGAAGGGCAGCGTATACATCCTGAGCGTTCTTAATGTAGTTCGGGAGTCTTTACCGGAGTGGAAGACCTGGTCGGTGTTTTGAGCGATCAAAGAAGAGCGCTCAAAGGGAAGGTCCTCCACCTTGGGTTGTAGGTCCTTAGGCACCAAGGCAAGGTGTAACCAGGAAGCGCATTGCATTACGACCGATGTTGCCGTCGTACGGGATGCTGAGTCAGCGATATTTAGGGAAATCTGAAGTGCTGTACACGCTGTTGTGTAGCCCTCTTGCACGACTGCTTTGAGGATCTCTTTTTTGGAATCTGGTAGATGTTGCATTAAAGGAACCAATTTGGCATAATTATCAAAGTCATGATTGGCGAGTTGGGCAGAGTAATTTGCCATTCTAAGGGTGGCTGTCGCAGATGAATAAACCTTCTTACTGAACAAATTGAGGCATTTTGCTTCCTTCTTGGAAGGTGTGTTCTTAGATGGAGCTGTCTTTGATTTCTGCTGAGCTGCGTCAACAACAATAGAATTTGAGGAGGATGCGTTTGATTTGTTGGTTTGTTTGAAGGAGTGTGCGCTGTGGCCGGCAACTGGAAGCTGTGAGCTTCTAAAGGTTTGAAATCTAGAAGCCTCTGTTAATTGGCTGAGCCTTAGTCAGGGGGCGGGGCTACCAGGGCTTTATAAAGCTGTGAGTCAGCGACCAGGGAGCTTGCGAACAGGAGCAGCAAACAGGGAGTTTTGAGAGGAAGTTTAGAGGGGAAGGTTAGAGGGCGCTAGTGACTTCTGACCTTTAAACATAACTTTTATAATAATCTATATTCCAGACATTTAAAAAGAAGCCCAGTTTATAATTAAACTTATTCATAAGAAAAATGGAGAAAGAAACCCAGCAGCAGAGAGAGGGCTATCCTGTTTATTGCGTCGAGTGTAACGTGTATGATTACCTGCCCTGTGGGGGGGTGGCGTATGTGTGCACCCGTTGCAAGGAGCTCCTGACCCTCAGAGACTGAGTTCAGGCTTTGGAGGCCAGGGTGGCTGAACTGGAGGAGCTAAGGGAGGCAGAGGGCTATGCTGATGAGACTTTCTGGGACACTGTAGTACTGTCCCACCTCCAGTCTGAGAGCCCCAGTGCTCTTAAGGAGGATGAAAG
Source organism: Rafetus swinhoei (assembly GCA_019425775.1). Lineage (NCBI taxonomy): Eukaryota > Metazoa > Chordata > Testudines > Trionychidae > Rafetus > Rafetus swinhoei. The sequence goes on from CM033449.1 coordinate 121,617,679, forward strand.
GCTCAGGGGAGCAGAGCATTCAATGGGACAGAGGGAAACCATCCCGTAGTTGGGACCCTCCTTCCAGAGGATGTTGCGGTATCCTCTCACACTAGGGATACCTCTGAAGGGGAGGGAACGCCAGTTGTTAGGAAGAGGCAGGTGTTAGTAGTGGGTGAGTCGATCGTTAGAAACATAGATAGTTGGGTTTGTGATGACCGGGAGAACCGTATGGTCACTTGCCTGCCTGGTGCGAAGGTTGCAGATCTCTCGAGGCATCTAGATAGACTTATGTGTAGTGCTGGGGGAGGAGCCAGTGGTCATGGTACATGTAGGTACCAAAGACGTAGGAAAGGGTAGGAGAGATGTCCTGGAGGCCAAATTTAGGTTGCTAGGAAAGAGACCGAAATCCAGGACCTCTATGGTGGCATTCTCAGAAATGCTTCCAGTTCCGCGCGCAGGGCCAGGTAGGCAGGCAGAGCTTCAGAGTCTCAATGCGTGGATGAGACGATGGTGTAGGGAAGAGGGGTTTAGATGTATTAGGAACTGGCGACACTTTTGGGAGACAAGGAGCCTATACAGGAAGGATGGGCTCCACCTAAACCAGGGTGGAGCCAGACTGCTGGCACTGAACATTAAAAAGGCCGTAGAGCAGTTTTTAAACTAGGAGATGGGGAAAAGCCGATTGGTGCGGAGAAGCACGTAAATCGGACGGAGACTTCTTTTAGAGGAGAATCCATTGATAGAGATTCTCTAGGCTGTAGTCAGAAAGAGAGAAGGGGAGAGGACAAACAAGGGGGCAGAGCAGACAAACAACTGCATATAAAGGAATCTAATACATCAGGAAAGGGCAGACAAATAAACAGTGGCAAATTTTTAAAGTGCTTCTACACAAATGCTAGGAGTCTGACTAATAAGATGGGTGAACTAGAGTACCTTGTATTAAAGGAGGAGATTGACATAATAGGCATCACAGAAACCTGGTGGAATGAGGAAAATCTATGGGACACAATCATACCGGGATATAAAATATATCGGAAGGATAGAACAGGCTGTGTGGGTGGCAGAGTGGCACTATATGTGAAAGATAACGTAGAATCAAATGAAATAAAAATCTTAAATGAATCAACATGTTCAATAGAATCACTATGGATAGTAATTCCATGCTCCAATAATAAGAATATAGCAGTAGGGATATATTATCGACCACCTGACCAGGACAGTGATAGTGACATTGAAATGCTAAGGGAGATTAGAGAGGCTACCAAAATAAAAAACTCTATAATAATGGGGGATTTCAATTATCCCCATATTGACTGGGTACATGTCACCTCAGGAAGGGATGCAGAAATAAAATTTCTCAATAGCTTAAATGACTGCTTCTTGGAGCAGCTAGTACAGGAACCCACAAAGGGAGAGGCAATTCTCGATTTAGTCCTGAGTGGAGCGCAGGATCAGGTCCAGGAAATAACCGTTACAGGACCGCTTGGGAATAGTGACCATAATATAATAACATTCAACATTCCTGTGATGGGAAGAACACCTCAGCAGTCCAGCACCCTGGCATTTAATTTCAAAAAGGGAAATTATACAAAAATGAGGAGGTTAGTTAAACAGAAATTAAAAGGCACAGTGACAAGAGCCAAATCCCTGCAAGCTGCATGGAAACTTTTTAAAGACACCATAATAGAGGCCCAACTTAAATGTATACCCCAAATTTAAAAGCATAGTAAGAGACCTAAAAAAGAGTCACCGTGGCTTAACCACCATGTAAAAGAAGCAGTGAGGGACAAAAAGGCATCTTTCAAGAAATGGAAGTCCAATCCCAGTGAGATAAATAGAAAGGAACATAAACACTGTCAAATTAAGTGTAAAACTGTAATAAGAAAAGCAAAACAAGATTTTGAGGAACAGCTAGCCAAAAATTCAAAAAACAATAGCAAAAATATTTTTTAAGTACAGTAGAAGCAGGAAGCCTGCTAAAAAACCAGTGGGTCCCCTAGACAACTGAGATACAAAAGGAGCAATCAAGGACGATAAAGCCATTGCGGAGAAGCTAAATGATTTCTCTGCATCAGTCTTCACGGCTGAGGATGTTAGGGAGATTCCCAAACCTGCACCGTCCTTTGTGGGAGATGAAGCTGAGGAACTGTCCTGGATTGAAGTGTCATTAGAGGAGGTTTTGGAACAAATAGAAAAACTTAACGTGAACAAGTCGCCGGGACCGGATGGCATTCACCCAAGGGTTCTAAAAGAACTCAAATGGGAAATTGCAGAACTGTTAACTGTGGTTTGTAATCTATCCCTTAAATCGGCTTCCGTACCAACTGACTGAAAGATAGCTAACGTGACACCAATATTTAAAAAGGGCTCTAGAGGTGATTCCGGCAATTATAGACCGGTAAGTCTAACATCGGTACCGGGCAAAATAGTCGAAACAATAGTTAAGAACATAATTTGTTGGGCAAAAGTCAACATGGTTTCTGTAAAGGGAAATCATGTCTTACTAATCTATTAGAGTTCTTTGAAGGGGTTAACAAACATGTGGACAAGGGGGATCCAGTAGATATAGTATACTTAGATTTTCCGAAAGCCTTTGACAAAGTCCCTCATCAAAAGCTCTTGTGTAAATTACATTGTCATGGGATAAGAGGGAAGATCCTTTCATGGATTGAGAACTGGTTAAAAGACAGGAAACAAAGGGTAGGAATAAATGATAGAATCATAGAACCATAGAGCTGGAAGAGACCTCAGAAGGTCATCAAGTCCAGCCCCCTGCTCTAGGCAGGACCAATCCCAACTAAATCAACCCGGCCAGGGCTTTGTCAAGCCGAGACTTAAACACCTGTAGGGATAGAGACTCCACTACTTCCCTAGGTAACCCATTCCAGTGCTTCACTACCCTCCTAGTGAAATAGTTTTTCCTAATATCCAACCTGGACCTCTCCCACCACAACTTGAGACCATTGCTCCTTGTTCTGCCATCTGTCACTACTGGGAACAGCATCTCTCCATCCTCTTTGGAACCTCCCTTAAGGAAGTTGAAGGCTGCTATCAAATCCCCCCTCACACTTCGCTTCTGCAGACTAAACAGACCCAACTCCCTCAGCCTCTCCTCATAGGTCATATGCTCCAGCCCTCTAATCATTTTGGTTGCCCTCCGCTGGACCCTCTCCAATGCGTCCACATCCTTTCTGTAGTGGGGGGCCCAGAACTGGACACAATACTCCAGATGTGGCCTCACCAGAGCCAAATAAAGGGGAATAATGACATCTCTGGATCTGCTGGCAATGCTCTTCTAAATGCAACCTAATATGCCATTAGCCTTCTTGGCTACAAGGGCACACTGTTGACTCGTACCCAGCTTCTCATCCACTGTAACCCCCAGGTCCTTTTCTGCAGAACTACTACTTAACTGGTTGGTCCCCAGCTTGTAACTATGCTTGGGATTCTTCCGTCCCAAGTGCAGGACTCTGCACTTGTACTTCTTGAACCTCATCAGATTTCTTGTGGCCCAATCCTCCAATTTGTCTAAGTCACTCTGGACCCTATCTCTGCCCTCAAGCGTATCTACCTCTCCCCCTAGCTTAGTGTCATCCGCAAACTTGCTGAGGGTGCAATCCATCCCCTCATCTAGGTCATTAATAAAGAGATTGAACAAAACTGGTCCTAGAACCGAACCTTGGGGCACTCCGCTAGAAACCGACCGCCATCCTGACATCGAGCCGTTGATCACTACCCGCTGGGCCTGGCCTTCTAGCCATCTTTCTATCCATCTTACTGTCCATTTATCCAATCCACATTCCCTTAACTTGCTGGCAAGAATATTGTGGGAGACCGTATCAAAAGCCTTGCTAAAGTCAAGGTATATCACATCCACTGACTTTCCCACATCCACAGAGCCAGTTACCTCATCATAGAAGCTAATCAGATTGGTCAGGCATGACTTGCCCTTTGTGAATCCATGCTGACTATTCCTAATCATTTTCCTCTCTTCCAAGTGCCTCAAAATGGATTCCTTAAGGATCCCTTCCATGATTTTTCCATGGTAAATTTTCAGAATGGAGAGGGGTAACTAGTGGTGTCCCCCAAGGGTTAGTCCTAGGACCATTCCTATTCAACTTATTCATAAATGATCTAGAAAAAGGGGCAAGCAATGAGGTAGTAAAGTTTGTGGATGATACTAAACTGTTTAAGATAGTCAAGACAGAAGCAGACTGTGAAGAACTTCAAAAAGATCTCACAAAACTGACTGATTGGGCAACAAAATGGCAAATGAAGTTTAATGTGGATAAGTGTAAAGTAATGCACGCTGGAAAAAATAACCCCAACTATACATATAATACGATGGGGGCTAATTTGGCTAAGACAAATCAGGAAAGAGATCTTGGAGTTATCGTGGATAGTTCTCTGAAAACATCCACACAGTGTTCTGCGGCAGTCCAAAAAGGCAAATAGAATGTTAGGAATTATTAAGAAAGGGATAGAAAATAAGAAAGAATATCTTACTGCCCCTGTATAAAACTATGGTACGCCCACATCTTGAGTACTGTGTACAGATGTGGTCTCCTCACCTCAAAAAAGATATTTTGGCCTTGGAAAGGGTTCAGAAAAGGGCAACTAAAATGAGCAGGGGTTTGGAACAGTCCCATACGAGGAGAGGATAAAGCAATTAGGACTTTTCAGTTTGGAAAAGAGGAGACTGAGGGGGGATATGATAGAGGTATATAAAATCATGAGTGGTGTGGAGAGGGTGAATAAAGAAAAGTTATTCATTAGTTCCCATAATATAAGGACTAGAGGACACCAAATGAAATTAATGGGTAGCAGGTTAAAACTAATAAGTGAAAGTTCTTCTTCACACAGCGCGTAGTCAACCTGTGGAACTCCTTGCCAGAGGAGGATGTGAAGGGTAGAACAATAACAGAGTTTAAAGAGAAGCTAGATAAATTCATGGAGGTTAGGTCCATAAAAGGCTATTAGCCAGGGGGTAGGAATGGTATCCCTGGCCTCTGTTTGTCAGAGGCTGGAGACGGATGGCACGAGACAAATCGCTTGATCATTGTCTTCGGTCCACCCCCTCCAGTGCACCTGGCGCTGGCCACTGTCGGCCGACAGGCTATTGGGCTGGATGGACCTTTGGTCTGACCCAGTACGGCCATTCTTATGTTCTTATGGTATGAGAAATTCAGCATCCTTAGCATCGACAAAGTACTTTTTGTCAGTGCGCTTGTTTGTTGGTGGTACGGACTCTGGTGTTTGCCAGATGTCATTTGAAATCTCTAGAATCGCCTCAGCAAAGGGAAGAGCCAACTTTGACCTGCTGGAGATTCCTTAAGAGAGCATGTTGTTTTTGAGGGGCTTCCAAGGTGCGCAGGTTCTGTGAGTGGGCAACTCTTTTATATAGTTCTTGGAATTGTTTGTAATCATCTACAGGTGACGAAACGTGATGAAAAACCACATCGTCCGGTGAGGAAGAGAAAAGGTCTGTCGGAGAACCGATGGGTTGCTGTTCCACAGTGGGAGAGTGAGTGAAACCAGCATGATAAGAGGATCGATCATCACGCGTAGGCGTTGGAGGTGGTTGTGCCTGAGGGATGATGTCCTGAGTTGGTAGGTGAGGTGAGTATGATTGACATACTCAATGTTGTGGTGGTGACGGAGGCGAATGCCTACTGGAAGAACTCAGACGATCATGGTAATGTGAGGGATCCGGCCGATGATGTTAGCCATGATGTGAATATCCTGGTGAGTAAGAACTAGGGCTCCTGTGCCGGTAGTAACGCTGTTGAGAAGGTGATAACGGGAATCGTGACCGTAGAGTGTGTAACACGATGGAGACCTGGAATAATAAGAGCAATGGCAGCGTGGAGGTGTGAGGGATCGTCTCGGAGATCTCCAATAGCGTGGCGAAGGCGAGCATTGATAGTAACCCCATCAGTCATGACGATGTGCCGGTGAAGGTTCAGGAGAAAAAACAGCACTATCGGGGCTGGGAGAAGGTGCGCACACTCGGTGCATTTTCTTCTGGGCTTTTGTAGGCACCCCAGTAGCAGGAGGGGGGGCCACGGAAACCGGGCTACACGGCACCAAGATGATGGAGGCGGAGTCAGATGGTGCCAATAATGGCGGTGCAGTGCCGTCTGCTGAAAGACTCGATAGTTGGGCCTCAGGTGGCGACTGAATAGCCGGTGTCGGATGCAATGTCGGTGCCGGTTGTCTGTGAGGGCCCGGTGCCTTATGTGCTCACGCGTGTCGGCAAACCAGTTCGTGGGATGTTGTTCACACCCATGGTGACCCCGGCACGGGGTCAGCTGTCGGCACCATCTTGGCTCTCGGTGCCGGATCAGTTCTAGGCGCCATTTTAGTTCTCGGCGCCGGATCGGCTCTCAGCGCCGGTTCAGGTCTCGGCGCCGGCTCATGTCTCAGCGTCGGATGGGGTCTCGGCGCTGGCTTGTGTGTCGGCCCCAGCTCACCTCTCGGCGCCGGCTCACACGGTGGCACAGGCTTAGAAGTAGCCACAGTTGGTCAGGAATGGCGCTCAAACACAGCCCACAGTGCCAGCATGGATGGTGCCGATTGTGGCTCCGGTGCCGTCTGTGCACCCGGTGCCGTTGCCTCAGGTGCAGACTCGGAGCGCGGTGCTGCGCGGGGTGGCGGTGGCGTTACTGAGGAAAGCTCGGGGCTAGGTGCCAACGTGCTACAGCCCTTGGAAGATTTCTCCTGGCTGTGCTTGGGTGGGAGTCCCGAAGAGCTCGATGCATCCCCCCGCACTTACACTCCTAGATGAAGCGGAGCTTCTCCCTTCGTGGAGCTTATGGGGTGTCGGGGCCTCCCAACGGTTGTCTGCGGACAAAGGCTGAAGCGCCTTATTGAAGAGGAGCATCTTCAGGTGCATTTCTCTGTCTCGCCTGGCCCTGGCGGTCAATTTTAAGCCATGGCCGCACTTTTGTGCGGGATATGTCCTTCTCCCAAACAGCGTATGCATCGGGAATGTCCATCGGAGGCCGGCATCGCGTGGCTACACGACGCACATTTTTTGAACCCCGCGGGCATGACTATAGCCGGTAGGCTGAACGAACAGGCCTGAGGGCAAACGGAACGAGAAGAAAAACTGGTTTTTTTGGTTTTTTTAATTTCGCTAACTAACTATAACAACTAACTATACTATGATGGGGGGGGGGGGGAAGCTAATAACAAATATTCAAATTCTCCTCAGGTGAAGAGGAGCGTGTTCCAACTCCATCTGCAGCCATGGACGGTTAGGAAGACCTGGCGATAGATCGCACTGTGCAGAAAGGGCATGAACGGCGCAAGGCGGCTTCTGCACATGCGCAGTCCACTGGGGACTACTGCTGGCTAAAACTCTCTGGATTGCGGCGCCGGGACAAGCCCGACACCTGTAGTGGAGCATCCACGGGGACACTACTCGAAGAAGAAAATATCCTTCTAGTTATTCCCATGTGCTGTACCCTCCATAATATTTGTGAAGGGACGAGTGAAAGCTTTATTCAGAACTGGACCCTGAGGCACAGTGCCTGGAGGCTCAGTCTGAACCGCCCGAGACCAGGGCTAGTAAAGGAGCACAGTGCAGGGTCCTAAAGATCAGGGATGCTTTGAGACAGCAATTTGATGCTGAAAGTCAGTAAAACTTGTTGCTATTGTAGCGGGGTACATTTACCGCCACAGCGCCACCTGCCGTCGGTTCTGGGAATTAGCTCTGCTGGCAGGTGGCGGGGTTCCTTTCAGGACACTGCCCTCCGGCAGTGCCTACCACAGTCTGAGTTCCCCCCTTCCGGGGGTGGGTTGTAGGCCGGTGGGCCTTCAGGAGGCGGTTCCTCCGCCTTCGGTACAGTGGGCGACACGCCTGTCCCACTGCGCTACTGTGCCTAAAAATAGTCCAAGTCAGTGAGTCTATTCCCAGCCTTGCTTCAGGTCGGGGTGAGAGGCAATAGTTCGCGTGCCCGGCCTTGCGTCAGGTCCGGGTTGCAGGGGAAGAAGTTCACCGTATACTCAAGTCTCTTAGCTCACAGTTCTGGGCAGGGCAACAGTCCTAGTCCTGCCCCTTTAAATGGTCCGGCCTGACTACCGGCCGGCACCAAAGCACAGTAGGTAAGCCCGAGCCCTCGCGCAGGGCGGGGCGGCAAAGCACAGGGTGCAAGCCCAGGCCCTCGAGCAGGGCGGGGCGATAAACACAAATAAGCTGAGCCCAGGCCCTGGTGCAGGACGGGGCAGCTAATGGCGGCCAGGCCCTAGTGCAAGGCATGGCCACAAACAGTGAGTAGGCCCTAGCGCTGGAGCAGGGCGGGGCAACAAAACACAATATGGCGGCCCGGCCCTAACTCAGGGCAGGGAGCAAATGGCAGCCAGGCCCTGGTGCAAGGTGTGGCTGCAAACACACACATAGGTTTGTAGAAGCTCCTACTTCAGGAGCTGGGCAGGTAACGCACCTGCTGCAGTGGTGGGGGGGAGACTGCCACCCAGTAGGTGGGTGGCGGGGGGGGCGCAGGCCCACCCACTCCACTGCGCCCCGGCCCAGGGGCCCTGAATGCAGCAGTGCAGCTGCTACTGGCTCAGCAGGGGCTCCAGCCTGCAACGTGCTGGCCTAGGGCTGCTCTCAGCCCGTGCTACCCCCTGGGCCACTGCTCGTCTCCCCCTTTGTAGGTACCTGCACCTCCAGCAGGTCCGTCAGGGAGTCAAGGGCGGTGTCGCCCCAGCAGGGTCCGGGCGGCCCGATCCAGGCTTCCGTGGGTGGGAGCGCTGCAGCCCGTCCAGGCCCCGGGGTTCAGGCAAGCATCGGGGTTCCAGCCGATCCACCGGCTCCGGCACGCCCTCAGGGTCCCCGTCAGTCAGTAGGTCCTCTGGCTCGGGCAAGACCTCAGGGTCCCTGGGTTTCCGCAGACCGCGGGGCTCGAGCGGGATCTTTGGCTCAGGCAGGTCCTCAAACTCACCAGGCCCCAGCAGAGCCCCAGGTTCCTCTGAGTCAGAGGGTAGCTCTGCTGGCTGGCTTGGCCAGGCCTCAGCAGAGCTGGCAGGGGAGTCTTTGCTGGCCTTAGCGGAGGCAGCTGTGGGAGGCCCAGGCCAGGTCCCAGCCTCCTCAGCCAGGAGCTCTGGCCAGGCCTCTGTCTCCCCTCGGAGGCTGGGCCCCAACTGAGCTCCCTGGCAGACTTTTTATAGTCCTAGCCCTGCCCCTTGCCTTCTGGTCAGGTGACTGGGCGGAGCTAGGCTGCGCCCAAAATGGCTTCCAGAGGGGTATTTTCTCCCTTCCAGTAGTGGGGGGGAGGTCTCCACCCCACTACACTATGCATAGGAGTGCAGCAGCTGAGTTATTGTCAGTGGGGAAGGCAGGAGGTGAGGCAAGCACCAAGCGTTTCACAGATTTCTGTATGTCCATGTTTCATATGGAGTCCTGCCATCTGATGTGCTATACTGGGGGCGGCGGGGAGTGCCATTCATCAGAGCTAAGCTGCATGCAGTTGTGTGTTGAGTGCATCAGGAGCCTCAGAAGATTGCCAGTGGCTCACCTCTTTGGGGTTACAAAGCCGCTCCTGACTGCAAGCCTCTAAGGATGCCAAGTCCTCCTCTGGTTCTGGATCCCTCTTCCCCTCAGCACACTGGGCCACAACTTCTTCCTCCTGTCTCAGTCCACTCCTGGATGCCCCCTCAAACCTCGAAGTGTCTATGGGGGTCTTTGGCATTGAGGTGGGATTACCTCAAAATATATCATCCAGCGCTTTGTAGTACTTGCAGGTGGGTCTAGGTCACCTGATTAGTCACCTGAGCAGGGCAGTAGAGTTCAAACAGATGACCAGAGAGGCCAGAACAGGCATTGTGGGAAGGCTGCCAGAGGCCAGTCACGATGCAGTACTACACCATGGTGTCCACACTGGCATACCCATGCACCATCCAGAATGCAGCAAGCTTATCACAGATGTGGTTTACCTAGAGCACACTAACTACAGAGCTAGTGCACAGTAAGTGAATTGTCAGTGTGGCCACCTGAAAAGTATAGCGCTGATGGCAGATTTACTGCACAATAACTTACCAGTGTAGACTTGTCCTTACAATTTCAATCAGGGCTGAGCTCTGGAATCTCTTTAATGCAAATTAAACACTGGAGGAGGGCCGAGAGGTGATAGCGTTGAGGAGCCAGGGACAATGTGGAGGACACCAAAATACAAATTCACTTAGGGTGCAATTTTTCCTAAGGCCAGCATAAGGACCCAATGTAACTCCCAATACAGTTAAGATGAGGATTTTCATGTCCTCCAATTGGTTTTAGGTAAGTGGTCTCCAACCTTTTTAACCACAAGATCACTTTTTCAATGTAAGTGCAATGTAAGATCTACCTCAAACCCAAATACCCTTGCCCGGCTTCCTTCCCGCCCCTTCTTTGAGGCCCCGCACCTGCTCCGTCCCTTCGAGAGCTCACCCTGTTCTCTCCATCCCTCTTTCTCCCCCATCCTCACTCACTTTCACCAGGCTGGGGTAGGGAGTTGGGGGTGCAGGCTCTGGTCTTAGGCCAAGGTGTTTGGAGAGTGGGAGGGGCTCGGGGCTTAGCCCAGGGTGGGGGATTGGGGTCCAGGAGGGGTTTCAGGGTGCAAGCTCTGGGAAGGAGTTTGGGTGAAGGGGGACTTGCGTCTGGGGCAGGAGTTTTGATGTAGGAGGAGGTTCAGGGCTGGGACAGTGGTTCAGGAAGCAGGCTCTGGCTGGCACCATTTAACTGAGAAGGCTTCCGGGTGATGGAGCAGTGGGGTTAAGGCAGGCTTACTCCTGCCCTGGCCCTGCACCACTCCTGAAAGCAGCTGGCATGTACAGCAGTGGCTCCATGGCACTATGTGCTGCCCCCTCATCTACAGGCACTGAGCCCACAGCTTCTATCGGACACAGTTCCCCATTACTGATCAATGGGAGCTTCAGGAGTGGTGTCTGCAGGCAAAGACAGCATGTGGAGACCCCCCTCCTTTGCCTTTCTCAGGGGCTACAGGGATATGCCAGCCACTCCAGGAGCAGCAATTACCACAGGGATAATTATTCCAGCCATGACAGGTTAGGCATTTGAGAACTCACTACTCAAATGAGTGTGTCTAGACTACATTCTTCTTTTGAAAGAGGAATGTAAATGAAGGAAATCGAAAATGCAAATGAAGAGCAGATTTACAAATCTCACGCTTCATTTGCTAATCGTGTTCGACCACTTTTTCGAAAAAGGTTATTTTGAAAAAAAAGCAGTCTAGACGCAGTTCTTTAAAAAAAAAAAAAAAAAAACAACCCTTTTTCGAAAGAACCCTGTAAACCTAATTTTTTCAGGAATAAGGGTTCTTTCGAAAAAGGGTTGTTGTTTTTTTAAAAAAGAACCGCGTCTAGACTGCTTTTTTTCTGAAATAACTTTTTCTGAAAAAGCGATTGGATGCGATTATGCAAATGAAGCATGAGATTTGTAAATCTGCACTTCATTTGCATTTTCAATTTCCTTCATTTACATTTCTCTCTTTTGAAAGAGGAATGTAATCTAGATGCAGCCAAAGAGTTAAATTTAAGCGTGAGAGAGAAATGAAAATTATGAAAATTATGAAATGCACGGACCAGTCAAAAACCAAAACTAACCCACTCTGTAAGCAGTAAAAGAAGTAACAACCACCCCCTGCATATGTGCTGGGTCAGGAGATGAGCGTGAAGGACAGTGTGTGTTTGTGAGAATGACAAACACACAGTGTATGAGAGCGACAGAGATTTGTGTTGCCACGCTTCCTCCATCACCATCTCTCTATGTGGAGATGGGGTACAGGAGTGTGGGGAGGAGGGACACCCTGACATCAGCATCCCCCCTTCTCCCTTCCACAGCAAGCAGGAGGCGTCCAGGGGGATAGCTCCAAGAGAGACGGAACGAGCAGCATGACAATGGATGGAGGGGCAACTGAAGTGCCAGCATTTGATAGCCTCTTGACCAAACCAATCAAGATCCAAGAGTCAAAGGCTCCAAGATCTAGCAGTAGATCTCGATCTACTGCTTGGTGACCACTGTTTTAGATCAACCTACAGATCCTTTTCTTTTTCAGCCTGAAAGATACCTTCAAATGCAAAAGGCTGCATCTCACTTGGAACTGCCCAAGATGAAGAGACAGACATCAAGCTGGCTGAGGGCAAGCAGTTTAATGACTTGTTTAGGCTACGCCTGGGAAAAATACAGTCTGAGGGCTGAATCCAGCCCACCAAGCCACTGGATCCAGCCAGTGCAGACAGCAGGGAGCCCCAGGGCAGGCTCCCCTGCTTGCTTTGCAGCTCCGCACGCCATTCAGAAACATTGCGGCTGTGCCCCATTTCTGTTTCAAAACTGGAGGGGAGGAGGGAAGCTTCTGGAGCTGCTGCCACTCCCAGCACAATCCCATTGGCCGGTTTCTGGCCAGAAACTGGCCAATGGGAGCTGTCTGTTTGAATAACAGGCAGCCAAGAAGAACCACACCCTCTCTCCTTGGGTCATTTATTCATACAAGGACATGGCCAGGCAGGCTGGCTAGGAAACATTTTAAGCTATACAAGCCTTAGCTCTACAGGCAGGCAAGCTGGTTTGGCTGCTGGCTGGTAAGTCTCCTTGCCAGAGCCTGGCTCTGGCACCCCAGCCCCTCCCTTCCCTAACCCTCTGCCTCCCCAATCAACATATCCAAACCCTCTGCCCCCCTCTTGCACTCATACCCCCTCCCAGATCTGGCACCCTAATCTCCTGCCCCAGATCACAATCCCCTCCTACTCTAGGTCACATTCCAAAACCCTGCACTATAGTCCCCTGCCCTAGGTCACAACCGCCTCTTTCACTCAAACTTCCTCCCAGATTCTATTCTCCCTCCTGCACCCCAATCCCTTACCCCAAGCTCCCTTCTGCACCCAACCTCCATCCCAGATCTCCTCCATTAATATCATGAAAGAGTGCAGCTCTTGACCACCTTCCAAAATCTTGGAGTGGCCCCCTGCCAACAATTATAGCCCATCCCTGGTCTAGGCACTGGAGCTTCATGAAATGCACCTGGATCTGATCCAGTATCTGGAACAAGTTTAATGATTTGCATCGGATGTTTCCAACACAACTCTATGCAGGTAACTTTCAGATGGCAGCAGAAAGATCATTTCCACAACTCCATACATCCCAAGCACCAGCTGCAAGTATTTCCCCAGACTACTGTGGGAACTAGCCAGCCTTATGCCTGCCCAACACTATACATTCCCAGAAAGGAAAGACATCTATTAGATATATTCTGAATTTGTCAGTTTATGGCTGCAGCCAGTGATGGGATTGGTATTACTACTGTAACAGCACAAATGACAGCACTGGAAAGAACACCCCTGACTCATATGGCGTGGAAGCAGCATACTGGGGCGATGATAATAGTGTGTGAGTCAAACACGCATAGTAGGTGAATAGGCTGTCTCCCCTTTGTTCATGCCCAATGGCGCAACAGCATAACTAAGCTTCAAGGCAGGCAGTGCATCAGACGTGATGCAGCAGGGCCCAGTCCCCAAGCCTACGAAGATACTTGTAGTCTTCATATAAACTTACATATTTAAAACACATTTACACCTCACGTTATGAAGGCTATAAGCAATCACACTCCAGGATTCATGTGCCCCTTAGTGTCAGATCACAGATGTTTCCATCAGTGGTAGTTACTGTTCAATGAACCATTAATGTTTTCCAGTTGTGGGGGTATCATGTCAGAGTACAGCTATTGTCTGCGCCCAGCTTATCTTCCACATTCAAATGAGGTTGTAGGTTACTAAACAGAAGTTTTTAAGTTTAAAAACAGGATATTTTAAATTAAAAAACCCCTGCATTTGCACCCAAAGTCTTCCAAAATGGCAGTGTTTTCCCTTCTCAGAAAGCCTAAGTTGAAGGCTCCACACCACTGGAAGATGGGAAGAACAACTGGCGTTTTTCTTTCCTGATTGAGTTACTCTTGGAAATGTCTGCCCAGTGTAATAAGTCTTCCTTCACTTAACTGCAAGCCGTGACTCATCATGTCCTCAAACAAAAGCCCTCAACCTCATCTTATGCTATTCACTCCCAACAGTTGATAGACACAGCAGTCACAACCCATCCTGGTCTTTCCACTGAGCTGTTCATATTCACTTCTTTTAGCCTCCTTCCATCTGTCACCCTCTCTAACCCTTTACACATCTTTGTCATCTTCTTTTGAATTATCTCACTTTTAACAGGCCACTTGTGTAAAAATGAGAAGCCCAAAGGATGACATCACCAAATTGAAATTACTTCCTTGTTCTTACAGGGTCACACCTTACTAACCCTACTCTACCATAAGATCATGTATTTTCCAATTGAAACATGCTTGACAATGGGCATCATTTGCTGTCATCTCCAAACCTTCTCTGTCTTATTGCACTGTAAGTGGCAATCTCACATTCTAGCCCTTATACTTACTGCCACTCTCCTTTCACTTTATCCCAATACTCTAACTCTCTCCTTTAGAGTACACTGTTATGATAACTATTTCCTTGGAGAAAAAAATCATAATGATACACAATGGCCCTCCTCCAATGTCAAATCATTTAAGCAATCTATATATAGACAATCTGTGTGCGAGTTCATTTGTTCAAGAACTCCTCCTAAACTGTAAGAGCTTGGACCACCAAATTTGGTATGCTGCTTCCTCTTCTCCTAACTTAAAGCAAGGTCAGGGCTTGGTTGTTCCAGGGAAATGGGAAGTGCCTGGGATGGGACTCAAGTATCATAGGGGTAACTGTGTTAGTCTGGATCTGCAAAAGCGATAAGGAGTCCTGTGGAACCTTATAGACTAACAGATGTATTGGAGCATAAGCTTTCGTGGGCAAGGACCCACATGCTTTTGGAATGGGACTGTTTTCTATAACATGGAAAGGGAGGGGACTGATCAGAGGACAGCGATACTGCAGACTGACCACTAGGGGAAGCAAGTGCAGGGGACAGTTTAGGGATGTTAAATATCAGTTAATTGAATAGTCAATTAACCTCATGAATTCTTATTGGTTAGTTAAGAACATAAGAACATAAGAACGGCAGTACTGGGTCAGACCAAAGGTCCATCTAGCCCAGTATCCTGTCTGCCGACAGTGGCCAACACCAGGTGCCCCAGAGAGGGTGGACCGAAGACAATGATCAAGCGATTTGTCTCCTGCCATCCTCTCCAGCCTCTGACAAACAGAGGCCAAGGACACCATTTTATCCCCTGGCTAATAGCCTTTATGGACCAAACCTCCATGAAATTATCTAGCTTCTCTTAAACTCTATTATAGTCCTAGCCTTCACAGCCTCCTCTGGCAAGGAGTTCCACAGGCTGACTACACGCTGTGTGAAGAAGAACTTTCTTTTATTAGTTTTAAACCTGCTACCCATTAATTTCATTTAGTGTCCTCTAGTTCTTCTATTTAGGAACTAATAAATAACTTTTCTTTATCCGCCTCTCCACACCACTCATGATTTTATACACCTCATCATATCCCCTCAGTCTCCTCTTTTCTAAACTGAAAAGTCCCAGTCGCTTAACCTCTCCTCATATGGGACCCGCTCCAAACCCCTAATCATTTTAGTTGCCCTTTCGAACCCTTTCCAAGGCCAAAATATCTTTTGAGGTGAGGAGACCACATCTGTACACAGTATTCAAGATGTGGACGTACCATAGTTTTATACAGGGGCAGTAAGATATTCTGGTCTTATTTTCTATCCCTTTCTTAATAATTCCTAGCATCCTATTTGCCTTTTGACCGCCGCTGCACACTGTGTGGAAGTTTTCAGAGAACTGTCCACGATAACTCCAAGATCTCTTTCCTGATTTGTTGTAGCTAAATTAGCCCCCATCATACTGTAATGATAGTTGGGGTTATTTTTCCCGATGTGCATTACTTTACACTTATCCACATTAAATTTCATTTGCCATTTTGTTGCCCAATCACTCAGTTTGGTGAGATCTTCTTGGAGTCCTCACAGTCTGCTTCTGTCTTGACTATCCTAAACAGTTTGGTATCATCTGCAAACTTTACCACCTCACTGCTTACCCCTTTCTCCAGATCATTTATGAATAAGTTGAACAGGATTGGTCCTAGGACTGACCCTTGGGGACACCACTAGTTACCCTCTCCATTCTGAAAATTTACCATTTATTCCTACCCTTTGTTTCCTGTCTTTTAACCAGTTCTCAATCCAAGAAAGGACCTTCCTCTTATCCCATGGCCATGTAATTTACACAAGAGCCTTTGGTGAGGGACCTTGTCAAAGGCTTTCTGAAAATCTAAGTATACTATATCTACTGATCCCCTTATCCGCATGTTTGTTAACCCCTTCAAAGAACTCTAATAGATTAGTAAGACAGGATTTCCTTTACAAAACCATGTTGACTTTTGTCCAACAAATTTATGTTCTTCTACATGCTTCACAATTTTATTCTTTACTATTGTTTCACTAATTTGCCCGGTACTGAAGTTAGACTTACCGGTCTGTAATTGCCCGGATCGCTCTAGAGCCCTTTTTTAAATATTGGTGTCACGTTGGCCACCTTCCAGTCATTAGGTACGGAAGCCGATTTAAGGGATAGGTTACAAACCACAGATAATAGTTCAGCAATTTCCCATTTGAGTTCTTTTAGAACCCTTGGATGAATGCCATCCGGTCCCGGAGATTTGTTAACATTAAGTTTTTCTATTTGTTCCAAAACCTCCTCTAATGACACTTCAATCCGGGACAGTTCCTCAGATTCATCACCCACAAAGGACGGTACAGATTTGGGAATCTCCCCAACGTCCTCAGCCGTGAAGACTGAAGTAAAGAAATCATTTAGTTTCTCCGCAATGGCTTTATCGCCCTTGATTGCTCCTTTATAGTTCGATGCCTAGGGGACCCACAGGTTTTTTAGCAGGCTTCCTGCTTCTAATGTACTTAAAAACATTTTGTTATTTCTTTTGAGTTTTTGGCTAGCTGTTCCTCAAAATCTTTTTTGTTTTTCTTATTACATTTTTACACTTGATTTGACAGTGTTTATGTTCCTTTCTATTTATCTCACTAGGATTGACTTCCACTTCTTAAAAGATACCTTTTGTCCTCACTGCTTCTTTTACATGGTGGTTAAGCCACGGTGACTCTTTTTAGGTCTCTTGCTATGTTTTTTAATTTGGGGTATACATTTAAGTTGGGCCTATATTATGGTGTCTTTAAAAGTTTCCATGCAGCTTGCAGGATTTGGCTCTAGTCACTTGTGCCTTTTAATTTCTGTTTAACTAACCTCCTCATTTTTGTGTAATTCTTTTGAAATTAAATGCCAGGGTGCTGGACTGCTGAGGTGTTCTTCCCACCACAGGAATGTTGAATGCTTATTATATTATGGTCACTATTCCCGGTCCTGTAACGGTTATTTCCTGACCTGATCCTGAGCTCCACTCAGGACTAAATCGAGAATTGCCTCCCCTTGTGGGTTCCTGCACCAGCTGCTCCAAGAAGCAGTCATTTAAGCCATTGAGAAATTTTATCTCCGCTTCTCTTCCTGAGGTGACATGTATCCAGTCAATATGGGGATAATTAAAATCCCCATTATTATAGAGTTCTTTATTTTGGTAGCCTCTCTAATCTCCTCAGCATTTCAATGTCAGTATCCTGTCCTGGTCAGGTGGTCGGTAATATATCCCTACTGCTAATTTCTTATTATTGAGCATGGAATTACTATCCATAGCGATTCTATTGAACATGTTGATTCATTTAATATTTTTATTTCATTTGATTCTACATTATCTTTCACATACAGTGCCACCACCCACCCGGCCTGCTCTATCCTTTCGATATATTTTATATCCCGGTATGATTGTGTCCCACAGATTTTCCTCATTCTCCCAGGTTTCAGTGATGCCTATTATGTCAATCTCCTCATTTAATACTAGGTACTCTAGTTCACCCATCTTATTAGTCAGACTCCTAGCATTTGTGTAGAAGCACTTTAAGTTGATTATTCCATAGTCCCTTGGGGTGGGGCTGGCAGCCAATGCGCTCCAGCCCCATTCCTGGGGAAGCCCCTGCCACCCTGCACTTCTGCCTGTGATACAGAGGCAGCAGCCCCTGTCCGGGGGCCGGGCTGAGCTCCCAGACCCAGCGCAGGCCAGAACTGAGCCAGGCTGCCTGCCTGCCTGGTTCCTAATACACGTTAAATGCAGCGCCGCAGTGGGAGTAAGTCCTGGACCCAGTGCAAGCTGGGACTGAGCTGGGCTGCTGGCCAGCCTGCTAAAGCTTTTCTTTATTGGTTAATCAACTACACTATTACATCCCTAGGACAGTTATACCACAAAAGTGACCACTGGGAGCAGCCGCACCAGCACGGGAGTAGTCATCTGGGAACTGGGCTTTATATGGCCAGACACTGGATAAGGTAATTAGCCCCTCTACCCCAAACAGTGCTGGACAGGGGGGATCCTCCACCCAAGAGAGCCCCTCCCCCCAGAGGAGAGGTGCTCCCCCCCAACAAAAGCCTCCCCCAAGGAAAGGCCCAGCACCAGACCAGCTGCAGGGTGGAGGGGGGTAGCAGGAGGCCTGTACCAACTCCAGGAGCCCTGGCCTCTCCAGAGCAGCTGCACACCAGCTCTCCCCACACACACCAGCAGCAGGGCAGGAGCAGCAGCTGGAGGCCAGTGCCAGTCTCCGGAGCTCCAGCCCTCCCTCCTCCTAGACAAGCTGCAGGCTAGGGGCGGGGGGACCACTGGGGGCTACTGGGATGCTGGTGATGATGGTCCCTGGAACCTCCCTGGACCAGCTTCAGGGTGGGGGGAGCAGCTGGAGGCTGGAGCCAGTCCCCAGAGACCCACCTCTCAACCCCCAAACCGGCTGCAGGACCGGGGCACAACTGTAGGCTGGGGCCAGCCCCCGAAACCCTGTCCCCTTCCTGACCAGCTGCAGGTGGAAGGGTGGGGGCATCTGGAGGCCAGGGTCAGCCCCCCCAAATCCCTAACCCACCCCAGAGAAACAGGAGGCTGGGAGTCAGCTAGAGCCTGCCCCCCAGAGCCCTGTAAGCTCCTCCTCCCCCCGTCCCCGGACTAGCTGCAGGGCAGTGGAGGGCAGCTGGAAGCCAATAAAAGCCCCCATAGTCCCAACTTCCCCCACCCCAGCTGGAGGATGGGGCTAGCTCCTACAGATCCACCCCTAACCCCAAGCCAGCTGTAGACCAGGGAGGGGGACAGCTGCAGGCCAGAAGTTAGGGGAGCAGCTGGTGGCTGGGGCCAGCCCCCAGATCTACACACCACCACCCCCCGTCGGAGAAGCAGGAGGCCAGGGGGGCAGCAGAAGGATTGGGCCAGACATTAGCTCCCCGCCCCTTCCCCGCCACCCGAGAAACAGGAGGCTGGAGGTCAATTGGATGCTGGGGCTGGCCCCTTGAGCTCTGCCACCCCTGCAAACCAGCTGCAGGGCAAAGGGGGGCAGCTGGAGGCTGGGACTGGCCCTTGGATCCCCTCTCTGACAAGCAGGAGACTGGGTGGAAACTAGAGGCTGGGGCTGGCCCCGGATCCCTGCCCCCTGGAGCATCTGGAGTGGAGGAGTGCAGGAGCCCAGGGCTGGCCACCAGATCCCCACCCGCTCAGGAGAAGCAGGAGGTGGAGGAGGGGATGGGGAGGCAGCTAGAGGCCAGGGCCAGCCCCACATCCCCATCCCCCTACACCAGCTGATGGCCGGGGCCAATCCCCGGAGCTCTGCCCCCTCTGGACTAACTGGAAAGTGGGGGTGGAGGGATGTGGGCTGGAGGCCAGGGCCAGCCTCCAGATCCCTGCCCCCCTCCAGACAGACTGCAGATGAGGGTCAGCCCCTGCAGCCTTGGCCCCCCAGAAGCCACCACTGAAGTAGCCCCACCCTTACTGCCACGGCCAGCCCTGATAAGCTCCCACTTCAACCTCCTAGACCCCTGCCCTGAGTCCTGCACCTTCTGTTCCCTTTCACATCAAACCCTATGCCCTGCGCCCCCCCATGCACTCCCAGCCCCCTGCCCTCATTCCTTCACCCCCAACCCTTACACTGAGCCCACACCGCTTGCCCTAATTCCAGCACTTACCACCTCCTGCCCTCAGGGCCCCCCAAAACCCAAACCTCTGCCCTGACTTCTGTACTCCCACCCCTAGCCTGAGCCCCACCAAACTGTTCCCTGACACCCCATCCCCTGCCCTAAATCCTGCAACCCCTCTCCTGCCCTGAGCCCCCTTACACTGAGCTTTGTGCCCTGAGCCACCCATTCCCTGCTCTCACTCCAGCACCCTCCACTCCCTACCCTAGAGCCCCCACACCCATCTCTCTTCCCTTAGCCCCCGTCCCCTGCCCTGACTCCTGCATCCCCAGCCCCTTTCCGTAAGTCCCCCCACACCTCAGCTCCCCCCTACACATCAAACTCCCTTCCTGATACAATCATTTAAACACAGCATGTACATTTTCCTTTTAATTTTTTTTTTAATACTACACATAAGGACCCAAGCAATGCCAGGTAAATCTTCTAGTGTTTAATAAAGCAATTCAAGACTGATAACTTTCATTTTGATCCCTGAATAGTAACCGACAAATAACACCCTCACAACTGTTCTATCTCTACAGGTTAGCATGCACAAGGAAGCCAGGTTTCTTGATCCCATTGACTACTTACTTCTTCTCCAGAAAGCTTCCATTCCAACAGGCAGCCGATGACAATATCTGCACAACCTCACTGCTTGGAGTGGAAAGACAAAAGGAAACAGCTCATTCACTCTTTTACCAACGTATCAAATTGTCTCCCTTTTATCCCTTGTATGCAAAAGCATTTTCAAAACCACTCCTATATTGTAAGTGGAGAAACTGCAGGGCACGGAGGTTTAGTGACTTGCTCAAGGAAGTGGCTGGCATGTCCTCTCTTCACCCACTATGCTTTTTCAGGGGCACTCACACTAGAGAGGGGACAGATTTTTAAATCAGACTGTTTAAAATTCTTAGTTTCTTTTGGTGAACTCCAAACTTGTGTTAAAAAAAATACTTTCTTCAGAATCCAATGCCTCCATCCTCTCAGCTGGGGTCTGAGAAAGCTCTGACATATCTTCCTGTCTTTCCTAGATCTGACCTGGCATTCCTGATATAAATTAGGAATTGGTGCTGGTTTAGAGAAAAAGAGAACATCCCAGGGTTTCTGAATAAACACTAACTGAAGTCCAAACATACCATGGGTGTGTGTTATGCATAGAAATTCTTTTGAGACTTGGATGATGATTCTTTAAGTTTGGTCCTTAGATTTCTGTGCCACTTTCAAATCAAACTTTGTAGAATATTCGGAGTATAGTAAAATATACCTAAATATGTATTTTTAAAAGGATTGCATCTGAACAAAGTTTCCTAAAAGATGAGTCCTCACCTACTAGCCTTTCCATTTGCTATGAATGAGAGCCAAACAAGAAAATGCTGCTAAATTCTAAAGCACGGACGTCAGATTTGCGAATAAAACAGTTTTTTAAAGTTATTAAAAAATGTGGCTTGTACAATAACACCTACTTGATAGAATTAGAGTTGTTTTGTTCTAATAGCTTTTGTTTCCAAATGTCTATAGTTTCATCATTTATTAACCAAGTGTAATGTAACGGATTTATGGTCCGGAAATCATCAGCAGGCAAGGAATTCTGTGAAAAGATACAGATCTCAGTATTTAAGAAAACACATAATACAGGGCGTCCCCGCTATATGTTGCCCTGATATACATCCATTCCACACTAAAGTCATTGATGCTTAGAGGAACTGATGCATTATAAGTCCTCCCATTCCCCGCTCTTAAGTCACACGCAAAAAAAACCAAACCAACAAAAAAAACCTATTTGCACAAATGGAAGTCAGACATGGGGAAAAAATTCCCCATTTTAAGTTGTTTCGCTATAAGTCCAAGTTTTTTTAAACATATTGTAGACTTATAGTGAGGATGGCCTGTACAGTTTCTTTTCTGATAACATCTACTACCCTAAAGGGATGCCTCAGACACCTCCAAAAAAGATTTTCCCTTTTTAATTTTTTTTGGGAGTGAGGAGAGAAAAAAAAAAAAGAGAATTTGATTTTCTTACCCAGTATAGATTGGGTGAACCAAGAGGTTGGTTTTATAACAATGACTGTGCGATTTATTATTTACATAGACCAAAAGGATGCATAACATTTTAAAGCACCTAACTCTGAGGAAATGAGGGGGAAAAAACAAACACTCTCCCCCTCCCTCCCCTGCCTATCAACACTATAGATCTCTAAATTCACTGGTCACAAAATTCTATCATGCGTTTATGTTGGCACACCATCAGCATGCCCACTGTGAGGCAGGGATCCCTGTTCTACAAATGACAAATATCCCTCTTTTAGGGTATGTCTACACTACCAAGTTTTGTAGACAAAACTTATGTCGACACAAAAGTTGACAAAACAAATATTGCTAAAGGGTGTTCATACTTGCTCCCTCTGTCAACAGATCATGTCCAGATCATCAACAGTGAGAGCAATACATATGGGTACGTATCCCACATGCAGTGTTGTGGAAAGGCAGAACTGGGATTCCCTCAGAGCTCTCCCACAATCTCCTTAGCTGCTGGGAGCTGCATCAAGAATAAGCTTTGTAAGCTCTCTGTGCTGAGGAATGTCAAAGCAGCACTACAGTCTCCATCCCCGCCATGCAGCAACAGTCTGCCTGCTGCTGTGTTCTTAGTGCAGGGCAGAACAGGAACATTCCAATAGTTTGCTCTCTGTTTCCCAAACAGCAGCACTTTCAGATGTCAAATACTTCTGGGACCTTTGAAAGGGGAGGCCTGATGCATGCCTGCAGGGGAGCAGCGATCAAAACACTGAGCAGAGCACCAGTTCTGTCTTACAACACAAACACCAGTGTCTGTACCGGTTCTTTGTCAACAATAAAGGAAGGGGAAAAAGAAAAAAGTTTTCCATAGGAGTAAAAGGCTTTTGTAATGGAAACTGGGCATTTTTCCTGACAAAATTGCACTCGCTGTTTTGTCACCAAAAGGCAGTTTTTGTCAACAAAACTCAGTAGTGTAGAGTTTGCACTGCTACTAATCAGAAATGCTAACCCTGATTCTTTTCAGAATTGATGCTACCAATGTGAATTCAACAGCAGACACATTTTCCTGCCCCTCCTCCTCCATTGTAGAGAAGAGAAAAAGCATTTTTTGCTTACCTCATATTTGGAGCAAAGTACAAATGTTCGGTCTCCTCCACAGAAGATGTGTTTAACAATGTGATACTTAAAGGCATCTGTTGAAGAAAGAGATACAAAGTGATACTGATCCATCAACAAAAGCTTCCTACTTCTTTCAACTCTGCACCTTTATTACCGAAGACCTTCTGCACCCTCAACTCTGACAAAGGTCAAGGGCAGCACCTTGAAAGCAGATGCTCAGGACTTGGAGCTTTAAAATAAAAGGGGGCATGAAGACTTAATTTTTGTATCACAGAAGAAACACCATGATGCAGAGTAGGACAAGAGAGACTTTACGATAAGTCATAATTAAATGCAATTGACAATCCCAACAACCTTGTGAGGAAAAGTATATATTCAGATCCTACAACTTGAGTCAGACAAATGGTCCCGAGCACTTGTATAGAACCTACTGCAGGATCAGGGCCTCTATTTTTGCTTCTTTTGCCAATGAAAAAGGCAATGATTAAAACTCTGATTTCAACAATGCAGGATTAATACACGAGTAACATAATATATGTATTCCAAGGTGTTTGGCCCTGTTCTATCTATGTAATTCTGACAAAACCAATATTGGTATTTAACACTATGGCTGTGTCTACATTGGCATGATCTTGCGCAAAAGCAACCGCTTTTGCGCAAAAACTTGCTGCCTGTCTACACTGGCCGCGAGTTCTTGCGCAAGAACACTGACGTTCTAATGTATGAAATCAGTGCTTCTTGCGCAAGAACTATGATGCTCCCGCTCAGGAATAAGCCCTCTTGCGCAACTGTTCTTACGCAAGAGGCCAGTGTAGACAGGCAACATGAATTTCTTGCGCAAGAAAGCCCTATGGTTAAAATGGCCATCAGAGTCTTGAATAGCGTCTACACTGGCATGGATGCTCTTGCGCAAAAGCACATCTCTTGCGCAAAGGCACATGCCAGTGTAGACGCCTCTTCTGAAGAGTTTTTGCACAAGAACTCTTCCGCAAAAGAGTTCTTGCGCAAAATCATGCCAGTGTAGACGTAGCCTATGGGTATGTCTACCCAGCAGTCTTATTTTGGAATAACGTCAGTCTGAAATAACATTGTCTGTGTCTACACTACAAGCAGTTATTTCGACAATGTCAAAATAACCTCTAGCTGGAGGACTTCTTACTCAGACCCCTGTAACCTTCATTTTATGAGGAATAAGGGAAGTCAGAGGAAGAGTGCTCTACCTCAAACTTCCTGTTGTGTAGACGGTGCCAAAAACTGAAATAAGCTATTTTGACTTAAGCTACGCAACTGACATAGCTCAAGTTGCGTAGCTTATTTCAGCTTTAGCCCTGCTGTGTATACGTGCCCTATCTGTCTTGGCCAAAGCTGTGACAATGGTCTCAAATCTTGTGAGCTGTGAATATCCCTAATGTCATGTTGATTTTTCACTTTTATGAGAATTTCCTATCTCCCACGTAAAGCGCACTCTTTAAATAGTGATACCTGAAATACAGGGTTTGCTTTATTTTTTAAAGTCCTTACAAATGTTCAATTTTCCCCCTTCCTTGTTAATATTTATAATATTTACAACAACTGACTATAAAGGGCAAACCACGAAAACTGACTACACAAAATGCTGTTTAATGGACAGAGTAATTATAGCTTTAAAACAGAGGAAAAATACAATTTAATTAACTTCTCTTTCAGCTTTTGTAGTCTTTTGGTACTTGCAGTTAGTTTTCAGACAGAAATATGATTTTCAAATTGATGATCTCTGTTTAAATAAAATCCTGATACAGATAGCTGACAATCAGATAAGTTAAGTATGATAAAGAAAATCTAGTATGACTTTAATGCTAGCAGTGAGTGAATATAAGCGCTAATCATGAGTATTCTGAGATGGCAGGGGACAGGTCCAAGTTAGTCAGGAAAAGGTTTTACACCTTGATTTTCAGAAATCAAATCTGAAACTATATCCAGCTGTTCTTGGTTCAAATGTTATGAGTTTACTTCAAAGTTCATTTGTGACCACACTTATGTTCGTTCCAATAGAAGAGCACACTTGGCCAAATGTATGAACTAGAGGCCTGACCCAAAGGCCATTGAAATCAATGGGAACCCTGACACTGACT
Organism: Rafetus swinhoei; assembly: GCA_019425775.1. Lineage (NCBI taxonomy): Eukaryota > Metazoa > Chordata > Testudines > Trionychidae > Rafetus > Rafetus swinhoei. The sequence continues at coordinate 121,642,949 of CM033449.1, forward strand.
TCATTGAGTTTTGGATCAGGGCTTACAACAAGAAAAATCCATCTCCTTGCCATGTTTTACCAACTAAAATTACACTTACTTTTGAATATTAAAATAAAAGATGTAAATTATTTTGTAATATTGGTATAAAGAAAGCCAGCACATTCTCTATGGAGAGAAAAGTCCTCATTCCCTAATTATGATGGAATGTTTTCCCAGCAGTTAACCACTGCACAATTCATCTATGTTTCAATGTGCTCAGTGATGTCATGCAGAAAATGAGAAAGGCACAAGCTAATTCCCAGGGCCCTTCCCACTTACGTTTTTTTGTTGTTTGCAGTCAAATGCAAAATGTCTTCAGATCATTTCAGCTGTGATTGTCTCTGATGCACTAATACTGTGTGTCACACACAGAAACAGAACACTTACCAGCTCGACCTGAGAGCTGCCCATTGTGAGCCGCCCAGTGACCTTTCACTGGAGATGGGCATTTAACATTGCATGTGTGTCCAGTTCCCAGCTGACCTTCTGTTCCGCAGCCAAAGGCATAGATCAGTCCTGAAGAAGGCACAAAGGCCAGAGTGTGCTGTCTGCAATGAAGAGAGCTATATTTGTGCCATGTTTAAATAATATTTTTAAAGAAGACTAAAAACTAATCATGAAAACTATGAGCCAGAACCTAAGCTGGAATAAATCAGCATTTACATAAAATAGCAGACTGCTGATTTGCACCAAAACAGAAGCATTCAGCCATAATAAAGTGCAACAAGAAATCCCTATGCTAATATGAAGAATGTGGACACACCTGGAGCCCTATGCATAGGTTGGTGTGCAAACACACTCACCATCCTCTTAAGCATTCCACAAATGTAATAAGTTTGCTTGTGTTGGCCTATCCATTTTTAAAGGTCTGTCCACCTCACAAGGCTACTTACTCTCTCTTTCTATGACCAAGGCTGGAAATAGGGTGAGGAGAATGCAGCTAAGACCGACTCTGAGGACAGACAGAACCATCATGATCTAGTCGGACCTGCACATTGTAGGCCACACAACCTCGCTAACCTTCTCCTGTTACAGGGCCATAATTATTGGCCATAGTTACAGAAGTCTTCAAATTCTGATTTAGATGCTTCAAGTTACAGAGAATCCACCATTTATTCTGGTGGAAACCAGCAAGTGACCTGTAACCCACTTGCAAAAATCACAGGGTCTCTGGCAAACTGACCTGGAGAAAATTCCTTCCTGGCCCCAAATATGGTGAGTGGACACCTGGGAAAGAGTTCTCTGTAGTAATTCAGAGAGAGCCTTCCTCACTCATGTCCCATCTCTGGCCATTGGTGAATGGGCCATATGCCATTGTAGGCAAACTCATCTCACCATCCCTTCCATAAACTCATCAAGCTCAGTCCTAAAACCAGTTAGAATTTTTGCCTCCACTACTCCCCTTGGAAGGTTGTTCCAGAACTTTACTCTTCTGTTGACTAGAAACCTTTGCCTAATGTCAAGCCTAATCATACTGATGGCCAGTTTATATCCATTTGTTCTTGTGCCAATATTGGCCCTTAAATAACCTGTCTACCTCTCTGGTGTTCACCTTCAGATGTTTTTAGAGACTGAATTCATACACCCCCTCAGCCTCAGTTTTTTAGGAAAAAATAAAAAACAACAAATAGTCTGGTAGCACTTCAAAGGCTAACAAAATATGTAGATGGTATCATGCCGGTCATCTGAAGAAGCGGGTTTTGCCCACGAAAGCTCATGATTTCTATTTGTTGTTTTTTAGTTTTTCCTGTTACAGACTAACTCTGCTACCCCTCTGAAGCATCAGTTTTTTAGGGTCATTAAGTCTCCTCTCACGATTCCGCTGATGATCCTTGTGGCCCTTCTCTGCACCTACTCCAGTTTGAATTAATCTTCATCATGGAAGACCAGGACTGCACACAGTATTCTAGATGAGGTCTCACCAGTGCCCTCATCTAACGGTACTAATACTTTGGGATCCAGCTGTATTGTTTTTGTATAGGGGGATCTTACACAGCACCAGGCTCTAGCAGAATTAACAGCCCAAATCAGAACCAATCTCATTTACAGAGAACATTAACATTCAGACCTACAAGAAGCTATAACCTAGTTACCTGTATATGTGATCTACAAGGCAGAGAAGAAACTAACCCGACCATTTGCACCTGAAAAAATACAAGAGCAATCATCTAGTCCACCCTCCACAAGATGGAACCATTCACTCCACAGTGTCACTCACCTGCCACAAGCGATCTGGGATACTTCGCTGCCCATCAGCTCCAGAACCCTCCGGGGATTAACCTCATCATTTACGGAATCATGGCCAAGCTGCCCGCAGGAACCCGCACCAAATGTGAACACCCCTCCACTCTGTTAGCAAATCAGAGAGCCCATGCACCATTTAGTGAGCTATTTTCTGACAACAATCTCTCTGTCTTGTTTCACAACCATTTCCCAGCTTAAAGAGAGACTGTGCTAGATATTTAGGTGTATTAAAAGGCAGCTTTCACAATTCCTGACAGTGCAATGTACAGAGAAGAATTTATAAAACCAAAATAGTTAACTCAATTGCTGGAACTATCTCTAGGTACTTGTGTGTCTCACATACTCTTCCTCCACCATCTGTTAACAATCCCAGCTACTTTTGGATGATCACAAATACCACAAATTGCTAAGAAGCTTCCCCCACAGTTTGGTCAGCATTTTTGGTGTCTCCTCCCTGTCCAACAGCTCTGTGTTAACTTTCAGGGCATGATGCAATATCCACCTGTTTGGGTGTATCTTTGAGGAGGCCAGAGGTAGAAGACTGTAATATTTGCTCATGAGATGATTTTGGGGGGCTCTGCCAATGTTTTGCTAAGGTTTGGATTTTATTGTTAAACACTGTGGTTTTGATGTCTTACCAAGGCACAGTAGGTGGGTGTGACTAAAAATAATTCAATCAAAATTCCAAACCAACAAATATTAATGTCTCCTTTACAGAACTGGGTATAGTGGCGTGGTTTGGCGATTCATCTTAAGAATTAAGTAAAAAAAGTTTTCATACTTAAAAGACAATCATATTGGGGCCAGAAGAGAGAAAAGAGGTGTTAAAAGCCACATGGTTCTTTTTTAAAATCACACAGGGATGAAAAATCTCATTTAAAAAGTTAGCCAGTTAAACGTAATGTCAAAACCCATTTAAAAAAGTAACCAGTTAACTGGGATCCAGCAGGCTGGAGTCACCCCCTGCCCACAGCCAGGTCTGCTGCACAGTGGGCTGCTCCAGCCTGGCCAGGTCGATGGTTAACCAGTTACCCATTTACATCCCTAATATCACCCAGAAAGCTAAACTAAGCCAACTCAGTAAATAAGAATCTAATAGGGAATTCCTGCCTTTACCTTTGTAAGAACTGCTGTGTGTTCTTCTCCACAGCTAATGTAGACGACCTGCTGAGTCCGTAAGAGCTTCACATGGCAAGGGGCCTCTCGGTCTGCATTAGAGACAAGGAGAGCAAAAGAGGCAAGTTACTGCTAAGATGCTAAAGTACTTGAAAACCTCTAGCTGCCTGATTTTCAGCCATGATGAGCACCCACAACTTTGTCATCAATGGGAGCTGCAGGTGCTCAGCACCTCTGAAGAAAATCAGATTTTTAAGTTCTTTAATAGTACTTTCCATCTCCAACGTTTAGGTGACCTAACTAAGGCCACAGAGGGATCCAGCTATAGCAAGCAGGTGAGCAGCTAGCTAATGTATAGCCAAAAAACCAAATATGATAGAGTTAAGTTCTGCAGACCTGGACATTCTCACAATTAACACTGCAGGGGACACAAAAGAAACTTGTAAAGTCACAACTCAAGGACACTTTGGATTTCAAACTGGCTGAGGTAGAGAGCTAAGGAGTTAGTGTTTCAGCCCAGCTCTAGTTGGAACAGAAGAAGCAAATTTAAGATCTGTCATCTGAAGCTGTGTTGGACACAGATGATCCCTTGGGAGTCACAAAGAACTGGCTCACTCAGACAGAATATCTTACAAGGGGGGAAAGGATAAAAAAAAGGCATCTGAGAAGACCAGAGTACCTGAGACCAGTTCAAATGTGATCAAGGGGACTTTTTAAGTCTTCATTTTCATATGTAATAATTGCCCTTACCAATGCATTGCTGCTTGCTTTATTCTACAGTGACCCGGTTATAAATCTTTGTTCACTTAGCATAGATACTAGAACTGTAAATACTAAGAAAGTAAATTAGAATACCTGGCTTTAAATCAAGATATTGACAGTGGGCATCCTAGAAACCCGGTGGAATGAGGATAATCAACAGAACCCAATAATATCAGGGTCTAAAATATATAGGAAAGACAGAGAAGGTTGCACTGGTGGGAGAGTGGCACCATATACGTAAGAAAGAAGACCGACAAATCAAGTAAAAATCTGACATGCTTGAACAAAAAGGGTGTGTCAAGACTACAGGGTTTCTTGGGGGAAAAAAAGTGGCCTTTTTTCGAAAAAAATTCCCCTGCCTCTAGACTGCTGCTGTGTTCTTTTGAAAGTAAATCGAAAGAACGCGGCAGTTTTTTCAACAGCGGAAAACCTCATTTTATGAGGAAGAACGCCTTTTTTCGAAAAAGGCGCTATGTAATGCAAACTGTGCTTTTTCGAAAGAGAGCGTCCAGACTGCCTCGAAAGTCCTGGTTGTAGTCTAGACGCCCTTTTTCAAAAGAGGCTTTTTCAAAAGTATCTTTCAAAAAAGTCTCCTTCGAAAGAGGCTTGCAGTGTAGACGTAGCCTAAGAGTATAGCAGTAGGAATATGTTACCAACCACTTGACAGTGACTGTGAAATGCTCAGGGAGATTTCTAGACACCACAAATGGAGTTCTTGGAGCTGCTTCTCCAGGAACGCACAAGAGGAGAGGCAATTCTTCACTTAGTCCTAAGTGGTGCACAAGACCTAGTTTAAGATGTCAATATACCTGAACAGATTAGTAATAACAACCATAATGTAGTAATTTTAACATCCTTACAGGAAGAAAGATATCAAAGTAACCCATACCCCAGTAGCATTTAGCTTCAAAAAGCCTACAAAAATGAGGAAGCTAATTAAATGAAAATTCAAAAAGAACAGTCACAAGTGTGAAATGCCTGGAAACTGCATGGAGATTACTTAAAAACATCATAATAGAGCTCAAACTAATTGTATGTCCTGAATTAAAATAAAAAAGTAAGAGAACCAAAAAAACGTCACTAAACAGCAGAGTTAAAGAGGTGGTTAGAGGCAAAAAGGTATTCTTTAAAAACTGGAAAAGTGACAAGGAGTCCTGTAGCACCTTATAGACTAACAGATGTATTGGAGCATAAGCTTTCGTGGGCAAAGACCCACTTCGTCAGATGCTACTCCTCTGATACTTTAAAAACTGGAAGTTCAATCTTAGTGAGGAAAACAAAAAGGAGCACAAACTCTGGCAAGTCAAGGCAGGTCAACAAATAATTTGCCAAGACAGAGACAGAAAAGCTAAAGAAAAAATATTTCAAGTACACCAGAAACAGGAAGTCCACCATATAATAGGGCTACTGAACAATCAAGATTCTAAAGGAGCACTCAAGAAAGACAAGGCTGTAGCCAGCAAGTTAAACAATTTCTTTGCATCAGTCTTCAATACAGAAAATATGGCAGAAATCCCCACACCTAAGCCATTCCTTTTGGGTGATAAATCTGAGGAATTATTCCAAATTGAGGTGTAAGTGCAGGAGGTTTTAGGGGGAAATGATACATTAAACAGTAATAAGTCACCAAGAGTTCTAAAAGAACTGCTAATTGTATTATGTAATCTATTGCTTAAATCAGTCTCTGTACCAAGTGACTGGAGGCAGGCGGTTGGGGGGGTAGGGGTGGAGCTATTGCAACACCTATTTTTTTAAAAAGTTCCAGAGACAATCTTGGCAAATACAGGCAAATAAGCCTGATTTCAGTATAGGTTGGACCTCCTAGGTCCAGCACCCTTGCAATCTGAGAGGTCCCAAACAAAGAAGTTTGATGGAGGTCAGGCTTCCGGGTTCTCCTGGGGCTTCCCTTCTGTCCACTGCCCTGGGAAAACCCAGAGCTTACAGCTCACCTGCCTGGCTCTGCTGCCCCCTGCTCCCAGGGCTCCCTGCCCTTGTCCCTCATGGGGCTCCCAAGTCACCGGCCCTGTGGGCTGCTTCCCACCAGACTGACTCCACTCCCAGCCACTTATAACCTCTGTGGCTGGGGCTCTCTGGTCTAGCAACATCTGTGGTCCTGCCAAACCCCGGATGCTGCCAAACCACAAAGTCCCAGACAAGAGAGGCGCTACCTCTACTAGGGATGTTAAATATCAGTTAATTGAATAGTTGAGTAACCTTATGAATTCTTATCGGTTAGTCGACTATTCTATAATCACCAAGGGCGGGGCTGGCAGCCACTGTATCAGAGGCAGCAGCGCGAGGAACTAGGCGGGAGCTGGTCCGCAGCAGTGTTGAGTGGTAGCTGCCCCTATCTGGGGGGGTCTGAGCTCCCAGACTAAGCAGAAGCCAAAACTGAGCTGGGGCACCTGCCCGCCTGGCTCCTAATACACGTTAAATGTAGAACTGCAGCGGGGTTAGGTCCTGGACCTGGCACGGCTGCTGGCCAGCCTGCTAAAAAACTTACTGGTGGGGGGAGAGGGAAATGCGTAGTCTATAGCATTAGACTATAAGCTTTTGCTTGTCAGTTCATTGACTACACTAATACATCCCTAACCTCTACTAGGCAAAATGGCTGAAACTATAGTAAAGAACATAAATATCAGACATGTAGATAAGCATAGTATGTTGGAGAAGAGTCAATATAGTTATTGTAAATGGAAATCATGCTTCACCAATCTATTAGAATTCTTTGAGACTGACAACAAGCATGTGGACAAGCAGGGCCATTCTTATGGGAGTGCAGGGCCCTGGGCAACCCTCCCCCCCAACCCTATCCCTTCCAAGCCCCTCCCCTGCTCCAGCCTCTTGCTCAAGCCCCCTCCCCAGAGAAACACAAGCCAGAGGTTTATGGGGAGTCTGGGCCAGGGTGACAGCAGGGGTTCTCCCACTCACTACAGCAGCGGGAGCCAGAGCAACCTGGCAGCCTGCTCCCCTGTACCCTGACCCGCCCTCTCCCAGCCCACTGCATTCAGCTTCCCCGCAGCGGCAGAAAACAGAGTGCCCTGGCCAAAGGGTACTCTGCTTCCTACTGCTGCAGTAAAGCGGGGCACAGTGGCGCTGGGAGAGGGTGGCAGGGCAGGGCAGAGCAGAGCAGGCTGCTCCGGCTCTTGCCACCACAGTGAGTGTGTGATGGAAGGGGTGAGCCCTGCTGCCACCCCACACCTGGTCCCACAGAATCTCCTGGGACCCATCAATAGAATGGCTGAGGAAGCCGCTGCAGGGCCTCCCAAAGTGCAGGGTCTGGGACTGCCGCCCCAAACCGTCCTATAGTTGGCAGAACTCTATGGACAAGGGTGCTCCAATAGACACCATGTATTTGGACTTTCAGAAAGCCTTAACAAGGACCCTCACCAAAGGCTTTTAAGCAAAGCAATCAGACATGCGATAAGAGGGAAGGTCTTCTCATGGATCAAGTAACTGGTTAAAAGGTAAGAAACAAAAGGCAGGAATAAATGGCCAGTTCTCCTGAAGGACAGAGGTAAATAGCAGAGTGCTTCCAGAGATCAATTTACAGATCATATAAAATATTCAATGTAATTAAATACAAAGCACACTAAAAAGAATTACAAAGTGCAGACACAATAGCAAATAAAATCCAAAGTTGATACATGCAAAGTAATGTACACTGGAAAAAATAATCCCAACTGCATCTAGAAAATAACGTGTTGAAATTAGCTGTTAGAGAAAGAAATCAAGGAATCATTGTGGATAGCAGTGTTCCCTCTAAGGTGTGTGCCTGCACAGGCACCCACCTCCTTAGGAAAGCCATGCAGTAACTGCTCCGAGGTAGGTCCAGTGGTAGGCGGCTGCCCTGCCCCAGGAGCAGCATGGCAGCCACCACACAGCCCTGGCCCTAGCGTCAGCCATTCCCCAGGGCTGGAGCTGCAGGGCACATGACAAGTGGCAGCTGCTCCGGCAGCCCCGGCCAGGGCCAGAGCGGGAGCTGCATGTCGGGGAAGCACCTGCTACACAGCTCCAAGTCTGGGTGAGGTGCTCCATCAGCTGCAGCAGGATAGGCAGTGCTCCCAGGGCTAGGAAAGCACCAACCAGCCAGCAGCGCCCGGTTCAAGTGCAGTCCAGGGTGCGGGGCAGCTCACGGGCCAGGAGAGGTGAGCACTCACCTGCTGTGCCAAGGTCTCACAGGGCACTTCCCACCCTGCCCCTGAGAGAGCAGCCCGGTGGCAGGGCGGGTCAAGTGGGGTGGGGAGGCTCGCATGGCCCCGTACGGTCAGCAGGGGGCTGCGCCTGTGGGTGTAGGGAGGCGGCCACGCAATGGGCTTCCAGGCAGGCAGTGTGTGCGGCTGCCTTCCCCTGCTATCGCCCCTGCTTCACCATGTGGGGCCCCACTGAAGGCACGGCAGCCAGCAGGACATGGGGGGCACAGGCGAGTGGGGGGTCAAATTCCTCGGAGAGGCATCAGTCCAGGGAGCCCCACCCAGGCTCCGCCCCCAAAGAGCCCTCGGGGGGCGTAGGGAGAAGGAGATGCATGCCTAGGCAGAGCAATAGCAGAGAAAGTTACATTGCAGCAGGATCTGCTGCTGCTGCCTGCTTGTGCTAAGTCTGTGTCTCTTCCAAGGAGAGGCTTCTTTCCAGTGGCCACGCAGACAGGGAGGGATGGAGGAACCCAAGGCAGCCACAGAGAACAGGAAAAGATCTGAGAGGGGTTCCCGCTGCACATCTTAAATGGAAAAAGACTGGCTGATCCCTTAAGGACACAGCTGCATATAGAATGGGGGGAGGGAGTGGAGAGAGACACTGGAGACTGCTGCTGATGCTCCAGTATTTTAATCAGGACGGTTTGGGAGCTGCTTTGCAAGGAGAAGAAATGTAGTCAGGGCCTATCCTAAGGGAAGGTGGGAGTTTAGCTAATGTTGCTGCGCAGCCCCACCGGGCTGAGATAGGTCATCATGCCAAGGGCTGTGGGCTACAGCTTTTTCCCCAAAGTGTCTAGTGGGAAGGGGGGGGGGTGGGCAAACTTTTTTGAAACTCACTTTTTTGAAAAATGTCCTGCTTTGTTTTGTTTTCTTTATAGCTAGACTAAGGATTTTTTTCCGACTAAAGAAACTTTGATGCCAGGATTAAATCACATCTGCAGCAGAAATGCAAAAATGCAGGGATGGTCAATAAGCAGATTGCGGGACAAATACAGTACTTTGGCACGTTGGGTCAGCCATAATAATAAGGATGTGGGAGGAAAGTTCTGATTTAACAGCTCTTTTTATTCTTTGTGACTGGGAAAGGGCTGTGGGTGAGACGGTGGCACACATTTCAACTAGCGCACATGACCTCAATATTGGTGCACAAGACAAAATTCACTCCGCTCATGGATGGAAAATCTTAGCAGGAACACTGGTGGATAGTCCTCTGAAATCATCTGCTCACTTTGCAGCAGCAGTCAAAAAGGTGACAGAAAGTTAGGAACCAGTAGGAAAGGTATACATAATAAAATACAAAATAATATAATGAATTTCAATTCTACATGCAGTTCTAATTGCTCCATCTCGAAACAGGTATTTTAGATTTTGAAAGATCTAGAGAAGGGCAACAACAATAATCAGGGGCAGGAAACAGCTTCCACGTGAAGAGAGATGAAAAAAATACTTGTTCAGCTTTGAAAAAAGGCAAATTAAGGTGGGATATAATAGAGGTCTATAAATCCATAAATGGCATGGATAAAGTATACAGGGAAGTTACCCCTTCACACTACACAAGAATTGGGGGGGGGGGGTCACCTGATGAAATTAACAAGCTTCAGGTTTAAGACAAAGAAAAGGCAGAAGTACTTCACACACTGCACAGTTAACCTGTGGAATGCATTGCCAGAGGATGTTGTGAAGGCCAAAAGTATAACTGGGTTAAAAAAAAAAAAATTGGTAAATTCATGGTAAGCGAGCTATTAGCCAAGATCATCAGGCAGGCCATACCATACTTCAAGTATTCCTAAACTTTTGATTACCAGAAGTTGACATTGCACAACAGAGGACGAATCACTCAAAAATGCCCTGTTCTGTTCATTCCCTCGGAAGTATCTGGCACTGGTCACTGTCAAAAGACAAGATAATGGAGTAATCCCTTGATTTAATCCCTTGAGTAATCCCTTGGAGTTGGTCCTGCTTTTAGCAGGGGTTGAGGTTTCTTCCAACCCTAATCTTCTATGATTCTATTGGTCTGACCCAGCATGGCTGTTCTTATGTTCCAGTAATCATAATTACTAATAATTGCTAATAACTTCCCTTTCTTTACCTTGTATCTGTGGATTGATTTGTGATTTAGAGGATTGGGTGGCCTAATTATGCCCACCCTCACACTCATGCTGCCTAAAGCCCTAGATTTAACTTAGTAATAGGGATGTAAAAAGTCATTTTAAAAGGTAACTGCTAAACTCTTACCAGTTACATGTGCTACAGACACTGCTTAGCTTTATACTGCAGAGCCTGCAGTGAAGCTTTCCCAGAAGCGAGGCCACGTCTCTGCCAGCTCCACTCCCAGGAGGGGAGGCTTAGTTGTCGCAGTGAAGCTGCCTCCCTGGGACAGGAGGGGGGCTGCCAGCCCCTGCCAGCTCCACTCCTGGGGAGAAGGCTTCACTACAGGCTCTGCAGCCAGCTCCCTGGGAGCATGTAACCTGCAGCTGGGGGCTGGGCGAGGCCTGCCATGGACAGGGCCTGTTCCAGGGCAGGCAGGGAGCTGCTCTGCTTCCTGGAACCAGTAAGCCTCATCCCTTAAGGTGAGGCTTACTGGTTAGAAGGTTAACCTTTTGCATCCCTACTTATTAACAAAAACCTGATAAGAGTCACTACAAGAATTTGAACACTTGGGAGACATTCATGACATCATGTGCCAAGGGCATCTCAAGCAGAACACAAAGAAAGATGTCCAGTATTTCAGGAGACACAATATGTAAATGCATTGCCTTTTCCCGCCGGAAAAGAGTCGTTTCCTTAATTGCAGACACAAATCTCTGTAGAGGGTTATGGAATGCTTACATTCTCCATGTATTTGTAGACAATATTTAGAGGTTTGCCTTCTCCGTCTACTATATGTTAGAGAGAGAGAGAGAGAGAGAGAGTGTGTGTGTGTGTGTGTGTGTTAGGGTTGCCAGATGGCTGAAACAAAAATACGGAACTCCTCCCCCCCCAAACCACCGGGAACAAATTTTGTTGAAAGAAAAAAGGGGGGGAGAAAGACTCCAAGAACCTAGATCACTGCTAGGGGTTACCAAGTAGTCATTTAAAAAAAAAAAAACCCCAGACATGCTGGGGGGGAGGACCGGCCAGGAAGGGAGCAGTGCTGGCCGGGAAGGGGGGTGGCCTGAAACAGTTAATGGGGGGGGCAATGGGGCTGGCTGGGGAGATGGGGGCCAACAGGAAGCAGGGCTGGTGGGGAGGGGTCAGGTGGAACGGGCCGCGGGATATTGGGAGAGGGGACCGGCCGGGAGGCGGGGAAGCACAGCTGGGATCGGGGCCACAAGGGTGGCCGGGAGAAAGGGGGCGGGAAGCAGAGCTGGCGGGGAGGGTGCAGTGGCGCTGGCCGGGGAGATCAGGAAGAGGAATGGGCCAGCGGGAAGCAAAGCTGGGGGTTGGGGGCCGCCGTGCTGGCTGGGAGAAAGGGGGCGGGAAGCAGAGCTGGCTGGGGTGCAGCGGTGCTGGCCGGGGAGATCAGGAAGAGGGACGGGCTGGCGGGAAGCAGAGCTGGGGGTGCAGGGGCTGGCCGGGGAAGATCAGGAGGAAGTGGGGGAGAACCGGCTGGCCGGGGGCAAACTGGCCGGGCGGGGAGCGGGAGTGACCTGGGCACTTGTTGCCTGTCCCGTGCAGGCTCCCGGCGACGCACGAGCTTCCCCTCCTCCTCCTCATACTCAACCGACTGAGGGCTCCCGGTGGCAATCGTGGCCCCGCCTCCCAGCTGGGACTCCCAGCCGCTCCCCCCCGGCCCATGCCAGGCGTCCGTCTGGCACGCAGCCGGAAAAATCAGAAAATACCAGACATTGCACATGTCCGGTATTTTCTGATTTTTTTAACGGACAGAGTGCACAAATACCGGACTGTCCGGTACAATACTGGACACCTGGCAACCCTAGTGTGTGTGTTGGTCTCTATCTGCCTGTTTCTTCAACATCTCCTCCTAAACAGTAAGAACTAGGACCACCAAATTTGGTATGCAGTTTCCTCTTCAGTAGTGGGGGGGCTGGACGTCCTCCCTAATTCATATGGGGACATTGCTGGCTGTTCCCCTTTGTCAGGGAGCATGGGGAAGCACACCGTTTTCTCTATTCTTCACTCTGGCTGGGGAGTGCAAAGGGCAAACAAACCTGGGCATGCCCCAACTGGGGGACATGCATCTCTCCCCAGGCTGTACCTGCTGAAGCTGCAGCAGCCATGGAGAGATGCTTCTCCCTCTGGCCTCAAGATAGCTCTGGTGAGAGAGGGCTGGGACAGCCTGCATACAGAACCACTCATCCCCACCCCAGATTTAAATGAAGAAAAACAAAAATGGAGTCAAGGACTTAAGCAACACTCGATACATTTTCTAGTAACAAATGCACAAAACCATATTACATGTCAAGAGTGTGACACTACTGCAAAAAAGCACAAATATTCTTTAACAGGAGTGTTGTGAGGAAGATATGAGAAGTAATTCTTACCATCTGCTCTACGCTGATTAGGCCTCCTTCTGAAAAGATATGGACAAATTGGCGAAGGTCCAGAGAAGAGCAAAATAAATAAATAAAGGTCCAGAAAACATGACCCATGAGACTGGAAAAAATGGCTTTGTTTAGTTTGGAAAAGAGAAAACGAGAGGGGACATGATATCAGCTTTTAAGCACCTAAAAAGTTGTTACAAGGAGGAGGGAGAAAAATTATTCTCCTTAACCTCTGATGATCAGACAAGAAGTAAATTTCAGCAAGGGAGGTTTAGCTTAGACATTAGGAAAAACATCCTGTCAGCATGGGTAAACACCAGAATAAATTGCATAGGGAGGTTGGGGTGTGTAAGGGTTAAAATAAGGGGTGTTTGTAGTTGCTAACAGGGTGATGGAATAGAGCATGGGCACACACAGCTTCTACTGATTTCTCCTTCTCTGCTTGCTCAGGATAGATAAGCTACCGCTACACAAGATGTAACTTTTCATGAACGGTCTACATGTTAATCATGCTATCCTCTTTACCCCCTTATCCATTCTCATTCACTCTATAGTATACATCCAAGGTCACATATCCTTTTCCTCTTGTAAGTAGCTGATTCAAGGAGTTTTGTGATTTGAAAACTGCATACAATAACTAAAAAGCTGTAAACAGTAAATAGAGATGTGTATAATTATATTCATCACATGGTTATATTTATGCATTAGATGGGTGGTCACATTACTAAATTAGGGCTTAACGAGTGATGTAACTGACAAGTGCATTTACATACTAAGATAAAAAGGTGTACCTGTGGTTAATTTGCTACTCAATCGTATCCCAGGCTGTGAGGGGAGGGGGGTCTGAGATGGAATGAGTACCTGCAATAAAGGTACCTTCCACCCCCATCTGCCCCTGGGTAACTTGTTCTTTTCTAACATCCATCATTGGAGATACTTAAGAGTAGGTTATTCTCCTTAACCTCTGATGATCGGACAAGAAGTAATGGTCTTAAATTGCAGCAAGGGAGGTTTAGCTTAGACATTAGGAAAAACATCCTAACTGTCAGTATGGGTAAACGCCACAATAAATTGTATAGGGAGGTTGGGATGTGTAAGGGTTAAATAGATCAGGGATGATCTAGATGGTGCTTGGTCCTGCCGTGAGGGCAGGGGACTGGACTTGATGATCTCTTGAGGTCCCTTCCAGTTCTAGTATTCTATAGAATCATAGAGCTGAAAGAGACCTCAGGAGGTCAGCAAGTCCAGATCCCTTCCCAAGGCAGGACCAATCACAGCTAAATCAACCCAGCCATCTCTATGGATGGAGATTCCACCACCTCCCTAGGTAACCCATTCCAGTGCTTCACCACCCTCCAAGTGAAAAAGTTTTTCCTAATATCCAGCCTAGACCTCTCCCACTGTAACTTGAGACCATTGCTCCTTGTTCTGCCATCCGTCACTACGGTGAACAGCCTCTCTCTATCCACCTGGGAACATCCCTTCAGGAAGTTGAAAGCTGCTATCAAATCCACTCTCACTCTTCTCTTCTGCAGACTAAATAAACCCAAATCCTTCAGTCTCTCCTCACAGATCACGCGCTCCAGACCCCTAACCATTTTGGTCGCCCTCCGCTGGAACCTCTCCAATGCGTCCACATCCTTTCTATAGTGGGCGACCCAGAACTGGACACAATAGTCTAGATGTGGCCTCACCAGAGCCGAATAAAGGGGAATTAATCACTTCTCCGGATCTGCTGGGAATGCCTCACTTAATGCACCCCAATATGCCATTAGCCTTCTTGGCTACAAGGGCACACTGTTGACGCATATCCAGCTTCTCATCCACTGTAATCCCCAGGTCCTTTTCTGCAGAAATGCTACTTAGCCATTCGGTCCCCAGCCTGAAACAATGCTTGGGATTCTTCCGTCCCAAGTGCAGGACTCTACACTTCTCCTTGTTGAACCTCATCAGATTTCTCTTGGCCCAATCCTCTAATCTGTCCAGGTCACTCTAGACCCTATCCCTGCCTTCCAGCGTATCTACCTCTCCCCCTAGCTTAGTGTCATCTGCGAACTTGCTGAGGGTGCAATCCACCCCCTCATCCACGTCATTAATAAAGATGTTGAACAAAACCGGTCCCAGAACAGATTCTTGGGGCACTCCGCAAGAAACCGACCGCCAACCTGACATTGAGCTGTTGATCACTACCAGTAGGGCCTGACAGTCTAGCCAGTTTTCTATCCATCTTACAGTCCATTTATGCAATCCATATTCTCATAATTTGATGGCAAGAATATTGTGGGAGACCATATCAAAAGCTTTGCTAAAGTCGCGGTATCTCACATCCACTGACTTTCCCATATCCACGGAGCCAGTTACCTCATCATAGAAACTAATCAGATGGGTCAGGCATGACTTGCCCTTCGTGAATCCATGTTGACTATTTCTGATCACTTTCCCCTCTTCCAAGTGCTTCAAAATGGATTCCTCGAGGATCCCCTCCATGATTTTTCCGGAGACTGAGGTAAGGCTGACTGGTCTGTAGTTCCCTGGATTGTCCTTCTTCCCTTTTTTAAAGATGGGCACTACATTTGCCTTTTTCCAATCATCCAGGACCTCTCCCGATCTCCACGAGTTTTCAAAGATAATAGCCAAACACTTGCCAACTCCCTCAGTACCCTCGGATGCATTAAATCCGGGCCCATGGATTTGTGTATGTTTAGCTTTTCTAAATAGTTCCTACCCTGTTCTTTCCCCACCAAGGGCTCCTTCACATGCTGCATTGCCTGGTGCATTTGTCTAGGAGCTCACCTTGTGCATGAAGACAGAGGCAAAGAAAGCATTGAGTACTTCCGTTTTTCCCACATCATCTGTCACTAGGTTACCTCCCTCATCCAATAAGGGCCCCACACCCTCTCTGATCACATTCTTATTGCTAACATGCCTGTAGAAACCTCTCTTGTTATCCTTCACATCCCTTGCTAGCTGCAATTCCAGTTGCGCTTTCGCCTTCCTAATAACTCCCTTGCAGTCTCGAGCAATATATTTATACTCCTCCCTAGTCATCTGTCCAAGTTTTCACTTCTTGTAAGCTTCCTTTTTGTGTTTAAGCTCACCAAGGATGTCCCCGGTAAGCCAATCTGGTCATCTAACATATTTGCTTTTCTTGCTGCACATCGGGATGGTTTCTTCCTGTGCCTTCAATAAGGCTTCTTTAAAATACTGGCAGCTCTCCCTGGAATCCTTTCCCCTTCATGTAAGCATCCCAAGGAATCCTGCCCATCAGTTCTCGGAGGGAGTCAAAGTCTGCTCTTCTGAAGTCCAGGGTGTGTATTTTGCTACTCTCCTTTCTTCCTTTGGTCAGGATCCTGAAATCTACCATCTCATGATCACTGCTTCCCAGATTGTTACCCACCTCTACTTCCCCTTCTAGCTCCTCCTTTTTTGTGAGCAGCAAGTCAAGCTACGCATGGCCCCTGGTCGGTTCCTGCAGCACTTGTGCCAAGAAGTTATCCCCAACTTCTCCAAAAACTTCCTGGATTGTCTGTGTACTGCTGTATTTGTCTCCCAACAGGTGTCAGGGTGATTGAAGTCGCCCATGAGAACCAGGGACTGCGATCTGGAAGCTTCTCTCAGTCCAAAAAAAGGCTCGTCTACCTCAGTGGTCTACAGCAGACACCAACCACAACATCACCCTTGTTGCTTCCACCTCTAAACTTAACCCATAGACTCTTAACAGTCTTTTCTCCCTCTAAATACGGGAGCTTCGAGCAATCATACTGCTCTCTTACATACAATGCAACTCCGCCTCCTTTTCTCCCCCACCTGTTCTTCCTGAACAGTTTATACCCTTCCATGACAGTGCTTCAGTCATGCGAGTCATCCCACCAAGTCTCCGTTATTCCAATCAAATCATAGTTCTTCGACTGGGCCAGGGCTTCTAATTCTTCCTGTTTGTTTCCCAGGCTTCTTGCATTTTTGTACAAACACCTTAGATAACCAGTTGATTGCTCTACCTTCTCCATCCCAATCAGGGGTCCTCCTTTGTTGCTCGTTCCTCCTTGTGATTCTTCCCGGTGTCTGACTTCCTCACTGACCTCAGGGCTTTGGTCATCGTCCCCCAACGAACCTAGTTTAAAGCCCTCCTCACTAGGTTTGCAAGCCTGCCCGCGAAGATGCTCTTTCCTCTCTTGGTTAGGTGGATCCCTTCTCTTCCTTGGGACTGAGTGCCTGACCTTTGTTCCCTTGATTGCCTTTGATCAGCCTTCCCGTGTGACTCATGAAGGGGCAGGCCTGACCTAGGCGAGCAGGCCTTAAAAACCAGAGGCAGAGCGACCAGGGGAGCAAAGCGGACAGGGGGCTGCAGACAGAGGAGTTTAAGAGGGAGTTTGACAGAGGGAGGCTTACGATGGTCAGAAAGACCTGCAACACCTGTGCCAGCACTGCTTCTGTCTCCTCCACCTGCGCCTGTAGCCAGACAGACCACCTGAGCATGGATGCTTCTACCCTGATCCTGATGTGGTTTTGCAGGGACTGTGGCTTGCAATTCCCACTTACTGATATCCAGGCTGGGAGGACCATCCAATGTGAAAGGTGCCTGCTGGTGGAATCTCTCAGGCAGCAGGTGGGAGAGCTACAGGAGGAGGTGGCTAGGTTAAGGAGCATCCGAATCCACAAGCAATTCCTGGATAGTGTTCATGTGGAGACAGCTGAGGTAGCTGTCCCAGTACACAGTACTGCTGACACACCACTGGTGGAGGAGGAGATGGCTCAGGGTGGACACTGGCAGCTGGTTACTTCTGGCAGCAGGCAGTGCTCCACCCCTGCGCCGAACCCTCCCAGCGTGGTACTAGGAAACCATTATGCTCTTATTGATACAGGAGATAAGGAATCACCCCCTAAAACAGAGGAGGAGAAGCCTCGTACCCCCAAGGCTGGGAGGTCTGCTGCCACCACTGCAAATAGGAAGCGTAGGGTAGTGGTGGTCAGAGACTCTCTTCTGAGGGGGACGGAGGCGCCCATCTGTCGCTCTGATACATCATCTCGGGAGGTATGCTGCCTGCCAGGGGCCCGTATCCAAGACGTTGATTGGGAGGCATTGTCAAGGATTATCCAGCCCTCTGACTATTACCCCATGCTACTCATCCATGTGGGCACTAATGATACTGTGAGGTGTGACACTGAGCGGATCAAGAGTGACTACAGGGCTCTGGGAGTACGGGTGAAGGAGTTTGGAGCACAGGTGGTATTCTCTTTGATCCTTCCTGTCAAAGGTAGGGGCCCAGGAAGAGACAGGTGAATCCTGGAGGTGAATGCCTGGCTGCGAAGATGGTGTCGCCAGGAGGGCTTTGGCTTCCTCGACCACAGGATGCTATTCCAGGAAGGACTACTAAGCAAGGATAGCATTCACTTTTCGAGGATGGTGGCTAACCAAGTGAGGAGGGCTTTAAACTAGGTTCGACGGGGACAGATGACCTAAGCCCACGGGTAAGTGAAAAACAAGGAGACCTGGGAGATGGATCGGAAATGGGAGGGAATGTGGGCTATAATAGCAGAGAAAGGACAGACAATGCAGAACTGGGAGGCAAGATCAAATCAGTATCTTAGAATCCTATATACAAATGCAAGAAGTATGGGTAATAAGCAGGAAGAACTGGAAGTGCTAATAAATAAATACAGCTATGACATTGTTGGCATCACAGAGACTTGGTGGGATAATACACATGATTGGAATATTGGTATAGAAGGGTACAGCTACTCAGGAAGGACAGGCAGGGAAAAAAGGGAGGAGGTGTTGCCTTATATATTAAAAATGTACACACTTGGACTGAGGTGGAGATGGACATAGGAGACGGACGTGTTGAGAGTCTCTGGGTTAGGCTAAAAGGGGTAAAAAACAAGGGTGATGTCATGCTACGGATCTACTACAGGCCACCTACCCAGGCGGAAGAGGTGAACAAGGCTTTTTTTAAACAACTAACAAAATCATCCAAAGCGCAGATATATGTTGGGAAACTAACACAGCGGGGCACAGACTATCCAATAAGTTCTTGGACTGTACTGAAGACAACTTTTTATTTCAGAAGGTTGAAAAAGCTACTGGGGGGAGCTGTTCTAGATTTGATTTTAACAAATAGGGAGGAACTGGTTGAGAATTTGAAAGTGGAAGGCAGCTTGGGTAAAAGTGAGCATGAAATCATAGTGTTCATGATTCTAAAGTATGGTAGAAGGGAGAACAGCAAATTAGAAACAATGGATTTCAAGAAGGCAGATTTTGGTAAGCTCAGAGTGCTGGTAGGTAAGGTCCCATGGGAAGCAAGACTGGGGGGAAAAACAACTGAAGAGAGTTGGCAATTTTTCAAAGGGACATTATTAAGGGCCAAAAGCAAGCTATTCCGCTGTGTAGGAAAGATAGAAAATATGGCAAAAGTCCACCTTGGCTCAACCAGGAGATCTTGCATGATCTAAAAATAAAAAAGGAGTCATATAAAAAATGAAAACTAGGACAAATTACAAAGGATGAGTATAGGTAAACAATACAGGAATGCAAGGGCAAGATTAGAAAGGCAAAGGCACAAAACGAGCTCAAATTAGCTACAGGCATAAAGGGAAACAAGACAACATTCCATAAATATATTAGAAGCAAGAGGAAGACCAAGGACAGGGTAGGCCAATTGCACAGTGAGGAGGGAGAAACAGTAACAGGAGACTTGGAAATAGCAGAGATTGCTTAATGACTTCTTTGTTTCGGTCTTCACCGAGAAGTCTGATGAAGGAATGCCTAGCATAGTGAATGCTAGTGGGAAGGGGGTAGGTTTAGAAGATAAAATAAAAAAAGAACAAGTTACAAATCACTTAGAAAAGTTAGATGCCTGCAAGTCACCAGGGCCTGATGAAATGCATCCTAGAATACTCAAGGAGCTGATAGAGGAGGTATCTGAGCCTTTAGCTATCATCTCTGGAAAATCATGGAAGACAGGAGAGATTCAGAAGATTGGAAAAGGGCAAATATAGTGCCCATCTATAAAAAGGAAAAAAACAACAACCCAGGAAACTACAGACCAGTCAGTTTAACTTCTGTGCCAGGGAAGATAATGGAGCAAGTAATTAAGGAAATCATCTGTAAACACTTGGAAGATAATAAGGTGATAGGGAACAGCCAGCATGGATTTGTAAAGAACAAATCGTGTCAAACCTATCGGATAGCTTTCTTTGATAGGATAACGAGTCTTGTGGATAAGGGAGAAGCAGTGGACGTGGCATACCTAGACTTTAGTAAGGCATTTGATATGGTCTCGCATGATATTCTTATCAATAAACC
Organism: Rafetus swinhoei; assembly: GCA_019425775.1. Lineage (NCBI taxonomy): Eukaryota > Metazoa > Chordata > Testudines > Trionychidae > Rafetus > Rafetus swinhoei. The sequence continues at coordinate 121,663,072 of CM033449.1, forward strand.
AGGCAAATACAACTTAGATGGGGCTACTATAAGGTGGGTGCATAAATGGCTGGATAACCGTACTCAGAAAGTAGTTATTAACAGTTCACAATCATGCTGGAAAGATATAATAAGTGGGGTTCCACAGGGGTCTGTTTTGGGACCGGTTCTGTTCAATATCTTCATCAACGATTTAGATATCGGCATAGAGAGTATGCTTATTAAGTTTGCAGATGATACCAAGCTGGGAGGGGTTGCAACTGCTTTGGAGGATAGGGTCATAATTCAAAATGATCTGGACAAATTGGAGAAATGGTCTGAGGTAAACAGGATGAAGTTTAATAAGGACAAATGCAAAATGAGCCACTTAGGAAGGAACAATCAGTTTCACACATACAGAATGGGAAGCCACTGTCTAGGAAGGAGTACGGCAGAAAGGGATCTAAGGGTTATAGTGGACCAGAAGCTAAATATGAATCAATAGTGTGACGCTGTTGCAAAAAAAGCAAACATGATTCTAGGATGCATTAACAGGTATGTTGTGAGCAAGACACGAGAAGTCATTCTTCCACTCTACTCTGCGCTGATTAGGCCTCAGTTGGAGTATTGTGTCCAGTTCTGGGCACCACATTGCAAGAAAGATGTGGAGAAATTGGAGAAGGTCCAGAAAAGAGCAACAAGAATGATTAAAGGTCTAGAGAACATAACACATGAAGGAAGACTGAAAGAACTGGGCTTGTTTAGTTTGGAAAAGAGAAGATTGAGAGGGGACATGAAAGCAGTTTTCAGGTATCTAAAAGGGTGTCACAAGGAGGAGGGAGAAAACTTGTTCTTCCTGGCCTTTGAGGATAGAACAAGAAGCAATGGGCTTAAACTGCAGAAAGGGAGGTTTAGGTTGGACATTAGGAAAAAGTTCCTAACTGTCAGGGTGGTTAAACACTGGAATAAATTACCTAGAGAGGTTGTGGAATCTCCATCTCTGGAGATATTTAAGAGTAGGTTAGATAAATGTCTATCAGGGATGGTCTAGACAGTACTGGGTCCTGCCATGAGGGCACGGGACTGGACTCGATGACCTCTCGAGGTCCCTTCCAGTCCTAGTATTCTATGAATCCTTGTGCCCGGAACAGAGTCCCATGTTCGAAGAAACCAAAGCCCTCTCTCCGACACCACCTGCGTAACCACGCATTTACTTCCTCAATTCGATGAGCCCTACCCGGACCTTTTCCTTCAACCGGAAGGATGGACGAGCATACCACTAGCGCTTCAAATTCCTTGATCCTTCTTCCCAGTGCTACATAATCTGCTGTGAGCCGCTCAAGATCATTCTTGGCCGTATCGTTAGTTCCTACATGGAAAAGCAAGAAGGGGTAGCAATCCGAAGGTTTAATCACTTTCGGCAGACTCTCGGTCACATCCTGAATGCGAGCTCCCGGTAAGTAGCACACTTCTCGAGACGGCAGGTCTGGACGGCAGATGAATGACTCAGTCCCTCTTAGGATGGAGTCCCCGACCACCACCACCCGTCTTCTTCTTTTAGGGGTGGGGGTCATGGAACCCACATCCCTAGGACTACGCATCCCATGCCTTCCGGTAGATGGTGTTCCCTTCTGATTTCTTCCCAGAGAGGTCCCTGCCAAAGCATTCTCCACCGCAGTTCCTGCGGAGAGAGCCTGATAGCGGTTACTTACCTCTACAGGGATGGGGGATACCTGAGTTGGCCGCCTTCTCCTTCTAGAGGTTACATGTCGCCAGTTCTCTTCCTTATCCTGTACTGCCCTGACTGTCTCTTCAGCCTGCTGTGCCTAAAGGATTAAATGCTGCCTTCTATCGAGGAAGTCTTCCTCCTCTCTGACAGAACGTAGGGTCGATACTTGGCCCTCAAGTCCCCTAATTATTTCTTCCAAAATAGTGACCAGCTTGCACTTAGTACAGATGAAATCCCTTCTGTCTTCTAGGAGAAAGACAAATATGGCATATGATGTGCAGGTAACAACAGCAGACTTATCACCATCCATACCTGCCTTCCTTCTGAGAGATTCCTCAGTTGTTATTAAATGCCTCCTTGAAGTGCAGGAGTGTAGTGGAAAGATTTTAAAGAATGGCGCGTGTATCTCACCCCATTTCCAACTCCCTCTCCAAGCTCCCTGGTTGCTGACTCACTCCTTTATAAAACCCTGGACTGTCTGATAGCCCCTTCCCCTGATTAAGGCTCAACCAATGAGCAGAGGCTTCTAGATTTCAAACCCTGATTAGAAGCTCACAGCTTCCACCTGCCAGCCACAGCACTCACTCTGTGGGAGGGTGGGGTGGCTGGAGGGGGAAGGGAAAGGAAAAGGAAAAGAAAAAAAAAACCCAAACAGCCAAACACAACAAGAAAACCTCAAACACAAACAATATGATTCTATGTGCTATTGGCACTTCAAGAAAAGATGAATATCCAGTAGCTGTTTAATTTCAATGTGAGCAGCTTCATACTCTGCACTCTTGAAAATCAGGCCACCTTTTTATAATTTAACTTTAGGTACCTATTTTTGAAATCCTTAGCCTATGTATCCAACAGGTGCTTTTTCAAGGTGGAAAGGGGAGATCAATGGTATTCAATAGATTTTTTTTCCCCATCTGAAGCATAACAGAACCATAGCATTTTGGTCTGTTCTCCCTATGGCCATCATTCTGATGAAAGGCTTTGGGAAGGTTGCCTGGCATGACACTTCTATAGACTGTTACAGAGACACACCACATTAAATCCGTTAAATAACCTAGTGCTGTGAAATACTTGTAAATGCCTATAGATCATGCTGTTAATGTTCATTAAGAGCAATTCACAATGGCTTATACCTTAGATGAGTCACTCACGTTAGAGAAAAGATTTAGCCTTCATAAAACCACACATGAAACATCTCAAACCCCTTTTAAATATGTTCAGCCATTTCTCAAAGGAACAAGAATAAAGGAGAGGTTATAAAGCATTAATAATCACACATCAATTTTGTTGAGACAGATACTTAATAGCTACAGAAGGCAAACTTTGGGATAGGGTCAATCTTTTTGTTCTCTTTTTGTACAGTGCTTAGCGCAATGGAATGCTCTAGAAGCTCTGCTCCACGGGGTTCCTAAGTGCTACCACAACACTAATAAATAATATCATATTGCGGATTGAGCTTCCTGGACACTGCAGGAATTCCCCAGCACTGATGAGACCACACATACAACCTTTGGAAGATTCAAGTCATACATTCAGCATTCATTGTAAATTTTCTGTGGACTTTTGAAACGTATGTTTGAATTAGTTCGGTGGGCAGCTAAAAGCTGTAACTTCCATTGATATGCATGTGAAATATGGAGCAACTTAATGGCTTTATTTGCAACATATAAGTATTATGCATAGCTAATATTTTGCAATCTACATTATGAAAATGTAGTGTATTACAAAGGCTGCATGCAATACACACACACATTTATATACATGGAAAAACAGAATAATCATTAACTTACCATCATTGCATTATCAATAGTCTAACTAGCAGTTAAACATGTATAAGAAGTCATATGAAGAATGCTGGCAGGCCTGATTTGCTCCTGCAGAAAAACCCCTCTGGCATACACACAGAGTTGAAAATCTGTTAACAATAGCAGTGTCCCATGCCAGAGTGAACATGACATTTGCTTTTCAGAAACTTTATTCTAAAGCTATGCTGCAGACTATTTAGAGATTAAGCTACAATAAGCATTAGCTAGCCCGGCTGTCGGGGGGGGGAAAAAGCCATGTACTACCAGTAAACAGTATTTTACAATATTGCGAAAATGTCTATTGCATATCATTGTAGAGTGTATACCTGCTTGCTGCTAGCATGGCCTCAACCAACCCAGGGCCCTGATCCTTCAGACTGTTCCACACATTGGATCTCAGCTCCTCCCTGGAGCCCAATGACTCCCATAGGAGTTACATATGCTTAGTGCCTCTGCAAAAATAATCAGACCACTGATTTATTTGCCAAAATATAAGCATCCAAAAATATTTGGCCACGGTCTTTTTGACCTTGTTAATTCCAATGCAGTTTCCTTCCATTCATGATATGGAAGGCTTATGGGCCCTTAGAGAGGAATCACTTTCCTGTGCTCTCTCCTACAGGCCGCTTGGCACAGTGAAGGATTATTACAAAAAGCAAAGCCATGCTCAGCAATCAGCTCATCCTTTGTTGCTAAGTGTTCCAATACCTTGCTCATCACTTAAGCCCAACTGTCCTGAGTCGTTCCTCCCCCAGCCAAACACAGCTCCGGAGAGAGACAGAGCAAAGCTGTGAGCTCCACCAGCAACAACCTGAGCCAAGGGGATCCCATCAAGAGATGTGACGCGTTGTGGGCTTGTTTGAGAGGGGAATTCTTTACCCAGGCCCAGCTGGCCATAGTTGTTCTGTCCCCATGTAAAGAACTGCCCATCTGAAATAAAGACAGACAATTGAAGTCAGTAACTAAAATTTGCCCAAATCTGTTAAGCTGAATAAGAAACAGTGCTGTGGGTTTCATTGCTACTTGAAGGCAGGAGTTTGACCAAGATGCTACTGGCTACAAAAACATGCACTATGGAGCTACTAGGTAAAATAATAAAGTGTGTGGTTGAACTAGGAGATTAAACAGATATAATGGTAAAACAGTGCATGGATAGAGTGTAAAACTACTATGGCTTGTACCACCAAACAAAAAAAGGCACATGTACTGCATGCTGAAGAACACCACCCAAGAATGCTTTTCTTAATGACTCTAATCATGCACTTCTTTTAACACAAAGACTGAAAAACTGGAAAAAATCCCATCTGCCACAGATAGGCATCCAGTGTGCAGAAACCAATGTTTTTCTTGATGACCAGAATTGTCTTATTTCCTTGGGCTCCCTCTCTGCTTGTGGTATCCAGTGGTTTTCCATAGTCTTCTACTTTGATTGCAAGCTCTTTGAGCCGGCCTGTCTCTTTGTTATATAAGCATGCAGAGCTTGACACAATGGGGTCCTGGCCTCTAAGCATTATCACAACACAAGGAAGATTATCTTTAACAACATAGATTGAATGTTACAGTACCAGCCGCAAGAGCTAGGCAATGCCAGTTGCCACAGGAAACCTGCAGTATCATCTGTTGGTTCAGGTTCTTTATTAACCTAAAGAGGAAAGGTTATTTTAAAAAGTAACCATATACACACAGTTATTAGAGCAATGGTGGGCAACCTGCAGCCCAGGAGGCACGTGTGGCCCACTTGGGGCTCCACCTGCAGACCCCTTGGTTGTCCCACTACCCCACATGCCTCTCGCACACTGGGGCACCAGAACCCCACATTTCCTGCACCTCCCCGCTCCCTCTCAGCAGGATGCTCCATCCCCACTCCTCCCCCTCTCTCCCAGAGCTGTAATGCTGTGAATCAGCTGTTCACTGTGCTCCAGCTCTGGAAAGGAAGGGGAGGAGCAAGGATGGGTCACGAATCAGGAGATCCGTGCATTCAAAGTGCTGGGAGGGAAGAGGAGGAGCAGGTAAGTGAAGGGCTTCAGTGCCCCAGTGCACAAGGGCCACAGGTGAACCCCAGTGGCTGCTGTGGCCCACTGAGGTGAAAGAGGGCCACTCATATGGCCCATCTGTGGCTGCCGATCTCTGTATTAGAGTCCATCAATTGTGTTTATTCTAAACCAAAACTCGTACTTTACCTGCAACATCTGTTTCCCCCTGAAGTGATGATATATAATCCTAATTTTGAAAGTACAATTACACCCATTCCTGTTACAAGCAGTGGAGTGACTAAAAACACGCCTGGGACAGCAGAGTAACATCATAGACTTCAAAAACAACGGATACTCTAGTAGCACCTTAAAAGCTAACAAAACATGTAGATGGTATCATGAGCTTTTGTGGGCATAACCCAAGTGGGTTGTGTCCACGAAAGCTCATGATACCATCTACATGTTTTGTTAGTCTTAAAGGTGCTACTAGATTATCCGTTGTTTTTTAAGTTTTTCCAGTTACAGACTAAATCGGCTACCCCTCTGAAGCTTTTGACTATAGACATCAAATAGCTTTAATACAGCCATGCAACCTTTTTCAGTACAGCTGAGCTCTATCATTTGTAAATTGCTTAGAACAGTTATGTCACCACGTCTGGTGTTTGCTAATGTCAATACGTGAGCTATGCAGTTTCTTTTTGTGTACTATCCTAAGGTCTTGCAAGGAGACTGGCATAAGGCTCTTAAGGAGCAGTTATTCCTCCGAAACATTCAGAAAATGACATAGAGGGGGATTTCATGTTTGCTTAAGTGATTTCTATACAACTCTGCTCAATTCATAAGAGATGTTTTCCTAGAAGAGTCAATCTGACATCTGCGAGCCAAGCTGAATTCCTTCAGATCCTGCATCATTAAGATTCTGAAACTGGAACATCATTAACAGCTCTGTGGCATTTTAAGTTTAGTCTTTAAGGTGCTACATGACTCCTTGTTGTTTGGCTGCAACAGACTAACACAGCTACCCCTCTAAAATCTGTTAACAGTCCAGCTCATGATGCACAACCCAGGAGAGCTTTCAAAATTTCTCTTCCCTCTTGTACTGTTTCTGCAGGTCTACCAGGAACAAGTCAGAGAGAGAGCATATATCTGCCCCTGAAGTAAGGAGATATGACTCAATATGTACAGGGACAAGGTAGCTCAATTAAGATGATGTTTTTCATAATTTTAAAGACAGTAACAAGTTTATTATGCATTTAAAGACTTTCAGCACTCTGAAATTATAGGAACAAATCAGATTAAACAAATGCCAACAACATCAGCACTATCTAAAGATTTCTGAGCAATACACAGTTTCGTAGCTTCCTTATTAAACTGGTATCCCATAAACTCAACTAATAACATGAATGAATAGGCAATGTTGCATGAAGTGTCCAAAATCACAGTGCTCATTATACATCCAAGTTTACTTCTCTAATTTTGAAAGACTGATCCCATAGTAAAAGAATTTTTAAGGAGTAAGAGATTAGGTGAGTGCCAATCAACATTTCCATTGCATCCCAACTCCCGCCACTTCTCATACAAAGTTCTAAAATATTATATCATCAGAAAAAAATGTATCTGCTAATTCATGCCCCTTTTTTTGTCTTGAGAAATCAGAATCTGTGATAGTGTATTAATTGGACTGTGCAGCAGAACTTCAAAAAAAAAAACCTCATCTGTGAACCAACAGGAATGAATGACTTACAAGAGCCTTTACATTTAGTTTTTATTTTACTTAAAATTTCCCAGGAATGTATTGGTTTATATTACCCCCCCCCGCCCCAAAAAAAATCAGTATAAAAAAAATCAGCTTCTATTTCCAGGGTCCAAATTACTAGGGAAGGATGGGAGGACAGAAAAAAGGCAATGGACAAAATAGAAGTATTTCTCACCTGGAAGGCGAGAGGGTGGCTCAGTAACAAGGCAGTCCATGTTACAGAGACACCATCTCTCCTACGGGAGAAAGAAACTGGATGCAGGGGAGTTCCACCTCTTCTTTTATGAGTACCTGAGCACAGATATATACATGTGCATGAGTATCTTCCACTACACTGCCTCATTTTGAAAGTTTTACATTTACACTTACACTATATTATTATTCAGAGAAATAATGTAATGGATTCGATATTTTAAGCAATCTGAATTTTCATGTACTTGAGTGGTCCCAAATTAATTGGTGGGGGGCAACAGGGAGAAATCAGCGAAACCCAAATAAGAGCTTTTATAGAACCTGAGATTTTTTTTTCTTTGTAAAAACCAAAACCAAAGGGCCTTGTTAACTTGACAAGCAGAATATGGATAGAGAGAAAAGTCCTCCCTTTATTACTCTTAAAAGAAAGAGAACCCACTGAAGTTAATGAAAAGACTTGCCCAGTCCCAGGAAGAAGAACTAGAAGATCTCACTTTATCCATTACATATAAAAACTTTAGCATTTGGTTTCTGTAAACCTTACCTTGGTACTGCCACAAAATGTTCTGTAGTAGTGATCCCCAGTTGTCCATCACTACCTGCGCCCCATGAAAAGAGCTGGCCCTGGTCACTGAGTGCCACACAATGAGACTCTCCACAGGCAACATGGACTATGTGCTGATCTGCCAATGCTCCAATTTGCTCTGAGGAAGACAGGAAACCCACTAAGCAACAGGGCATTTCTTATATTTATGCTTGGACATTACAGCCGTGTACATATACCACATATGGGTATAAAGAAGAAGTATGTTTGTACAGGATCTAGCACAGTGAAATCCCAGGTTTGGTTGGGAAACCCAATACACACTATTATAATACAAACAATTAAACAAAAACTGAATGACACCTTTTGTTTATGATGCTTACTTGGCCCCCCTCAACACCCATGGTAACAGACCACCTCACAACCATTTGTGTATTTCTCTTGCACTGCTTCACAGACATGCTGGATTTGTGACCAATATAGAATTAAAAACCCAAGACGCACACGGCAGCAAAGAGAAACAGAGTATCAGGAGAACTCATTGACTAGCAACTTTCACTGTGACATGTTTTACCCAATTTTCCTGGGAGCACAGTACAAAGCATGTCAGGCTTTCTTGAAAGTCTGGCCAAGACTGTGACTACTGAAATTTCTGAAAGTCTGGGCTGATGTAATGTGTGACTAATGTGCATCAAAGCACGCGTAGTTAAGGTACAGATGTAGGGCACGTATTTAGGGAGCTAATAAAGTGGGTTATTCATGAATGGAAGGACTTTCCCTGTCTGACATTTTCTCTCAGTTCTCTTGTGAGGAATCAGTGAGTGGCCCTCAAATTCCTCTGTCTTGACCTTCCCTGCTTCACCCATCTTCCTAATGCTAGCTCCACCACTCATCTCTCTGTCCTACTTGTCTCTTGGTGCAGTATCCATCTTACCAAAGCTGAACTGCTAGAATATCACGTAGTACCTAGACTATACATCAATAAACCCAATTAAATTATTACAAAATTACAACACGCTCATGTGAGCATTAAAAGAAAGAAATGCTGTAGAGAGGCATAAAAGTTAGTCACCCTGCCATAAGCATATCATCTGCAATTGATTTCTCACTACTAGGTCATTCTCTGTAGTTGAAATAGCTTTAATGCTATTTAAGTATCAATTATGACAGCACTTCCATTACACGGGGTTTTATTAATTACTTACATAATGAAATAGAAAATTCCTGTCTTACAATAACCTAGCACATGTTTGGTAGCAAAACTTTCCTATCACATTGCAAAAGTCTTCTGCAGCCTTCTTATTTTTAATTATACAAAAATTAAAATACAAAGGGCAGGGAGTGAGCCAGCTGGTCCCAGGCATAGGAACTGCTGCTGTCCTGAGGCTGCTTGGGTGACAAAGCCCCAGTAGAAGGAGTAGCGGAACCCCAGAAGCCTCAAGAGCCATAGAGCACCTTCGGCCCTGGCGCAGTGACAGCCCTGGGGGACAGCGGACCTGACAGCGGAGCTGTGAGCCCTGCTGCTGGGAAGGAAGCCCTGCCGGGTCTGCTGACAGGCTAGGGAAGCCCAGAGTCCTTCAGCAGAGGGGCAGAACTGACCTTCCCTGGGACTGGTCAGGTTGTGAGGGCGCCAGATCATTGAGATCCAACCTGTAATATGTTTAGATCTACTTACCATGGTGTTTTCACTGTAATAAGTGCACAGCTGACACTCTCCGCCATTGACTCCACCCACACTTCACATTCTGATGGAGTACTGGAGTAGATGGGAGCGCGCTCAGGGGTTGATTGACGCCCGTTGGATCAATTGTAGACTGTCATTCCGGCAGGTAGTGTAGATATGCCATAAGTTACACATGCTAAGTGCTCCCTAAGCTGTGTGACCGCATGGCCACGAGCCTCCCATTAAGCTGCATAGAGGGGCGCAGGGCTGCATTGGGGAGAGATATCTCTTCCCAACCCCTGAAGCTGCCGCAGCCGGTGAGGAAGAACCCCTTCCCACTACAGAACTGCTGCAACAGGGGAAAAGGGCTCCTTCTTACCAACCCCATCAGGGACCTGCCCAGGTTAGCTTGAGCCCCAAACCTCTCATCCCAAGCCCCACCTCAGAGCCTGCAGCCCCAGACAGAGCCCTTACAACCAGCTCTGAGCCCCACAACCCGAACCAGAGCTCTCACACTCCTGCACCCGCTCCCTCTTCTTCAGCCCTGAGCCCCCTCTTACACTCAGAACCCCCTTGACTCCACTCCTGCCTAGGGATGTTAAATTTATAAATTGGCTAATTGACGAATCAATGCAAATTGCATCGAGTATTCAATTATTAGTCGATAAGGCACCTCCACCTTTAAAGTGTAGCAATAGCCCCAAGGCCGTTTCTACACTTCAAGGGCAAAAGCACTGCAGGGAGCAAAACTGCAGCAAAAGCACTGAGGGGAGCAGTCTCCCACTAGCACCGCCGCATGGCGTCCCGGGGTCAGCTAACACTTTGAAGAGCCCCCTTCAGTTCCCCCCTTGCTGCCTCTTTCTAATACAGGCTGCAAATTCATAGAATCATAGAGCTGGAAGAGACCTCAGGAGGTCATCAAGTCCAGCCCCCTGCCCAAGGCAGGACCAATCACAACTAAATCAACCCAGCCAGGGCCCTATCAAGCCGAGACTTAAAAACCTCGAGGGATGGAGATTCCACCACCTCCCTAGGTAACCCATTCCAGTGCTTCACCACCCTCCTAGTGAAATAGTTTTTCCTAATGTCCAACCTAGACCTCTCCCACTGTAACCTGAGACCACTGTTCCTTATTCTGCCATCCCTCACGACTGTGAACAGCCTGTCTCCATCCTCTTTGGAACCTCCCTTGAGGAAATTGAAGGCTGCTATCAAATCCCCCCCCCCCTCACACTTCTCTTCTGCAGACTAAACAAACCAAAATCCCTCAATCTCTCCTCATAGGTCATGCGCTCCAGACCCCTAATCATTTTGGTCGCCCTCCACTGGAACCTCTCCAATGCGTCCACATGCTTTCTATAGTGGGGAGCCCACAACTGGACACAATACTCCAGATGTGGCCTCACCAGATCCGAATAAAGGGGGAATAATCACATCTCTGGATCTGCTGGCAATGCTCCTCCTAATGCACCCTAATATGCCATTAGCCTTCTTGGCTATAAGGGCACACTGTTGACGCATATCCAGCTTCTCATCCACTGTAATCCCCAGGTCCTTTTCTGCAGAACTGCTACTTAGCCATTCGGTCCCCAGCCTGCAACAATGCTTGGGATTCTTCCGTCCCATGTGCAGGACTCTACACTTCTCCTTGTTGAACCTCATCAGATTTCTTTTGGCCCAATCCTCTAATCTGTCTAGGTCATTCTGGACCCTATCACACCCTTCCAGCGTATCTACATCTCCCCCTAGCTTAGTGTCATCTGCAAACTTGCTGAAGGTGCAATCCATCCCCTCATCTAGGTCCTTAATAAAAATGTTGAAAAAAACCGGCCCTAGAACCGATCCTTGGGGCACTCTGCTAGAAACCAACCGCCAACCTGACATTCAGCCGTTGATCATTACCCGTTGGGCCCGACAGTCTAGCCAGCTTTCTATCCATCTTACAGTCCATTTATCCAATCCATATTCCCTTAACTTGATGGCAAGAAAATTGAGGGAGAAGCTTTGCTGAAGTCAAGGTATCTCACATCCACTGACTTTCCCATATCCACAGAGCCAGTTACCTCATCATAGAAACTAATCAGATTTGTCAGGCACGACTTGCCCTTCACGAATCCATAATGACTATTCCTGATCACTTTCTCCTCTTCCAAGTGCCTCAAAATGGATTCCTCGAGGATCCCCTCCATGATTTTTCCGGAGACTGAGGTAAGGCTGACTGGTCTGTAGTTCCCTGGATTGTCCTTCTTCCCTTTTTTAAAGATGGGCACTACATTTGCCTTTTTCCAATCATCCAGGATCTCTCCCGATCTCCACGAGTTTTCAAAGATAATAGCCAAACACTTGCCAACTCCCTCAGTACCCTCGGATGCATTAAATCTGGACCCATGGATTTGCGTATGTCTAGCTTTTCTAAATAGTTCCTAACCTGTTCTTTCCCCACCAAGGGCTCTCCACCTCCTTCCCACGCTCCATTGTCTAGTGCATTTGTCTGGGAGCTGACCCTGTCCATGAAGACAGAGGCAAAGAAAGCATTGAGTACTTCAGTTTTTCCCACATCATCTGTCACTAGGTTACCTCGCTCATCCAGTAAGAGCCCCACACCCTCTCTGATCACATTCTTATTGCTAACATGCCTGTAGAAACCTTTCTTGTTACCTTTCACATCCCTCGCTAGCTGCAATTCCAATTGTGCTTTCGCCTTCCTGGTAAGTCCCCTGCAGTCTCGAGCAATATATTTATTCTCCTCCCTAGTCACCTGTCCAAGGTTCCACTTCTTGTAAGCTTCCTTTTTGTGTTTAAGCTCACCAAGGATTTCCCCGGTAAGCCAATCTGGTCGCCTAACATATCTGCTTTTCTTGCTGCGCATCGGGATGGTTTCTTCCTAAGCCTTCAATAAGGCTTCTTTAAAATACTACCAGCTCTCCTGGACTCTTTTCCCCGTCATGTAAGCATCCCAGAGAATCCTACCCAACAGTTCTCGGAGGGAGTCAAAGTCCGCTTTTCTGAAGTCCAAGGTGTGAATTTTGCTACTGTCCTTTCTTCCTTTGGTCAGGATCCTGAAATCTACCATCTCATGATCACTGCTTCCCAGGATGTCACCCACTTCTACTTCCCATACTAGTTCCTCCCTTTTTGTGAGCATCAGGTCTAGTTGCACATGGCCCCTGGTTGGTTCCTTCAGCACGTGTACCAAGAAGTTATCCCCAACATTCTCGAAATACTTCCTGGATTGTCTGTGTATTGCTATATTGGTCTCCTAACAGATGTCAGGATGATTAAAGTCCCCCATGAGAACCAGGGCCTGTGATCTGGAAGCTTCTCTCAGTTATCTGAAGAAAGCATCGTCTACCTCATCCACCTGATCCAGTAGTCTATAGCAGACACCAACCACAGCATCACCCCTGTTGCTTCCACCTCTAAACTTAACCCATAGACTCTCAAAAGGCTTTCCACCCTCTATATACTGGAGCTCTGAGCAATCATACTGATGTCTTACATACAATGCAACTCCTTCTCCTTTTCTCCCCTACCTGTACTTCCTGAACAGTTTATACCCTTCCGTGACAGTGCTCCGGTCATGCGAGTCATCCCACCAAGTCTCCATTATTAAAATCAAATCATAGTTTTTTGACTGGGCCAGGGCTTCTAATTCATCCTGTTTGCTTCCCAGGCTTCTTGCATTTGTGTACAAACACCTTAGATAACCAGTTGATCACCCTGCCTTCTCCATTCGAGGCAGGGGTCCTCCTTTGTTGCTCATTACTCCTTGTGTTTCTTCCCGGTAGCCGCCTTCCTCACTTATCTCAGGGCCTTGGTCACCATCCCCCAACCAATCTAGTTTAAAGCCCTCCTCACTAGGTGTCCAAGCCTGCCCGTGAAGATGCTCTTTCCTCTCTTGGTTAGCTGGATCCCATCTCTCCCTAGCAATCCCATGGTTGAAGAAACCAATGCCCCCTCTGTAACACCACCTATGCAATCACTCATTTACTTCCTCAATAAGATGATCCCTACCCGGACCTTTTCCTTTAACCGGAAGGATGGATGAGAACACCACTTGCGCTTCAAATTCCTTTATCTGTCTTCCCAGCACTACATAATCTGCAGCTCAAGGTCATTCTTGGCCATATCGTTAGTTCCCACATGGAGAAGCAGGAAGGGGTAGCGATCCGAAGATTTGATGAGTTTTGGAAGACTCTTGGTCACATCCTGAATGCGAGCTCCAGGTAAGTAGCACACTTCTTGAGATTGCAGGTCTGGATGGCAGATGGATGACTCAGTCCCTCTTAAGAGGGAGTCCCTGACCACCACCACCCGTCTTCTTCTTTTGGGGGTGGTGGTCATGGAACCCCCATCCCTAGGACTACGCATCCCATGCCTTCCCTTCTGATTTCTTCCCAGAGAGGTCCCTGCCAAAACATTCTCCACCGCAGTGCCCGTTGGGAGAGCCTGAAACTGGTTACTTACCTCTACAGGAATAGGGGATACCTGAGTTGGCCTTCTTCTTCTTCTAGAGGTTACATGCTGCCAGTTCTCTTCCTTGTCCTGTACTGCCCTCACTGGCACTTCAGACTGCTGTCCCTGCAGGATTAAACGCTGCCTTCTATCAAGGAAGTCTTCATCCTCTCTGATGGAATGTAGGGTCGATACTTGGGCCTCAAGTCCTTTAATTTTTTCTTCCAAAATGGCGACCAGCTTGCACTTAGTTCAGATGAAATCCCTTCTTTCTTCCAGGAGGAAGACAAACATGGCACATGCTGTGCAGGTAACAACAGCAGACCTATCACCATCCATACCAGCCTTCCTTCTGAGAGAATCCTCAGATGTTATTAAATGCCTCCTTGAAGGGTAGGAGAGAGAAAAGAAAAAAAAATCTTCAAGGAAAAGAGCACCAAACACTACAGGGGTCTCCTAGGGTGAGTTCCCAGGCAAACTCCCACGTTGGCCGCTGCCCTGTTCACTGCTCTCTGCATTTGCTCTGGCTCCCTTTTTTAGAAGACTGAGGCTAGGCCCGGCTCAAAGCCTTGCCTCTGATGCAATCAACCCCTGAAGGCCCAAAAGAGCTCAGGAAATTTTTATAATAATTTAGTGAAAAGATTTTTTAAAGAATGGCAAGTGTATCGTGCCCCCTTCCTACTTCCCTTCCAAACTCCCTCTCACAACTCTCTGTTATCAGTTGCGACTAATACTGTAGGCAGCGCATATGTAGCCTCATGAACAGGACTACAAAGGTTGTAGCCGGCATGTGTCCCAGTATTTGGAGACATGTGCGGGCTGTGGTAAAGGGAGTATGCTTGACTCCCCAAATAAGATCACATAGTGCCTTGAGGTGTAGACTTAAATTGTGGATGTTTGGGCTTGTGATTAACCAAGTCTACGACTAGTGATTTTGGCTGGGGATGTGAGAATAGGAAGTCTATGCCTTTTGCTGGGACAAAACATTTTCTATCCACCCTGCAATTGGCTGGGGGAAATAGAGGCTAGAGTTTGCCAAAGCACCTCTAAAGGTTCCAAGACAGCATCATTAATGGGTAAGGCTATCTTTGAGGATGCCGACGGTTGCAGTATCATGAGTAATTTGTATTATTTGTCTTGACCCTCTTGGAGTGTAATGGCCTACGATTGAGCCACTCGTTTAAATAATTCTTGGAATTGTTTTAGGTCATCTGCCGGTGGAGAGGGTGATACCTGACACACTGCCTCATCTGATCTAGTGGATCTGGAAGCGTGTGAGGAGCTCTCTGAGTTTGAGTGGGGTAAGCTGCCATTGTCATTAGAATCAGCTTGTGTTATCATATCATTGAGGGTGGGTGAGACAGCGAGGAATGCACGGATGTAGCCGGGGAGCGTGTAGCCGTGCGTTGTGGCAATGCAGGTGATGCATCTCTTGGGCAGTAAGTATGAGAGGAACGCAGTTGATACCCGTGCCATGGTTCCCAAAGGGGACACTGAGGCTGAAATTCTTGTGGAGGATACATCTACAGCAGGTTAAGCCATGGAAGAGGAAGTTACTCACCTTCGTGCAGTAACGATGGTTCTTCGAGATGGGTCCCCGTGGGTGCTCCACTCATGGTGTCAGGCTCGTCCTGGTGCCGCACCTCAGAGGCTTTGCATAGCTGTTTTCAGCCGAATGGCGCCTGCGCAGTGTGCAGCACGCGCCATTTGCACTCTTTGATCTTCGCGCACACCCGGCTTACCTGTCAGTTCCTCTCACCATTCCGTATCTGTAACGATACAAAAGAAAACAACTCCAGAACGGGGAGGAAGGGTGGGACGTGGAGCACCCACGGGGACCCATCTCGAAGAACCATCATTACTGCACGAAGGTGAGTAACTTCCTCTTCTTCTTCGAGTGGTCCCCGTGGGTGCTCCACTCGTGGTGACTTTGTAGCAGTACTCGCATTGCGTTCCTGGAGTTCAGGTTTGTCAATGACCGAAAGTACTGCTGAGGTCACCGAAGAGTCAGGCGTCCACCTGCACACTACTGCGTAGTGATTCATAAAGGTCAAGCTTGAGGACCATGTAGCTGCCCTGCAGATTTCCGGCAGTGAGACTCCTGTGACAAACGCTGTGGATGTTGCCACTGCCCTGGTGGAATGCGCCCTAGGTACAGTCTGAAGAGGGCTTGATGCGCATTGAATGACACATGGTGATACAAGAGACTATGATGTTGGACAGACGCTGGGAAGACAATGCACTGCCCTTGGAGCGGCCACTATGGATACTATTAGACGGTCGGTCTTACGCCAGGTCCGTGTTCTGTCTATACAGAATGCTAACGCTCGACGTACGTCGAAGGTATGGAGTAGCGAGTCTCGAGTCAAAGCATGTGGCTTCGGGTAAAAGACGGGTAAAATGACAGGTTCCTTTATAGGAAATTGTGTTGTGATCTTAGGGATAAAGGCTGGATGGGTACGTAATGTGACTGAGTCCTTGGTGAAAACTGTGAAGGGTGGCATTGCCATTAATGCTGCCAGTTCGCTCACCCTACAGGCGGACGTAATAGCCAACAAGAATATCACCTTTGTGTTGAGCATCGATAACGACGTGGTGGCTAGTGGCTCAAAGGGTAGGTACATTAACATGTCAAGGACCAAATCCAAGCTCCAAGTAGGGGGGTCTTCGTGGGGGTTTAAGATTAGCTATTCCCTTAAGCAGTCTTTTGGTCATGGGATGAGCAAAGACTGAATGGCCTTCGGTGGTGGTATGGAAGGCGGTGATTGCTGAGCAGTGAACTCTCAGCGTACAAATTGAAAGGCCCGCCTGGTGTAGGGAAAGGATATAATCAAGAATCTCATGCATTGGTGCAGAGTGCGGTTGGATGCCAGTTTTCTCACACCAAGTGACGAACCTCCTCCATTTTGCCAGGTAAGTCTTTCTTGTGGTTTGTCTTCTACTGTTCAACAGTACTGTCTTTACAGCCTCTGAACAAAGTTGCTCCTCTACCCTGAACCAGCTATGAGCCACGCTGTCAGATGGAGGGTCTCTGGTCTGGGGTGTAGCAGAGACCCCTGGTTCTGGGAGAGGAGGTCTGGGAGGAGTGGCAAGGGACATGGTGGTAACAGGGACATCCTGTGGAGGAACGGGTACCACGGTTGTCTTGCCCAGGCTGATGCTAGGAATATGACCCAGGCTGAATCTTCCTTGATTTTTTGGATTACTCTCGGAATAAGTACCGTTGGCGGGAACGCATAGAGCAGAGGCGCTCCTCAACAGATTAGCAATGCATCTCCAAGGGAGCCTTTGCCCATGCCTCCTCTGGAGCAGTAAAGGTGACACTTCTTGTTTTCGTAGGTCACAAAGAGGTCTATTTGCGGTGATCCCCAAGCTCGGAAGGTGTTGTCCAAGACATCAGGGTCGATTTCCCACTCGTGATCCTGAGGGAAACATCTGCTCAGAGCATCCGCCATGACATTACTCATGCCTGGTAAGTAGGATGCCACCAGAATGGTACAGTTTCTTATGCACCAGTTCCATAAGTGGACTGCCCGTGCGCAAAGTAATCGGGATCGTGCTCCTCCTTGTTGATCGACATAATACATAGTTGCTATGTTGTCTGTAAGCACTTGGACGGTTGTACCAGTTATATGTGCGCGGAAGTGTTTGCAAGAAAGGAATACAGCTTTTAGCTCTAGGAGGTTGATATGAGAAAATGCCTCCGCCGCCGACCATCTGCCCTGCACGGACATACCATTGATGTGTGCCCCCCAGCCTAAAAAGGAGGCGTCTGTAGTCAACTGGGTTGATGGCTGCTGACATTTGAATGGAACCCCTGCTAGCAGATTTTTGGGGTTCAACCACCAACTCAGGGATCTGCGAACTAAAGGAGTTGCGGTTATCACTTTGTGTGTGGAGAGCTTTGTTGGAATATACACCAATGCCAACCAGTGTTGGAGACAGCAAAAATGAAGTCTCGCATGTCGGACCATGAAGGTGGTGGCCGCCATATGCCCCATGAGGCGGAGACAGGTAAGTACGGTGACTGTAGGGGCGTGGATGACTACCGTGGCCAGCTTGTGTAGAACTTGGAAGCGCTCTTGAGGTAAGTACGCACAGGCCGTGGTGGAATCCAGACGTGCACCTATGAAATTTATAGTCTGCGTAGGATCTGGAGACGACTTTTGCTTGTTGATTATGAGCCCAAGCGATAGAAATGTCTGCCTGGTTAGTGCCACCATGCGTAGGACCTTTTGTCTCAACCTGCCTTTTATAAGGCAGTCGTCTAAATATGGAAATATGATCATGACTCTGCGCCGCAGGTGAGCTGCTACTACTGCCAGGGTTTTTGAAAACACCCTGGGAGCAGATGCAAGTCCAAATGGTAGCACCCGATATTGGAATGATCATTGCCGATAGTGAAACGGAGAAAAAGTCTGTGAGCTGGATGTATCGCTATATGAAAATACGCATCTTGCAAGTTGAGGGCTGCAAACCAATCGTCCTTCTCTAGTGATGGTATCATCAAGGGTCACCATCTTGAACCTTTGACAGCGGAGGTATTTGTTTAACTTCCTGAGGTCGAGGATGGGTCTCCATCCTCCGGTCTTCTTCTCCGTGAGAAAATACCGTGAATAGAAGCCCCTTCCTCTGAACTGAGGAGGAACGGGTTCTATGGCTCCTATGGAGAGCAAACGCTGAGCCTCGTCTTTCAACCAGGTCTCGCGAGATGGGTCCCTGAAAAGGGACGGGGTTGGTGGATTTGTGGGTGGTATGGCAGTGAAGGGGATGGTGAGCCCAGATACCACCAGTTGCAATACCCAGCGGTCTGATGTAATCGCCGCCCATTGATCTTGAAAAAGTCGAAGTCGATGGTGAAAGAGGTGAGTGACTTGTTGTTCCATCAGCGTAAGGACTTGTTGCATGCCCTCGACCGAACCATCAAACTTGCTGTTTGGAATTTTGTTGGTTGTTCGAGCGGAATGGCTGGGGCCGTCTACGTTGCGGGCGCTGTCTTGGACGTGATTGGTCTATGGCTCGCTGTTGATGTTGTTGTCTTTGATAGGGGTAGTTGTACCTCTTCTGATACGGGTAATATCTCTTGCGCTGAAAAGGGGGTGTATACATCCCCAAGGTGCGGAGCGTAGACCAGGAATCTTTTCCGGAGTGGAGGAGCTCATCCGTCTTTTCCGCAAACAGCTTATTTTTGTCGAAAGGGAGGTCCTCCACTTTTGCGTGAAGCTCCTTTGGAACTGCTGCGGAAGCCAGCCAAGATGAGCGCCTCATCGTTACTGCAGTTGCAGTGGTGCGAGCTGCCGTGTCCGCCGCATCCAAGGAGATCTGCAGACTCGCTCTTGATGCCGTAAAACCCTCCTGCACTAAGGACTTTAAGAGGGGGCGCTTGTTTTCTGGGAGGTAGTGAAGAAGCTGCGATATCTTTTCATAATTGTCAAAGTTGTGGTTCGATAGCAAGGCGGCATAATTAGAAATACGCAGGAGAAGGGTCGCCGAGGAGTAAACTTTCCTGCCGAATATATCTAGTTTTTTGGCATCTGGTATTGTCTTATACTGCGGTGTCTTGGCCTGTTGTTGCGCTGCATCTACCACCAGCGAGTTCGGCTGTGGATGGTTGAAGAGGAATTCTAAATTCTTGGAAGGGACAAAATATCTCCTGTCCGCTCTCCTGCAGGTTGGTGGTACTGAAGCCGGTGTCTGCCAGATGATGTCTGCCGCTTCCATAATGGCTTCATCAACTGGGATGGCCACTTTCGCGCTCTGCCTTGGATGCAAATTTTTCAGCAGTCGATGCTGTTTCGTTTGTGCTTCTGTTACACTGGTCTACAATTTTTTAGAAGTCGTCGTCTGCTTCAGAGATAAAATGTGCTATTTATTATGTATTTTGATGTGCTGAATTCAAATATGACAATTAAAACAACTGATTGGCTACTGTTTCCAAGATATTTAAGTTTTTACATTTTACGTCTGTGTATATTGTGTAGATAGTAGAGTTTTAATCATAAATTGTAAACCTAGGTCTTTTCATGTGTTTATGGTTGCTTTACATGATAATATTTCACCTGTCCTGTTTATGTAACACTTTAAAAATCAGCAAAAGGGTTATTATGAAACAAAAGGCAAAAAACTATTATGTACATAGTTTAGTCCTATTCAGTGTCTACTCGGCGCTTCTTGGCTTGTCTCTTGTATTCATTAAATGGAGCATCTCTTGTCACTGTCCAGCAATAGTCTGCAAGCATTGATGGGCTCCATTTGCCCTGATAGCGTTTCTCCATTGTTGCAATGTCCTGGTGAAATCGCTCGCGTGCTTGTCACTCACCGCTCCAGTTCGGTGGAAAAAATCTAGATGAGTGTGCAAAAATGTATCTTTAGTGACATGTTGCAACCAAGGCTTTGTATGCCTTGAGGAGGTTTTCCACCAACAACCTGTAGTTGTCTGCCTTGTTGTTTCGAGAAAATTTATTGCCACTAACTGGAAGGCTTTCCATGCCGTCTTTTCCTTGCCATGCAGCGCATGGTCAAATGCATCATCTCGAAGAAGTTCACGAATCTGAGGACCAACAAAGACACCTTCCTTTATCTTAGCTTCACTTAACCTTGGAAATTTTCCACGGAGGTACTTGAAAGCTGCTTGTGTTTTGTCCACGGCCTTGACAAAGTTCTTCATCAGACCCAGCTTGATGTGTAAGGGTGGTAACAAAATCTTCCTTGATTTAACAAGTGGTGGATGCTGAACACTTTTCCTCCCAGGCTCCAATGACTATCGGAGTGGCCAATCTATCTTGATGTAGTGGGAATCTCTTGCACGACTATCCCATTCAGAAAACAGCAGTACTTTGTGTATCCAGTCTGCAGACCAAGCAAGAGAGCAACAACCTTCAAATCGCCACAAAGCTGCCACTGATGTTGGTCATAGTTTATGCACCTCAAAAGTTGTTTCATGTTGTCATAGGTTTCCTTCATATGGACTGCATGACCAACTGGAATTGATGGCAAAACATTGATCTGTTGGCTCTCTCCAAATCATTGGCACTGCAAAGGCATAGATTTCCTTTTCCTGTTCAACCACTGGCGAAGATTTGTTGCACAAGTGTTGCAGCATATGTGTGGGGCCCACCTCTTGTCCTGATCTCCAATTTTGCAGCCAAAATAAAGGTGATAGGCTTTCTTAACCATAGTGGTTATACTGCGCTTTTGTGATGCAAAAGTCACTTCACCACAAACATAGCAGAAGTTATCTGCACTGTTCACACAAGTACGAGCATCTCTGCTCACTTTGGCTAAACAGAAATGTGTCCCTTTGCAAAATCAAACACTGACAAATAAGAGAGACGACACTATGATTTCTAGAGCTGATATAGGGCAATTTGTTCAGCAGAGTGATGTAAGCTTCGTTATGATTGCATCATCCATGACTTCTAGGAATAACATGATGCAATTCATATCATGTATGGCAATACCAGCTTCAGATTGCATCATTCATTGTTTTGCCTAAAAGCAAGTACTGTCCAAACCCAGTCATAGATTTATTCATAGATCCAGTCAAAGATGTATTTTAGTCATTTCTGGTTTAAATTGAGATCCCTTCCCTTTATAACTCACTTATCCTCCGCCATTCCCAAGTCAAGGGTCGTATATACTGACCCAATAGCATATCTTGAAAACTAGAGCCAATCAACAATTTTAAGCATCATTTTCGTTCTCAGTGACCCAGAATTAATAAAGTTTGACTACATTTATTTCAGAAGCATTTTGGCTGTAGAGCAGTGTTATCTGGATTTCTTGGGACTGAGCCACCCACTTGAAGAGGTCTTGGAACTGCTTAAAATCATCTGGCGGGGACGTGTCCTGTGGGAAAACCGCCTCATGTGTCAAAGAGGGTGAACGGTCAGGAACTGGACTTTCAGACTGATGGTCGTCAGCTTCAGACAACTGTCCATCTTCCAGGTCTGACTGCTGTGTTGTGTCCCCCCAGACTGCGTATTGGAGAAGTCAGGCGACGGTCACGGTGCTGCTGTGGCGGAGAGTGCCCCGCTAAAGAGAACAGAAGCTCCGTCTGCGTCCAGGGATGGTTGAGAGGAACGGACAGGTAAGCTGCGTGCGCGCGAAGATTAAAGAGCGCGAACTGTGCGTGCTGCACACTGTGCAGGAGCAACCTGGCTGAAAACAGCTATGCAAAGCCTCCGAGCTGCGGCACCGGGACAAGCCCAACACCATGAGTGGAGCACCCACGGGGACCACTCAAAGAAGAAGGTGTGTGGTTGTTGCAGAGAATGAACTCGATAGGAGTGCCAGGAAGTCACTGATCCCAATGGGGATGAATGGCATGATGAAAATCATCTCTGCTGCCCGCTACCATAGTCAGTTTGTGGTGACAGCAGCGTAGGAGAGTGGGGGAGCCCTTTCTGGCAAGTGTCTGTGCATGTTGGCATGAGACAACACAGGGGAGCGTGGTGAACAGGCTCCTTGTATCAGAGATGTACTCGGCTGTGGGGATTTTTGTAAACGACACGTCTTTTGCAACGCTTTCTTATACTCCGGTGCCGGAGCGCATTTGTGCTCAGGCTGCCCAGGAACGGCTTGTTCAGGCAGTGCAGAGGTGCCTGTGGGAGCCAGCGGCGTTGGCATATCAGGCTTTGTCAGTGCCATTGCATTAGTGGCACTAGCCAGTGCCAAGTGCTTGGGCTCTGACTGAGCTCTCCTGGCTAACGTGGTCTTACATTTCTCCGCAGTGCTGGAGACTGACGGCACCAGGAATGGGAGGCTTGGGATAGCACTGGCAATGAGCGTGCCGGGGAAACCCGTGAAACTTGAGAGCCTCTACGGGGTAGTGAGGCAACCCTGTCAACGGGCTTTTGCTGCCCCCGCATCTCCTCAGACTTATCCCCTGATGATTGTAGGGATTTCTCCCAGAGGAGATTTTTGAGCTGCATTTTACGGTCTTTTCTGGCTCTGTATGTCATGTTTAGACAATGTGGGCACTTATGTGCTGCATGAGTCTCTTCAAGGCATTTAATGCAGGACACATGTCCATCTGAAATAGACATTGAGTCCCGGCATGAGTCACATTTCTTAAAGCCGGGAGAGCTTTAAGAGGAAAAAAGCCCCAGAAGCTGCTTTTTTTTTTTTTTTAAATAAACGTTGAAAAGTATTGTTGACTGACTAAAACTATGAATTATTACTAAACTAACTATGCTATTCATTGGTTTCCTGTAAAATAAGAAGAGCACTGCTCTGACTCCATCTTCAGATAAGGATGGTTGAAAAGGAACTGAGGGAGGCTCACGCCACATGCGCACTCAACCAACGGCAGCACCAAGAGACACGGAGTCCGCAGGCACAGCGCGAGGGGCACTGCTGACCAAAAATCTCCGATCAGCGGCGCAAGAACGCACCGACACCTAAGTGGAGCACCCACAGGGACACCACTCGATGGAGAAACCACCCATTATTTTGAAATTATTTCGAAATAACAGGCGTGCTGTTAAGACACGGACAACACTATTTTGGGATAATGGATGTTATCCCAAAATAGCACCGCTGAGTAGACACACGTCCTGTGTTTACACACTAATAATGATTTCCTTGCCTTATTAAATAGCAATAGACTTATTAGCCTAAAAGAGGGAGAAGGGGGTCCATTTAATTTTATTCTAAGCATGTTTTAGTCCATCCTATCAGTGTTTCTTCACTTTCCCCATTTACTTCTCTTCTCTCCCAACCCCATCCTAAAAGATAAGGCTCTTGTTATCCTTCCGAATAACTAAATCATGGCATTTGTTCTTCTGAACACCACTGTCAGTGAAGGCTTTTAGACAGCATGCTCTTTGGAACATAGCTCCCTATATGACTGTACAGTGCTTGGAACAACAGGGCCGCCAATCTTGACTCAGGTCACTGGACATTAATATAGTCTCTCTCTCTATACATAAAAATAATTTCCTGGGGGATGACAGAGGGACATCATCTACGTCGCCCTGCCCCCAGCCCATATTTAGCTCCAGGCAGCTCCTCTGGCCTTTACATTACTCACCCCCAGGAGGAATAATCTTAGGCTGCCACTACCAGCTCCTGCCCCCATTCCTGGCCCAAGCCGCCTTCAGCACTGATTGGCCTCTTCCCCTGCAGCCCTACCAGCTGCAGCCCCTCCTTGCACCACTGTCACCACCAGCCACCCGGGCCTGCCCCCTGGCTGCCTTCCCCACTGACCAGCCTCTTCCCCCACAGCCCTACCGGCTGCAGCCCTTCCTCACACCATGCTACCATCACCACTGGCCAACCGGGCCTGCCCCCTGGCTCCCTTCCGCACTGATCGGCCTCTTCCCCCATAGCCCTACCAGCTGCAGCCCCTCAGCAGCCCTCTTTCTCCCCCTCCCTGTTGCTCTGGAGGCTGGGGAGGCAGGAGCCGCATGGCCGCCTCCCTCCCTCCCAGGTGCCCCCCTCCAGACTCTGCCAGTGACTGGGATAGGGAAGGGGTGCAGGATCTGGGCAGGAGGAAGGGTGCAGGAGCAGGCTGGTGGTAGGGCATAAAGGCTGGGGGGAGGATTGGCGAGCATAGCTGCCAGAGAGGGGGAGTTGGTGAGTGTAGCCAGCAGGGGGCACAGCTCCCTAGTACAACTAATTTCAGGAGCACATCACCCATCATAATAACCTTCTTTTTCTGCCCACATACGTACTACTGTTAACTGGCAATAGAACAGACCATTTTTTCTCTCAACAATCCCCAATCTCACTGAGACTGCAATTCAATAATATATTTGGACTTGATGAGGAGACTGACATTGCTAGGATGTTATCCGGGATGTAAGTGTAGGGGAGCCTGGACGGCCCTGCCTTGACCAAAACAACACCTGCATTGGACTTAATGCTGCTGAACTCTGATGCTAGGGAGGGCACTTCAGGTGAGTTCAAATTTGCAATTATACTACAGTGGTTAAATGTAATTGGGTTTAATCTTTTTTCTCTGTCCTGAACAATTGGGATACAGTGGCAGCCAGTGCACCTACACAGTGGGAGATTCCCAGAAAAGTTTGTTAATGTGCCTGGAGATGGAGTGGGAATCCCCCCTGAACATCTCTACAAAGCTCTCATTGAGATCTTCTGAGAGGGTTGAAGAGTGTTTCTGGGGAGGGCTGCCTCATTCTGTCCTCTGTGGTGGGACACCTTACTTGACCATACCACGTCAAGCCACCAGTAAATGACCTGGCATCACGGCAGCATAAAGCATGGCAAACATAAGGTCCAAGTTTCTGGCCACAGTCATTCAGCATTCACTCCCTATTTGGAGAAGAGTGATATCACGCATGGTAACCTGGATGAAATGGGGGAAGTTCTATAATTGATAGCACTGAGGTAATCCACCTCTATTTGCTCACCACAACAAACCATGATCCCAGGTTTGCTGCCTTGTTTGCAATGGGATTGAAGGGACTGTTCTGGGATGCTATACTCTCCTTATTGCCTTGGTGTCTGGCTGCTCAAATAGCTGCTAGGCCAGCGTTTCTTAAACTGTATGTGTCACGGCACGCTGGTGTGCCGTGGAAGTCAGAGGTGTGCCGTGGAGAAAACAGAAAAAAATTCTGCGCCCCCGGCCCCTGCAGAGCCCATAGACAGCTTCCCCTGCGGCTGCCCTCCCTCCCCTCCAGCCCGCAGGACGGCCCCTGTCCCACGGGGCCTCCGCTGCTGCGCAGCCTCCTCCTCCTCCATATGTGCAGGCAGCAGAGTTTACAGCGGCCGCTGCTGCTGGGAGGGGGAAGGATGGCCGGAGCTGAGGAGCCGCTCCCAGACATCGGCGTTTTAAAACTGCCGCCTGCGGGGAACCCAGCTCATGCTCTGCCACTCCCCCCTCCCTCCCCGGCCTGCAGCACGCTCAGGCTCTGCTGCCCCCCCCCCCTCGGGGTGCGCTTAGGCTCTGCTGCCCCCCCATGCGTTGCTGCTCTCTCTCCCCTGCGCCCCTCCCCAGCCTCCCCCCCGGCAGAGTTTAATCTGGTGGGGACGGTCAGGGTTTCTACTCTTCCCTCCCCTCCCTGCCAGTGGGAAGCCTGGCCTGGAGCTGCAGCTGCACTGGGTTCCCCGCTGCATGGAGGGGAAGGAACTGAGCTCTCCAAACCCTTCCCCTTCCCCCAAGGAACAAAAGCATGCTCCCTGGAGGCTTTCCCTGCTGCAGCAGGCTGCCAAGCCAGGTAACTGTCCACCCTCATGCCCAGACCCCGCACCCAAACCCCCCTCACTCCCCTCCCAAGACCCCACATTCCCAGCTTGCTCTGACACCCTGCCCTAAGTCCCCTCCTACACCCTCCCTGCCCCAAGTCTGCCCTCCTCTACCCTCCCTCCTGGTCCGGTGGGGTTTTTTTTGTTTTGCTCAACAAATTTTCCCAGGGGGCTGTTTGTTTGGGGGTTTTTTTGTTGTTTTTTTGCTCGACCAAAAAATCCTTGGTGTTCCCCATAAAAAAAAATTGTTTGGTGTTCCTCAGTCTTAAAAAGTTTAAGAAACACTGTGCTAGGCAATATGCCTCAACTGCCACCCACCCCTACCCTGCCAGAAACTTTTCTCCCTGACTTTCACAGATATTATGGAGCGCACAGAAAGCAGCAACATGAGAATACTGCTTCCGCCAAAGTCTAACCTAGTCAAAGTGCACCAGTGTCCATTTAAATGGCCAAAGGCACATTCCACCACCATTTTGCTTGATCAGCCTGTAATTGAACTGCTCCTTACTGCTGTCTAGACTGCCTGTGCACGTCTTCATGAGTCATACAAACAAGGGGTAGGCTGGCTCTCCAAGAATAACTATTGGCATTTCAACATCTCCAATGGCAATTTTTTGAAGAGACTAGATGAGCGGGTCATGCACCTTTCCTGACCATCCCATGCTGATATTGGTGAAACTGCCCTTGCGATCCACCAGTGCCTGCAACACCATCGAGAAGTATCCCTTGGTAAGGTGGTCTAGTGCCATCTATCACTCCACCACTATTAGGGAACCGCATATCGGAAAAGCCATCCACTATATCCTGCACGGTCCCCAGAGTCATTATCCTTCCTAGCAGAAGGCTATTGATTGCTCTGGCTACTTGGATCAAAGCAGCCCTTACTGTAGACTACTCACTCTGAATTGATTCCCAACTGACTGGTAACTATCTGACATTGCAACCTTCCACAGGGCTATCACCATTCGCTTCTCAACTCTCAGAGCAGGTCGATTGTGTTATTGCTGTGCTTCGGGGGAGGAGGGGAATAATTTGCAAGCTTCAGTGAAAGTGGCCTTACACCTGAAAAAATTTTGCAACCACTGGTCATTGTCCCATAGCTGTATAACTGTGTGGTCCCACGAGTCTGTGCCTGTTTCCCAGGACCCGAATTGGCATGTCACTGACACAACAAGCCCAACTGCCTCTAGCATATGCCAACTGCTCCATTCAATGGATTCCTGCACATCAGTGCGCGTGGTATCCTCACATTCTTTCTAATGGTGGCAGCTCCTGATTAGGCTCTGGCCAAACTACAGCATAATGTGCAAGCTGTTTGCAATGTTTGCCACAGCTGTGTGCATCTGAGCAGGGTCCAGGCTTGCCTTACTATGGAAACTGGATGGATAACCAGGGAAAAAAGAGCATGAAATGATTGTTTGCTGTTGCCTTCAAGCAGGGAGGGAAGAGATAAGTGCATCACAAGAGGCTGACGACACATACCTAGAGACACCTGCAACAATGTTTTTGTCTCCTGAGGCATTGGGAGTCTAACTCCAAATTCAAATGGACAGCAGAAATTGTGGGATGGCTACCCACAGTGCATAAGTTGAAGGTAGCCATGGTAATGGGACTACACTCCTTTGATATCATGTGCCTAGTGAGAACAAATACCTTCAACTTTGTAAAATTGGATGCTAAAAGTCAACCTCAATAAATTCAACCTAATTTTGTAATGCAGGTATGTCTCCTGGAACAACCAGCTGGGAGCCCCCAGGAGCTTTAAAAATCACTTTTACCATTCAGACTCTTGTATATGTTTAAAGGAATTGAGCTGTTTAGATGGAAGACGCTTTCCTTTCTTTTTGAGTACAGCGCTCCTGAGCATCCCCAGTGATCTTTCATATAGCTAGCACTAAACCCTGGACAGGTGCGAGCCAAAGCGCTGCTTTGAACAATTTAAAAAGCTAGAGAAATGCTGAGTGTGTGTGGTTTGGATGACATTTTAAAAAGCAATTAAATCTGAGATTATCTCAGATGGTGCAGTGGCTCAGTGGTCACACTGGAGACGTGATCTTGGGATCAATCCAAGGGCTTCGTATCCCATCCTCCCAATCCCACACTTCAGCCTTGACAAAATCCTTATGGAAAGCAGTATGATCTAGTGGATAGAAGGATTCAAGACAGCTGGTTCTATTCCCAGTGCTAACACTTTGTGTCTCCATTTTCCTCCCATCTTTGACTCTCTTGTGTATTTAGATTGAAAATTTTTCTGTACAGTCTCTTATGTCTCCATACAGTAACTTTGCACAGAAGCTCCAAGCAAGACTGGGGTACCATTATATACAACAGAAACACATCTGGGAAGAAATTTCTGGGAAGAAATATTTGTTTCCAGTTGAGGAGAAAAAAAAAGAAGACCTAAGTGGTTACTATGCCACACAAGTGTCCGAGTTTTACATTTTAGTCTGATTCTGGTGGGGTTTTCAAAAGTCCCACTTAGGAGAACAACTTCCATTGTATTTCTGTTCCTAAGTGAATTAGGCACATCTGAAAACGCAGCCTCTATAAATAACAAATTGAAAAATAAGTTGTAGGACCAAATGAATTACAATTAGTCCTCCACTGTACTTTCTCCAATGAGTCCACATCCTTTCTGTAATGGTGGGCGGGGGAAAGGGAAGGAGGAAAGACCAGAATTGGACGCAATACTCGAGATGTGGCCTCACCAGAGCCGAATAAAGGGAAATAATCACTGCTGGCAATGCTCCTCCTAACTCACCCTAATATGCTGTTAGCCTTGCCGGTTTGTTTATTGTATGCATCTTCTAGACTGTACAGAGCCTTGCTTTAACAGGCAACTTTGCATACATACACAAATTATATCACCACAATATACATAGCTCATGCCATTTTTTTCCTAATAAAACAAGTTATATTATAGACATAATTTGAATCAAACAAAACGAGGGTGAACATTAGAAAAAAAACGAATACTTTTTGTATGACCTGGGATTTTTTTTTTTTTTTTTTAATAAAAATTGGTTTAAATTGAAATCTAAAGGGCTTAAAATGGGCCATTTGGGTACTCAGATGAATCCAACAAAGAAAATTCTACTTTGGATAAAATGAGTCCTTTGATTCTGTTGTCTACTGTCCATAGGCTAGGAAACCTTTTAAAAAGCAGATATTTCAATATCCACAAAGTTTTCAGAGCAGTATTTTTTCATTTCAGCATAGAAGAGCATTAGGAAGCATTGCAATCCCCATGCACCAGTTGCGATGCACGCACACAAATTTGGCCTGGACACCCTACTTTCATGATGGAGTGGCATCATGTCCCCTTGAGACAGATCCCAAACCCACTCTGCCAAATTTGACTGAACAGGATTGCATCTCTGAGTGGGAAGGCTCGGCACATCTCCTAGAACAGGGGTTCCCAACCTGGGGTACAAGTACCCCCAGGGGGTACGAGAAGCTTGTCAAGGGGGTATGAGGAATATTTGGTAAATAACTAGATGATCCTAATTGAAATATTCCAAAAGTAGTAGTGTTAGTGAAAAAAGTTGTGGATTCTAGAGTCTAGAATTTATTTCCTTTAATATTGAATAGGGGGTACAGGAAGGTTTACTAAAAGCCAAGGGGGTATGGGCACCGAAAAAGGTTGGGAACCCCTGCCCTAGAAGGTTTGAAAGGGAATGTTCCCTCTGCCACTCTCTCCCCACCCCAGTTAAGAACTGCTGCAATAGAGGATCAGACCCAATATCCAAGCAATCAGTATCCTCTCACAAAACAGGGTCTTGCACCAGATGCTTCAAAGGAAAGTATAAAACCCTCCAGAGTAGACAAATAAGAAATAACCTGTTCCACAGACGAAGTTGCTTCCTAATCTCCCATTCAGTGGGTGGCCAATGCCCTGAAGAATGAAGTCTTCTATTATTTCAGTCTTTGCATCCCATTAAAACATGGAGGCTTTAATTATCCATATTGTTCTAGATGCACCAAACACATGGGAACAGATGATAAATTTCAACACCCAGGCTGTGTCTATGCTATTCAGGTGCGTCTACACAGCAGGGCTTAACTCAAAATAAGCTATAGTTTATAGAAGTCAGAGTAAGAAACGCTCTAGCTTGAGAGTATTTCAACATTATTTCGAAATAACTGCCTGCTGTGTAGACGCGGACTAAGTTATTTTGAAATAACACCTTATGGGTGTGGTTCACATACTTGTGCTAGCATGAGTATAAATAGCAGCATAGTCATAGTAGCACAGGTAGCAGTAAAGCAGTGGTTCTCAAACTTTTGGCCCGTGGCCCATCCTGCTCAATGCAAACCTTTCAATGGACTAGTAGCGGCTAATGGAAACTCTCTGTTAAATCTATAATTATGCCCAGGTCATTTTACTAGTGCTGCACCGAGGGAGAAAGGTTTAATTTAACCAGCAAAAAAGAAAATGTTAATTGAAATTATTAAATACATTAAGCACTTTAACTTTCTCATGTTAGTTTACCAAACTTCATTTTAAATAAAGGAAAATAATTTATGTCCACAACCAAAGTTTTCAACATTGTCTTTATTTGTGGCAGGAGTGGAGAACTGTTTTGAATCGGGAGCCACTGACCCACAGAAAATCAGTCGGGGACCACACAAGAAAGAAGCAAAAAAAACAACCCCTCAAAAACTCCCAACTCTCACTGATGTGGCCCCCCAATACCTCACTCCTCTGATGCTCCAGCCCCATGCTGGGAAGGGATAGGGAGGACTGAGATTCAGGGCTTCCCACAGGCCAGATTAACTCTTCTGGAGTTGTGGACCCCCATAGGCTCTCCAAAAATGAGGAGTTCAGTGTGCAGGACAGGGCTGCCATTGGGTGGGATTGAGGATGAGAGTACAGAATCTGGGTGGGAAGTGGGGTGCAGGAGGGGGTGAGGTTGCAAAGGTCTGTGAGGGAGGTAGGATGCAGGAGCAGTCTGGGAGTAGGGTGTCTGGCACGAGCAAGGGAGGGTGCAGGAGCAGGCTAGGAGTCGGGTGTCTGGTCATGGGGGAAGGAGGCAGGAACACGCTGGGGGTGCGGGGTTTGGGCATGAAGGGGAGAGGGAACCCTTATCTGCCTTTGTGCTCCCACCCGCTCCCAGGCACAGCCTCCTACTACTCCCTTCGGGCAGATTCTGCCCAATGGGAGCAGCAGGGAAAGCCTCCACGCAGTGCCGCTGTGTGCTGCTGTTCCCCCAGGAGGGGGAGCAGCAGTGTGTGGAGCTGCTTCTGGCTATGCTTCTTCCCCAAGAGCCAGGTCCAGCAGGGAGGCTCAGGGCTTTCTTCTACCCTCCCCAACCCCCCAGCAGGAAGCTGGTGCTCCAACCTCATGGGGGGGCCCCCCCACAAGGCTGGACAGCCATCGCAGGATCCCCACTGCCATAGTCCATCCGCAGACCTGTTTGAGAACCACTGCAGTAGAGGCACAGCTGAGTGACATCCAGTCTACACACCCCAGTTTCAGGTGGGTTTATATAGGACATGGCTCAGTCAAGCCTCCGTGGCTGCTACCAAGCTCCTGCAGACAGGCTGCTATTTATCCTCACATCACCTCAACTAGAGCTAGCACGAGTATGAGCACAAAAGCAGGGGAATCATAACTCTACTGCACAGGGTAGACATAGCCTTGACCTAAATTGGGGATGCCTGGGTGAAAAGTGATGGTTTGGGGGTGGGGAAAGTTAAACATTTAATATTCGGTTTTCAGTTTTAAAAAAAAAAAAAAAAAATCACAGCCAAGAAATCCAGCTGTCTGGAACACACTGGAGTGAGAAAGATACAGAGTAGCTCCATAAAGACCAATTTTATGTAAGGTCTGTAACTCCTACCCCCACACACACACACCAAACAACAACAAAAACAAACCAAACAATATAAGGGGATCGACTCACCCTCATGGACACAAGAGAGGGGCAGGAGTTGAAAATATGCAGGCTCTGCTAGGTAGGAAAGGGCGGGCACTACCTTGTTCCAGAGGAAGAGGGACAGGGACAGACTCTGGCACAGATTCTTCTGAGAATCCTGTTGGATCTGGTGCCTAAAAAGGGATTACACCCTGTCCCAGAAGAAGGAGCAATGGCAGCGAGTCTCTGTGTGAAGCAGAGACAATCAGAGATGAAATGTAGGGAGCAACTATTCCTGGCCAACTGCTCCCACAGAGCCCAGAAAGTAAGGACAGTATACCTGAAAGGCTGAGAAAATGAAGCATCTTGGACAGAGCAACTGCTGACAGGAACTGGGGAAGCAAGAGGGAGCTCCTGACTAGCTGCTGGGACTGAGCCACTGAATGCTTTGAGGTAAGGGTAAAGAAAGTGCTGGACTATGTTCCCTCTAAGCTGTGGGGGGGCTCTGTGCTCCAGCAGGAAGAGATGCTTCTCCCCAAATCCCAAAGCTGGTGCAGCCAGGGCAGAGGCACCTCTTTCCATCAGCGCCAGTGCAGAACTGTGATGACCGGGAGACAGGCACCTCTGCGCACCAGCCTCAGCAAAAAGCTGCCCTGGAGTTACTGAGGCTGGGGCGACAGCCTCCCTGCCTTCCCTGGCCTCCACCCATCCTATCCCAGATCTGCCCTGAATGGGGGGCAGGCACCTCGTCCACAGTTATGCCCACTGGAGTTGCCACAGCCATACAGATGCAACTCTCACCTTCCTCTGAACAACTGTGGTGAAAGAGGGCTGCTGGGGCCAGCCTGCACCCAAAATCCTTTATCCTCAGCCCCACCCTAGCTCCTATACCTTGATCACGCACCCTCAGCCTCTTGCATCCCCGTCCTCTGCCCCAGACCTGAGCCCCAGCCTCTCGGCCCCATCCTCGCCACATACTGTTCATGAGCAGAGTGACTTTTGTTATGTGATACACCATCTCCATATTGATACGTCACAAAAGTCATATGGACATAAAAAATTAAAGAATGCTGGTGCTGGGACTAGGGAGTTAAATTTAGATTAATTGGCTAACTGAATAGTCAGTGCAATATAAAGGAGCCTCGCCTTTGAAGTGTAGCAACAACCCCAGGGCTGTTGCTACACTTCAAAGGCAAAAGCTAGGCGGGGAGCACTAGACCAGCGGGGGACTGAAGTGGCAGCACTGCATGAAGCTGGGGACTCCCCCGCTGACCCCGGCTCTACGCTGTGTTGCCACTTTGAAATGCCGGGTGGGGCTTCCCATGGCGTTTCAAAGCGGCAACGCCGCGTGGAGCCGGGGTCAGCGGGGGAGTCCCCAGCTGACCCCGGCTCCACACCGTGCTGCCACTCTGAAACCTTACCTTCTCTTCTCCCCCCCCTTGCTGCCTCTTTCTGATAGAAGTAGCAAGTGGGGGGAGGAAGCGACTAGTCGACTAGCGTATAAGCTATCCAATGAGCATTTGCTTATCCACTAGTCGACTAGTCTTTCACATCCCTAGCTGGGACCATGGGGAAGTGGCCCAGGGAAATATAGCAGCATTGACAGAGGGTACAAAAGAGCAGCAGGAAACTGCTACTTACAGGATCCCTGGGCTGGGGCTCAGTAGTGGAAGGGCCAAGATCCCCACTACTTGCCACTGAGGAAGTGGCTGGATTGTTGGACAGAGATACCATCCCCCAGAATAGGGAAACCCAGATGATGACCTTGCCAGAGTTAAAGACAATGCTGTGGTTCTGGTAGGTGAGAGGGGCCATAGACAGGAATAGAAACCAACTGCTAGTGTGCAGACCACACACGTGGGCATCAGCTTTGAGCTAATCCCTAGCATGACCAGGAGGCGGCGCCAGTCTGGCAATGAGGGCTGTACCCCAGGACACCCTTCTACAGGGATCTCAGAAATAATAAAACCCCTCTTGTTCCCCATCTGCCTAAAGAAATGCTGCTACCAACAACTGTGTTTAAAATGAATCTGCTCCCAGTGATATCAATGACCAAGCTTCCATTGAGACCACCGGGAGCAGGATTAGCTCCCAGGGTTGCTCTTAAGATTTCAACCCCTTCATTAACGAGATCTGTGATTCCACAAACAGTAAAGTCTCAAAGGGATTAGCACTGTGACTAACAGCCTTCCCTTGCTAGAACAGTAGGAGAAAGAAAGCCGCATATATGCAAAGTAGGAAACTTCTGCTTCAGATTGCCTATGCCCATATTGAAGCCTCTACCTTTAGGCAATGCTTGGATATATCAGGTTATTTTTCCCCACGCCCCACGGTTGAAGTATCAATTCCAATAACCATACCCATACCCCTTATTCTGCACCTTAATTTTGTACAATTAAGCATCCCCATCAGCTCCGTTTATTGTTGAGTCACAAAGAATTCGTACAAGAGTTTTCACATGAAGAATCAAACGCACACATACCCCACCATTGCAGTTGGTGTTTGAAGTATGCAAAAAATCCATGTACCTGGCTTGCTTCCCTCTCTCTGATGGCCTAGCTGTCCTTTGGTGTTCAAGCCACAGGTATAAACGTCTCCATTCTCCAGTAAGAAAACAGAATGGTTGCCTCCACAAGCCACCTCCTTGATGTTTCTGTCATGCATAAAGCCATACACCTGTGGCTCAGGGATGATTGCTTGGAGATTGCTACCTATCCCAGACTGGCCAAAAGACCAACACCCCCAACAAAACATTTTCTCGCCCTTCAGGGAGTCATGTAGCTTCTTCCTTCCTGGGGAAGAGGAGAAATGAAAGGTGATCAACAAGCAATGTAGCCACACATTAGTTTTCTGAGCAGGAAGCAGAACCAAAAGAAAAGTATTTCCTGTCTAACAACATTTTGTGTACTTACTACATGGATTGTTCTTTAACCCTTACCAATAAATAGAGCATTAGACAGGGGAACCAGGACATCTGGGCTCCACTCCTCACTTGTGAGTTACAGCTACTGTGCCTTAGCTGCCCTGGCAATGCATAACATAGGGATACAGTGCTTATGAATCAAAACACTTTAAAAGGAAGCAGAGAAAAGCACTGTAAGAGTGTTAAGTATTGTTATTTAGACAAAACTCTTCTGCCTCAGACTCTTAGAAACCCACTATAATGTTTTAAATCAGCAGTTCTCAACCTGTGAGCTGGGATTCCAAAGTGATTTGCCAGGGCTGGTGTTAGACCTCTGGGGCCAAAGCCGAAGCCCTGGGGAGCAAGGCTCAGGTTATAGTGTTGAGCCCTTGGGCTTGAACTTTGCTCCATCCCCACCTCCAGGGCAGCCAGGCTCGAGTAGGCTCAAGCTTTCATCCCAACTCCTGGGGTTGTGTAATAATTTTTAATTATCAGAAGGGAGTCGCAGTGCAATGAAATTTAAGAAAACCTGTTCTAATCTAAATGGCTTGGGCACAACAGTTTATAACTTTGTTAGCGCAGTGTTTTGGGCAATTACCAGACTTTAAAGAAGCGTTTTGTTGTATCTGCAAAAAAAATATTTAAACAGTTCTTGATGAGACTGACCTCAATTATTTACAGGGTGCTGGCCAAGTGCAATACTACAGTACATTATTAGCTGAGAAATCCAGGTAGAGAAGAAATATGCACTACTGAGCATAACCAAAATACATTGTGTGGGCACAAATCTCCTCCCACCAGCCCCCAAGGCAATGATGAGATGTGTACAGGAGAAAAGCTGCACTGCAAACAATTCACATGGAGCATCACAACAGCGTCACAACTTACAGAGATATACAAACAAGATACTGATGTTGCAGTGACTTGCCCAAAGTTACTAGAACTCTTGGCTCCCCATCCTCTGTTGGGTCCACTAAGCCATCTAACAGCCAGCACCTTCAGAGGGAATAACATGGGACAAAAACCAAAAAGATATACAAAACAGGAAGGAAAGAAGAAAACATGCAGTCAATACTTCACAATGCCATAAACCAAGCTCACTCTAGGGATGTTAGATATCAGTTAATCCAAGTCGAGTAACCTCACAAATTTTTATTGGTTAGTAGACTATTCTATAGTCCCTGGGGGCGGGACCAGCAGCCACTGTATCAGAAGCAGCAGCAGCACAGGGTGCCAGGTGGGCACTGATCTGCGAGGGGAGCCAGTTTAAAAGCCAGTTCCCCTCACAGACCGGCTGCTTGTCACCTTGTTCTGCTGCTTCTGAGAAAGAGGCAGCAGCACGGGGTGGCAGCAGTCCCTGTTGGGGGAGGGTGGTCTGAGCTCCCAGACTTGAGCCGACCCAGAACTGAGCTGGGCTGCTGCCCACCTGGCTCTTAATACAATTGAAATGCAGAGCTGAAACTGGGGTAGGTCCCAGACCCGTCACAAGCCAGGACTGAGCCAGGCTGCTGGCCAGCCTGCTAAAAATCCCTAGCTCACTCATTCTAGAAGAAGCAACTGTGAAATCTGAGTAAATTCTCCATTAAGCCTAATCTTCAAGTATATGGGTCATCTGTTAAAACGTGTTGCACTAACAATAAAGCTGCTCACCTGAAACCTCAGAGGACTCCTTTTGTCCAGGAACAGAAGACGACTAATTAAAAGTTATTAGTTTAGGGGAGGAAGGAAAGGGGTAGGGGACAAAAGTCTGGGAATGCAGGCACTAAACAGCTGAGTTATTATGTCTTGCTCTATATCTTGGTTGTGATCAGCTGCTCTCAGTTCCACTAAGTCAGGACTGAGAAGGGTGAAGTTCTCTCCTGGAATGGATATGGGGAGTCCTTTGCTGGGTTCTTTAGACTAGCAAAGGACAATCTAGGCTAGTGAGTGAGCTGCATGAGTGGCCCTCAACTCCGTGGGCCGCAAGACTGTCATTACCAAGATGGTCTCCTGATTCAGGAAACCCGTGTCATTTGTGGTGGATGCATTCCCACATCCACCACAAATGGTGACATTCATGAATACTGGGAGCCATGGCTCCTAGCCCCCCGGGTAAGCTCTCCATGGCTCCAGAACTCACCACAGCTGCCAGGAGCCAAGGGGCACTCAGCGTGGCTCCTGGCAGCTGTGACGAGTTCCCTCTGGCTTCCAGCCCCTGCCCCAAGCCACAGGCAACCTGTGAATATGTGGAAATGCAAACATTGATTCTGTGAATTGTAAAGGTCTCCTGTATCGTGTATTTTTTTTTTTTTTTAAACTAACTTCACTTGCATACCTAGAATTTGGGGGGTGTACCAAATGAACCGTAGCAGCACTTGGATTGTATGTAAGATGAGCACACGGCTCTCACAGTCAGTGCTGTGCGCAATCAGTACCCACCTCGCTTCACAGATGTGTCACTTTAGTAATACCAGTAAGGAAAAAAAACCTATGTGGATGGAAACCAGTGGAATCTGATAATGCTGCGTGTGGCCAAGAGTAAACTAAATGTCTTGTGGGTAACACACAGAAGCCTGAGGGGCCACAGGTTGCCCACCACTGCTTTACAACATGCTGCAAATCCCATTTGTCTTGGGTGGCTTTTTTTTTTTTTTTTTTTTTTTTTAAAAACACTTTCAGGGCTGTTCCCTCTCAACCACCCCTCACCTCCCTACCCCCCATCCAACCACAATATAGACTAAATCCTCTTCACCAGGGGAGCATCTGATCCTTTAGATTAGTGGAAGTCACCTGTCAAGATTCCTGACAGAGCTGTGTCAAACCGTTCAAACTCGCTCTTACATGTATAGTCCCTGGCAGAAACACAGATGCTGCTGGACCACAGAGCCCATAGGCAGGCAGGATGGGTGGAGCAGCCAGGAGCAAGGCAGGATAGCCAGTGATGCAGCCTGGAACCCAATGGCACGGGGTCTGGTGGTGCAGCTGGAAGCCCAGTGGGGCCAGCAGCAGTGGAGCTGGCAGAAGCCAGAGAGCTCTGGCCAAGCCAGCGGTAGTGGGGCCAGAGGCCAGAAAGGAGCCTGCAGAAAGGTGGGGCTGTGAGCTGGAAGGCCGGTGGCAGGGAACTTCCCCATGTCCAGCAAATTCCCTTGGTCAGGACTGGTCAGATCTCAAAGGATGCCAGACCAGGGAGGTCCAACCTGTGCTTTGGTTTTTGATTATGCTGGACACAGATGCCTGGTGAAAGACAACCTGTAGTTGATGACAATAAAAAATACCCCAGGGCTACGTCTAGACTGCATCCCTTTTCCGTAAAAGGGATGCAAATTAGACGTATCGCAATTGCAAATGAAGCGGGGATTTAAACCCCGCTTCATTTGCATAAACTATAACTGCGCTTTTTCGGCTCGGAGCTTTGCGGAAAAAGCGCCAATCAAACAGCGGATCTTGCGGAAAATAAATCCTTTTCCGAAAGATCCCTTATTCCTCTTAAAAGAATAAGAATCCCTCTTAAAAGAAGGAATAAGGGATCTTTCGGAAAAGGCTTTATTTTCCGCAAGATCCGCGTCTAGACTGGCGCTTTCGTCAAAGCTCGAGCGAAAAAGCGGCAGTTATGTTTATGCAAATGAAGCGGGGAGAGTTTAAATCCCCGCTTCATTTGCAATTGCGATACGTCTAATTTGCATCCCTTTTACGGAAAAGGGATGAAGTCTAGACGTAGCCCAGCTGATACTCATCATGAAGTGGTAACTAAGTTTATCACAGTACTTGCCTAAGAACAGGTAATAGTGCAGGGTGGTAAAAATGGGCAGGGTTTTTTTGATGGTTTTTAAAATGATATCTACTTGCATTAAACTCACACCCTCATCTGAGAATCCCATTATCCAGCCTCTGGGTAACAATACAGCCAGAGTGATCCAGAATGAGGCTGCATTTTCAGTGTTCACTCAGACAGGGCTGGGCAAGATGTGGCCCAGGGGCTGGATCCAGCCTGCAGACTGCATCTGGCCCGTTTCTATTTATATCCTGCTTTCCATGCCCCCAAATTCCCAGGCAG
The DNA here is from genome assembly GCA_019425775.1 of Rafetus swinhoei. NCBI lineage: Eukaryota > Metazoa > Chordata > Testudines > Trionychidae > Rafetus > Rafetus swinhoei. The sequence goes on from CM033449.1 coordinate 121,702,150, forward strand.
TGGTTCACACAGCAAGATCCTATTTAAATGACTCTCAGTTCCAAATCATGGCAGTACCCCAGCAGGGGCTGGAGCCACAAACCCTTTAAAGAGTCACAGCAACACCAGGTGGCTGCCAGGCAACATGGTAGTGGCGAGGCTGGGAGCCTACAGCCCTTTGCTGTGTTTTTAAATCAAAGCCTCCAGCCCCAAACAACTCTGGGAGATGCTGTGTGCTGAGCTCTTTTGAAAGCTTAGCGCTAACACTGACGAGAAACATGTTTTTAGGAAGATCTGTTTCCACCATCTCCATTGTAAAGGGCATTATTATATTTCTCAGGGTTTTTTACTGACGCTTCCCAAGAAATGCTATATTTGCAGGAAGCAGAATAAGTCCTTGTCTACACTAACCCCCAACTTGATCTTCCACAAGATAAGTCAACAGTGGCTGCTCCCACCAAACTCTGCATACTTTTCTCATCTTGGTGGAATACAAGAATTGATAGGAGAGCACTTGATTTATCTCATGTAAGCAGACGGATGGTGGATCCATCACTGTGTAGTGGAGACAAGCTCCAAGACACAAATGTTTCTCTTATTTCAAAGGATGACAAATCAGAACATTTCAAAAGGTCTCGTAAGTCCCGTCTGTTACTGCTTTCTTTCTAAGAGGTTGTGCATTTTAAAGTTTAAGTTAAAATTCTTTTTTTTTAAACTCCATCATGTAAGAATGCAGCAAGTTGTGTGTGTCATGTGTTCAAATGGACTGTGTTTCCTGAATCCTTATCCACGAGACTCAAACTGGAAGCTCTCTGCCCCACTCCCAATTATATTTAAGGCCTTTACTTCTCCTCGCCCTTAATGCAGTGAGTGGAAACTCATGTTATTTGGAGTTAGAGTCTGCAAGCTCTATTAAAAAAAAAACTTCAGCCTTGTCTACACAACACAGTTTTGTTGACAAAAGTCAACTTGTATTGACAAACAATGGAGGTGAACACACTGAAATGCTTTCTCTCACAGATATAACTCCCTTGCTATGCAGACATAATAAAACCACCTCCGCGAGTGGCACAGAACTTTCTGAGACAGAGACTCAGCATCAGCATAAACACTGCTCTTAGTTATGTCATCCTAATTGGACTTCAGGAAGTGACCACAGTGCTCATCCTGACTGGTCAGCAGTTTGAACTCCACTGCCCTGAAGGTATACAGGCATGCATCCCTCCCACTTTTGTGGTCCTGGGAATTTTTAACATTCCTCTTCCTGTTTACCTCTTCCTGGTCTTCTGCATGGACCATTCATACAGCAGATCATGAGGCTCTCTCCTGGCTGTAGTACACCAGAGCTATTAGATCTACTGGGTCTATGAGAAGAGACAGCTGTGCAGTCATAGCGCCACTCCAGCAATAGGAACCGATCCTATGGCCCGATTGCTAGGGCATGAAAGGGACACAGCAGAGCCAGTGCATCTATGGTGGGGTGAGGAAGCTGCAGAAAAGTGTTAACATTCCCGGGACATCCCAGTGTATCCTCCATAGAGGAATCTAGGAAACTTTCCTGTAGGTATTTTGCAGTCCCCTTCCAAAAGATAATTGGCAGATTATGCTGCTCTGATGCTATAGGAAACTTTGCTGCACCACCTCACAATTATTTTTGCAGAAACCAGAGTGGCACATAGGCAAGCAGCACACAGAGCTGGTCTGAAGCCACATGCAAGCAAGAGATACATCCTTGCATCCTGGTTTGCCCTGAGGAATGAAATATTGATTACCCTAGCCTGTGGAAAAGGGTATAATTATTCAGAAGAGTCTCCCTTGGTGCTTCGCAAACCACCCCAACCTTTGTTCATTCTTCCCAGTTCTCCCCTGCATCTTGCCAAACTCACAATATTTGGGACTTGTGCCAACCATTGTGTTATCCATGGGACAATGAGAAAGAGGTGTGTATAAATGTTATGATACACAGCTGTGAGTTACTCACAATACTGTCTCTTAATTGTTTCCTTGGCTTCTGCGCATGTGTCCTTGAAGACTCACTCCTCCACACTGGGGGGGGGGGGGGAAGCAAGAGACATTGCACCATCTCCGCGAGGGGAGGGGGAAGGGGAGGCAAGGAGGAGTAAGGGGAACCAGGCGCGAGCCAGGAATGAGCCGATTCCCGGCTCATGCCGGGTCACAGACACTGCCCCTTTGCTTTTTAATGGATTAAGAACCTACCGGCTCTTAAGACATTTAAAAATCAGAATCGCAGCGGGGGGACCTGTCACAAGCCAAAACAGCTGATTCCCGGTTCCTCCTGGGTCCCCCCCGCTGTGCTCCAGTCTTTTAATTGTATTAAGAGCCTGCTGGTTCTTAATATATTTAAAAGGCAGAGTCGCAACGGGGTTAGCTCCTGGGGCCAGGAGCTAACCCCGCTGCAGCTCCCCCGCTTATTGACTAATCGATGGAAAATCCATTGACTAGTCGATCAGTTGATTAAACTAAATTGAACATCCCTACTCCACACCAGAGGAGTATCTCTGTTAGGGTATGTCCACACAGCAGGGCAAAAGTCGAATTAAGCTATGCAACTTGAGCTATCTAAATTGCATAGCTTAAGTCAAAATAACATATTTCGGTTTTTGGCACTGTGCGCACAGCAGGAAGTGAAAGGAAGAACGCTTTTCTTGCAGGCACTTGTGGAACACTCTTCCTTCGACTTCCCTTACTCCTCATACAAATGAGGATTACAGGAGTTAGAGTAAGTCGTCTTCCAGCTCGCCATTATTTCGAAATAATGGCTTTCAGTGCAGACTCGCTCTTTGTTATTTTGGAATAACATCAGTTATTCCGAAATAACACTGCTGCGTTATGCCCTTAGATAAGGCACTGAACCAGGAGGAGTAAGGAGGGTAAGTTTCACTGAGTGCTTAAGTCCGCAGATACAACACATTATGAAACAACTGAATGCAGGGAGACAATTCCTGGATAGCCTGGAAAGAAGAGACGGACAGGAGTAGATGATTAAGCTACTGGGAGAACCAGACAGAGATACTTAAGCCCCTCATCATGCAGCAGTTAGAGTACACCTCTGTATGAGTTCCCTTGCAGCTAATACAGAATTTCATTCCATGCCTGCCCAAGCTTCTCACCACATTCTGTGCATGTTCCTGGTCCCCTGCAGAAATCCTTGCACTCCACACCTAGGGACTGGTTTCAAAGTGAAAGTTAGAGTTACACTCAGCCGCGAGAGCCATAACCAAGAGACTTATCTCATTTCCATTGCCCTAGTTTGACAAAAAAAATTGTTTTGTCCTATTATTAAACTTCCTTCTTTGATACAAATTGACTTTTTATTTGTGTCATACACACATTAGTTGGTGCTAACATTTAAACACAGTGGCTATATGCAGAAACATTTGTTCACTACAATTAAAGCTCAAGAAGCAAGCCCTATGGGGGCCATTCAAGGAGGTAAGTAAACAATGCCTGGCTGAATGCTTAGACATTACTGGGAATCATTGTCAAAATGCTCTTTCAAGGCCTCCCTGATTCGAATAGCCACACACTGTGCCCCTCTAATTGCCCTGGTATCTGGCTGCTCAAAATCAGCAGCCAGCCGATCAACCTCAGCACTCCACCCCTGGGGAAACTTTTCCCCCTTCACTTCACAAATATTATGCAGAACACAGCAGGCCGCAATGACCATGGGAATATTTTCCTCATCGAGGTCTAACCGGCCAAAAAGGCAGCGCCAACGGCCTTTTAATCGGTCAAAGGCACGTTCAATGGTCATTCGACACCTGCTGAGCCTGTTGTTGAAGCATTCCTTGCTGCTGTCTAGGTTCCCAGTGTAAGGCTTCATAAGCCATGGAAGCAAGGGATAGGCGGAGTCTCCCAGGATCACTACTGGCATTTCAACATCCCCTATTGAGATCTTCTGGTCTGGAAAGAAAGTCCCTGCTTGCAGCTTCCTATACAGTCCAGTGTTCCGAAAGATGCAAGCATCATGCACCTTCCCCGACCACCCCGCATTGATGTCAGTGAAACAGCCCCGGTGATCCACCAGCGCCTGCAAGACCATTGAAAAGTAACCATTTTGGTTGATGTACTCCCTCGCAAGATGGTCTGGAGCCAAAATTGGGATATGAGTTACATCTATTGCCCCGCCACAATTAGGGAATCCCATTTCCTCAAAGCCTTCAATTATTTCCTGCACATTGCCAAGAGTCACAGTCCTTCGTAGCATGAGGCGATTAATGGCCCTGCACACTTGCATCACCACAGCCCCCACAGTGGACTTTCCAACTCCAAACTGATTCGCGACTGACCGATAGCAGTCTGGTGTTGCCAACTTCCACACAGCAATCGCCACTCGCTTTTCCACAGTGAGAGCAGCTCTCATTCTGGTGTCCTTGCGCCGCAGTGCTGGGGCAAGCTCTGTGCACAATTCCAGGAAGGTGGATTTGCGCATCCGAAAGTTCTGCAGCCACTGCTCATCATCCCATACATGCATCACAACGTGATCCCACCACTCAGTGCTTGTTTCCCGAGCCCAGTACCGACGGTCCACCGCGTGCAGCTGTTCCGTGAATGCCAGCAGCAGTCTTGAATTATTTGTTTCCATGGCAGCCAGCAGGGCAGGCACCACCGATTCATTCTCTGTTTCACAGCTCATGAAATAATGCAGGACCAGCCGTGTTGTGTTCATAACGCTCATCACCACAATGGTCAGCAACTCAGGATCCATGCTGTCAGACAGAGATGATGGGTGCACAGTTTACAAAGGCTGTTGAAAAACAGCACAAAACAAAGATGGAAGCCCATGGAATTATGGGATGGAAATTACTGCATCATGGAATGGCAAGCACACCCCATGATGCACCATAATCCATTCCCAGAGCTTCCAGTGGCAAAAGATAGCTTCCCACAATGCAACGCTGTCTCTGCCATTGCAAAAGCAATGACTGGACAAGCTTCACCGATAAAAGCAGCACTGTGTGGATATGCACAACCAATATAATTAAAGCAGCTTATAATTGTTGACCTAACTTACTCAATTTAATGTAGACAACCCTTTATCCTGATGACCACCCTATTGAAATTTTCCAGCTAGGCAGTAGGCAAAGGGAATATATACACATACACATAAGCCTAAGTTTTCAAAAGTGACTAGCCATTATAGGTGCCCAACTTGAGACACCACTGGGAAATGGAATCTGATTTTTCCAAAGGTGCCAGCCTGTGAAAATGAAAGCCCCATAAATTATCTCAGAGTGCAGACGCAACATGTGGGGGAGTGTGTGGGATCAAATGCCCCCCTCAGATTGGTGGGGAAGTAGAATGGGCTTTTTCTTTCCAGTGGCACATTTAGATGCTCACCGTGGCAGTTGGGCAGGGAGTGGGACAGAGCTGCTTCTGCCTGAATGAGCGTGGCTGAGAGATAGCGGCGGCCCAGGCTCAGCTGCTGAAGAGAGGGCCCGTGCGTGCTGGGGAAGGAGGATTGCAATACTCCAGAGACCTCATCAATGCCAAGTAGAGCTGAACAATTGCCTACCATGTCTTACATACAGTGAGCCTGTTAATAAGCCTTGCCATCCCTGCTCCCAGGAAGTCTTCACTGCATGCTCTGCAGTATCAAGCTTAAATAAGCTTGATACTGTAGCACCCACAGTGTGTGTAACCACACCGTGATTTTTAGTAGTTACACGGTTACATTTATAAACAAATTTTAGCATCCCTATTGGTGACTCAATTCAAGTCACTAGTCCCTTATTTAAGTTAGTCCAGAAGCTGCAAGATGAAAGATCTTTGAGAAACCCAACCACAGCCCATGTCTACTGTGTTTCTCACTGATTTTCAATGAAACCTGAAATATAAATCTGAACACAACCACCTCAACCTGTGGTTTGCATTAACATCGCCAGATGAGAGTAGTATTGCAGCAGATCACGTTGTTTGCAGAGATTCTCCAATGGTAAGCAAAGAAGAGACGTCTGCAAATACCAACTTTCTTTGATGTGGTGTCTGCAGTACAATAGCAAAGAGCAGGGGGTTCTCAAACTTTGTGATACCGCGACCAGCTCTAAATTGCTCGTGACCCTCCCCCCCCCAAGTTGCTCGCGACCCCCCGCCGGGGAGTCGGGACCCACAGTTTGAGAAACACGGGCAAAGAGGAAAATCCCTCACTGCAGGGGATATTTTTAGTAATGCCTTCCCAGATGGGAGAGCTATGAGGCTGCTATCTATTCTCTGCTCAAAACTGAAGGACAGCTGTATTTAATTTAAGTGAGGAAAGAATCAATTTTACTAGATTACCAGTACAAATGGGGGAAAAATATCAAAAGCAGGAAGCCTGTCAATCTACTGGACGACCGAGATGCTAAACGAAGCACTTGAAGACAGTAAAGCCCTTGCAAAGAAACTAAATTAATTCTTTGTTTCAGTCTTCACTAGGGATGTTAGATAGTGATTAACTGAATAATCGTGTAACCACATCAAATTTTAGTGGTTACATGATTATTCAATAATCCCCGGGGGCCAGTGCACTCCCAGCCCCACTCCTGGGGAGCCCCCTGTGACTCCATGCTGCTGCCTGTAATACAGAGGCAGCAGCACAGAGAGGCAGCAGCCCCTTTCTGCGGGGAAGGGCGGGGGGAGACAGGGAGGGTGAACAGACAGAGGCTGCACTGGCATCCTATGAAGCAGCCTCTGTCCACAGTGAGCCTGGGCCTGCCATGGACAGAGGCTGCTGCACAGAAGCCTCCCCTGCCCCCCACGCTGCTGTCTGACCCAGCACAAGGTTCCTTTGAGCTCCACTCGTATCAGCTCCCACTTTCCCTCCCCACGCTGATGCCTCTGAGCAAGCAACTCACAGGACAATACACACATGCAGCCAGCTTGAAAGCCAGCTTCCTTTGTGTACCAGTTCCTGCCTGCCCCCTCACCCTCCATGCTGCTGTCTCCATATCAGAGGCAGTAGTGCGGGGGGGGCAGGCAGCTCCACAGATCTGATGCTTATGGGGAGCTGGCTTAAAACTGTCTCCTGCCTCCCCACCCTCCATTGCCCCGATAGAAAGGCAGTGGGGAGAGAGAAGTGGGGGAAATGTGTCTAGTCAATAAGATTAGACAATAAGCCTAGGGTTATTAATAGTTGACAACACGTTGACATCCCTAGTCTTCGCAACTGAGGACATGAGAATCCCAAACATAAGACATTTGTCACCTAAAAAGACTATGAGGAACTATCCCAGACTGAGGTGTCATTAGAGGAGGCTTTGGAATTAACTGATAACTAAACAGTAATAAAGCTTCAGAGGGATAGCCGAGTTAGTGTGTAACAGGAAAAACTTAAATAGTCTAGTAGCACCTTAAAGACTAACAAAACATGTAGATGGTATCATGAGCTTTTGTGGGCAAAACCCACTTCTTCAGATGACCCTGGGCAAACTGTTTGAAATAATAGTAAAGAAGAAAATTGTCAAACACATAGATGAATAGAACTTGTTGGAGAAGAGTCGACTTGGTTTTCGCAAAGGGAAATCATGCCTCACCAATCTACTAGAATTAATTGAAAGGGTCAACAAGCACGTGGACAAGAGGGAATTTAGTTGATATAGTGTACTTAGACTTTCATGAAGCCTTTGACAAGGTCCCGGACCAAAGACTCTTAAGCAAAGTAAACTGTCACGGGATAAGAGGGAAAGTCCATTCTCATGGATTGGTAACTGGTTAAAAGGAAACAAATAAATCGTCAGCTTTCAAAATGGAGAGAGGAAAACAGGGGTGTCCCCCATGGATCTGTATCCACACACTGGCTATTACGACCTGCACAGGGACTCAGGGCTGCCATGACTGGGAAAGAGGCATTTGGGGAAAGAAGATTTCATTTTCAAAAGTTCCGTATGAATGAGTGGGCACACAACAAAATTCATTCCGCACATAGACATAAAATAGTAGAGTCAACACTGGTCTGTACTAGGACCAACGTTATTCAACATATTCATAAATGGTCTAGAAAAAAAACAGGATAAATAGTGAGGTCACAAAATTTGCAGAGGATATAAAACTACTCAAGATATTTAAGTCCCAAGCAGACAGCAAAGAGCTGCAAAAGGATCTCACAAAAGTAGGTAACTGGACAATAAAATGGCAGATGAAATTCAATGTTGATAAATGCAAAGTAATGCATGTTGGAAAACATTCCCAACTATACATATAAATGATGGAATTTAAGTTAGCTGTTATCACTGAATAAAGATCTTGGTGTCATTGTGGATGGTTCTCTGAAAATAGCCACTTCACGTGCAGCAGCAGTCAAAAAAAGTAAACAATGCTGGGAATTAAGAAATAAAACAGAAAATATACTGCTGCCACATAAATCCATGGTACGCCCACATCTGGAATATTGCATGCAGAAGTGGCCACTGGGGATGTGACTGTGTACATAGTTAACCGATGAGCCTGGGCTCATCGGTTAACTCTCATGGTTACACAAAGTCCCCCCGGCTGCCTCTGGGGCAGGTGGGAGCCAGTACGCATGTGGAAGCAGCTTTTAAGATGGCTTCCTGCACGGGCCGGTTCCCACGGAGCCACCTGCTTCCCTCCCCCCCCCCCTTCCCGCACTGCTGCCTCTGATACAGAGGTAGCAGCACAAGGGTGGAGGTGGAAGGCAGAAGCCGGTGCTCACCTACACACATGTAAATGTGCAACTGCTGAAAATGTCAGCGGTTACATATTAACAAAACTAAGCACATTTTAAACATCTCTAGTGGCCACCCTCATGTAAAAAGAGATATATGGTAATTGGAAAAGGTTCAGAAAAGAGCAAAACAAAAAAAATTAGGGGTACAGAATGGCTATTATATGAGGAGAGATTAATAAAGCAGGGACTTTTCAGCTTGGAAAAAAGATGACCGGGGAGAATATGATAGAGGTCTATAAAATTATGATTAGTGTGAAGAAAATCAATAAGAAAGCATTATTCATATCTTCTGATAACAGAAGAAATAGGGTGCCACCAAATCAAAGCAAACTAAAGAAAGTATTTTTTCCACACAATGCACAATCAACCTATGCCAGAGGATGTTGTGAAGGCCAAGACTATAACAGACTTAAAAAGAGAATGAGATAAATTCTTTCAGCCAGGATAGGCAGATATGGTGTCCCTAGCTTTGGTTTGCCAAAAGCTAGGTATAGGCGAGAGTGGATGGATCATTTGATGATAACCTGTTCTGTTCATTCCCTCTGGGGTATCTGGAATCAGCACTGTTGGAAGACAGGATACTGGGCTAGAGGGACCTTGGGTATGAGCCGGTATAGACATAGCTACACCGCTGTAAGGTCTCCCATGTATATCTGGCAAGTGGCAGTGTAAACAGCATAGGGATATAAAACCCCGATTAATCACTTAATCAGTTAAATGGTCCCATGGGTGGGGGAGGAGGAGGAGAGGCCCACTCCAGCCAGGCCCGCTCAGGCTGGCTCACAAGTAAGGGTGATGCTTACCAGTTAGCATCTTGCATCCCTAAAACAGCAGAGTGCTCCTGCTGACAACACAAACCTCGATCTGGAAGTATTTTCTTGGCAAGAGTGCCAACAGAGTTTACACTCCCTGACTTTTGGCGACAAAACAGTGAGCGTGTAAACACTGAAATGCAACTTTTGCTGGCAAAAATGCTAAGTTTCAGTGACAAAAGACATCCATGCCCAGGAGACTTCTCCTTTTCCTTCCCTTTATTATCAACAAAGTCCCAGTGCAGACAGGGGCAGGACACACATGCACCCTCAACACCTTGGTCAGGAAAGGCACAGGGTCGGCCAACAGAGCCAGAGTCCTTGGTCATCCAGAGGGGACAAGTGGATTGTGGGGCGAGGCCTGGTACCTGCAACAGCGGTTGCATCATCCCCTCCCCCCACACTCATCAGCAGTGGTGGAGAAAGCAAAGCAATGCAGCCATAGCTCACTTTGGTCTCTCAGCAGGTTGCTCAGGGGAAGGTGTTGGACTGCCCTAACACTCACCAAACTCTGTAACATGGCCAGCAGAGCAGAGTGAGCTGGGGACGCCTTACTCCACTTCCCCGCACTGCTGATGGTGAGTATGGGGGAGGGGGGAGACCACTGCTCCTAGCACCAAACTCCTGACTCCTCCAGTCCCCCGGGCTGCATCAGTCGGGGAAAGAGGCGGGGCAGGGGCAGAACAAGAGTGGGGAGTGGAGGGGCCTGAGATGGGGGGAGGTTGTCCCAGCTTTTCCCTGGTGGCTCCCTGGGCTCTCCTACACTAGTTGCTCCTGAGTGGAGATGCTGCTGTTTGTACTATTGACAGAATTGGCTTCTACCTGTGTCTCACAATGCCTGCCCCAAGCTCTGTTCAGTGTTTTGATCTCTGTTGCCCTGCAGGAATGCACACACACACCCTTCAAATCTCTGAAAAGTATTTGACAGATGAACGTGCTGCTTCATTTGGGGAACCAGGAGCAAATTACTGGACCGTCCCTGCTCTACCCAGGCAGAGATAAGGATATTAACAGCTACGTGGTTAACTGGTTAATCGATAAGCAATTGCTTATCAATTAACGATCCTGATTAACTGCAATAACCCTCCCCCCATCTCTGCATGCTCTGAATTTAAAACTTACACCAGCAAGCTGGCTCAGCCCACCAGTCCGAGTTTTCAAGGAAGAGCACCCAGGGGAGTTCCTGCCCCTCCTGCCCCCCCTCCCGACACAGAGGCAGCAGTGCAGGGTGACAGGGAAATTCCTCAGAAGTGGGGCCAGGAACGAACTGGCTGCCAGACCTGTCCCCAGGTAGGAGCACTGAGTAACCATGTAACTGCTAAGAATGTTTAGCAGTTAGTTGGTTATTAAAATTACCAATTTTTAACATCTGCAGGCAGAGCAGGCTGCTTTGGGAGAGACTGCTGTGCCAAGCAGTGCCAGAGCTCTTATGAAGAATGTATCTCCCTCCCCCAACTCAGGATAGGTTAGTCACCCTGTCCCTAGACACACCAATCCCCTCTTCCTCCCTCTGTCCCCTTCCTGATCAATTGAAAAGCATGCCCCTGGAAAGATGTGTTTGAGAACCTGCATCATGTGACACTATATCTTGATAAACTTAAAAAAACAACAAATAGTCTGGTAGCACTTTATAGACTAACAAAACATGTAGATGGTATCATGAGCTTTTGTGGGCACAGCCCACTTCTTCAGAAGACCAGAGTGTTGGATGTCCAGATACTAAAATAAATAGGAGAGAAGGGGGGGCGGGAGAACAAGAAGAGGAGTGGGTATAAAAATATCAAGGGGAAAGCCGAGTTGGAATGTAACAGGAAAAACAGTTATAAGCACCTAAAGACTGGATAGTCAAAAGAGGCAGATAAGAACCATTAGTAGGCAATAGAGAAGAGTACTAACACCAGACACTATACAGACAAAGAGTCATTGGCTCCTTCATTGTTTGGTAGGTTGATAATGTCCCAGCCATCCAGTATCTTTATTTAATCCATTAGCATGAGTATCAAACTTGTGAATGAATTGTAGTTCCAGTCCTTCTCTCTGTATTTGGCTTGTGGAAGTGGACTGTAACAAAACAGCCACTTGAAGATCTGTTAATGAATGCCAGGTAGATTGAAGTGTTCCCCAGCAGGTTTTTGTATGTTCCCTTTACGGATATCTGATTTGTGTCCATTAATTCTTTCCCGTAGGGACTGTTCAGTTTGTCCAATACATATTGCAGTGGGGCATTGCAGGCATTTGATGACATAGATTACATTCCTGGATGTGCAGTTAAATGAACCTCTGATTTGGTGGCTTATGTGGAGGCATTGCAAACCTTTCCCAAAGCACCTGCAGACAGTTGCGCAGTAGAATAGTCACCACAGTGCACTGCTCTCTGTGTCAATGAGATCCGTTAGTGTGAATGCACAAGGAGCTAGTGTGCACATGCAGCAGCTGTTTTAATTAAAGCAGCATAAATTGTGCCAAGAAAACTTAGTTGTGCAGACAAAGCCTATTTAAACATAGGTAGTTCTTTTTTTATCAACATAGTGTCTAATAGCCTCCTCATGTGATTCTAGGAAGTTACCTAACCAACCTCAAGAGCTAGAAGCAAAAGCTATAAGATGATAAAAATCCATTTTTCTAGAATATTTGCCATGCCTTATGCAGGATGGATGGAAGCCAATTTTTGTTCTTAAAAATCAATTATATGCAAGTGAATGTGGAATCAGGACCCAAACTTGTGAAACACAGCATTACTCAGGTAAGCTGCCCCAATGAAGTCAGTGGTGCTACTCACATGACTAAAGTTATACATGCGGTGAAAACTGTTTGCAGGATCAGGCACCCTAATGTGCCTGTGCAATTTTAGAATATCTTTAATGCTCTGACAAGGAGTCCTGTAGCACCTTATGGACTAACAGATGTATTGGAGCATAAGCTTTTGTGGACAAAGACCCACTTTGTCAGATGCATGCATCTGACGAAGTGGGTCTTTGCCCACAAAAGCTTATGCTCCAATACATCTGTTAGTCCATAAGGTGCTACAGGACTCTGTCGCTTTTGCAGATCCAGACTAACACAGCTACCCCTCTGATACTTTAATGCTCTGAGGTACTGTACAGCATAGAGCATTAACCTGTTAATAAAGATTTTCTATATGCATTAATGTTTCCTATATTACTCTAGTTTAATCTATCTGGGTACATATAGATACATGCAACAGATGTGTGCAGAAACATACCCCTTTGTAGATTGACAAATCATGGCATCCATTCATAATTCCTGAGAATTTTGCAACTGGCTACAAAAACCCCAACTTATTAAAGCCATTTCTCTATCAACGTACAGGTAGGCTAGTGTATAATCTGTATGTATAGAATATATAGGATGCCAAATATCTAAGTCACAGAGACTCACTCACTGCTAACAAACCAGTTTATCTTTTACCTTACTATCCCATTGCCAAGGTGCAGTTTGCGGATGATGCTTGCACATGCATGCACATTAACACACATACACAAGTATACAAGCTCCATGCTCCGACTGGAACACGTGGCCTGCCTTTCAAAGATGCTGCAGAGCACCTGAGGCTGACAGTCAGGGTTTTTCAGCATCTCTGAAAATATCAGGCCAAAAGAAACAAAACACTGGTCTTTGCCCCCTAAAGAAGGCCAGGCGGGGAGAGAATAAAATGTCGAAATGGGTAAAAAATAAAGACTTAACTATAGAGCTAAGTAGGTATCTCTACTGTAGGTATCAAACACAAGGTAGAAACCCCACAATAAACCCAGCTACATCTGACGCTTGGATCGTGCCAAACTCTGCAGGAAAGCAGCTGCCTCACTAATTACCAACCCTTACTGTAACCCTTACTCGATTAGCTAAGTTGTTAGAGAAAACACAAAAGCCCCCGTCTTGCAGGAAAAGCCCGGCTGCCAATGCTGGCAGGCGGCAGGGACGGGAAGGAGAAGCGGACAGGAAGCCTCCTGAACCACCGCTCATGTACAGTATGACTTTGGCTGCGCTCCGCTGCAGCTGAGCGCATCGCTCACAAGCCCTGGCTTCGCACTGACACGGGAGCGGTTCCGGCCCCGGCCCGGCCCCTTGCAACTGGGCGTGCGGGGCTGCGCGGCCGGGGAAAGGCGGCGGAGGGGCCAAGCTGCCAGCAGCGGCCTCTCCTCCGCAGTCACAAGCCCGACCCCGGGCTCGGAGCTTCCCCAAGCTGCCCACCCCCCTGGCCTGCACGGGCTCTAGCAGGGAGCAGCCAGGACAGGGCCGCAGCGCCACTCACCTCCAGCAGCTGCCTCCGGCTGGGCTGGGCTGGGCCTTAGCCTGCGAGACCCTCACAACAATCACAAGAGCAGACCGCCCTACGTCGGTGACTGACACGACGAGATACCCAATGGGAGCCCCAGTACTATTCTGGCTGCACCAATCGTCGTTTCCTAGGAGGGCCGAGCTAATGCCTGGTTGGACAGGAGAGAGAGGAAGGCGAGGACGCACGGCTATATGTCAACCCCTACCGCGAGCTTACGTCAGTAGCGTGGGCTGGCGGGCGGTGGCTGTTCCGGGGAAGGTGCGTTGTACGTGCGGAGGCGCGACACCGCCAACTGTCCGATAGGCGCCGCGCGCAGACACGCGAGCCCCAAGCTGCCGCTGCAAACCGCCTTCGTCCCGCGCATGCGCTGTGACAGATCCGTCATCACAGGCTCGAGCGTCGCAGGAGCGTCGTGGCACCGGTCGCGCCTGAGCGGCCCTGAACAAGGGAGTTTTCCGGCACAGGCGGGGCTGGGGGCCATTGGCCCTGCGGGCTGCCGGACCAGCCTAACTCCCTGCCGCTGGCAGCCGCTGCGCTGCGCGCTCTGGGCCTGGCGCCCACGGGCTCTGCCGGGGGAGCAGAGCGGTTCAGGCTGTGGCGCGGGCCAGGACACTGTGACGTTTGTTCTCTCGCCGCCACGCGCGCTCAGCGACCGCCGGGCCCGGCCCCGCCCACACCCCGCTCCCCCCACTCCTGCGGTAGGCCTGGGGGGGCCGCGTGTTGCTGCCCCAGCGCCCGCCCGCCCCCCGGTGCTCCAGGCCGGGGAGACGGGCGCGCGCTCCCTCCCCTGCCCGTGATGGCGAGGGACTGTGGGCACTTGATCTGGCTAAAGCTGGATGTACTAGGAAATTGGATCAGAAACATAACCTTGCTGTACAAGACAAACTTAACGAACACTCCTAGTGCGCCCACAAGAGGAACTGAAGGCTACTTCTCAAAATTAGCTTTATGAAGGGAGAAAGTCCAGGAAACACAACAGTACACAGGGGGGCTGACAGAATTATTGCCAGGCCTTAGAGCAAAGTGGGGGGTGAGAGGGTGCCACGCTCCTGGAAAGGGCAAGGCCTTCAGCGGAAGGGGTAGAGCCAGAGGCAGCCAGCCCCTCCACACTGCCTGGTGCATGCCACCTGGGGCTCTGGTGGCTATTCACAGGGTCCAGGGCAACCATCCTCTTCTTCCCCCCCCCCCCCCCCCCCAACAGTGGGGAAGAAGGTATGTAAATGCAAAAGCTATTTGCATACCTCTTCTGGACACCCTCCCCCCCTGTGTAGCCATACCCTTAGAGGCCTTTGAAACCCCCACCCGTGAACATGTGGGAAGCAGCAAGATTTTTTTAAATGCTGGGAATGTAGGAAGCATGAGCGCTAAGATCAGGAGAGTGATTTTGCCCAACACAGAATTTCATTAGGTAGTAGTCAAGTTAGATCAGCAGTGGGTGTGGTCCATGAGACAATTTGTTTACTGCTGCCCACGTGCAGGGTTGTCAGATTCTGCTGGTTTCCATTGTCACGGAAATCCAGAGTCAGGCTTGGAAGGAGAGAAATACTTTTATTAAGACACAGCTGTGGGAAGTTTCAAAAGGAAGACTTCAAAAATCAAATGTCCGCAGCAGCCTTATATATCCATGATTACACACAAAAAGGAACAGACCTTACATAAGCTAGTAACAGCGTTATGATTGGCTTAATGCTTGGAGCACCCCATCTCAATATGCATAGATAAACTTAGTTACATGAGTGTTAGTCTCATCCTTGAAGTAGAAAAGCTAGATCAGGCTGGTTTCAGTAGGTTCACTCTCTCTCACACAATGCAAGGTCACATTCGGTCAGCTACATACACACTTCCACATTGTTCCTTTCAACAATATACATTTTCCTTCTCACCATCCATGTAGTTTTTTCCTACCGGTGTTACTAAACTGACATGCACATAAAGCAAGGACATGTGAAGCAAGTGTGTGCTAATTGCACACAACATTGACTGAGAGCCTCTGCATTCAAAGCGCTGCTGTGATTCAGTAGGCACACCCTACAAATTCTGGGTATGCAAGCGCAATCAGCAAATCTACCACATCCCAGGAGACCATCTTGATTGTGACAATCTTGTGGCCCATTGAGATGAAGGAGGGCCACTTCATGTGGCCCTTCATTAGTCTAGGTTGCACATAGAGTTAGATGTGGGGAGAAAAATTCCAATTATATACATTGTCAAACTAGTATATATCATATTATTAATTATAATCATTTCTTTTGATACATATTAAGGCTAGGATTTGGAATGGAACATAAGACTCATTCACCCAAATCCAAATGCTCAACTCTCTTTGAATTTCAATGCCTTAGATACATATACTACCTAGGTCCTTTTGAAATCTCCATCATATAAAAAAAAAAAATCTCGATGTATGTCTATATACTTTCTATCCATTGTAAGAGATCATTCATGGAAAAAGTCATTTTACCAATACCAATTTTGGTTTAGTCAATGTTGCATTTGGTTAGTTCAGTGTCTATTCTACAATATAGAGGTGATTCTCAGGCCTGGAGTCAAAGGCAATTCCAATAGATGAATGAATCTGAATGGTTTTTAAGGTGCAGTAAAAATAAGACAGGATTTGGTTGTCTCTCCCTCAACAAGAGCTATCCATGGAAGAATATTGCAAGTAAGATATGAAAAATGTTTTTAAATTGCTCTTGGTCACAATTTATGATAGGCTAAATTTTTCATAAAGCTCTAAGGCAGTCAGGAACTTTTCCCGAAGGATCTCTTCATTGCTGTATCTGGGCAGCATCAAGATGTGATAGCAGGTATTGGCAATGGGATAGAAAGAGTCTGGGTTTTCTTTTTTAAAGTCTGCAATAGTGAATTCAAAATGTCTCATTCCTTCAGCAGGGATTCGATCTGTTCCTGTCAGAAAAGCTGAGGGGAGGAAAAAAAAGAAAGTCAAACGGATACAGACAAAAGACACACTAAAATAATATTACTGAGGTCAGGGAGAAAAAGAATTGCAAAGTAAATATACAGGTAATTGCATAAGATACTGGTTTTGTTTTGCATTGAGGCAACGTCTACACTGCGTCTTTGCTGCAGGAGCCTATGCAAATGAAGCGCAGATTAGCATATCACCGTGTTCCATTTGCATAGGCTCTTATGGCAAAAGCCGCAGTGTAGACAAAGCCATAGTGTACTTGAATATTTTGAATCCTTTCTGTCCTGTGAGAAAATTTTTATATTTGTTGTCATACCAAAAAGTCTAAATTTCAAAACTTTTCATGGAATGGAAAATTCATGAAAATGTCAATTACAAAATGTCTTAACATTTTTGTGCAACATTTTAAATCAAAATTAAACATTTCAGTACTCCCAAATTTGAAACATTTTAATTTGGTTCAGCAAACCAAAGGGAAAATTTTAATGATGAACCAAGTCAAAACGAATTGGGATCCCTCTTGAGCTATTATGGCACTTGATGGGAGTTGTAGTGCTGGTACTTAATGTCCCCATTTTCCTCTAGGGACAGGGCTCCCTTGCTGGTTGAACCACCATGATCTATCATGGAAAATGCAGTCCAGTCAGAGAGCACTTGCCCATAGAAGAAAATGAGTTATGAGTTACTGAATGACAATTTCCATAATGCTCTAGGACAGTTCATGTAAGTACAGATTAATGCTGAACTGACCTGAAACTAAACATGTTGGTTCATTTTAAAAAATCAAAATGTTTTCAATTTGGGTCTACCTGACCCCAAACATTTTGTTTAGATTTTTCTGGAAAATCAAAGAGCAAAATTTAAGTTTTCCTATAGAAATGGCATTTTCTGTCGGAAAAATATTTGACAAATCTGCACACCAGCTCTACTAATAAGTTTGTTAACCCAGCCAAACAGAGATTTGGGAAAAATGGTAGAAATCTCTGCTCTAACACACACTTCTAAATTACTTCTAGCAGAACTACTTAATTTCATGCTCTGGCTGTAGCTCATTATTCCATTAGTATCCAATGTCATGTTCTTTCATTTCTAGCCTATTGAAGTCAATGGGGTTACATTGATGAAGAATTAAGTAGTAGATATTCTTCCGTTTAATCAAACTAAATAAAACTCATGAGGTAATTGCTGTGAAGCTAATCAAGTTCATCTTCATGTGCATTCTAGTTCATGTGTATTCTAGTTCATGACCTATCACCTCCACTGCATCTATATTAGCCTTAGATAGAATAAAGTGAGATCACAATAGATGTTAGGAATAAAGGAAATACAGTAAAATCAAGCCTAAGTCAGATGCACTGGGGCAGAATCCAAGAGAGACACATAGAAAGAGAAATAAATTTGGCAGAGAAGGCTCTCACATGGAAATGGTGACAACAAGGCTAAATGCAGCAAAAAAACCATTTTATACAAATAATTATTTTACAGCCATTTTTTTAAATAAAGAGAATATTTAGTGCATTATTTAATGTGTCTCTTATTACCAAGAAAATTCTTTTTCTTTTCTTCTGGAAGTTCATGAAACAGAGCCCAAAAATTCTTGATGGTTTGATCAGACTTTTCATAATCTGTGTAGTTTGTATTCTGTCAATGAGAATAAAAATAGCCCTGCCCAGTTAATCTAGACATATAAAACTGGAAGGCACCTTGCAATGTCATCTAGTTCAGTCCCCTGCACAAAATATTATCAAGACAATCCCTTATACTGTTGACTGATATTTTGTTTGTGATTCACTATAATTCTCAGCTCCCTTTCTGTAGTACTCCTTTGTAGGCTGTCGTTTCCCATTTTATATTTGTGCAATTGTGATTGATTATGCCCTCCTAAGTGGAGTATTTGGCATTGTTCCTTATTGGATTTAATCCTATTTATTTTGGACCATTTCTCCAAAAGATCATCTTGAATTTTAATCCTGTTCTTTGGAGTGCTTGTAACTCCTCCCACTTTTGTCATTGTCCACAAGTGAGCGCTCTATGCCATTATCCAAATCATTTATGAAGATATTGATTAGAATCAGAACCAAGATAGATCTTGCTGGATCCCATTCGATATGCCTTTCTAGCTTAATTGTGAACTGTTGATAACTATTCTGATAACTATTTGATAAGTATTTTCCAGCTAGTTATGCACTTACCTTATTATGTTTGTCTAGGCTATATTTCGCAACTTTGTTTATGAGACGGTCATGTGAGAATCCAAAGACTTATTAAAGATGAGATATATCACATCTATTGCTTTCCCCCTATTCACAAGGCTTGTTACACTTTCAAAGAAGGATATTCAGTTGGTTTGGTGGGGTGAAAATAACTTAAATTTCTTACAGGTACTGTCGTAGTGCAACCCCTCCAAAGGGGTTAAGACATGGGATAGGGGAGTGGGTGTGATGTGGGCCGGGGCAATTGAGGTGCCCTCATCCCCAAGATCTGTACCAGGATGCTGCTTGATGTTCCCCTTTGCTATACTCAGAGCAAGAGCAAAGCTCACAGTGTGAGTTGCTCACTCCTCTGTCCCTTGCTCTCAGCAGCCAGGAGGTAGAAGAATGTGTGCATGCTGTGCACTTTTCTCTTGCTCCCTGACAGTGACAGGAAAGGAAACAGCAAGCAGTATCCTGGTAGGAATCTTGGCTTCAATCCCC
Organism: Rafetus swinhoei; assembly: GCA_019425775.1. Lineage (NCBI taxonomy): Eukaryota > Metazoa > Chordata > Testudines > Trionychidae > Rafetus > Rafetus swinhoei. The sequence goes on from CM033449.1 coordinate 121,721,546, forward strand.
CCTGCCTTATTTAAAGGGTACTCGGAGGGTGTTGGGTTGGGGCAGCTCCACACGAGTGAGGGAGCACTCAGAGCCATCCTCTTTCACTTGCCTGGCTGCCTGCTACTTATCACAGCAGCCTGTAGAGAGCCCTTGGGGCCCAGCTGGAAGTGCACCGCACCACACCACAACCAAACCTTCAGTGTCACTCGGCGCATGCCTCCCAAGGCTCTGGCAGCGACTTAAAGGGCCCAGGGCTCCAGCAACTGCCACTGTAGCATCAGTGGCCAGGAGCCCCCTGCCCTTTTAAATCAACAATTCCCAGAGCAGCTGCCCCCTTTGCCCTCCCCTGTCAGCTGGCCTGTTATATACACATAATCAGCAAAGGCACCACTCTCTTGCTATCTTACTTTGAGTGCCCAAATCATGATGTTTTCTGGAGCACGTGCCTCTCCAGATCCCGTTTCTTTAGCTACAGAGCACTAAAATGAGACAATGGGAAAATCATCAACATTTTAGTCCTGAAATAACGTGCAGCCATTAGGGATAATAAATTGGGTCACTAGTTTGAACTTAAGTGAAAAGTCCCTCATCTCTTTTCAGGCCCCTTCTTTCATTCAAGAAAACAACTAAGACCAGGAACCTATAGTCAGCAAATAAAGCAGGTGCATGCACTGCTGAATTGAATTACCTCTTCCAGCAGCTCCCAGTCATATTTTGTATGTCCACGGAAAACAGTTTGGAACTCAATAGGAAGGAAGATTTTCCACTTTTTAGGTGGACATCCTCTTAAAAACCCTTTCCTGAATTCCTTGAATGGCCTCTTTACCGATTCATTGAATATGTAGTTCACGTATGAATTGATGTATTCTTTCCTGCAAAGATATCAATTGAAAGCTATTGATTTCTTGCTTCTACCGAAACAGTGAGCAGCAACCTGTAACAGGTCATTCCTGAAGGTGGCCTTAATCCAACACATGCAAGAAACTTTGTGCACTGAATTCAATAGGATTACTTATGTACATAAACAGAAATGATTGTCAATTCAGTCACAACCATGAATGCATTTCCTGTACTATTTTTATATTTTATAAACAACTAGTAGTCCTGTAGCACTTTAGAGACTAATAAAAATGTATATAGTATCATGAGCTATTTTATAAGATCATTATTATTATTTATATCATAGTAGTAGCCAAAGGCCCCAGAGTATGACACAGTAGGTATTCTTTATCTTGTGTTGTATGTACATTTATGAACAAAATTCCTGGTCCATTTTCTGCTGTTTTATGGTGGTATAGTAACTCCCATTTAAGTCAACAGAATGATTTACATGGGTTTAATTCAGTTTGATTCTTCATTTTATTTGTGATAGGAATATTCTCCTCTCTATATAACCTCCACCCATTTTAAATAATATACATAGGGCTTTCAGTTTCAGAGATTTTTAACCTAGTTGGACCATTTCTGATTTTCTGCATAACATAGGCCAACGACTATCATCTTCCAGTTACCCCAACACTGAAGTTATTTTTGATACACTGAAAGGCTCATGAACTTTTACTTCCAACTATCTTTCTGTCCTATGTAACAAGCAATTTGCTCATGAGAAAAATCTTAGTACCAATACACATATTTAAATCTAAACTTCTTCCATGACAAACTAAAACACTAGATGCTCAAAGAGAAGGGGAAGGAAGGACAGAGAGATTATGAATTACCTGTTATGCTTTGTGATTGGAATGTGTGCACCATTTTCTTTAAGTTCGATGGAAACTATTGATCCTCCTTGTTCCTTCATTATCTACAACAGTCAAAGGCCAAATAAAAATTAAATGCTTGTTTACCAATACCATTCTTATTTTTTACATAGGGCCAGACACTTATGAAGGTGAGAACTTAACATGTATGATCAATTGTGTTTCATCTCATTGGGGCTATGTCTGGACTACAGAGTTTTTCCAGGATATCACAAGTATCCCGGAAAAAACTGCTGTGTCCAGGGAATGCCTCTGCTCTTCTGAAATTTTTTTTTGGCATCCCTGTAAACCTTGTTTTATGAGGAAGAAGGGATGTTCCAAAAAAGGTTTTTTTCTGACATTTGGCGAAGTGTAGACGGGCCAAATGTCGGAAAAGCCTCTTCCAAAAAAAGCAGAAAAAGCTATGCAAATTGTGGTTCGCAATTTGCGTAGCTTTTTTTCTGGAAGAGCAGTGTAGTGTAGACATAGCCTAAGACAGCTCATGAATCAAGTTACTCTATATAGAAGTATTTGCAGAGTTGGACCTATAAGCAGGATGATAATGTCTTACTGTGAAATCCATCATCATATTATCAAGGATGTCATCATAGTCTTCATCCAGGATTTCCTGAAGAGTCCTGTCAGAGAAGAAGCAATGTGGAAATAGACTCTAATTTTTGTTAGCACAAGTTAGAAAAATAGTTTCTAATTCAACACATAGAAACGTATTTTAAGTCTTACACCTTATATGGCACTGTTCATTCCAAATGGCCCCCAAATTGGTCTCTAATTGGTGAATGGTCCTATTGACATGAGTAACTGTGTGCAGAACCAAGGCCCAAGACTGCTATGATTATTGAAAAAAAAAAAAAAAAGAATTTCACCATGGCCAGCATGACGGTAGAGAAGAATTATTTTGAACTGCACAGCAGCACCACACAGCAGTTTAGGACAAGAAGTGAAGATTTTTTTTTTTTTGCAGGTTCCTTGATGTAATTTATGGTTTGTTTTTTTAATTTTGTGAGAAACACCTCATTGCCATGGTGATAGATGCTGTGCAAGTTAGTGACATAAGTGAAGTAGCATGGGGAGGAGGTTGGGTAGGCAGAGTGCAATTAACCAAGCTGGAATCTGTCCAAGACACTGGTACTAACAGACATGTTCTTACAAAATAAAAATCAATTGCCATGCAAGCTTTGTAATCTTGATCTCTTAGGCTATATTTACACTGCACCATAGTTTGAAATAAGATACACAATTTGAGCTACGTAAATTGTGTCTCTTATTTCCATCTTATTTCGCTATCCTGCTATTCCGAAATGTCTCTTACTCCTTGTGGGATGAGGTTTACAGGGATGTCAGAATAGTGAGCCCAAAATGATGGGCTTGCTGTTAAGATGCAGGATAGCTATTTCGGGATACTCCAGGATCTCGAAATAGCGTTGCAGTGTAGATGAAGCCTTTACTTCTTATTCAGAATGGGTACCAGGGATCCCCATCTATGATGATAGGACATCTGTTCAAAACAGAACTGAGGCGAAGAACACTATCTACTGAATAACCATCACCATCTTCTGCTATACATATCTGATATCTCTTCAAACCCTAATGGAACCAAAGCTTGGGGTCTCAGATCTGACGTGATCACAGCATAGCCGAATACTTCTATTATATTATCCGTTTAACTTGGTTAAAATGGAATCACAAACAGAAATTTATAGCCTACAAATCAGGAGACTACTAGATGAGATGCATGTTTCAACCAGGTATTAATTATAGCCAACAGCATTCTTAACTTATCCATGTGCAGTGCTGCAATTCAATCTCCCACCCCTCTAGTGCCCATTTGGAGTGAAATCCTGGCCCATTGAAGACGAAGGGAATTTTACCATGGACTTCAATCGGCCCAGGGTTTCACCCTTAGAGTGAGTCTACACTGAAATCAAAGGAGTGACTGCAGCACATGTAGACATACCCAAGCTAGCTGTAATCTAGTTAGAGTGAGAATCAATAGCAGTGAAACTTCATCATAGAGTCCCAGGTAGGCTTGTACAGCCTATGCTGAAGCTAGTGAAGTAACTGCTACTGATACTCATGTTAACTCAATTAAAGCTAGCTCAGGTTTCTGTACATGTGCTGCATGTCCATCTACTGGAATGAATTATCTCATAAGCAATATGGTTCTTTGAATGCATGCACTTGAATTAACTGCCGTTAGCTGTGGGTTTAGTGATTTCTATGCACCCCAAATTAAACTCTCCACAATTTTTATTTCATGGCAAAAAGCTTGGGGAAATTGTTTTATCATACCTCCCTTCTATAGGAGACAGCTCTTTTAAGTCTTCTAGAGTGGGTGGAATATCCAGCAACTTTTTGTACAGAGCTAGAGGGAAAGGAAAGGGAGCGATCTTCATATTATACAGTGCCATTCCAAACAGAGTGCCAATCAGGAAAAAGGTGTCTTCACTTCTTGGTACCTGGTTTGTGTGGTTAAAAAAACAAAACTCTTATTACTGACTTTTATTTTAATTACAGTGGTGAAGGAGTGCATCTAGTCACGTTAAAGACAGGACTCTGTGAATTGTATTCATTCTTTTTTTTTGCTACTGAGTTCCTGGTCAAGTTACTTACACTTACAGTCACTATGTCTAACCTACAGTTGGAAGGTGTGATTGCAGCACATGTAGATACACTTGAGCTAAGTTTGATCTAACTTGATCAAAACTAGCTTGAGTATCCATAGGAATGAAGCTGCAGCAGAGATAGTCCCTGCCACTGTAGCATCACTGCAACTGTTACTTGGGCTAGCTTCAAAAGTTGCTCAGGTAGGTCTACATGTCCTGCAATTATACCTCCTGAATGCAGTGTAGACATACCCAATTGGTAAATAAGGAAGTAACTGCATATATACAGACTCCTGTGCCTGTTATTTAACAGCACAAAATATGAAGGCCCAACATATGAAGTGGAAACTCCTTTAACTGAGAATCTGGTCATACGTGGGATGCCAGGATTTCCCCAAATAGACACTGAGCTTGCAGGAGACTTTTTTTAAATTGAGATTAAAAATAATATCTTAACTCACCTGAGAGGGAAACCAAATCAGCTTGGAGTCCTCAAAAGTTTTGAATATCTGTGCTTCTGGACAACACAGTTCCCTTGTAATGATAGTGAAGAACTCCTGGGACAACCCTCCATCATCAATACCTTGTTCTCCAATGAACTGCACCTGAATAGTTCCCCAAAAGACCCCAACAAAATCACTGTTCTCATGTCCATACTGAAATGATCACATGCACAACTCTTCCCAGCACTAGACTGTTACTTGGGCCATGAATCTGCAAAAAGCTGAATGCAGGCACAAGGGGCAGTCAATGCATATGAGATTGTAGGATTGCAGCTTTCGTTTGCAGAGGTGGGAATGACAAAGTGAATATCCACAATGGCAGTGGCGGTTCACTGAATGGGCCCAGCTTTCATGCTGTTTACCCTTGAATGATCATTGTCTGCTGTAGTGGACAGAAGATGGAGATGGAAGAAGTAAAAGGTATAAGGGCCTATGCCACAGTATTGTCAACTGTCACAATTTTATCATGAGTCTTGTGCTAGTAGGTATTTTTCTGAAAGCCTCAGCTCTAGGAATCGTGCATATGTAAGAATCTCCTCTTTCAATTTGTGGGGGAAAAGTCTAGCCTTTGTAGTTGCAGAAGCAAGCTTGAAAACATGAATATAGGGTCAAAAAACAGAAAGCAATGAAAAATAATCTGAACTACATTATTTTTAAAGATCATATGCATTTTTAAGATTATTTTATAATTTTGGGGGTCCAAATTGTGGTTTTTTGAATGCTTGAAGTTGACAGCACTGTACCATAGTCTGACAAATTAGATCCTTATCCTTTAGCCCAAGGCACTAATTCTTCCCTTGCCCAGTTTTTCACAAATTACTTCACCAATATTTTGTGTTTTTAAATTACTATTTTGTCCTTAGTGCTGTTGAAAAATGCCAGACAGCCATTGGCATCCACTGTATTATTGATAAGCCACACCTGAGTGTTAGTATGCATGAGGAGTGAAATCCTTACTCCAGAGAAATTAGTGACACTTCTATTGACTTCCATGGAGACAGGATATCACCCTCAGGATTACTGTTGGTCTGCAACCCATGCAGTTATTTACATCAGGGTAAAGTGATCAGAACTGGTTATTCTGACTTTGTAATGTTCTGTACCCATTTTGCCCCAGTGTAAATGGTTACACAAAGGCTACGTCTACACTGGCCAGTCTTGAGCAAGAACATATGCAAATGAGGCGCAATGATGAATATTGCCGCAAAAGCCCCCTGTGCAAAATGGCAGCTCATTAAGTATGCAAATTTGCATATGTTCTTGCGCAAGACTGGCCAGTGTAGATGTAGCCAAAGAGCGAATTTGCACTGTGGCTTTATGCACAGTGCCTGCTGTGTGGATAAGCTGGAGACTATTTCCAAGGCTGTCTTTGTGAGGTGGCTCAGAGAAGAGTATGGAAAGGCTTTCAAGAGCAATAAACTCACAGAAAACACTAGCAGTGTTTTTAACATTGGAAAGCATAGAATCTTGAGCTTAAACCTTGTTTTATAAGCAGTAAATCACAATCTAGTAGGAATCAGTTGGTACTACCTAATTTTAATTTCATAAATTAAATATTGGCTGTATACCCATTTTTAAAACCTCATCTTTATTTATATATAAACATACACAATGCCATTAAAATTATATGTATTTATTGTTGGGCATCATTTGTATATGGGTTCTCAGAAATCTCTATACTCTCAAAAGGTGGATAAAGCTTTAATTTCTTCTTGTCATTTCGGTGGTAATAAATCACATGAACTTTTGGGTCACAATAATTTCAGAATCTCTGGATAGAATAAATTACCCAGGTAAGAGTGGCCTGAACATCCAAGCCTGACTGTTGTGTAAATAAAAGCAATACTTTGTCAATTGAAAATGAGTGTTAGACATTCTTACGTGAAAAAGTAACATATACAGCAGTCACATAGGTCCCAGTTTAAAATGTAAAAGAATCCAAGGAAATGTCCTCAAGAACATCTGCAATTCAGGCTCTCACTCCCATTATTTTGTGCTCTCTCATTCCTGACACAGTGCATCTCTCTCGCTCTTTGGATTCTTTTCTTGTGTATGTGCTTTCTTTTAATTTAATTCTATTCTCCTATGCATTTTTCTAATCCAGTTTCTTTTATGTGTTCCCTTCCTCACTTTACTCCTCCATGTCACCTTTTAGTTGTTTTTGTTGCTCCATTCCAGCTGAACCATAGCAGCTGTAAACAGCATTTTCAAAATCCAGTAGCAGCGTCCACATTTGAAAGAAAATATGGCTATGAGCGTCAGTTACTTTTTATTATTACTGAAAGATTTGGTAGACCACCCTCTTCTGGCAGGGAAGCTCTGTGACATTGAACACCAAAGCAAGTGCTGTACTGGGGCATTTGATGACCCAGTTTGAGAGTTTAGATTTTTTCTGTATCTTAGCAAGTATTCAGGTAGAAACATGGGTTATGGGGAAGAGCTCATATGTCAACATTTAATATTTTTATCTTACTTTTATGCTGACTGACATTAGGCACCAAGTATTTGTTATTTTTATTTCTTCTTTTTTTAAACTCAAGGTTAAAATTTAAACACCCTAGATTTTCTTTTTCCAGTTTCCCACTGGAACCATTTGTCCTGAGCAAGATATAAATCTCTGAAAACAAAAGTTTAGAGTGGGGCTACTCAACTTTGGAAGCCCTGGGGGCCACAATACTCACAGCACATGCCGAGGGCCACAATTTAAGTGTGGTTGCATAAACGTGCAAATATATATGCGAATAGCTTCTTTCACACTGACAGGCATGAATACAAAGATTGAGCCATAAACCGCGGTGCCGCACCCAAATAATAGAATCATAGAGCTGGAAGAGACCTCAGGAGGTCATCAAGTCCAGCCCCCTACCCAAGGCAGGACCAATCCCACCTAAATCAACCCAGCCAGGGCTTTGTCAAGCTGAGACTTAAAAACCTCTAGGGATGGAGTTTCCACCCCCTTCCCAGGTAACCCATTGCAGTACTTCACCACTCTCCTAGTGAAATAGTTTTTCCTAATATCCAACCTAGACCTCTCCCACTGTAACTTGAGACCATTGCTCCTTGTTCTGCCATCCGTCACTACTGTGAACAGCCTCTTTCCATTCTCTTTGGAACCTCCTTTGAGGAAATTGAAGGCTGCTATCAAATCCCCCCTCACTCTTCTCTTCTGCAGACCAAACAAACCCAAATCCTTCAGTCTCTCCTCATAGGTCATGCGCTCCAGACCCCTAATCATTTTGGTCGCCCTCCGGTGGACCCTCTCCAATGCGTCCACATCCTTTCTATAGTGGGGGCCCAGAACTGGACACAATACTCCAGGTGTGGCCTCACCAAAGCCGAATAAAGGGGAATTATCACTTCTCTGGATCTGCTGGCAATGCTCCTCCTAATGCACTCTAATATGCCATTAGCCTTCTTGGTTACAAGGGCACACTGTTGATTCATATCCAGCTTCTCATCCACTGTAATCCCCAGGTCCTTTTCTACAGAACTGCTACTTAGCTATTCGGTCCCCAGCCTGTAACAACGCTTGGGATTCTTCCGTCCCAAGTGCAGGACTCTACACTTGTCCTTGTTGAACCTCATCAATTTTCTTTTGGCCCCATCCTCTAATCTGTCCAGGTCACTGTGGCCAGTGTGAGCCAGTCAGCACCTCTCAGGCTCTGCCCACAAAGCTAAACAGCCAGCATTTCCCACAATACCCTGGCAGTCCCGGCACCTCCTCCCTGAGAGCTAGAAATGCCGACACTCTGTACCCTTCTGTTCCAGCTAGCCTGTCCGCTTGCATCTTTCAATGCTGACCCCATTGCCTCGCCATTGTGGTGCATGTTCCCAGTGGAGGCCATCTTCAAAGGATCCCACCCTCGTAAACCCAAATTGCACTGTGGGCTGCAAACAAATGGCCCCAGGCTGTATGAGGCTCCAGGCAGCTTGTTGAGTAGCCCTGGTTTACAGCAATCAAGCTCTAATATGTTGAGCAAGATTTCAAAAGAAATTGCAATGTCCCGCTGAAATCAACTAACAACCTGAATACCTGGTGACAAAGAGAAAAAATCTAAACTCTCCAAAAACTGTGTCATCACAATGAGATTCAAAATAAAAATAGACTGAAGAGTAACCCCCTGAAAGGAAAGATCCCTAACCCTTCCACAGGAGTACACTTTGTCAGGTGTAGGGGAGCACATATGTGAGAACTGCCCAACTTTTCCAAAGGTGCACAAACAGCTGTAGCTCAGCTTCCAGATCCGGCTGAACGGGACGCCACGCGTTGGTCCGTTCACCCACTGCCTACTGACGTCGTGCCTCCGCCCTGGCGCTCACACTTTCTGCCTGTCTAAGCAGAGGGGGATGGGCTAGCTGCCGTATGATGGCCTGCGCGCGCAGCCAACTGCCAGCGGTAGCATCTGGCTGAACGGACGGAAAGCTCGGCGGCTGTAAATGGCGCCGTTCAGTGGGCGCGGCAGAGCGAGGGGACCCGGGGCCGGGAGGCGGGTCCCTCTAGCACAGGAACGCGTCGCAGAGCCGGCGGCCCGGTGAGTCAGCAGCAGCAGGCGCGGCGGCCATGCGAGGGTGGTACGGGAGCAGGACGCTAGTCTCAGCGCTGCTGGGCGGGCAGTCCCAGCCTTCGGGAGCTGCTGCTAACGGGCGGTTCCGGGTTGCAGCCCTGAGACGCGCCTCGGGCGGGCAGAAGGGCCGGGAGCAGCACCAGCTCTTCGATACGGCTCTGCTCCAGTTCCTAGTCTGCCCTCTCTCAAAGAAGCCACTGAGGTGAGGCCCCTCTACTCCCCCCCGAGAATCCCTGATGCTCCCTCCTGCCCTTTGCCGCAAACGCAGTGCCCCCTGCACCTCGGCAGCGGCCCGCCGCGTGGCCCTCCCCATCCCCCTTCTTATGGGATACGATTTTCACTAAGAGGGACAATTTTATATGCGGCCGATTTCAAAGCAGGTGTGAAATTTCACTGTCCTATTGAACATAGCAATTGCCCTTAATCACAACAGAGGAGCTGGTTTTAAACTCAGCCCTAAAGCTAGTTTGAACGATAACATATCCCATCAGTCCATCTTGGCAAGTCACTGGCTTTCCTGTTTCTGCAGTTTCCTGTTAACTGAACTGTACATATCCTCTTGCCGGGAGGCCGTTTAAAATGGAAGGAGCCTGTATGTCAAATACTCACTCACTTCCACCTGTTTCCCTCTATGGGCATGCTATTTGGACCTACTAGGATTAATAAACACAGCAAAAATTGGAACTAGAATATAATCTTTTGCATTCATGACTGGGACACATGCTGTGCAGAAGCTCCAGTTTGCCATAATTTATTTTTACATCTATCTTCTATATTGCAGACACAAACACAATAATAAAATACTGCATGAGTAAGTAACTGTGAAATACAACCAAGGTGAATGGAATTTTCTACACAATCATAATTCCCAACTGCAGGGGTATAAGGTGCCCAGCTGGTTAAGGAGTTTTCATTTTCATAATTTAAATGTTATACATTTTGTTATGAAGAGAGTTGCATCCTGCCTCCATTCTATATAGTATCTCTTACTGAAGGAATGTTTTTCTGCTTTGAGAATGTCCTGGTTACTTTGTTAGGATAATTCTAATATTTTTTAGCTACATATGTTGATCATTATTTCATTTGTCTTCTCACCCTCACTAAACATCCTCCCACCTATGTCTTTTTATCTACTGTTCAAATTTTTTACATTATTTGATCAGGTATGAAGAATCCACTAATGAACTAATTAACCAAGAACTGGGCATTGCGTATCCAATCACTGATGGCATTCCTAATATGATCCCTCAGGCTGCAAGGATGATTGACAGAAAGACCCAGGATGAAGAAGCAAAGAAAACCTAGATAGCTGTTCTTAACAGCAAAACCTGAGCACTAACCTACATCCACAGTAACTGGGAAGAAAAATGTTCCTGTCTCTGCCTACGCTAACTGTACTTGTTCCACTGTTGTCCTTAGTTGGTCTGTTTTATTCAGCCAGTGTGGATGAAAACTTCCCAGAGGGCTGCACCAGCACAACGAGCTTGTGTTTCTACAGTCTGCTTCTTCCTCTTACCATACCAGTCTACATGTTCTTTCACCTTTGGACCTGGATGGGTATTAAACTTTTTTAGACACAATTAATAAGGCAAAAGCTTGGAAGGCACCACAAAAATGACTTGCTACCCTTGTGGCTGCTTTGGGTGTGGGGGTGGGGTGGGGTGGGGTGGGGTGGGGGGAAAAGAGGCTCCCCCCCCACCTATTATATTACCCAAACCCTACTGTTATATTCCATGCAGTTGCAGTAGTCTCCTACTCAAGACTAGAAATAGTGGTGGTCTTTATTAATTCTTCCAATGCCATCTGAAAATGTAGCTTTTTGCACAATGGCCTAATTTACTGCTAGGAGAGAAATAATGATCTCTTGTTCCTCCTCCATAGTCCCATTAAAACCTGTGGGTGTATTTTAAGGCTACACCACAAGCATGTCAAGGGTGCTGTATCTCTTTGATAAAGAATAAATTTTGTGCACTGATTCATTATTTTGAATAGGTTCTGTGTTGCCTTGCTGGCATGACTTGGTGTCTGCAGTGGAGTGCTATGGAAATAGAGTATAATAAATCAAACATATCTGCATGTGCTTTGCAGATTCTGTATTAAGAACTCTTCAGTCACTACTGAAATGCAGCCACATTTTAGGTAGCATCCATGTAGGCATCTGTAATTCTGTAGGTTTTATTTAGATGGGGAAGTGAAAAGTAGTTTCTCTAGTTAAATTATAGGGAGAATTAAGAACATAAGAATGGCCATAATGCATCAGACCAAAGGTCCATCTAGCCTAGTATCCGATCTTCTGATAGTGGCTAATACCAGATGCCCCAGAGGGAGGGAACACAACAGGTAATCCTCACAGGAGCCCTCTTTTGTCACCCATTTATAGACAAACTAGGAGCATCATTCCTACCCATCCTTGCTAATAGATTCATGGAGGTCAGGTCCACCAATGGCTATCTAGCTTTTTTTTTTAAAACCCTGTTAAAGTCCTAGTCTTCACCACATCCTCTGGCAAAGAGTTCCACAGGTTGACTGTGTGCTGAGTGAAGAAAATTTCCTTTTGTTTGTTTTGAACCTGCTGCCTATTAACTTCATTTGGTGACCCCCTAGTTCTTATATTGGGGGAATAAGTAAATAACTTTTCCTTATTCATTTTTTCCATACCAGTCATAATTTTATAGACCTCTATCATATCCCCCATTAGTCTCCTCTTTTCTGAGCTAAAAAGTCCCAATCTTTTTAATCTCTCTTCATATGGGATGGTTCCAAACTCCTGATAATTTTTGTTGCCCTTTTCTGAACCTTTTCCAATGCCAAGATATCTCTTTTGAGATGAGGTGACTATATCTGTATGCAGTATTCAAGATGTGGGCATACCATGATTTTATACAGCAGCAATAAGATATTCTCTGTCTTATGCTCTCTTTTTTAATGATTGCTAACATTGTTTTTTTTTGTTTTTTTTTGACTGCCGCTGCACACTGAGTGAATGTTTTCAGAGAACTATCCACAATGATTCCAAGATCTCTCTCTGACAGAGCATTTGTCATTATTGAAATAGGCATTATTATTGCCAGGATAGCAGAACTGGCCAGTCTATTCATGGCATGAGGGAATCCTGGAACCTGTGCCAACTGCCAGTGGATAGCAGTAGTCTGGCAGTTACCAACCATATCCTCTCCCCAGCCTCTTGCAAGATCTATGCTGACTGGGGAAAAGTAGTAGTAAAAGAACGGAGCAGGGCTGAGAATCAGGCCCATTAGAGTACCCTCCATTAGGTAACTTTTAGAAATGAGTGAGAACCTAAGTCTTCATCTCCATTAGGGGTAATGCACACTATGGGGGTGCAGTGTTTTATAAAGCACAGGAACATATATATGTATTGGTCTGGATACACTCTGATGGTGCATTTCAACATAGCTCTGTCTGAAACTATTTTAAAGAGCAATAGGGAGTAGGGAGCCATCCATGGGCAAACACTGGTTTACAGAGTGCAATTAACCCAACACCACATTTGTCTGCATTAAAAATCACAACCATATAAAGTGCATTACCCCACCACGTAGATAGCCTGTAGTCAAACAGTGCCAGTCATCTTAACTTAAAATAGGAGCTCCCACCTAGACAGACAAAGACAGCTCTATTGTTGAGACAGACTGGTGGTAGCAAAAGTGACACCTGTACATGAGTTAGAACATCTATGTACAAATCATCATTAGGCATGCTGTTGCCACCCTGACAAAAATCAAGAGGATAAGGAAGAAGGAGCAGAAGAATCTTCCTACATAACCTTTTAGCTTAGGTGGGAAATGTGCTTCCATTTACAGCATGGTAACATATTTCCATGTGAAAACTGAAGAGTTACATCTGTGTTGGGTATCTGTCCAGGTACTGAGATTTATGCCAAGTGCATCTGACTAATCACATACATGGTAACTAGTTAACATAGGATGGATCTTCTAATGCAGTGGTTCTCAAACTTTTTGGCCTGCAGCCCACAATGTTCAATGCAAACCAAACCTTTCCACAGGCCACCAGCCAACCACCCATGTTGACAAAATGTGTGTAGGGCAGGCCTAGATAATATAGGGTGCACAGACTGGTCTGGACCTCTGTGCCCTGGACCTGGCCTGTAGACACAGCAGGAAGCCTCAGGCAGACTCCCTGCTTGCCCCAGCTCCCACACACTGCTGAGAAAAGTGGCTGCCAGGCCGTTTGTGTTTCTCAGCTGTGAGTAGGGAAAGGCTGCCCCCACGCCCTAGCACAATCCCCCTGGCTGGTTTCTGACCATCTCCCCTCCCCTCAGGCTCTTATTCACAGACCTACATCGCCCCTGCAGCCTGTGTTGGGGTGGGACAGGCAGAGAAGCTATCGGTGTAGGGTCTGGTTGGGAGGTAGTGCAGGAGTGGGCTGGGGGGTGAGGGTTTGGCCAGGGGGTAGTGTACAGGAGCAGGTTGAGGGTGTGGGGTCTGGGTGGCAGGTAGGGTGCAGGAGCAGACTGAAGGTGACAGGGTCTGGTTGGGAAGTAGGGTGCAGGAGTGGGCTAGGGTGGGGGTTCTGGGTGGGTGGGGATGCAGGAGCAGGCTAGGAATGGGAGGTCGGAGGGAGAGAAGGTGCAGGGTCTCAGTGGGAGGAGAGTGTGTGTGTGGGCGGGGAGGTGGGGGAAGGGGCACTTACTTGGCTCTGCACCTTCTGCTGCTTCTAGGCACCACCCCTGCTGTTTCCATTGGCTGTGATTCTGGCCAATGGGAGCAGCGAGGAAAGTCTCCAGGCTAGCAGTTTCCTGCACTGCTGTTCCCCCAGCCGGGAGGTGATGGTTCCCTTTCAAGCCAGATCCAGCCTGCGAGGCTTCCCCTCCTTCCCTCAGCAGTGGGAAGCCAGTGGTGGTGCTCCAACCTCACGGGGGAGCTACAGGACTAAAGCACCAACACAGGCTCTCTGTTTCAGGGGGGCGTGTCAAGTCCCGAGCCTACAGGCAACCTGCAAGATAGACTGTCACTAGTGATCCATGACTAACTCTAGGAAACAAGAGCCCACCCCTTTGTATATAGCCCATGACGACAGCAAACTATGATGTCCAATACTATGAGGTAAAGAGAAGAATCAGGTAGTATATTTATCCTATTTTCATAGAACTTGTATTTAACTGGTTGGTAGTTTACATATTGTGGCAAAGTTCTGGCCGTGCCTCAAAGGCCTCGCGCAACTGGCAGATAATATTAGTCTCAAACTCGCTCTGGTTCTATACATAACCCTTCTCTTTACAGGAGGCAGAGTCCACAGCAGTAAGCCATACTCATCACAGGCTACTCCATGGTTTGGGGGATGAAAACCCTTTGATAATCCTGGTCTCCCTTCCTGGAACAGACTGTGTTGGTGTGGGGGAAGGTTTGGGGATAACTCGGGCCTGCCTACTACTCTTGGTTCCAACCCAGGGACCCTAAAGTAGCAGCAGCAGTCAAAGTTATTTTTCCTTCCGACTTGGCAGCTTTTTCCCTGGGCCACTTCTCCAAACAATCCCTCCAAAATGTCTCCCTCTGCTACCTGTTAACCAGCTCTAACAACTTCTTGTTCCTCCTTTTCTCTTTCTGGGCCATCCCTCTTTGTCTTCCACCTCTCCTTAACTGGGGGAGGCTTTTTAAAGTACCTCCACTGGCTGTAATTGGCTGCAAGTGTTGAGTGACTTGCCTGAGGGAGCAATCTATTTAATTAGCCCTAGGTATTTTCCTGCCTTCTTTTTATTGCAGCAGGCTCTAGTAATTTACTCTGGAAAGAGAAAACCACTTATCCAGTGCCCTGTATACCTGCCTTCCACCAGAGTGCAGCAGGCTGCTGGCTTAGGTCTGTCACATAAATGACAGTGACCCTGCATATTCACACTGCTGTGGTAGACACAGGGTGGGAACCATTGGCAACGTGGCAGGGAAGAAGGACCATGGCCAAAAGAAAAACAAATAAGAGTTGTTGCATTTGCTCTCTTGTGGCACAGATTGGATAATCTGAGCACTCCACTGTGTAGTGCTAATAGGAGTTTGGAAAACAGAAGCCGATCTGACCCTATGATGCTGTGGTGAGTTCTATGCAGGTCTCTATTAAAGTCTTTAATTCACTCAATTGTTTTTCCAGTGTAGCTGCTGCCAGATCAACAGAAATGGAAATTTAAGCCTCCTTTTTAGCTACATGATTGCACTGCAGAGGCAGCAGCACCACAAGCCATCTCCCACACTGTGCCACTAGTACATCTCCAATAGCAACAGCAGCGCTTAGTCTCTGGGGCCAAGAACTGACTTGGCCACTAGTGCTAGTCATGGAGATGTCTTGTTTTACAGACATCTGTTTGTTTGACCATAACTTTCACATACAGCAAACTACCCAAGAGGTAGTCTACACAAGCAGATGACCAAGCAGTGCATGAGCACTCCATCAGGTAGTGCTGATAATATAAGTCTGGGAAATAGAAGCCTCTATAACCCAATAGTGGGATTTCCACAGAGTGTGTATTACCATTTCTCTTAGCCAGCCAGTTACTCCCCCACCCCCCACCCCAAACATTTGTATTAGCCATTTGTTTTAACCAAACAAAGTTTAATTGCCAGGTGTGCCAAGAATGAAGCTTTTACTGTCAGGATTTAATTCTAGCCCACATAGAACTTGCTTTTAAGTAACTTCCACAATACTCTCCCCCCTCATTCATTTTTAACTGGATTTTAAAATGCCTACTAAATGCTAAAAAGATCTCCTTGGTGGTTATTAGCTATATTAAAGGCAAAGTTTTCCAGAGCAATATATTCAGAGCTAACAAAATAATCAAGCTTGATTTCTTACTTTCAAGAAGTTCTCAAATGCTTTAGGTGGTTCGTTCCTTAAAATATGCCACACGTCATGCACAAGGTGTTCTCTTCTAATACTCAAACGCCACTGACTTGGGAAAAAGATTGTCTACAAAACACAATAGATGGTGTCACATGCTTTACATTCATTTGGCTTAAAAAAACGTTTAAAAAAACCTCATTGACTTTGATACTTACATTATGTATATGGCACAGAATTTGGCGGTCAATGTTGTAAACCACAATCTTATCTTGCATGTCAAAGATGCAAGGGTATTCAGTCAGTTTCAACAAAGCTGTCTGAAATAATAAGAAAGTTACATTTTCCTCTTGAAAATGAGTTTTAAAATGTCACTTTGTGGTCGTAACTCCTGAACACTAGTGTCAAAGACAAGCTGGATTGTCAGTTCTTCCTCTATCTTCTGTCAAGTCACGTTATGTACATCAAGGCCATATTAATAAAAGAGATGTGCAAAAATGAAATCCCTCATTTGTGTTAAAATAGCCACTTACAGGTTCTGTTCCCCCCACTTTAAATACCTCAATTCCTAACATTCTATATCCTCATGCTGCAATACCTCATTGTAGAAGTTGTCCCCTTGAAATCAGAGCTGCTTTGGTAAATTGGCCCTGGGCATTATTATTATAGCAATGAGCATGGGCAGTAGAAATTCCCATCGAGCATATACAAATTTAGCATATTTTTTCACCATCTATTGAATTTGGTAGATGTTTTCACTTCCCCCAGTTCTGTTTGACACAACTCTTTAATCATAGCTAGCATTGAAATTTAAGGCCTGATAAATAATCTTAAAGCAATATAATAACCAACTAAATGGGACACTGGGCTCGGGTTATAAACCCAAGGGTTGACAGATATTTGTGGATTTCATCTAAATTGCAAAATTTGCAAAATCTGAAAACACCCTAGCCTTTGAGAATGGACCATTTTATGAATAAATTTACAGCAAATGTATGAGAAATGCTGCTGGCTTGGAGACATCTGAATGGCTTGAGAACTGTGCCCTTCACTATAGTATCTATGGCTACTCAAATATTTCTCTGTTAAGTTACTACAGTTTCAATCTGGTATACTTCCAAATTCATTTTGAACAGGTTGAGCCTGCTCCTGTCATTTGCTGTGAGTAGCTCAACCATTTTATCACCATGGAAACCCCTTGAAGTCAACAGGGGCCAGCCTAGTTACTACAAATTAGAAGATCTGGATCTTAGGGGCTTAAAAAAAACCACCCTAACAATCCAAAATAATGCACAGATGAAAAAAAGAGAGTCCCATCCCTCTTTTGATTACATCTCCCCAGCTGCAGGGGAAGAAGAATAGCATTGTACAATTTTACAACTAGAAAGGTCTAGAAAGAAAAATGCAGTGTTAGTTAATTAAAATGTATATACAATTATACCCTGCAGAACAGCATAGTTTTTCTACCACAGTGGATGAGCTCTCAAACTATTGTAACATATGAAAAATGGAAATATTAAGTGAGTGTTGAAAGCTCACCACACAAGGCCATTTTACACTTTTTTTTGTTTTAAACAAAGGTTTGCAGTTCAGTTTTATTTGTAAAAGCAGGTGCAAGCAGAACACGTAATATTTCCTTTCTCCTGCTGTCCTAATGGCTCCTCTTGTAGTAATTGGAAGGAACAATAGCTCTTCCCTAATAATCTGAAGCTGTACACTGTGGAGATGGTGGTCACGGCCAGACTAAATTTTGTGGGCCCAGCACCAAACACATTTGTGGGCTCCCATGTAGTCATTCAAGGCCCCTGCTGAGTGTAGGCCAGGTGTGGCAGTGCCACAGTATACCCACTACTGAATCTCAGAAGTGTTTTTCCATTTGAACTTACATCTCTGCACAGGACTACCATACACAGCTTCCTCACTGAGGGTATGTCTAGAATACATTAAAAAAAAAAAAAACTTCACCTGCATCCACACTGCAATCGCGTTCTTTTGAAATTAAATCGAAAGAACGCAGGGCTTTTTCCGACATTGGTAAACCTCAAATTATGAGGAAAAACGCCTTTTTTGAAAGATCTCTTTTGAAAAAAAGGCGTGTGTGGATGCAGAACAGGGACATTTTTTAAAA
The DNA here is from genome assembly GCA_019425775.1 of Rafetus swinhoei. NCBI lineage: Eukaryota > Metazoa > Chordata > Testudines > Trionychidae > Rafetus > Rafetus swinhoei. Next base: position 121,739,888 of record CM033449.1, read on the forward strand.
GAAGAGGCAGTCGAAAAAAAGCACAGGTGCCCTGATGGCCATTCTGTGAATAGCAATCATGCCTTTCTTTCGAGAGAGCGTCCATGCAGTCTGAATGCTCTCTTTTGAAAAAGCCGATCGTTCACACCTCAAAACCGGATAAGAAAAGGGCTCTGTCGAAAGAAGCTTGCAGTCTAGACGTACCCTGAGCTGTACCCATTTGGGTTTACCAGTATCCACAGTGAGCAGAAACTTGATTGCAATCAGAGGAAACTCCCCACAAATTTATCTCCTTCTTTCTAACATTCTACAGCTGTGTCCAGGACCACCCTATTTTACCAGCCACTGTATGTGATCCTAGCCTCAGCTCAATAAAGTTTCACAACCAGCAGCTACCTGATCAATTCTGACAAATCTCTACCCCAGAACCCATCCTGCCATTTGAGCAAGCTACTTACAATCACCATTTCTCCGAAGTGAGGACTTATCCCAGGGAACCAGAAGTCATCTGTCTTTCTTCCTCTGCTCATATCTACATGCTATTCTACTACCTGGTCACCCCCATCTATGTAAATGCTGGTTTCCCTTCTACCTTTGATATGCTCCGCAGCCAGTCAGTGGGGGCTAGTCTCCCCTGTAAGCCTGACCTGCTTCCTCTGACACGCTTTTCCTATTGATGCCCTCTGTTCCTTGAGCATAACGCCAGTTTCTTTATCTACTCCTAGCTTAATGCAGCCAAGGGGCCAATTGCCAGAGGCTAGCCTTAGAAAGCTGCAGCTACTAGCCACAGGAGAGGTGGCAATTCCAAGTCTGAGCATGCCTGACCCTTGCAACAGCAGCACTTGGGACTAAATCCTCAACGCTGGCCCTAGGCAGCTGCAGACTTTGTAGCTAGGTGCTTCCCTCCTCTAGACCAGTGTTTCTCAACCAGTGGTGTGAGGACGCATAGGGGTACTTGAGAGAAGTCTGGGGGGTACGTCAACACAACTGAAATTTGGAGAAAACTGAATTTTTGTTTTAAGTTTTACAGCGCTTTATTATTTTTGTACTTTTTACACCCAAAAATTTCATCGCCTGCCCAGCTATGATTAAGTTGTTTAAACAAATGGTGTTGCAATGGTAGAAAAAAGTGTGTATCTGAAAACTGTAGGTATTAGGGGTACTTTTTTTTAAAAGGGGGTACTTTTATATTAAAAAAGGTTGAGAAACACTGCTCTAGACCATGGCTTTAAGTACCTGAGATGCTCATCTCCTGCAGGCTCCTGCCCCGGATTCCCATGCACCCCTCAGCTACCACACAGTTGTGCAAAAAGTGCAGCATGAATGATTCTGGAGCAGGGGTGGGCAATAATTTTTGGCTGGGGGCCACTTCAAAAAATTATTAGAATGACCAAGTGTCTCTTTGCTATAAATTGGGTTTAGTAAGAACAATTGGTGGGAGGGAATGGGCAGGATTGACCCACACATCCTGCTAGAGGTAACTAGAAGTGATTAGGCCCTTCACACTGGCTACATCAGTGGTGGCATTCTTATGGGTGGGAAAAGACAGAACCACGACTTCCTGCCTGGCACTGTAGGTAGCATACGGGTGAAGTGTAAGGTGAATTAGGGTTTATTATCGTATATAGTAAATCTTTTAGTAACTGCTTTTGCATTGCTTTGTGCTGTATTATTTGCTTTAGAATTTATAGTATTTAAGGATTAAATTGTATAGTAATTGTTCTTAAGGCTTGTAAACTTAAACAACTGTATTAACTGCTTAAAGCTTGCAATAAATAAGAAAGTGATTAAGTAGCCCTGAAGTGTACTGGTTTCCCTTGGATCTAAAATAAATTGAACCACACAACACCCCCCCTCCCCCTCCCCCCACACCTTGCTGCCTCTATCAGATAGAGGTAGCAAAGTTGGGGGGGGCAACAGGGGGGTACTTCAAAGCAGCAGCAGCACACAGCTGATCGGCCCGTGCTCAGCTGTGTAGCACTGCCACTTTGAAATGCCGAGGCAGCATTTTAAAGGGCAGAGCTTCACAGCTGATCCCTGACTCAGCTGTGTGGCGCTGCTCCTTTGAAATGCCACCTCAGTGTTTCAAAGCGGCAGTGACACGCACAGCCCAGGGTCAGCTGAGGACTCTCCAGCTGATCCCAGGCTCTGCTCCGCATTTCCACAGAACCCGGGATCAACTGGGGAGTCCCCAGCTGACCCTGGGTTCTGGGGAAATGCCATGTGGAACCCACGGTCAACAGTCCCCAGCTGACTCTGGGCTCCGCGTGGCATTTTAAGTTGGCAGCACAGCATAGAGCCCCGGGTCAATCTGAGTCCCTCACTGATCCTGGGCTCCATGAGGGTGCTTCCACTTTGAAATGCACAAGAGCCCCTGCTGGGGACTCTTGTGCATTTCAAAGCTGGCCCACGTGCAGCCTGGAGTCAGCAGGACTTCCCACTGGCCCTCGGCTGCACGCAGACTTCCACATTCCTCCTTTGAAATGTGGAAGAGCCCAGTGGGGGCTCTTGTACATTTCGAAGGAGGAATGTGGAAGTGCCTATCGACTAGTCGATGGAAATTCCATCAACTACTCAACTAGTAAATTAACAGCGAGTTAACATCCTTAGTCCTAGTACTTACTGTTTAGGAGGAGTTCTTAGACACACAGACAAACTCTCACAAACATATAGTAGATTTTGGCTTAGAACCATCTTTACTAACTGTCTGGGATTTTTTGGCTTACCGAGTGTTCCTGTAAAATTCATGAAGACAACAAGTAGGAGGTTTTAATGCTAGAGTTCAAAGGTCAGTTTCTAATGGGATATAAACTATAGTTTACCATTTCTCTTTTCTTTGAAATCTGGCTTTTGTGCCACTGCTCTGGAGTCTAATAAAAGAAAAAAGGATTTTTAATGCTTTAATTCATACTTCAGATAACTGCAAAGCACTCTAGAAAAAAAATAATGAGTTACATACCAGTAATGTAAACATCTCATCTGGACCAACAAGTAATTAGTGCACACATTTAGCAGAGTGATTTATCATTATTATTGGTATTTTAGAAAATATTGAAACAGATATTATACATAATAGTTTTATTAAAGATGACATCAAAAAGAAAAACTGATTACTAGTTTCAATTTTGAATGAGGAAAAACCTCAGCCTGGGTTTTTAGTGTTTTTTGTTGTTATTTCTGCGTTCCTCTCTCCTGATCCCTTTCTTAACCTTATTAATTTTATTTTGCTTCATAATATAGGATTTGTAATTTCATTGCAGTTGAAGCGTAAACATTGCCATTTTTTAAACAACTACTTTATAGAACCAGAAGGTGAACTACATGACTGAATTGCTTATCTAAAAGCATCACTGCAGTATGATTACAGTCACTGGATTGTAAGTATAACCATTCAGTTTTATTTAAGGAGCAAAACTATGGTAAAGTCCATTTTCCACATGATGCACAACATTAAGCAATAGCTGAAAGACATTATTGAGACTATATTTGGAGTCCAATAAGAGTCTTCCTTCTTTCTCCCCTTACTTTAGATATCAGTAAGGTTGTACAATACCCTTCTGTCGGAATAAACTACGCAATTTGCACTATGCAAATTGTGTAGCTTATTCCAAGTCTAGGTCAAAAGAGCTTATTTTGACAAATCCCTTAACCCTCGTGGAATGAAGGTTACAGGGACGCTGGAATAGTATGCCCGCTATTTTGGGTAATAGTAGGAGCATTTAAAGACACAGCGTTGCTATTTTGGGATACTTCCGGTATCTCGAAATAGTGCCGCAATCTAGATGTACCCTAAATCTTGTTTTCATCAGTATTTAAATGATAGGGTATTTTGACTTCTGTGACTCATTGCTAGACGATAAAAAAGTTTTGTTCATTGCTAAAAATGTAAGAACGTAAGAATAGTGGCCAATGCCAGGAGCTTTAGAGGGAATGAACAAGACGACGATCATCAAGTGAGCCATCCTCTGTTGTTCATGGGTGTACGACACCCAAAATATAGAGTTGCATCACTGACCATCTTGCTCTATGGTTCATGAACTTATCGAATTATTTTTTGAACCCAGTTATAGCTTAGGCCTTCACAACATCTCCTGGCAATGAGTCTCTCAGTTAACTGTTTGTTATAAATAAATAAATGGAGATTGCCTATCTCCTAGAACTGGTAGGGACCTTGAAAGGTCATTGAGTCCAGTCCCTGCCTTCACAGCAGGACCAAGTACCATCCCCCGACAAATTTTTGCCCCAAATGGCCTCCGCCAGGATTGAACTTACAACCCTGGGTTTAGCAGGCCAATGCTCAAACCACTGAGCTATCCTGGGATGAGGTTTACCTGGGAGGTCGACAAATGCCTTTGATGTCGACCGCGGAGCGTCCAGACTACCGCGCTGAGCCGACAAACAGCTGATCGGCTCAGCGCGGCAACCATTTAAATTTAAATTAAGCGGCGATTATTTAAATTGCCGCTTCATTTTCCTATGCCGGGTAGCCTAATCTACATGCCTCTGTCGTCAGAGGCATGTAGTCTAGACGTACCCTGAGAGAGAGAGGGGGGGAGGCAGGAGGAGGAGGAGGAGGAGAGAGAGAAAGAGACACGGAGCGAGAGACCGGAGGCTCAGGAGAGAAGACCAACGTGGAGGAGAGACCTGAAAATCCCGTTTTATGACAGGCTAATTGGCTAGTTCCTATATAAGACTCGTTTAAATTAAAGCAGTACAAAACCTTGTATGGACACTCTTGAATAAGTTTAAAAATGGGTTGTGTCAATTTTAATATAATTCAAAAGTGGGCTTTGCACCAGTATAACTACAAGGATTTCATGCCATGCATTTGGTTAAACCAGTGCAAAATAGTTTGTAGAGAAGTCTGAGTAACAAACAAAATCTGGAGTGAAGATTTGTTTCAAGTTATCACAGAGTTCCCTTCCATGACTAAAAGCAAATTATAATGTTCTTGGTGAAAAGTTTCAAAGGACTGTATAAAAGTATAGTGATTCTGATGGATAAACACAAAAATGAGAGGAAATACAGAAGGCCAGATCCTGCTTTCCTTGGAGGGGCTTTGCAATGAATGGCCACTAGACATGGCATAAGTTCCTTCCAGGGTGCGCGTTTGTATGGGTGCACACAAAGAATTTGAATCCTGCCCACCTCCTCAGCAGAGCCATGTAGCAGCACTCACCTTCCTTGGAAGGTAAGCTGGTGGTTGTGGGGTTGGTGGGAGAGTAGGGGGGCCATGACCTCATGGAGGCTGCCTTTGAGGTTGGGCTGGGACTACGGCCACATGGTGTCAGCCCCTGGCAGCAGTGTTATGGCTGCCCTTGGGGCCAGGCTGGAGCCACGTGGCAGCCGCTCCTGGGGCTGGGCCACGGCAAGATTAGGGCTGCATGGCAGCTGCTCCCGAGGCTGGGCTGGGGCCAGAGCCAGGGTCGCATGGTGGCTGCTCCTGAGGCTGTGGTGCATGGATAGCACCTTAGTGTGCCTGAAAAGCTTTCAAGTTATGACTTGAGTAGAGCTCTCTTCTCTGTATATTTTACTGGCATTTTTTTGTCCAAAGTATGCTTTATAGGTTTGACCAAAGGCTCTTTAACTTAATTGCTTTTTATATAATATCTTCTTATGCAACTTTAGTCAATGGAGTATTCCCATGAGAGAAAATGGAGGAAAAGGGGCAGCCATGGACTGTGTGTTTACCATTTAGTCTGACTTCAATCTGAGACGTGTTTGAGCAGATGAGAGTAAAAAAACCCTGCAGATGGATGATGTGGCTCATCTGATTCTAAGACTTATTTTTCTACTATGTTGAAACAAATAAACAAAAAACAATTTACCTCAAACTCTACTTCAAAGAGTATTTTGAAGAGGTGAACTGTCATAGAATCATAGAACACTAGAACTGGAAGGGACCTTGAGAGATCATCAAGTCCAAGTGCAATCTACATTGCTGCCCAGCACACTGGGCCCTTCAGGATTTTCCTGTGGTGTAGTATTGGTTTGTGCTACTGCTACAATTGATGCCTTTTGAAAGTGTCTCTTGTATAGGACAACATTAATATCATGTTGCCCCTTTTTTTATGTTGTATCTGAGGAATTTTTGGATCATCATGGAGGGGGGCTGCTCATATATTTGCTTTGTTTTATATATCTGTATTATCTAAAATACCAAGCACTATTTTAAAGACAAATTTCTAGACCTCATTGTAGGTCTCCTATAAACATTTTGATAGTGACAAGAATTAAAGTAAGCCCTTTGCAGGGGGGAGAGGAAACTGAGACTTGCATTTTGTGATACATGTGGGACTTGGACTAAAGTTATTTTCTTTGTTTTGGAACATTTCACAGATAAGGAAATCTAATAGCAGTATTCATCAAATTAATTTTAATGAAAACACCCATATTAAGGAAAATATGTCCATGGACTCAGGGAGATAGGGTGAAAGTTGTGTTTCATACAAAATAGAAACTAATAAAATGTATAAAAAAGTTATTTTTTACAGAAGTAAGAAGAATCATGTTTAAATATTAATCTTCATTTCACATATCTGAACAAATGCACATGACCTCAATATTGGTTCTCAGGACAAAACTCACTCTGCTCATGGATGGAAAATCTTAGAGGGAACACTGGATATGGCCACCTCGGGTGTGGAGGAATCTCCAGATCATGTAGTGCCAATATTGACTCCTATAACAATTCTTCTTCTCAGCTACCAGTGAAGGGGTGAATGTGACCATGGAAAAAAGAGGTGTAACTGGGCATACCTATGCCCAGTCAATCCCAACCACCAAAACAACCCTTGGAAGCCATTGGCAACTGGCACAATTTAGAAGAACCTTACTGTTATGAATGATGCCTTGGGGCCAGCCTAATCCTCTGTTGCTCTAGGAATGGGGGGATATAAAGCTAGACCCAAGGACAGAAGGGCTGGACCCAAGGATTTGGCCCCAATACTTTTAACTTCCTAAACATTAGCAAGAAGATCTGTTGCAGTTTTGGAAAGATGTTATACTTACTGTTCCTTCATTCAAATTCCAATCTTGGCTCCAAATCTTTTTCACTTCAGGTACATAGAAGTTGTTTTCTTGTATTTTGAAACCAGCACTAGAGTTCACCTGCATTGATGCAGACAGTGTTAAAAGGAAACTGAGAGCAGATCCCATGAGCTAGGAGCATTTAATTTATAAAACATAACTATATTGCATGTGTACCATAACATTTTTCACAAAGTAGCAAAGCAATGTATGAGCGCAGAAGTGCAAAAACAATACAATAAATATAGAACCATATAGCTAAGAATCATAATCTACTGTGTGTATTAATTGAGAATTCCATGGGCCTGATTTTCTTTACACCAAAGCTCCTTTACATAGTTCTGACAGTGAGCACATACTGATTTACACCCATTTAAAGCTCTTCTTCACTGCAAGAGCAGAAAAGAAGAGGCCTTAGTGTAAATAAGAATCAGGCCCTTTGTATTATGCCATATTTTAAAATGACATAATGAATGTGCAGAGTAGATTACCCAAGGGAGAAAATTCTACCAAAGGGGGAGCAGAGGGACAAAGAAAAGCCTTTTACTTAGAAGTGGCAAATATGGGGAAAAGGGAGAGGAATCAGAAGAAAAATAGATTCTGTTCAGGTCAGTATATAAAACTCAAGCATAGCTAATTCAAACAAATCCATGGCTTCCAGCAAAGACATTAGCTTAGGGTCCACATGGTCTAAGGCTCAAGAGTCAGTGTGTAAATGTATCCCACTGTAAATTCTCCAACTTTCCATGTGCCCCCAAATTGTAAACCAACAGCAGGGGCAAATCCAGTGGTAAGTAAGTCATGTGTCCAGAATTGGCACATGGGCCTGTTGAGAGAGTTAAAAAAATGGTGGATGCAGTGGTGGGTAAAACATGAAGAGGGGTGGAGTATGGGATGCTGCAGAGCCAGGGCAATAATAAAAGGAGAGAGAACCCCATGTTCTGTGGCCACAGAACAGCTGATTAGTATGAAAGAACTTCTGCAGCATTAAAGTGCAGACAGCAAACATCACATTCACATTTCAACCTGCCCCTAGGGTAGGGCCAACAAGACATGGAATAGTCCCCTAATGGAAGAATAAGAGGGAAACAGAGTTCAGGCTCATTAATTGCAGACCCCTATGCAGGTTATTCTTGTGTAGTGGACCAAAGGGGTCTGGTAATGGGGCAAAGCAACAATAATCTGACATTACAGTTCCTGTTTCTTAGCACTGAGCAGACAAAGTGTGTACTGCTTTGTAATCAGCAATTGGATCTCAGGTATGAAAGCCATGTGTTCATAAATTCAAGAAATTAATACATGAAATAAATTCTAATTATATGTGTATTTTCTAGCCCACCAGAGCCAAATGCTTTTCTACCTGGTAAAGAATCTGCAGCATTTTCAGAGTCCAATTCAAGTGCAATTCACAGTTAACATCATTAGAGTTTCTGACTTGCGTGATGAAATGAGATAGATTGATTCTGGAAACTCTTTGATACACGCTCACTAGGTCCTTGAAAAAGGATATTTCTAGATTTGACCATAAGGATTCTGTAAAGAAAACATCTGTTGACACCTCTCCCTTAAACAACATGCAACATGTCCTCAGTAAATGCTGTCTGTCGAACAAACAGCAGTTTGCTTTGTTTTTTAATGAACTGAGAAAACCAGTAAATCTCAAACTCAAATAATGCTTTTATCTGAAGACTGCTCCATACAAGTTATCCTTTAGCATGCATTTCTATGTAAACAGCTTATCAAAATCTTTCCAGATTGTAGAAAATATATGAGTGAAATTCTGGCCCCACTGAAGTTAATGGGAGTATTTCCTTGCCCATTCCAACCCCCCTCCTCATGCCCCCCAAAAGTGCTCAAGAACTGAGATGATCCAGTTGTACTCTATCAGACCATACCAAGAACTTTCAGGGATTTTTGTTGGAGACTCAGGGTGGCTTTTGCTAGCTGGTCAAGAGGACAGTCAGACACGTTACCCTGTCCTCGTAAAAGGACAGGCATGATCAAGTAGACTCTGAGAGCTTCAGGTGAGCAGGGAGAGGAAGACAGTGATGACAGCAATTTCTGAACTGCAGAGATCACCTGGTGGATTGAGGAAGTAGGGGGAGATGAGAAATTTAAAAATGCAGAGGAATTTTTCCATAATAATTTATTACTTATAGCAGCAAGAACAACACAGACTTCATAGTTTCATGCACTGTCTTCCTTTATACACTGAACAGGGAATCAGGAGATCTGATCTCCCTTGTCCATATGCCTCCCATTTTAGAGATTTAAGTGATTTTGGGACAGGAACCATCTTGCATTCTGTGTTGGTAGAATGCCAAGCACAATGCATACCTTCTACATCTACACCAACATTTTGCAGATCGCTCAGTTTTAATTTTAATCAGTTTTTCCCCTTTCTGAGTCTGAATCTTTCTGAGTTTGAATTAGAAAAACAAGCATAACACAAATTAAAAACACCAGAAAACGTATCAACCTAGGTCGATATGGCCTTCATCGACATAACATCTTGGCAACTCCTAAATTAATACAAAAAATACCAACACTCTCTTTGCTCCACTGCAAACAGCTTTGAGAGGTGGTAGAGTTGTTTTTTCCCGTTTCTGTTAGAGTCTGTAAAACAATTGAAAACTCCTGACCTACATTTTGTCAGCTTTCCTTTGTGGAAAAAAAAAATGCTGTGACCCAAAGCTATCAGGTATGAGTGTAACAAGTATAATTTCTATACCACTTCTTACCTCGCAAGCGACTTTTGGCTTCTTGTTCATCTTCTCATAAAAAAGAAGCACTGCTGACATATCTACTCCTGAGATTTCTTTGGAGGTCCTAAAATGTTTGTCCCTACTAAAGAGAAGAAAAATCAGGGATGTGAAAGATCTGCTCCTCTACTATTTATTACTGGCTAAACTTTGGAGCATTTCACAAAACCTTGATGTGTAAAGGGAATGTACATTCTTAGAAATACTAAATCATAATTCTGATTAATATAATTATATTCTGACTACCAAGAAATTCTCACTGTGGCATCAGTTGAATGCTATTTCGTACGCCCTATTCACATAGGCTACGTCTAGACTGCATCCCTCTGTCGACAGAGGGATACAAATCAAGCACGTCAAAATTGCTAATGAAGCAGGGATTTAAATATCCTGTGCTTCATTTGCATAAACATAGCCACCACTTTTTTCAACACGGAGCTTTTTCCAAAAAAAGCAGCAGTCTAGATGCAGATCTGTCGAAAATAAACCCTTTTTCGACAGATCTTGTAAACCTCATTTTTTGAGGAATACAGGATCTGTCGAAAAAGGGTTTATTTTCGACAGATCCGCGTCTAGACTGCCGCTTTTTTTGGAAAAAGCTCCGTGTCAAAAAAAAGTGGTGCCCATGTTTATGCTAAGGAAGCACGGGATATTTAAATCCCTGCTTCATTAGCAATTTCGACGTGCCTAATCTACATCTCTCTGTCAGCAGAGAGGTGTAGTCTAGACACACCCTTAGTGTGGCTGTGTGTTGTTAGTCAGCTGGTTGACATATTCCACCCTAGAAGTGGTTGCATTTCAGTGCTGGGTAAAGTAACATTTGTGAAAAGATTTTGAATCCTTCTGGGTATAAGATGCCATATAAATATAAGTTCATTAACAGTAAGTTAGTATGAGACAAACCTGTCTTATCTTCATTTTTGGTAAAGTGCTTTTCTCATATCCACATGATGAATCTCTGTTCAGATCCTATGCCCGCTCCACATATGTAAAGTACTCATTTACATTAGTGTGAGAAAGGAGTTCTGAAGACAGAGACAAATTTTCAAATTTGGATGGCCTAAGTCTTGGCTCCTCCATCCATATTTAGGCAACAAAGTGACTAGATTTTGCAAGAGTGCCAAACACCTGTAGTTTCCATTGACCTTAATGGCTCCTGAATTTGTTCAGCACCTTTAAAAATCAGACTGCTTATTTAATTGCCTAAATATGAATTTAGAAGCTTAGTTTTAGGCATTCATTTTTTAAAATCTTGTTATATGGCTCTGAGGAGAATTTTAGTTTTTCCTTGAAAAATATTCTATAGAATTTGTATTTTACAAACGTATATAATCCTATCAATATCTATATTCATTGTAATTTCTGACCAATTTAAATACAGTTGATGCACTACAGGTTGAACCTCTTTGGTCTGGGACTCTCTGGTCCAGCAGGACCACGGATGTTGTTGGACTAGAGAACCCCAGCACAGAGGTTGCTGGAGACTGGAAGCAGAGCCAGTCAGTGGGGCCAGCGGGGCAGTGGAGTGCACTGGGCAGTGGAGCCCACAGCTGGACAGGCTGGGGAGCCAGTGGAGCTGCCGTAGTCTGCGGGGCAGAGGGGGGCCACCAAGCCTGTAGGTGACAGGGCAAAGAAGGGGTCGGGCTGCTGAGCCCACAGCTGGCAGGGCTGTGAGCACCTGCAGGGCCACCACCGTGGCTCCCGGGGCTGGCGGGGCTGTCAGAGCCTACAGGGTTGCCTCAGCCAAGGGCAGTGGTACCAGATAGGGAGCCCAGTGGAGAAGCTGTTCTCCCTCCCTTGCCCCCGACCTTCTTTGGTCTGGAAAGGGAGCCAGACTAGGGAGGTCCAACCTGTATTTTTTTTCCAAATTAGTGCACTCTACCTTTTTTCCAAGAAACTTCCATTGATACAAGCCGCAGATGAAAAGATCAGCCAGATAGTCCTGTTAATTTAAAAGAACAACAATAAAATCAACAACCAAAATTAATCATTCCAATGAAACCAGAAGTAACAGGTATTCAGTCTGAATAAAATGCAAAAATGTGCACAAGTCAGTTTGTGACTCAAAGATCCCAGCTGTTCTAAATGGCACTTTTCTTGTCACTTATATTAGATTAACAATAATTGGAAAATCACTGAGAGCCAGCTTAGTCATGTGGGATAGATTTTCAAGAGTTGTGGGCCAGTTTTTGAAGTAGTCGTCATGCATAATTGGTGTCAGATTTCCCAAAAGAAAGTTAGCTCCTTTTCAGGAAACTCAAAAAGGTGAGATTTTCAGAAGTGTTCATCATTCCAGATTCCCTATGTACCTAATTATTTTGAAAATCTGACCAATTATTTCTGGGCCTAAAAGAGAACTAAGCAATTCTGAAAATCGGGCCCCAAAACTGTGCATGCTGAGTCCTCCTGAAAATTTCAGCCATTCTGCTTAATGAACTTTGCATCAGGCTCTTTTGCTTTAGGCCACTACCCTTTGGCTTGAGTCTCTCCCTGAATGTATGCTCTTAACTCCCAAGAACACTAGTGACAATTCTATATTTGCAACTATAAGCAGATACTAGGGATGTTAGATAGCAGGTAATAGAATAGTTGAATAGTTGCATGAATTCTAAGCGGTTAGTTGACTATTCTGTAGTCCCCGGGGGTAGAGGCATCAGCCAGTGCACTCCAAATCCACTCCTGGAGAGCACCCTGCCATCCCACAATGCTGCCTCTGCAGACCAGCCCCGTGCAGACAGGCTGCCTGCTGTCCCATGCTGCTGCCTCTGATACAGAGACAGCAGTGCAGGAAGGCAGCAGCCCTGTCTGTGGGGAGTCTGAGCTCCCAGCGGACAGAGGCTGCTGGGAGTGAGGCGATGGGGCAGGAGAGGCTGCTGTGAAGAAGCCTCTGTCCATCGCAGCCCAGGCTAGCTGCAAATAGAGGCTGCTTTGCAGCAGCCCCTGTCCATGGGGGGTCCAAGCTAAGTCTGGGCCCGTCCCCTCCCCCCCTCGTAGCTGCCTATCAGAGGCAGCAGTGTGGGGGGTGGGGCAGGCGGTACTGCAGAGCAGGTGCAGGGGGGACTCGGCTTTTAAGATGGCTTCCCCCTGCACCAGCTCCTGCTTCTCCCCACCTTGTGCCTCTGATATAGAGGCAGCAAGTGGGGAAGGGGGAATGTGAGTGGTTGACTAGATTAACCAATAAGCTTATCAGTTAATTGCATAGTCAACTACTTGTTTACCTCCATAGAGGATATCCTCCTAAAGATGGCCTTTGGGTCTCAACCTCTGTACTCAGGAAATATCCACTTCCATCTCTTTGCATAAAAATTATGACTAAGGGCCAAATGATAGAGCCCTTAATCAATGTGAGTTTCGGCTGAGCAAAGATGAAGTAAAGAAAGCTGGACTGAGTCTCTAAACAGCAAATAACCAATTCTGCATCTCTGCCATGATCCTTTTTATTGCATTCGCTACAGGATTTTTTGAAAGGGAAGGGTGGTATCAAGAAAATACCAGTGTTTATAAAGTTTAGAGTTTACAGTATTAATAGAAAAAATCATTGGGGATCTGACTTACTTCTTTATATTCTCCCACTGTTTAGGATCCAAATTAGAAATCCATTTATCCACCTCCTTGTCTTCCACTGTGGCAATTCCGTTCAAAGTAACATATGGATTCTATATAAAAAGGGCCAGAATGTTAATGAGGTTAGAAGCCCAGTCCATGGGACTCTGGTTAGCTAGGATCACAGCCTTCTGTGGGCCCAACGGTGAGTGAACAAATGGACTTCCAATTAGTAGAAAGTGCCACAAACAGAAAAGATGTCAAGATAAAACATAAAAGAGATTTTAAATTTGCTTTTCTAACACAATTTGACCTATAGGAATGCAGGGAGGTAGGGAGATTACTGTGATTTTGGAAGAAAAACTTGTTATGGGGCAAATGCAAATTCATATCTGGCTTAATTGCAGTAAAGCAGAAGCCTAGGCCATGAGCTACATTGTTAAAAACATATCAGATATGTTGCATACCTTTTTCTTCAAGCGAAGCACAATGCTTTGGTTTCCTCCTGCAATAATTTTAATCACCTTTTCAGAGGTATTGTTTCCTGTGAAAGAATAAAGAAGAAAAGAATGAGTCAAAGAACCATTCCCTATCCTTAGAAAAGTCAGTGCATGGACAAGGCATATAAAAACACACAAGCTTTAGAAACTCATTGAAGGCTCTGAGCCCTCAGAATTGATTCTATATAACATTTATTTATCACGGTGAAGCAATACATCTGTCTATGATGGGATCAGCAAGCAGCCAAGGGACATTCTCATCTAAGTCACTGAAAGAGGGTGGATGGCCAATCTAAAAGCAGCATGCAAGTTTCTGCATCTTCTGGTTGGCAAGATGTCAGCTGTAGAGAAGCCCCAGTTGAGGGGACCTGGATTTTCTCTCATTCATGGAAGGTTTTAGTTTGAGATGTGCGACACAGAAGCAGAGCTCCTTCCACAGAAGAGTGGTGTGCAGTGGTTATCAAGCCTAAAGAGACCCAAGGAAAGTCACATTCTCATAAACACAAAACCCAGAGGAACCCCATTTCTGAGAAGGATAAAGGCTGTCCACTGCTGGTTAACCAGAATCACTTTAAGATTATAATACATCTTAAAGAGGGAGTCTGTTTCCTTTGTTGCACTGGTGTTTCTCATTGTTTTCCATATTTAACTTTGAATAAGTAACTAATTTTGTTCTGCCTTCAATATTGGTGCATTTTTAACTGATATGTGAGAGAGATCTGGATATATCCCAGTGCCTCAAACTCAGGATGTTAAGAGGTGGGTATTTCACTAATCATGTAGTCGATATAATTTTTATTAACTACACAATTAGTCAATAAACGAAGTTAACCCCCGCTGAGGCTCTGTGATTTAAACAAAGTAAGAGTTGGGCGGGCAGGCAGCCCGGCTCCTATTACATTTAATGTGTAGAGCCACAGCAGGGGTAGGTCCTGGACTTGCTCAGTCCTGGCTTGTGCCAGGTCCAACAGCTCCTGTCCATGGCCAGCCTGGGCTGCCACTAACAAGAGCTCCTTCATGACAAAAGACCCTGCTTGGACCCCCGGCCCCGCCTACACGGGCTGCTGCTGGAACAGCCTCTGCAGCCAGCCCAAGCAGCTGTGGACAGGGGCTGCTCTGTGGGATGAAGGATGCTCCTGGGCTTGTCACGGGCACAGGCTGCTTTGTGGCAGCCTTCCCTGCCCCCACCCCTGCGCTGCTGCCTCTGATAGAGGCAGCTGCTGTGGGAATGGGGGGGGAGACGGCATTGTGGAGTCAATGCTGGGGGGGACCGGCTTTTAAGCCAGCTTCCCCCAGCACTGGCTCCTGCTTCTTACCCCCACCCCAGGGGGTGTTGCCCTTGGACTTAGTGAGCTGGATTAAACAGCATCTTAAGCTGCTACCCTCCTATGTCCCCAGGTTAAGCACGTCCCTATTCCCACTTTCACTCCATGATCATTCCTCTAGTGTAGATTCTTGCGATAGTTCCTCGAATCATCAGCTTACCCATAAGCAAATCTACTATTCCTTTTTGAACCATTGTTGTTTCCCTACAAAAATCCCTACCTGCACTCAAGTAAAGGGTTCTGATGCGTGGATCTAAATGCTGCATCAGTTCCATAGGGATTTCATCTTCTACTGACCGAGCTTGGGGCTCTGCTCTGTCTGTCTCCAGCACTCTGGACCCCCAGCTACCATCACCACCTGGGAACCTCAATTGATTCAAGCTTCATGGGGTGATGAGATCTCTCTCTCTCTCTAAGTATAGCCTCTTGACCCTGCCTTACGTGATCAGTTATGGTTTGCTAGCCTTCACTTTTGTCATCAGATTTAAGTTAGATTTAATATTGTAATTGGTTTGTTTGTTTTGCTCCCCTTGTATGGTTCCTACCTGGAAATAAATGACTTCCATGGTTAAGCTGGTTGCTTCTCTCTCTCTCCTCCTCCCCACCCCCAAGGGGTGTTGTTTTTGGCTTCCCCATTCACTCTGCAGCAATGCTCCTTGTACCTAAGAAGAAGGTCCCTGTAACACTCCAAAATCCTGTAGGGTTTGCTCATCAAGTGGGTTACTAGAGTAATGATCATGGAGTGAAAGTGGGAATAGGGACATGCTTAACCTGGGGACATATGAGGGTAGCAGCTTAAGGTGCTGTTTAATCCAGCTCACTGAGTCCAAGGGCACATAAGATCAGGGCTTGGCATTGCTATGCAACCCAGCCTACTGAGTCCAGAGACATAGGAGGGGTCAGCTTGTGAGTGTTGATAAACCAGTTCTCCCAGATGTGCTCTGTTAGGGTGTGTGTGTTCATCTGATTCTAGGGTGGGAAGAACCCAACCTGGGGAACCTAGGTTCTTCAGGATAGCTCCATTGGGAGGGAACTGGCAGAAGGGAGAACTAGAGCTCCAAATGAGAACACAAGTGACACAAGCAGCATATTGATAGAAATATTAACCCCCCCCCCATCCCAGATAAGTAACCCTAATAAACACCAGGGTCTGCTGTTGAAAAGACATCTGTTCTTTTCATTAAAACTAAGTTCGGTATGGGAGTTGATAGCACTTGTGATGAGATTTAGGATGGACGAATCCCAAACACTGCCACAGGCTAGGGACCGATTGGCTAAGCAGCAAATCTGCAGAAAAAGACCTGAAGATTGCAGTAGATGAGAAGCTGGATACAAGTCAATCATGTGCCCTCATTGCCAAGAAGGCTAATGGCATATTGGGCTGCATTAGTAGGAGCATTGCCAGTAGATTGAGGGAACTGATTATTCCCCTTTATTCAGCACTGGTAAGGTGACATCTGGAGTTCTGCATCCAGTTTTGCGCTCCCCACTAGAGAAAGGATGCGGATAAATTGAAGAGTCCAGTGGAGAGCAACAAAATGAATTGGAGGGCTGGGGCATATTAGTAACAAGAGGAGGCTGAGGGATTTGTGTTTGTTTAGTCTTCAGAAGAGAAGAGTGAGGGGGGATTTGATAGCAGCCTTCAACTACTTGTAGCTGGGTTCCAAAGAGTAAGGAGCCAGGCTATTCTCAGTGGTGACAGATGATGGAACAGGAAGCAATGGTCTCAAGTTGCAGTGGGAGAGGTCTAGGTTGGATATTAGGAAAAACTATTTCACTAGGAGGGTAGTGAAGCACTGGAATGGGTTACCTAGGGAGGTGATGGAATCTCCATCCCTAGAGGTTTTTAAGTCCTGGCTTGACAAAGCCCTGGCTGGGATGATTTAGTTGGGGTTGGTCCTGCTTTGGGCTGGGGGTTGGACCAGATGACATCCTGAGGTCTCCTCCAACCCTAGTCTTCTGTGATTATATGATATCCTTCAGGCTTTCAATTGCTTTTAATTGCATTGCATCCAGTGTTTAGGGATGAATCTTCTTGTTCTGAATCCTCTCTCTGTCATGCTCATCTCACTTTTCTCATTAAGCAAAATGTATTTTTCATTTAAAAACCAAACTCCTTCCTAGTTGGGACCTAAAATAATAATGTATAGCTCACAAAGATCTACTCTGTAAATTACCCTGGTTGAGTTTTCCACCATTCACCCAATCTGAAGGGAATTCGACAGGCAGTGGTATCAACCGATTAGATGTGTCCCCATTGCCCAGTTGACCTTCTGCTCCACAGCCAAATGAATAGACTTTTCCCAAGGAGGGGACATAGATGAGTGTGTGCCATCTGTTCAGAGAAGGAAAATAGACAACATAAAAGTGCCATTGAGCAAGCTAGGATAACACAGACAAGCAAATTTTCAGAATGGTACATGGGGTAATTCCTATTAAAGTTACTGAGAACCATGCTACAGAAGCCCTCCAGTTAAATTTGCAGGGTACTCCTTACAATAAGGATACAGAACTGAAAGAACAACGTATGCACCTTCAGTTAAAGGAACACTATTCCACTGCTTCCAGATAGCTCTTTACTTTCACAAATAGGGTATGTCTAGACTACAGGGGTTTTTGAAAAAAGTGGCCTTTTTAAAAAAAAACTTCCCCTGTGTCTAGACTGCTGCCGTGTTTTTCGAAAGTAAATCAAAAGAAAGTGGCAGTTTTTTTGACCGCAGAAAACCTCGTTTTACGAGGAATAACACCTTTTTTTGAAAATGCTCTTTCGAAAAAAGGCGCTATGTAATGCAAACTGTGCTTTTTCAAAAGAGAGCATCCAGACTGCCTCAGTGCTCTCTTTTGAAAATGTGGCTTGCTTTTTCGAAAGTACTGGTGGTAGTCTAGATGCTCTTTTTCGAAAGAGGCTTTTTTGAAAGTATCTTTTGGAAAAGCCTCCTTCGAAAGAGGCTTGCAGTCTAGAAGTAGCCACAGTGAAGTGTTCTGCCTTAATATTTTTCCATTTGGCAAGCATACATATTTTCCTGTTTTCAGGACCTGATCCAAAGCCCACTCAAGTCAATGGGAGACTTTTGGTTGATTTCAGTGGGCACTGTATTAGACTCTTAATGACGGAACGTAATTTCATAGTTTCCATCATTCACAGTTAGATTGTAAGGAATCACCATTTTCCCTGGTTGTACAGGGATTGATTGGAAATTTTGGTTGATTTCTTCCCTCTTAGGTAACTTGATGGTCTTTTTCTGTTTGTATTCTTCATCACTTGATGAGAACAGCAGCCAGGGATTATGGGCACAGTACAATTTTAAAATCATTGGAGAAGGACTTTGCCCTCATGAAATTCAATGCATGGAAGGATCTGTGTGTGGGAAAATTTATAAATAAAATGTGTGTCTGATTGATATTCTGTCAGCTGTGATTCATTAAAATAAAGGGATCTGAAAAAAAACATGTCTCAGATATTTATTTTCCTAATATCCTCTAATGCTTCTCAAAAACATCTGCAAAGTTATCTCCTTGTTTTTATAAAGCTTCAGGGACATTGCTATTTGATACCTTCCACATGCTATCTGAGACACCTTTGCTCCAAACAGCTCAGCCACAATACGAGGTATCAGCTCATTCTGGGTGGAGTTGTGACCAAGTTGCCCAAAATCTCCAGCACCAAAGGTACACACCAGCCCATCCTTGGAGAAGAACATACAGACATCAGGGTCATATAATCCCAGAATAGCACACACTGTTAAAAAATAATCATTGCCAACTAGGGGCCAGATCCTGTGAATGCTTACACAAGTTAACTCACAAGTATAGTCAACTATTCATGTAAGACATTAGTGAGACAAGGCGGGTGAGGTAATATCTTCTGTTGGACCAAATTCTGCTGGCAAGAGAGACAAGCTTTTGAGAAACTGGTCAAGAGATGATATTACCTCGCACACTTTATCTCTCTAATAGCCTGGGACCCACACGGCTACAGCAATACTGCATACATGTAAGACATAACACGTTATAGACCACAGATCAGGGAGTGGGTGATACAAATGCAAATGCAATAATGCTAAAATAAGGCCTAACCCTGCATTATGTATACGTGTGAGTAAGTTTACTCATGAGAATAGTCCTATTGCTTAAGGACTTTACTCATATGAGTAAACCTAATAAATAAACGTAAAAACAACAAATGGTCTGGTAGCACTTTATAGACTAACAAAACATGCAGAAAAATACCATCCTGGCCACTATGGATGTAGAAGCTCTTTACACCAACGTTCCACATGAAGACAGATTACAGACCATCAGGAACACCATCCCTGATAACAGCACTGCACACCTGATTACAGAGCTCTGCGACTTTGTCCTCACCTACAACTACTTCCAATTCGGAGACAATTTCTATCTCCAAGTCAGCAGCACAGCCATGGGCACCCACATGGCACCACAATATGCCAACATTTTTATGGCTGACCTTGAACAACGTTTCCTCAGCTCTCGCCCCCTAACACCCTACTTTATTTACGCTACATTGATGACATCTTCGTCATATGAACCCATGGAAAAGAGACTCTTGAAGAATTTCACAAGGATTTCAACAACTTCCATCCCACCATCAGCCTCAGCTTAGACCAGTCCACACGAGAAATCCACTTGCTGGACACTACAGTACAGTTAAATAATGGACAAATTTCCACCACCCTATACCAGAAACCCACCGACCACTACACTTACCTTCATGCCTCCAGCTTCCATCCCAGACACATTTCTCAATCTATTGTATATAGCTAAGCCCTAAGATACAACCGGATTTGCTCCGACCCCACTGAGAGAGACAATCACCTACAGGATCTTTACAGTGCATTCCTAAAACTGAAATACTCAACTGGAGAAGTGAAAAAATAGATTGACAGAGCCAAAAAAGTACCCAGACATGAACTACTTCAAGACAGACCCAAAAGAGAAAATAACAAAATTCCACTTGTCATTACCTACAGTCCACAACTCAAACCCCTCCATTGCATTATACACAATCTGCATCCCATCTTGGAAAATGATCCCTCACTCTCACAGGTCTTGGGGGAAAAGCCTATTCTTGTTTACAGACAACCCCCCAACCTGAAACAAATTCTTTCTGGTAACCATGCTACACAACCACATCATAAGTATCCAGGAACCCAGCCCTGCAATCAGCCGTGATGTCAACTCTGCCCACATATCTATACAAGTGAATTCATCACTGGAGTCAACAACATAAGCTACCAAATCAAAGGCTCATTTAATTGCACATCCAGCAATTTGATCTATGCCATCAAATGCCAGCAATGCCCCACTGCTATATATATTGGACAAACTGGACAGTCCCTATGAGAAAGAATCAATGGACACAAATCAGATAGCCACAAAAGGAACACACAGAAACCTGTTGGAGAACACTTCAATCTACCTAATCATTCTTTAAAAGATCTCCAGGTGGCTGTCTTGTCACAAACCAATTCTACAAGCCAAATACACAGAGAGGCGTTGGAATTACAATTCATCCACAAATTCAATTCTCACACTGATAGCCTCAATCGAGATGACGGATGGCTGGGACATTATCAACCTAACATTCAATGAAGGTGCCAACAGCTCTTTGTCTGGGTAGATTCTTGCGTTAGTACTCTTCTTCTCTAGTTGCTATCCTATGATCCTTATCTGCTTTTTTTAACTATCCAATCTTTAGGTTCTTATAGATTACCAGTTTTGCCTGTTTGATTTTCCCTTTGATATTTTTATACCCTCAGCTCCTTGTTTCCCGCCCCCTTTTTTTTTCCTCCCCTTCCTTCTCCCCTATTTATTTTGGGTCTGGACATCCTAAACTCAAAACTCCGGTCATCTGAAAAGGTGGGCTGTGCCCACGAAAGCTCGTGATACCATCTACATGTTTTGTTAGTCTATAAAGTACTACCAGACCATTTGTTGTTTTTTAAGTTTATTTTTAAAATATATATAGTTTAGCTAGCTTTTTTTTGTTTCTACTGGTGGTGCACATCTACACATACCTTGGTGCACAAAGAATGTATTATTCAGGGGATGAGAATAAAATAGGGAACATGCCAGCAGCACAGCTGGCAGCAGTTTACAGGGCACCAGTAGCACAGGTGCAGCACTACCCAAATGTCAGACAGATCTCATCGTACAGGACCCGTTTACTGTTTGGGCCTGAGGCCCAGGATTGCTGCCAGTGGTCCTGTTTATCAATGAGAACACGATAAAAGACAGCAAAAAGTAATAATGTTTGGTCATCATTGACAGTTGAACGGTGTATTGTTGATGTTGCCTTGAGACATCCAGTCCCCATGTACTTGGGTTCAAAGTATCAATTTCTGCCAGACACTTCTAGAATGTTCACTGGGTTCTTTGATAATCAATGGCTGAATGAGAACAACTCATTTAATCTTCTGTGGGAATTTAAGTAGACTATGGTCCTACAAAATTCAGTTTGCAACTTCGAGGGGCCAGTTTCAAATTCCCATAAATGTAAACATTGCCTTTGCAGGGAGTTAACATTCTAGCCATTGGTAACAGCTCTATTAGGCTAGGCTTTTGTTCTGCTCTGTGAAGTGAATGAATTCAAATTCAACCAAACCTGTGAGAGAACTGCAGTGTGCTCTCCGCCACACGAGATATATACAGTCTTCTTATGTTCTAGAGCTCTAATATATGAAGGGTTATATTTGTCTGAAAATAAAAACAGTGTAGATTGACCACAATGGTAAATCTGAAGCAAACAAAGGCCTAATAAATTCTTATAAGCATCCTTAGAATAACTACCACTTTTTAAAAAAGCCTTTTTAGGAGAGTCTCAGCTAGCATGCTCTGTGTCTTTCTTACTTTCTGTGTCTCCAAGGCCCAGCTGTCCAAAATCATTCTTTCCCCATGAGTAAACAGCTCCTGAGAGTGACAGGGCAAGGCTGTGAGCTCCTCCTGCAGCAATCTGAGCCAGGGGGATGTCTCTGAGCTCCTCCACCAGTTGTGGTTCACAAGTAGAGACAATCTGTTTCTCCGTGCCGAGCTGACCATATGAGTTTTGTCCCCAGGTAAAAAGTTCACCTCCTTAACACAAGAAAGAGAAGAAAACAATCACATTTTCAAACATACAGGTTTCAATCTAAAGGGCACACAGTGAGGTTAGCTGATGGAGGAGCTGATGGAGGTTGACCCAAAACCAATATTCTTTGTTTTTGCTCCCTCAGTGCACAATCATGTTATATCATCACATTGTCAAATGATGTCATCAGATACTGACAAGGTGTCAGGTTGTGAAAACACATTGTTGCTACCACGGGGGTATTAAATTAGTTCCAGACTTACTGGAATTGGTTCTGATGTGTGAAAAGAAGGAATGTGCACTAAAGCTGTGATCAGGTATGCTGAGAGCAAATCCAGACCCCAGGGCAGAACAATCAATGGGCTACCACACACACACAAGCCAGACCTATGTCCATTTGACATTTGGGTGGTGCTGTGCCTGCCCAGCAAGCTGCCCGCTGCGCTTCAGAGTGAGCTTTTCCAGCACTGCCAGGGCTTCTGCATGCGTGTGTGTAAATGTGCAGATCCAAAGACCCTTACTCTGCCCTTTCCCTGAGGCTCTGCTCCTGTCCTACTCCCCATTCACTTCATCCCCCCACCCTCATCCCTTTCACCAGGCTGGGGCAGGAGTTGGGAGTGCAGGAGGGGAGCAGGGGTTGGGATCTGGGAGGGCGTTTGGGTTCAGGGGGTTAGAGTCAGGCTCTAGGCTGGGGCAAAGGGTTGGGGTGCAGGAAGGGGTGAAGGGTCAGGTTCTGGGAAGGAGTTTGGGTGCTGGCTCAGGGCTGGAGAGGGGTTGGGGTGCTGAGGGGCAGCGCTTACCTGGGGTGGCTGCTGAAAGTGACCAGCACATCCCTCTGGAAGCAGCTTCTGGGCAGGAGGGAAGGAGGCCTTCGTGCACTGCTACTTGTAGGCTCTGCCCTCTACAGCTCCCATTGGCCACAGTTCCTAGCCAATGGGATCTGTGGAGTTGGCACTCACGGCAGGGGAAATGCATGGAGACTTCCTCTCCCCCACCCCAGGGCCACAGTGATATGCTGGCCACTTCTGTGAAAGGTGCAGACTGAGGGTGGGCAGGAAGCCTGCCTTAGATCTGCTGCACTGCTGGCTGCTGCAGCTACCAGAGACCCGCAAGCCCCTCTAAATTGTCCATGCTTTGGGCAATTGCCCTCTCCCACACATCTCCCACCCGTGAGCCTGGATGTCATGGGTTGTAACCCTCCCTGACATTCTGCAATTCATAGCACTTGCATCTATTGATCTCAAAGCACGTTATCACCCCTATTTTACATATGTAGAAAGAGAGATAGCAAAGGTAAATAACTTGTGCAAGGGCACACAGTGACTCACTGGCAGAGGAATAAACCAAGGATCTTCTGTCTCCCTGCCCTATGCTTAGTCTACTAGATATAGGTGTCCTCTGCTACCTTCTAAGGCAGTGTTTCCCAATTGGTACTCTGGGGAACCCTGGGGATCCGCGAAACGAAAGCAAGGGTTCCGCAAAGAACCGGCACTCCCAAAGACAGAGCCATGGCGAGGGCTTTTTTTTTTTTTTCGCTCAACGAAACGCGGCAGGGGCCTTTTTTTTTTTAAGGCAACTCTAAGGGTTCCATGGCCAAATAAAATTGGAAAACACTGTTCTAAGGATCCAATCCTGCTCTGGGATAAGCTCATCAGAGGCATAATGATTAGCTTTCTTCATTTATTTTAACGGGAAAGTGGCACTTCTATATATTTAATATTTTAAAAAGTAAAAAAAAAACCCTCTAATTTTGACATTTACATAAGTGAGTCACACAATTTTAGTATGAATAATTAATTATGGCTCAGAGTAGGGTTTTTTTGTTTGTTTCTTTCCAGGAACAAGTGACAGGAAGAGATCTGACAGGAGACAGTATGAAAATATCCTCATTTTCTTTCATCTAATATTAAATTAACATATTCTGTCATTTGGAGCAAAAGAGCATGCACATTCAGAGAACAGTACAATGTGAGATACACAGATTAATATAGTCATGTAAAAACATAATGAGTTATATTGATCCCAGGTACTTACATAGCACCATAACCATGGTATCAGAACACATCTCAGGATAATGTATTTATCCTCACAACACTCCTTTGACGAGGGCAGTGCTATTGTCCCTAAATTACAGATAAGGCACAGAGGTTGTACACGAAGTTTCTGGCAGACTAAGGAAATGAGCCCAGGTCTCCCAAGTTGCAAGTTATTGCCCTAATCACTGGACCATCCTTCCTCTCTGACCTTTATGAAATAGTTTCCGATCCGATATTTACTTTTACATAATAATGCCGTTAACTAATTGTGATACTTAACATTTTAGCTCTGGAGAAGACAGTTACAATGCTCTGATTTAATAATGTGGAGAAAACTTGAAGCAAGGAGAATACCTTTAGACAGTGCCATGGAATGATGGTCACCACATGCGATTTGGACAATGTATCTGTTCCTTAATTCTTTCAGCAGTCTGGAAAAAGTACATTCAGTGTTGTGAATCCAACATAAATTATTCTAATCTTTATCCAATAGTAGCCCACCTGTGAATCTATGTTTATACTGTTCTACCACCATCAGCACCCAACAAATGCCATATATCCTTGCCTCTAACCAGGGCTGGCCTTACCATGAGGCGAACTGAGGCGGCCACCTCAGGTGCCAGAGTGTGGGGGGGTGCCACTAGGACCCAGAGTGTAGAAAATCGTGTCTGCTGCTAGTGCAGTGAAGGGGTATGGGGGCGTCATTTGAGCTCCCCGCCTCAGGTACCAAAATGTTGTGGGCTGGCCCTGCCTCTAACCTTACTCATACTGCTTCTGCACAGGTACAGTTCCATCAGGTCCAACTGAGCTGATCTTGATTTACACCAATGGAAGCTAAAGGAAGACCAGACTTTATATTTACATATTTTTTAAAACTGTGACTGGGGCAAGATTACAGAATACAACATCATGCAGTTGATGGTAGTGCACTTATATGCTTCCTGTAGGTCACTGGGGCTGTGTCTAGAGTACACATCTCTGTCGACAGAGAGATGTAGATTAGGCATGTCAAAATTGCTAATGAAGTGGGGATTTAAATATCCCGTGCTTCATTAGCATAAACATGGCCGCAGCTTTTTTTCGAAACGGAGCTTTTTCGAAACACCCCCCCCCCCCCGGCAGTCTAGACGCGGATCTTTCGAAAAATAAACCCTTTTTCGAAAGATCCTGTAAACCTCAAAACATTCTTTATAACAGGAGCACCTTTCAGCCCATTGCTGTAGGACGCACTTTTCTGTCATACATAGGAGAAAAAGGCCTGTTTGTTAGCACTGCTGTCCTCAGACATGTTCAGTGGACTAAAATTTAACCACAGGAATCAGCATGGGGATCTCACATGCCTTCCAGCAATGCTCAAGCCTTGTTCCAGCATGGTTGGTCTTTCAGGGCATTGGCCATATTTTCTGTATAAATGAAGCTAACCTCTAAGGGTGCATCTAGACGGGATCCTTCTGTCAGAATAAGCTACGCAATTTGCACTATGCAAATTGTGTAGCTTATTCCGAATCTAAATCGAAAGAGCTTATTTTGAAATTTGGTGCTGTCTATACAGCACCAAATTTCAAAATAAGGCGCTATTCCAACAAGGGTTACAGGGATTCCAACAAGGGTTTCACAAGGGTTACAGGGATGCCGGAATAGCATGTCCACTATTTCAGGAAATAGTGGGCACTTTTAAAGACACAGCATTGCTATTTTGGGATACATCCAGTATCCCGAAATAGCAACGCAGTCTAGACGTACCCTAACTTACAATTCGAACCTATTTTTGTTGTTGTTGTTTTTGTTGATAAACTCTTTTCTAGGCAAAAGGGAAATATAGCTCCAAAAATACCTCTCTATTTCAGTTTCTGCCACTGTGTACTATTGGCTTTCTATATTCTTCCCTCACATCCCAATGGCTATAGCTGGGTTATCTCTCTTGCCCTAATGTTATCTGGGAAAGTCCCACATTCTCCTCTGAAAACCATTCCATCCTTCTCACCTCTCCTTGCTCTGCGACTTATTAGCTGTGTCTGAAATGCTGTGCTCAGAAAGCTTTCCTTCCGAGGAGAGAATGAGCATATGATCAGCTTCAAAATCCAAGGAATGCACCCTCATGTTCCTTCCTGTATTCATGTGTTCTGCAGAGTAGATCAAGATAGAAATCCACAATCATTTTGAGATATTGAAAATATTAAAAGCTACACAGCAATTTCATTCTGTGTATTCATGATTACAGAATGAGTTACTGCTTCTTGGCACAAACTTAATCATTGGGCTTTGCACATATGCCCTTACTGGTATGTGACCATTCTCAGGCACACACTTCTATATGCAGAGGTGGCATGCAGAGCACCCAGATGACCTGCAGTAGTGTGGTCCATAGATTTCAGTAATGGTTGCACCTTACTTACCCACCCCTACTCGTGTTGGTGTTTTCCAGTGCATCCATACAGTTTGTATACCCACCATCCATGCCTGCACAACTTTCTTAGCCTTCCCACAACATCCCATAGACTAGAGAAGGAAACACTATAGAGCTCATTTCTGTGGCCTAAGGAATCCCCAAAGAGCTGCTTTGCTTCCAGCCTCCCCATCAGAGTGGAATGTGGCCTAACTAATAATAATTTAGGACCTGATTTTCAGAGGTGTTGAGCCCCCGATCTCCTTCAGCAAGAGCTGAGCAGTCCATTATTCTGAGTCAGCCTAGCAAATTACTACAAACAAAGCAGAGTTTTAAAACACTCTAATTAGCTTGTCATCATTTTTTTCTGTTTGTTTTTGTCTTGTTTGCACATCGCTCAGTATGGACAACAGAAAACAAACTAGTTGGTTTCACTGTTGTCCATAGTCCGGTTGTCTGTCTGAATCTCATGGCCTAGTACTATGTGCTTGCTGCTGGGATTTACTGTCCTACAGAGAAAATGGTTACACCCATAAATAAAAATCTGATAAGTGCAACAAGATAAGAAATCATCAAAACTTTTATAGAAAAAAACAACAAATGGTCTGGTAGCATTTTATAGACTAACAAAACATGTAGATGGTATCATGCACTTTCGTGGGCACAGCCCACGTTCATGTTTTGTTAGTCTATAAAGTACTAACAGACCATTAGTTGTTTTTTTCTGTAACAGACTAACTCGGCTATCCCCTGAAGCTCTAAAACTTTTATAGTTCACTTAGCTTTTGTAACTCTTCTTCTTCTTCTGTAATAGTAGCAAAAAGGGAAGCAAAAATTAGCCATTGCCTCTTTAACTTAGATTTGTCTACCCAACAGGTCCCTTTGTCACAGACTCTATTCCGTTTCCCAATTAGGAACATCCCTACTAATTCATATGGACTTCATTCTTATTAGACTAGGACTCCTGCACAGAGGAGCCTGTGTGTGTTTGTTTCTTTACTGAAAATCACTCAGAAGAAGGGTGAAAAGAAGAAGATGGTTATGTCAATAGCTTTCATCTAAAAATTGGGCTGTAGCACAGAAGCTTAAGCATGCATTATATGTAACAGAAGCTCAACTAAGTGTAAGTGCACATTGGATATTCACACCATTTTACTATTTGTGCCTTCATTTTCTTTAGCATCTAGAAGTTACTGGTCTTTAAGTTACTATGGTCCTCTCATTTAAATTTACCTTAAATTAGGGCTGTCAATTGACATGCATTAACGCTTGTGATTAACGCAGTCCAGGATTAACATGTTAAATTTGTTAACGCGTTTATCGCAGGTGTTAATGCTGCGCTGCCCCTCTGAAGTGCCACTGCCGTGCTTCAAAGGGGCAGCGCAATGCAGAGGCCAGAATCAGCTGGGGACTCCCCAGTTGACCCCGGGACTCCACTGCCCCTTTGAAATGCGCAGATGCGGCGTTTCAAAGGAGCAGCTGCCTCACAGCTAAACCAGGGATCAACTGTGTGGTGGCTGCCCCTTAGAAGTGCCGCCTCCGTGTGTTTCAAAGGGGCAGCGGAGCCTGGGGTCAGCTGGGGACTCCAGCTGGTCCCAGGCTCCTACTGTGCTGCCCTCCCTTTGAGGGGCAGGAGCGGTGTTTCCAAGAGGCAGTGCAACGCAGAGCCCAGGATCAGCTAGGCACTCCAGCTGATTCTGAGCTCCATGTTGTGCTGTCCCTTTGATGTGCCACCATGGTGCTTCATAGGGGCAGCGCTGCATGGAGCCCGGGGTCAGCTGTGGACTCTAGCTGAACCCGGGTTCCATGCAGCGCTGCCCCATTGAAACACTGCGGCGTTTCAATGGGGAGGCACACACGATTAATTGCATGATTAATTGTGATTAAATTTTTGAATCGCTTGACAGCCCTACCTTAAACTAAATCACCGTGAAGCCCAAGCACTCAGATCACTGAGAAGTCAAGAGTCAAGTAACTGTAACAACAATAAAGTTCCCATTTTTCTGAGAGAAAGGGTAATTCCTCCAGCAGTCAGAAGGAGTCTGAAGTCCAGAAGTGGCTTTCTATACATCATGTATCACCTGGCAGCTGTAAGCAGCTTGACTGTCCCTGAATAGCCTTCTGCTCAGTCTCTAGAATGGAAACCGAAACTGGCACTTTTACAACAGAGAAAGGAAACTTATCTAGGCGAGAAGACAGAAATAAGAGTGGCAATAGGCAATTGAACAGCTCTTGAACAGCAAGAATAGATAAATCACAAACCACTTGGAGTTTCCTGTGAAAAATCAACCTAAATTACCTTGATCTCCTGTGATAAGTTTAGTTTAAAGAGGAAGAATATAAATATTAATGCAATGTAAAAATAATGCATTACAAAATCGCACTTTCCATATCTGTCCCACATATAACTCTAAAGGGGTTAGATTTGGGTACATGACAACAAGAAAGAAAATATTCAGGTATTGGTCCAGATCCTGAGCTGCTGTAAAGCAGTGCAGTTTCCTGACATCTCTGGAGCTCTGTCATCCCTGATTCTTGGGTCTGGAAAACAAATACTCACTAGGTTTTTGTGGAGGATCCTGGTGGTATTCGCCCTGTTTGTCAAAAATGAGAACATTTCCATTTTTCTCCACGACAGCCAGAGAGCTCGCTTTGCAATTTATCTGGCAGATTTCTTGGGGGTGTTTCTTGAAGAAGTTGGGATGGCAGTTTGGTTTTGGAAACAAAAACAAGGATGAGAATGCTGTTTCTGCTAGCTGAGGAGGTGGTAACAATAAACTCATTTGGCTGCTTGTTTGTTGCCTGCCTGTCTGGCAGTCCCTTGTCATTTTGTTAGGTATGCTCTTATTCTCCAGCTGTATTCAGCACTCCAGAGAAAAGTAGCCAGCCACAACACACTGGATTGTCAAAACCATTCCAGATGCAGCAAAAACAGCTGATAAATACGAAGTCCTCTGGAATCCACTTGGGAAAGGATACTTCTGTGGCTCAACTTTTGCTTGTCACAGTAAATGGAGAGAGAAAAGGGTTTTACTCTTTAAAATGTTTACAAAAGAAAAACAGAACCAGCCTATGGATTTTTTAGCCCATGAAAGTTCCTTGTATGATTCAAGTGCTTGTTTGATGCTGCTTCTCTAAGTTATAGTAGTCTCTGTGAGTGTCAGTGCTGGTGACTGATAAAGGGAAGAAACTACTGGTTTAAATCTCCACTGGTTGCTCCGCCCCTCTGTAGTCCATAAAAGGGAAAGAGACAAGAGGCGTGTCTTTGCAGGAAACTGAAACTGTGCTTCCTATCCAAGCCCTCCCTCCTTAG
Source organism: Rafetus swinhoei (assembly GCA_019425775.1). Classification (NCBI taxonomy): domain Eukaryota; kingdom Metazoa; phylum Chordata; order Testudines; family Trionychidae; genus Rafetus; species Rafetus swinhoei. The sequence continues at coordinate 121,769,848 of CM033449.1, forward strand.
CAGAGGGAGGAGGGAAAGTAAAACCTGCGTGTCACAAACAGAGACAGCAAAGGGCATGGATTTAAATAAAACAGTCAATTAAAAGAGAAATATGCAGGGCTGCTCCCCATTGTTTTGCAATGACAACTTGAATCAAAATGTCTTTAGCTGGCTGACTGGTCTGATACAATTCATAATCTAATCTCCAACAGAGACAACAAATCTATTGTGGCAAATACTCAGTGACCTGGATGGTGTCGTGTCGGAAAATACAGCCCTCTTTGAACACCCTGTTGTCAATTTGGACATTACACTGGTAGTATTTATTGATCCCCTTTCCTTTCAATAAAAGCAACCATAAGAAAAGCATTGTTTTGATGTCTGTGGTCCAGTTCTGGGCATTTCTTCTCTAGTGCCTCACAGCCAGCACCCCTTGTATCAGGGATGAGAAGATGAACATTCTGTCTTTCAAAAGTTTTAACAGAGTGTGACAGACCCAGGGCAGCTGGCCACAATAGTTTGGTGGAGGGCAGATGTGACGGACCCGGCACGGTCCGCACTGTGCCGGGCTGGGGGAGTACCCCCAACCCGGCAAGGGGAAGGCGGACGGCCGACCCGGGCAGCCGGGAAAACCCCGGAGCGGCGGCGAGCCGACGCGGGGAGACGCGCTCGGCCCCGCGCTGGGGGGGGGCCGGGCCAGACCCGGCTGCGGGAGGCACGCCGCAGAAGCGGCGAACGCGCCAGCTACGCCGGCCCCCGCAGGGCAGGGGGCGGAGCCCACAGCCCTGACCCTTACGTGGTGGGGCGGGGAGACGCCGGGGGGGGGCGGGGCAGGCGTCCCCGGCGTCCAGAACCGGGCCCTTTGAAAAGGGGCCGGGAGAGTCAGCCAGAGAGGGAGGACGGCGCCGCAAGACGCACCTCCGGAGGGCGAACACCCCGCCTCGCTGGAGGGCAAGAGGGCTGGGGCCGGAGGCCCCAAGACAAGCCGGGCGAGGCCACCGACTCGAGCGGGGTGAGTAGCCCGGGCGAGCGGCCCGGAAGCGAGGCAGGGTGCGGGGAGTGGAAGAAGCCCGGGCAGGGCACTTCTGGCGCCTGTGGGCAGGTGCGTTACGGGGATAATCCCCACCTGCCGTGGAGGGAGTACAGGCACTACTCCCCTCCCACTTAGGGCCCCGGGCTGGGACCCGGTGGAGAGGGTGGGCCTGGGTCCCCACACCCCTTCCCCTTCGACTGCCGTTCCGACCGTCGCCTGGTAGTTCCCGCGCAGGGGCAGGCCGCATCCAAGCGGGAGCCGGGCAACCTAGGCTGTGAGTGAACTCTTGACAGTCCTGACCCCTTCGCCGCTCCTTTTCCCCACGGACCCATGGACCCCTGAGGGGGCCGGGCGGTGAGTTCGCTGAACCCCGGCGCCCACATAGGGCCGGGTGATCGCACTCACATTCCGCGTCCTGGGGCCCTGCCCCGAGACAGACGTTCACAGGACATAGACGGTGGGTCCGCTGAGCCCCCCTGCCCCCGCCGGGGTTGGGGCGTTCGCACCCCAAAAATCCGTCACAGCAGACATACCAGGAGCTGGGTGAATGGTTTTCTGTTTCCTGAATAAACTGCCAGACACAGCTGCTACATAATCAAGGCAGATAGGCTTTTGAGGCTAATTAAGAGCTTGCCTGAAAAAGCAGGCTAATCAGGTACCAGTGGCCAATTAGGTCTTCTGGGCTACTTTAAAAGGTTTCCCCTCTGGTAAAGGAAATAGAAGAGGAAGGAGAAGAGTGAAGGACTGAAAGGAGGAAGTGTGTTGCTGGAGAGCTGAGGACTGCAAAAAGGAAAGATTCACTGAGGTACCAGGGAGAAAGTATTAGGGGGACCAATCTCCCAGGCCTGGAAGCAGCCTTGGCCGCGTTGGCCTATCTTCTGGGCCTGGCAGTGGCCCTGGTGGCCAATCCAGTCTTCCCTGTCCCCCTCTTCCCACATGAGGCTGGAGTGCTGGGGAGTCAGGTGTGTCAGTTGGGGGCCACATGAGTGAGGGTTGGGTTTTTTTGGAGGGTTGGGTTTTTTTTGCTTCTCACTTGCATGGTCCCTGACTGATTTTTCTGTGGGTCAATTGACCCTGACCCCAAAAAGGTTCCCTGCCCTTCCCTGCCCCTCCCATAAATAAAGACAATACTGAAACCATTTGTGCTGGGCTTAATATTTTACTTTATTTATTTTAAAAATGAAGTCTAGCTGACAAGCCCCCCAGTTGGGGACCAGCCCCCATCTGGCTACAGCATCATAACACTCCTACACCCCCCACATTCCAGCCCTGAGCCCATCATACACCTGAACCCCCTGTCCTGAGCCCCTCATACACCCACATCTCCAGACTCCTGCACTCCCACATCCCTATTTCCTGTCATAACACTCCTGCACCCCCCACACACCCCAGCCCTGTGCCCTAAACCCTTCATACACTCCAACCCAGATTTCTGCCCCCCTATATTCCCAGTCCCCCACCATAAGATTGACAGAACACCACCTGAATGCCTGCATGAAGCTGGATTTGATCAGTTATGATGTAAACTTCAAAGAAATGTGCAAAAAAGATGCAGCAGCAGCAGAAGTCCCATTAAATAAAGTCTGTGCATACAATGTTTCATTTATGCTATTATTAATCATTATGTCAATTATCAATAATATTAACTTGTATATTTTCAGTCATGCAAATAGGCATTCTTATACGGCTCTTTGTTGATCTCTTGTTTTAAATGTTGATTTAGTTTGGCTCTTTGGTTTGAAAAAGTTGCTGATCCCCATACTAAAGCATTTGGCCTATCCTATTCGTGCAGCTGCATGGCCCATCTAGCCTGCAAAGATTTGCAATGGTACAGATGAAGCCACCATGTGGAAGAAGTTGCAGGATCATAATCCCAGTGCTAGATTTATACACAAACTAAGAAAGATACAGTTTAAGACATCAGATTATGAGGGGCCCCTGACTACAAAAAAAGTATTGGTTTGTTTTTTTTGGTTTTTGTTTTTGGTGCTAATGCCTCTTAAATATGACTTATCTTATTTGTCCTGCGGTCTCATTTATACAAGTACCCTCTTTCCTTTGTCATACTTACTTATATACCCATGCCTCTGTAAACTTCACTCCAATTCATCTGATGAAGTGGGCTTTACCCATGAAAGATTATGCCCTAATAAATTTGTTAGCCTCTAAGGTGCCAAAGGCCTCCTCGTTTTTATAAATGAGCTTACTTAAACAAATTAAAAAGGTATAATGCCAAAACTGAAATTCCCTGTAAGCTTCAAGGAAACTTTTCAAAGACACCATAATAGAGGCTTAACTTAAATGTATACCCCAAAGTGCTACTGTTGCTTAATAACCAAGTAGAAGAATCAGTGAGAGATTAAAAAGGCATAGATTTAAAAGTGGAAGTTAAATCCTAGTGAGGAAATTAGAAAGCACAAACTCTGTCAAATGAAGTGTATAAATATAATTAGGAAGGTCAAAGAGAATTTGAAGAACAGCTAGCCAAAGTCTCAAAAAGTAATTGCAATTTTTAAGTACATCAGAAGCAGGGAGCCTGCTAAACAACCATTGGGGCCACTGGACCATGAAGATGCTTATGGGACTGTCAGGACTGTTTCTCACTCTGCTACTCCAAGTGCAGAAGATGGGGGGCCCGCAAGAGACCTTAAATACCTTGCCTCTATAGGCTCTGTTTACAAAAACTCAGCAGAGTCACAGATTCATGGACTTGGAGAAAAAAACAACAACAAAAGCTGCCACCATCAAGTGATTTAACCCTGAAAAAACAGGAGGGAACACTTGAATTCCTTCCACAGGGGTACCCCAAGTCCTTTTGTCCCAAGAGAGCTTCAAAAAAGAAATGAGAAAACAAACTGCAGTCTCTGGTAGCTGACTGCTCAGTCTTAGGCAGGCAGGCAGACATACACACAGACTTCCTGTTTCCTTCCAGGACACAAGAATCAAATCATCGCCTTAAAAAAGGTGATTGTATTAACAAAACAAAAAGATATACTTGATAAAGCATACTTGGTTGCTAGGTATTACAGAGCAATCAAATAAAACAAATTAAAACACAGGGAACATCTCTAAATTAGATAGTGAATGGGGGACGGAAGGCATAGGTTCACACAGAGAAGTTTAACCAAACAACCAAAGAAAAATACCCTGATTGCGACTAAATATACTTTTTTCCTCTACTCATGATCTGTGCTGATCTGTACTTCCAGGCCTAGTTCACTCCCGCGTCCAATATTTCTTATAGGCAAGGTACTGCATCTGCTCCCTCAAGCCCTTAACTTAGAATTCTCTTTCAAAGAGAGCAGACAAGCTATCTAAATACAATTCAGATTTCAGCACTGTATCCTCATTGGTTCTTCTGGCCCCCTGCCAACACCCTTGCTAGCTACCTGAGTTTAACCCCTTAGGCTACGTCTAGACTGCAAGCCTCTTTTGAAAGAGGCTTTTTCGAACGATACTTTTGAAAAAGCCTCTTTTGAAAGAGCGTCTAGATGGCAACCAGAACTTTCAAAAAGCAAGCCGCTTTTTCAAAAGAGAGCACCCAGGCAGTCTGGATGCTCTTTTTGAAAAAGCCCTGTTTGCATTCAATAACGCCTTTTTTCGAAAGAACACTTTCGAAAAAAGGCGTTCTTCCTCGTAAAATGAGGTTTACTGTGGTCGAAAAAACCGCCACGTTCTTTTGATTTAATTTTGAAAGAACGCAGCGGCACTCTAGATGCAGGGGAAATTTTTTCGAAAAGTCCACTTTTTTCGAAAAAACGCTGTAGTCTAGACACACCCTTAGTCACTGGGTGCTGGCCAGCACTCCTCCTATCCATCACAGAGGCTATTAAAGATGATAAGGCCATTGCGGGGAAACTAAATGAATTATTTGCGTCTGTCTTCATGGCTGAGTATGTGAGGGAGATTTCCAAAGCTGAACCATTCCTTTTAGGTGACAAATCTGAGGAACTGTCCATATTGAGGTGTCATTGGAGGAGATTTTGGAACAAACTGATAAACAGTAATTAAGCACGAAGATCAGATGTTATTCACCCAAGAGTTCTGAAAGAACTCAAATGTGAAATTGCAGATCTAGTAACCATAATTTGCAACCTATCTTTTAAATGCTTCTCTACCAAATAACTGGTGGGTAGCTAATATGATGCCAATTTTTAAAAAGGGCCCTAGAGATGATCCTGACAATTATAAGGTGGCAAATCTAACTTCAATACTGGGCAAATTGTTTGAAACTATAGTAAAGAACATAATTGTCAGATACATAGCTGAACATAAGTTGATGGAAAAGAGTCAACAGGCTTTTGTAATGTGAAATCGAGCCTCTTCAATCTGTTAAAATTCTTTAAGGGGGTCAACAAGCATGTGAACAAGGGGAGCCCAATGGATATAGTGTACTTAATTTCGAGAAAACCTTTGACACCAAAGGCTCTTTAGCAAAGTAAGCTGTCCTGGGATAGGAGGGAAGGTCCTCTCATGGACTGATAACTGCTTAGAAAATAGGAAACAAAAGGTAAGATGGTCATTTTTCAGAATGGAGAGAAGTAGCCTGCAGGGGTCTGTGGTGGGACCAATCCTATTCAATATATTTACAATGAGGTGGCAAAATTTGCAGATGCTACGAAACTGCTGAAGTCCAAAGCAGACTGTGAAGAGCTTCAAAGGGAACTCACAAAACTAAGCTTCTAGAAGGGGAAAAAGGCCAGCATGGGAATCCCCCAATGCTATAAAGGTAATGTGATGGGTCGCCCCCGACCTGCACGGGACAGGGTGGGGGCTGCCGCGCCGTGGGAAGCGGAGGGCAGGCCGCGCCGCAGGGGGAAGGGGCGGGGCTAGCCAACCGGGGCACGGCTGGCCACGCTGGCATGCCGCCGGAAGGGGAGGGGCCCGCAGTGGCGTCCGACGCGGCGGGCCGGTTCAAAAGGGCCCGCCGCCAGCGGGGAAGGGGGCAGCCTCCTCGCAGGGAGGGAGGAGAAACCCCAGTCCCAGGACGGACCCCGAGGGACGCCGCGATCGGCAGCCAGCCCGGCCGCGGCCCCGAGCCTCCCGGGAAGGTCACCGCAGCTGGCGGTCAGCCAGCCCCGGCTCGGACGGCGGGTGGACCCCACTCCGACAGCCCTGGAGAGGGCGGCCAGAGCGGGAACGGATTCGGCGGCGGGAACGGACGCCTGAGGTATTGCAGACCGAACCGTCTGAACCGGGGTAGGTCTCAGAGGTGGGGGCAACAACCCGAGGGAACCTGGGAAGGGAGGAAGGAGCCCGGGGCAGGGCGCTTTTGGCGACCGTGGGTAGACGGGTTACGGCCGGAGTGACCCCCGTCTACCGCGTTGGGGCGCGAGCAAGCCCCAACGCTTAGGGCCCCGGGCTGGGACCTGGAGAGAGGGCGGGACCGGGTCCCCCTCCCTTCCCGCCAGAGGAGCCTCTAGCCTTGGGCACCAACGGAGGGGGCGTGCCTCAGAGCCAGGGGCCGCCCCGGGTAGGTACTGGATCCAGGGGCTCCGGCCCCATCCCTCAGGGACGGGTAACCGTCACCGGGTTCGCCGACCCCCCCTTCCGTCCAGGGAGGGGGTGATCGCACCCGATTACCCGGACCGCCAACCAGGGGGCTGGGAAGGATACGGCCGAAAAGGGGGAAGAAGGGTCCGCCGAACCCCCCTCCCGGCTGGGGAGGGGGTGATCGCACCCCTCACCCCTCACAGGTAAGTAATCGCTTTCAGGCTCTCTCCACAGGCTCTGCAGTGCTGAATGCTTTGGAAGGGACCTCACAAGGAAGAAATTGGAAGGGAACACCATCTACTGGAAGGCATGGGATGCGTAGTCATAGGGATGGGGGTTCCACGGCCACCACCCCCAAAAGAAAACGACGGGTGGTGGTGGTCGGGGACTCCCTCCTAAGAGGGACTGAGCCATCCATCTGCCGTCCGGACCTGGAATCTCGAGAGGTGTGCTGCTTACCGGGAGCTCGCATTCAGGATGTGACTGAGAGGCTTACCAAACTGATCAAACCTTCAGATCGCTACCCCTTCCTGCTTCTCCACGTGGGAACTAACGATACGGCCAAGAATGATCTTGAGCAGGTTACTGCGGATTATGTAGTGCTGGGAAGAAGGATCCAAGAACTCGGAACGCAAGTGGTGTTCTCGTCCATCCTCCCTGTTGAAGGGAAAGGACTGGGCAGGGATCGACGAATTGAGGATGTAAATGCGTGGTTGCACAGGTGGTGTTGCAGAGAGGGCTTTGGTTTCTTCGACCATGGGACTCTGTTCCGGGCACAAGGATTGTTAGGAAGAGATGGGATCCACCTAATGAAGAGAGGAAGGAGCATCTTCGCGGGCAGGCTTGCAAACCTAGTGAGGAGGGCTTTAAACTAGGTTTGTCGGGGGACGGTGACCAAAACTCTGAGGGAAGTGGGAAAGTTGGATACTGGGAAGAAATGCAGAGAGGAACGAGCAACAAAGGAGGACCCCTGATTCGAATGGAGAAGATAGGGCGATCAACTGGTTATCTGAGGTGTTTGTACACTAATGCGAGAAGCCTGGGCAACAAACAGGAAGAACTGGAGGCCCTGGCCCAGTCCAAGAAATATGATTTAATTGGGATAACAGAGAGTTGGTGGGATGACTCGCATGACTGGAGCGCTGGCATGGAAGGGTAGAGACTGTTCAGGAAGAACAGGCAGGGGAGAAAAGGAGGAGGAGTTGCACTATATGTAAGAGAGCACTATGATTGCTCTGAACTCCAGTATAAAGAGGAGAAAACCTGTTGAGAGTCTATGGGTTAAGTTTAAAGGAGCAAACAACAGCAGTGATGTTGTGGTTGGTGTCTGCTACAGGCCACCGAATCAGGTGGATGAGGTAGATGAGGCTTTCTTCGGACAACTGAGAGAAGCTTCGGATCGCAGGCCCTGGTTCTCGTGGGGACTTTAATCACCCTGACATCTGTTGGGAAACCAATACGGCAGTACACAGGCAATCCAGGAAGTTTTTGGAGAATGTTGGGGATAACTTCCAAGTGCTGAAGGATCTGACCAGGGGCCGTGCGCAGCTTGACCTTCTGCTCACAAACAGGGAGGAACTAATAGGGAAGTAGAGGTGGGTGACAACCTGGGAAGCAGTGATCATGAGATGGTAGATTTCAGGATCCTGACCAAAGGAAGAAAAGAGAGTAGTAAAATACACACCTGGGACTTCAAAAAAGCAGATTTTGACTCCCTGAGAGACCTGATGGGCAGAATCCCCTGGGATGCTAACATGAAGGGGAAAGGAGTCCAGGACAGCTGGCAGTATTTTAAAGAAGCCTTATTGAAGGCACAGAAAGAAACCATCCCGATGCGTAGCAAGAGAGCAAACATGGTAGGAGACCGGATTGGCTTACAGGGGAAATCCTTGGTGAACTTAAGCACAAAAAGGAAACTTACAAAAAGTGGAAACTTGGATAAATGACCAGGGAGGGGTTTAAATGTATAGCTCGAGAATGCCGGGGGGTTATCAGGAAGGTGAAAGCGCAAATGGAATTGCGACTGGCTAAGAATGTGAAGGATAACAAGAAAGGTTTCTACAGGCATGTTAACAAGAAGAAGGTGATCAGAGAGGGTGTGTGGCCCCTACTGGATGAAGGAGGTAACCTAGTGACAGATGATATGGGGAAAGCTGAAGTATTCAATGCTTTCTTTGCCTCTGTATTCACGGACAAGGTCGGCTCCCGGACTAATGCGCTAAGTGATGCAAGATGGGATGAAGATGGACAGCCCTTGGTGGGTAAAGAACAGGTTAGGAACTATTTAGAAAAGCTAAACGTACACAAATCCATGGGTCCGGACTTAATGCATCCGAGGGTACTGAGGGAGTTGGCAAATGTCATTGAGGAGCCTTTGGCCATTATCTTTGAAAAGTCGTGACAGATGGCAGAACAAGGAGCAATGGTCTCAAGTTGTGGTGGGAGAGGTCCAGGTTGGATATTAGGAAAACTAAGTAGTGGAGTCTCCATCCCTAGAGGTTTTTAAGTCTCAGCTTGACAAAGCCCTGGCCGGGTTGATTTAGTTGGGATTGGTCTTGCCTAGAGCAGGGGGCTGGACTTGATGACCTTCTGAGGTCTCTTCCAGCTGTATGGTTCTATGATTCTATGATTCTAAGCGGAGCCAACAAAATCGCAGATGAAATTCAATGTTGATAAAATGCAAAGTAATGCATATTCGAAAACATAATCCCAACTATACATATAAAATGATGGGGACTAAATTAGCTGTTGCCACTCAAGAGAGATCTTGGAGTCATTGTGGATAGATAGTTCTCTGAAAATATCCCCTCAATATGCAGTGGCAATAATGCACAAGTGTAGATACATCTCATTAATCTCTGTATTAATCATAAATCTCTGTATTTAAACAAGCTTCAGTCTGTGGTAACTGACTCCTTAGCCAGCCAGATGGCCAGACCTTACAGGTAAAACCAGGACACCAAAATGAACCAATACCAGGTTAATTAGAAGAAAAAAAGAAACTTTTATTATCAAAACAAAACTATAGTTGCAAGCATAGTGACTAGATTAAAAAGAGTCACCAATTAATATACACATGGGGGACCCTCCCATGGGCTCAAAACTTAGTTACAAAAGAGAGAAAAAACACTTTTAATAGCACAGACATCATTTCCACATCCCCAAACCAGAAAACAAATAAAACCTAACAGACTATCTAGACTTTGCCCTACTTACACATATAAGAAGTCCATTCTTGGGGAGAGAAGTGTCTTTCTGTTTCCCTTAGTACCCCTGGAGAAACTGCTCTGACTCAGACAAAGGAGAAAAAATTAAAAATTCTTTTGTCCCAGTTTGAAATCCCTACCTGCATTTACTATTGGCTGACCAGATACCTGGCTAGGGACAGGAGACATAGTTAACCCCTTAGTCACCAGGTTGCTGGTTAGCCCTCATGGTTATGACAGCATGAAAGGCAAGCACCTCCTGGCACTTGTATTGGAGAGGGGATGGAAGCCAGATCCAAGAACAATGAGACCAGTGAAGTGGGCTCATTGAAAGATATATGGACGGCCTTGGGAGTCAGCAGCAAGTGCCTGATTTTAGAAGCACCTCCTTTGATGGTGAATATGGCAGCATTGAGATACCACCCAGAAGAAGGTGCTACGGATATCTACCTGCATATGCATATGATGACTCTCACAGATTATGAATATGTGTGTAATGACTAACTGGTGTAGAGCTGCATGAGAGGGAAAACACTATAAGACTATGACAGGGCTACTCAACTTTGGAAGCCCCGAGGGACACAATGATACTCACAGCATATGCCAAGGGCCTCAACTTAAGTGTGGTTGCATATACATGCAAATATGCAGGGCTTGACAAATGGCGGCGAAAACCGCTCGCCAGCCCCATACTGCGCATGCGCAAGAGCCGCATTGCGCATGCGCGCGCCGTGAATGAATGGGGCGCGCGGCTGAAATATACTCGCCACGGGCGAGTAGATTGTATAGTTTGTCAAGCCCTGCAAATATGTATGCAAATATGTGCAAATAGCTTCTTTCACACTGACGGGCATGAATACAAAGCACTTCCCACAATGCCCTGGCGCTCCTGGCACTTCCTCCCTGAGGGCTAGAAACACCGACACCCAGTACCCATCTGTTCCAGCCAACCCGTTCACTTGCGTCTTTCAGTGCTCACCCCGCCTGGGAGACACCTTGCCGTTGTGGAGGCCATGTTCAAAGGATCTCATCCGTGGGCTGCGAGTTGAGCCTTGCGTAAACCCAAACCACCCTGTGGGCCGCAAACTAATGGGCTGCGGACTGCATGTGGCCTGTATGTTAAGTAGCCCTGATCCAAGGCATCTTGCAGGGAGACCCCAGGTTTTTCATCTTGTCACCATCGGAGCATTGATACGGATTGGCAGAAACCAGGCTCCTCCCCTCCCCTCATCTAACTCACCTGGCCAATGCAGTTAGGGGGAGCAACTACTGTTAACAACAACAAGGCGGAGTGTGCTTGTGTGTGTGTGTGTGTGTGTGTGTGTGTGTGTGTGTGTGATAAATCATATGCATATGATAAGTGTTGATTGATATGTATGCTACCAATAAATGTGGCGTTTTGCCTTTTACCCCTGAAAAGAGCCCATGCAGTATTTTTAAGTACAACACAAGCAAAGGTTTGCAGGGACTGATCCCTAAACTAGAAACTCTTCGAGGCAAGGACCTTGGATTTACTTGTTTACATAAAGGGAACTTTCAGTTGCTGAAAGATAAGAAATAATTAATAATAATATTTTTATAAGATCAACTAGGGGGCAGTGCCCCCTGCTTGCTATACTTGCCAACCTCTGTCTCCGGGGGCAAGCAGCCCCGGCCTGCCCCAGTTATCCCACCTCCAGCCACCGAGGGTGGGGGTTGGGCAGGACCAAGGCTGGCCCAGCTCCTTCCCTTCAGGCTGTGCGGGGGTTGGGCTGATCCGAAGTTGCAGCTGGCCTGGACCTCTCCTTTTGGCAGGGGGGAGGAGGGAGGAGAAAAGGGGTGCGGTGCCTGGCCCTCTCCTTCTTGCCGTGGGGGGAAGGCCATAAGGCTCTGGCTGCAAGGGGGGAGGCCACGTGGCTCCAGCCGCCCACTGGTGAGGGGCAAGGTCACATGGCTCCCATGCACCCCCTGCCCCCGGACCACCAGTGATGACGCACATGTCCTGCTGCATGCCCCCTCCCCTCACCAGAGCCCCTACGAGGCTTGGCTCCCGTGCACCTCCCCCCATGGCTCCCGCACCCCCTTCCCACACCCAAGCCCCACACGCCCTCACCTCCCCACCTCAGCCCATGCGGCTCCTGTGTGCCCCCTCCCCACCCGAGACCCCACAAAGCTGTATAGCTCCCACATGCCCCCCCCCAAGTCCCTGAGAGGTCACATGGCTCCCGCATTCACCCAAGCCCTGCAGCTCCTGTGCACCCCTCACCTGAGCCTCCGCAGATCCCACCTGGCCCCCCCACCTGAGCCCCCAAGAGGTCATGTGGCTCCTGCACGTTCCTATCCCCACTGCTGAACCCCAGGCCTCAGTGGGGCAGGTTGGAACATGGGGGAGGCCACATGGCTCGCGGCTCCCACAGAACATGGGGAAAGGGAAGGCCATGTGGCTGAGGATGGAGGCAGGTGCTGTGGGATGCAGAGTGACGCAGGACATCTCTCTGTCATCTCACAGGAAAAACCTTTTTAAAGTACAGTAAGATTACATAGTATAAGATTTATCCAGCATTGCTTGGATGCTTACCTCAATTTTTGTTTTTTGGACAGTAAAATGAAAATGTACATAACTTCATTTAAATCATGACTCTGAGGTGGGCCTGGCCCTCTCTCACTGCAGCAGCTGGGGGCCAGGTGAGTAGCACCTCTTCATGGCCGCTGCAGCTCCAGTGGCACAGTCATGGGAAGAGTGCACATCCTCCTGCAGGGGCAGGTCTAGGTTCACCTGTACCTCATGGTCTTCAGTAGGGAGTTATTTCAAAATAGCGTCCCTTATTTCAAAACAGCAAGCAGAGCGTCCACTCTACCAAGCCTGATATTTCAAACTAATAGCCTGGTTATTTCGAAATAATAACTCCTGCTTGTGATGAGGAATAACACTTATTTCAAAATTGTTATTTCGAAATAGTGTTAGTGTGAATGCTCAGCTGCTGTTATTTCGAAATAATTGGCCTCCAGAGGCCTCTTACAGCTGCACTTGTGGCCCATCTGGCGACACCCCTGACAACTCCACTGCTCTCCTTCTCCTGCAGAGTTTAAAGCTGCAGGCAAGGTTCCTGAAGAGGCCTGCCTTACTCTGGACTCAGTGGTGGGACACTTCCCAAAACAAGCTACCACTAAGGAGGCTGGGGTCATGGAACCACACAGCAGTGCTGCACACTGCACAGGCTCATGCCTGCACTTGGGCCTTATTTGCTCCTACTCAAGCGCGGCGATGCAGAGGAGACCTATCCCCAGCATGGGAACCATGGGAGGAAGAGGAGAGGAACCCAGTAGCACTGTCTCCAGAAAGCAGTCTCTGCTGCTCACACACACCTCCCCCAACGCCCCCGCTCCAGTGGGCAGGCATAGAAATTCTCTCTCTGCAGGATGCTGCCAGTGCTGGACTCAGCATGTGTGGGACACGGAGGGAAGCTGAGTCATCACATCCCCTACTCCTGCCCACAGGCTCCTTGCCTGGCAGGCACGTTCCCATGCCTGCTTGTCCTCAAGACATGGGAGTAGAGAGGCTCCCCTGGGATACCCCTGCCCCTGCAGGCAAGTGCCTGCTGTGTAGGTAACAGATGGCCTTGCTTGAAGCACATCACCATCTTCTCAACCGAGGCCTTTGGTGTTGGCTCAGAGATTAGGCCTGGGCTTCATGTACAGTGTCTCCTGTACATGTAGGAGCGAATAAGTCCTGGGATGACTGCCCTTGTAACTTCACAGTGTAAGCGTGGCACATCCACCACCTGCAACGCCATCTTCCCAACTCCACAGGATCCACTGGAGGAAGCACACCAGGGAAGACCTGCTGCAGGACCAGATGGCCTGCCTCCAGTCTCTCATCCAGGGCTTCAATAAGGTGCCCCAGGAGCAGGCTGCTGACTGTGAGGAGTGCCATGCTGACCGGAAGCAGAGGAAGGCCACGTGGGAGCAGCTGTCATGACATCAGTCACGAAGCACATGGCCACATGTATGGAGCGGGTCAGCAGTCACTTCCATCCCCCCCTCCAGCTCCCTGCCCAACTTCCCATCCAACTCCCCGCTCCCCAACTCCCCGGCCTCACCCCCACCCCTGGCTTCTCCTCCTATCCCCCCCAGGGGCCACCAGGACCTCCCAGGCAGCTGAAGCCTCCCAAGGTACCTGAGGCAGGTGCCAGTCCCATCCCAATCCCTGAGCCCGCCTCTTCCCCCATTCCAAGTTCTTTCCACAGTTGCTCCCCTGTTGTATATCCCACAAATAAAAAAATCTGAGGAAAGGCACACAAGGGAAATGCAGAAGCCCCCAATGGAGAGGCAAAGGGGAGAGTCTTACAGGTGGTCTTGGCTGAAACTCACCCTGAAGGCCTCCCAGATGAGCACAGCCTCCTGATGTGCTCGTCAAATGGCACTGGTGTCTGGCTGCCCGTAAGCCCTGGCCAGCCAACCAGCCTCTGCCCCCCACCCTGGCAGGAGAGACTCCCCCTTGCTCTCACATTGCTGTGGAGTACACAGAGGGTGCCACCACGAGGGGGATGTTTCAAATCACTGAGGTCCAGGCAGGTGAGGAAACTTCTGAACTCCCCTCAAGTCTCAGCTTGACAAATCCCTGGCTGGGTTGATTTAATTGGGATTGGTCCTGCCTTGGGCAGGGGCCTGGACTTGATGGCCTTCTAAGGTCTCTTCCAGCTCTATGGTTCTATGATTCTATGATTTAGGTGGCTGAAGGCACCCTTGACCATCATGCGGCACTTGCTGAGCCTAGCATTGATCTACTCCTTGGTGCGGTCCAGGCTGCCTGTCTAGGGCTTCATCAGCCAGGGGAGCAGGCTGTGTCACCAAGGATGCAGATGGGCATGTCCATGTCCCTGATGGTCCAGTCACAGAAAAAAGTGCTGACGTGCTGTGATGACGCAGTCAGGGTTCCCCCGTTCCTGCAGCCCCGTAGCCGCATCAACAGACTCCGCTAGCCAGTAGACTACAGGGAGTTTATTGTTTCTCCAGGATACAGCACAGCATAGATGTAATCTGGTTACAGGAGCCAGGCTAGGATGCCTCAGGCCCCTTGAGATGGGGGTGACTGGGCCCCTACAATCCCAGCTCCCTGCTTAGACTGTTCTCCCCATGCTTCCCAGACAGCAACTGCCTTACTGCCAGGCCCTTCCCCCCAGCCAGGTGTTGGTCTCCGCCTTCCTCCCTTTGTCTCTCTCCCTGGGAGGCTGAGCCTAGGTGTCTGGGTTAATACACATTTGGGAGAGTCAGTGAGAATCTCACATCCCAGCGCAGGGGGACACCGGTTACAGAACAGACAGCACCCCCACTATGCCACACGTGCATTCTCTGGAACAGACTTGAGTTCCAGAATACGTGGGTGTGGTGCGCCTTCCCCTTCCCCGGTCAGCTGCACCATCATTGGAAAGTACCCCTTCTTGTTTATATAGTGTGAGGCACGGTAGTCAGGGGCCAGTATGGGGATACGGGTGCCATCTATGCCCCCCTGCAGTTGGGGAAGCCCATGGCAGCAAAGCCATTCACAGAGGTCCAGGAAGGTGGCCTTCCGCATGCGGAAGTTCTGGAGCCACTGCTGGTCATTCCATCACTGCAGGCCAATGTGGACCCACCAGTCGGAACTGGTCTCCCTCTGCCAGAAGAGGCGTTCCACGGTGTGCAGGGGATTGAGAATCATTTGCTGCATCAGGAGTGCCAGGGCCTGGGTGAAGAGGTCTCCGGGTCTGGGCTTTTTGTCATTGTCCTGAAGCAGCACATGGGCAGTGCGGATAAACTGCATTGAGGCCTGTGAGCCTGGATATTGCAGTCCTCAGTATACAGATTTCACCCTTGAAATCAGGGCCAGTTCCCTCAGTTGGAGTTTTCAGTCTTCTGAGATCTGATCTACACTAGCAGATAAGTTTGAATTAAGATACGCAACTCCAGCTTCACTAATTGTGTAGCTTAAGTCAAAGAATCTTAACTCGAATTTTGGCACCATCCACACTGCAGAAAGTTGAAGGGAGCACACTCTCCTTTCGACTTCCCTTACTCCTTGTAGAAGCAGGACTACCAGCATTGATGGGAGCCCAGTCTCAGTTTGAATTCGTGTGTCTTCACTGGACCCCCTAATTCAAATCCTGGAAGATCGACTGTGGCTGCTTCATTCTTATCTGTAGTGTAGACATGGCCTTAGTGTTTGATTGCTTGCAGCATAGGTGGGTGAAAGAAAAAAGCCACTGTGTTCTGTTTTACACCCTTGCGGGGGGGCCTTGCTGAATCTTCAGGGCAGGTTGAGCAGTTCCCCTAGTGTGGCCTCACGCAGACGAGTCATTGAATTGTAGCTCTGTTGGTGGACAATGACCGTTGATGGGTTCTTCAACACTGCACCTGAGTGTTGGACACTTTCCTTGCTGTTGCTTCTGGGCAGCTAATAGCTGGCTGAAGTCCCAACTGTTTTAGTGACAAACATGTAACATAATTCTCATATGACTTCATATTCATTAGTGATACACATATATGGATAGAGAATCACTTTCAGTAGATCGATCATAATCTTTCCCCTGATATGTTACATGGCAAGCTTTATACCAAAATTATATACAGATGAGGACTATTAGGGCTACTGGGTCATCCCCTCAAGTATAGAACATCACACAAGTGTGTATTTGCTAGGGTTACCATACATCCGGTTTTTCCCAGACATGTTGTCCTTTTCACTTATTAAATCTCTGTCTGGCTGGGTTTTTTAAATGGCTAAAAATGTCCAGGATTCTTCCCTGCAAAGGGAACTGGGGGGGGGGGGGGGGGGGAAGAGTCACATGCCTGTCAAATCGAACGTTTGGAGCCGTGCGCCCAGACCTTTAACAGCTGCTCTGTGCACGCGCCCCAGCACCTGGCAAGAAAAGCGTGTGGTGGTGGCGGCTCCAGTGAGACCCAGGGCAGGTACGATGGGGGAGGGGAGTTGGCTTTTCCCACGGAGTCACCGTGTTACCCTCCGCCCTGCTTGGTTATGTCCCCGGCTTTGCGGGAGGAGTGGGGCATTGGGTTAGAGCAGCGTGGCTGGGGAGATGGCTGGTTCTGGGAGAGGGTAGGGGCACTAGTTTAGAGCAGCGAACTGGATGTTAGAACTTCTGGCTTCTTTCCTTTCCTGTCGGTGGGCAGTGGGTCTGTTGGTTAGATTTGGGGGTTCCAGTCTCAGCTCTGTGAGGACGGTGGGAGCTAGTGCTTGGTGGGGCGGGCGGGGAAAGGAAGGGATACTGGGAAGCCGGATTCCCGGGTTCCTTTTCTAGACATGCCACTTCTCCCCTTGGTGCCTTTAACTTCATGCCCCAGGATGGCCCCCTCCAGCAGCCTCTGTGATCCCCCACTCTCTCCTCCTGGCCCTGCAGCAGCCTGGGCTGCTGGCTGGTTGGTGGCGCCGCTGGAGCCTGCGCTACTGTGCATCTTGGGGCGGGGTGGCAGGGAAGCGGGAGCCCAACATGCGGTGTCGCCTCACACCACGAGAGCCAGCGGGGGCAGTGGCAGCCCCGGAAGGTCCAATCCCTATTTGCAAAATTGGCATAAAATTTACCAGCCCATGAATAATAATTAATTACGTGTATTGCTGTAATCCCAGGAGCCCCACTGATCATGATCGTGATCCCACAGCGTTAGATGCTACTCAAACACAGAACAGAAGAATGGCCTCTGCCTCAATGATCTCATGTCCAGTGCTCTAGCAGGGCGACTGGAAACAGGGAAATATATTCCCTGAATCCCCCCTTAAAAATATAGCTCACTGTAGGCAAATAGGCAAGTAGAATGTTGCAAGACTATACGTGTACATGTTACAGCTTTCACTACTGCAAAAGCTGCAATGGATTCACATTGAGATTGCCATGCTATTCCCCTGTTTTCATAAGCTCATAGAACACTCCAACAGTCTGCTTATGCATTGACATTTTTTCAGCCTGGTCTTAGCCCACCAATGATCTCCCCCCTTCCTTGATTTGTATTATAGCAGCACCAAGAGACCCCACCCAATTAGTTAGCATCCCATTGTGCTGGCTTCTGTACACACACAGAGTGAGAAATAGCATCCTGTTTCAAATTTGAGAAATAGTCTTTCAGGCTATTTTTGAATTATGAGAGAGCATAGGAATGGCCATACTGGGTCAGGACAATGGTTCATTTGGCCCAGTATCCTGTCTCCTAATGTGGCAAGTACCAGAGTTTCAGGGGGAGTGTACAGAACTGGGTGGTTTGGGGGACATTCACCCTTGTGTTTACCTCCTGTTTTCAGGCAGTCAGAGGGTTAAGTTTACCCTGGGAATGTGTCCCTGCTCATCTTGACTAATAGCCATTGATGGATCCATGAATTTATGTATTTTTTTTAATCCAGTCATACTTTGGCCATCACAACACCCCATGACAATGAGTTCCATAGATTAATTGTGCATTGGTCTGTGAGCAAGTATTTCCTCTTGTTTGTATTAAACATGCTGTCACAGGAAAGGCTAAATAACCCTTATCTAGTAATTTTTCTCACCATTCATGAGTTTATCAACTTTCTCATATACCCCCGTCAAGACTGTTTCCTACTCTGGCACTTTGGGTGAGTCTAGACTACAGGGTTTTGTCGACAAAAGTGGACTTTTGTCGACAAAACTATACCTGTGTCTACACTGCCGCTGAGTTCTGTCGACATAACATCGACAGAACTCGGCAGTTTTGTCGATGGCTGTAAACCTCATTCTACGAGGAATAACGCCTTTTGTCGACAGAGTTCTGTCGACAGAAGGTGTTATTGCATCTACACTGTCATTTGTGTCTACACTGTCATGTCGACAAAGCGGCTTGCTTTGTTGACAGAACTAGATGTAGTCTAGACGCTCTTTGTCAACAGAAGCTTTGTCGACAGTATCTGTTGACAAAACTTCTGTCAACAAAAGCCTGTAGTCTAGACGTACCCTTTGAGTGCAGGAAGGTGGAGGCCTGCAAGAGACCTTAAAACACCCTGCTACTAAAGGCTTCTGTTTAAAACTCCCCAAGGTCACAAACTCTGCCCATGAGTGGTACGCTGCCACCACTCAAATTCAAAAACCCCTTGAAGCCAGGAAGAAGCACTTGGGAATTTCTCCCTGTGGCATAACCCTAAGCTCTTTAACCCTTCCTTAGGAGAAAGCTTGGAAAGAAACTGCAATCTCTTAATAGGTGACCTTCAGTTCAGGCACATGGATGCAGAAAGCCTTCTAGAACATGAGGATGATTTTCTAAACAATGACTCCAAAATACCAAGCCCGTTCCATCAATTTAACAGGCTATTACAGTGATTACTGTACTCCTGCTTTCATGAGGATTAACTGCTACATTCAATCTTGATGGTCAACTTTCTGGTAGTGCAGAGGGAGCGCAGCAAAAGTTGACATTCTTGGCCTCAGAGATATTCCACAGTGCCCTACAATGACCAGTCTGGCCACAACTTTCAACTTTACTGCTCTCCAGGTGAACAGGAAAAGCCCAGGGAAAATTTGAATTGTATTTCCTGAATGGCCCCGTGTAGTGAGTAGACTTCAGAGCATGCAGCACACCTGAGCAGCAAACCTGACCATGAGCTCCATGAATTCCCAGGGTCCCAGATGAGCACCAGTATGTAGTGTGCAGGAGGTTCTGGATCTCATTGCTGTGTGGAGAGGGGAACCAGAAAATTAAAGGCAAAATCTATGCCAAGATCACAAGGGAATATAGGAGAAAGGAAATGCCAGGGATGCCCAGCAGTACCACATGAAAATAAAAGATTCATATCAAAAGACAAAAAGAGGCAAACTGATGGTCTGGAGCATTGTCACAAACATGCTGCTTCTATGAGGAGATCCTTAGGGTGGACCTGACCAGCTTCCCTATCCAGTCTGTGGTTTCCTCCCAAGACTTTCAGTCAGCCTCAGGTAGTGGCGTGGACAGAGGCGGAGGAGGACACTGGTCAGCAGGCAAGTGGGGCAACTGAGGTCCTCAAGAGCCAAGAACTTTTTATAACTTTGGAGATAATCCCTTCCTTCCCGGACATCTCACAATCCCGGGTAGGGCACTTATGGTGCGTTTACATGTTTTATCTTGTTAAAAGTGTGTTAAGGCAGTTGCATGTGATCTGTGGTGGCCACCGTGCCTACACAGCAGGGAATCCCCATAACAGCTTGTTAACATGTCTGGAGATGGAGCAGGAATCCTCCCTGCACATCTCCATTAAGCTCTCAGAGAAACTCTTTAATCCTTCCCACAAGGTTTCTGGGGAGTCCTGCCTTATTCCATCCTCCACAGTAGGACACTTTCCCATGCCAAGCCAGCAGTAAGTGGTCTGGCATCATTGCAGCACAAAGCATTACCGCATAGGGTCCAGGCTTCTGGCCATATTCAGCCAACATCTGCTTCCTATCACTCTGTGCGATTCAGAAAAGCCTGAGATCTCTCATGGCAACCTGGATGAAGAAGGGGAAGCTATTAGCTGATGTCTCTACAGTAAACCTCCGTTTGCTCATCCCCAATGAAGCATGGTTTGAACCCCTGCCCTGCCCCCATGCCCAGACCGCCTCCCTCCACCTGCTCACTCACTTGCTCCTGTGGAAAGGGAAAATTGCACTCTCACGGCAAATGGGAGGGGGGTGCTGAATGCACAGGCACTGCACGAGCCTCTGCCTGCCCTGCCGCCACAACTGGACCATCTCCTTCCTCCCACCCGCTTGCCCATTTGCTCCTGTGGCAAGGGAAAGTTGCACTCTCCTAGCAAATGGGGGGTGAGGGGTGGGGCTGAACATGTAAGCCCCTGACTTGCCCTGCTGCCACAACCAGAACCAGAACCTCTCCTCCCACCAATCTCTTATCACGCTTGCCACCAAACCGAGTCCAGCTGCTCCCTTAAGAACAAAAAAACCCTGCCGCAACGTGACTGCCTAAAAGCATAACTGTGCTCTTGTACATAACATGTCCCTATTGTCTTTAGACAGACCTTCCTTTTGTTCCAATAGATTAGGCTTTACACTCTACAGTGTATGTCCTGTAAGGTCTGCCCTTCACTTTTTGTTACAGTGACAACAGCAGCCAGCCTGCTGCATATTCCCCCAGCTTTGCCAGCTGTCCACATGGCACAAATTCACAAAGACCATGTGTGACGACGCGTTGGGGTTCCCCCGTCTCCTGCACCCCCGTAATGGCACGAACAGACTCCACCAGCCAGTAGAATAGAGGGAGTTTATTGCTTCTCCAGGATACAGCACAGCATCTGTCATCTGGTTACAGGAACTGCAGCTAAGAGGCCTCAGTGCCCCCCTTGGAGATGGGGATGGCTGGGCCTACAATCCCAGCCCACTCCCAGCTCCTTCCTAGGCTGTCTCCTCCATGCTCCCAGACAGAAACTAACTAACTCTCTTCCAGCCCTGCCCCAGCCAGGGGCGGCATTCCACCTTCTTTGTTTCTCTCCTGGGGTAGGTGGTCAGACAGGTTTGAAGACCCCTTTGCATAATGACTCATCCCCTGCCCTGCTGGGCTGTGGTGCAGACAGCAGCCAGGGGAGGTCACTCACAACCCACGACCCAGCATAGCAACCAGCAAGGTACACCCCACTACGTCACACCATGGAAGAGATGTTCAGGAAACTAATGCAATCTGCCAACTTGGACAGGGAGCATGTAAGCAAGTGGAAGAATACACTGCTGGAAGAGATGTGCACGGAGCATGAGGAAAGGATACCGTGCAGGCAATGGGAAGTGAAGCACCAGGAGAGAATGCTGTCATTCATGGTGGATGTGATGGACCAGATGGTGGCACTCCAGGACTCCTTCCTCGAATGGCACCTCCTCTGGCCCTTGTGGACCAATGTTCCCTCTTTCCCAAGTTCCATAGCCTCTTCTCCTAGGGGCCCAAGAGTGGGTGTGGGGTGGGGAGTCAAGGACAGCGTCTTATTCAGTCCCAGGGATGCATCTGTAGCCAGACATGAACCCCATCTTGTTTCCCCCCCCCAAGAGCAAGAGAAAGGCAGTCAGCCTTTGATGCCCTGGGAACGCAGGTGTGCTGCCTGTCCCTGACTCTACCATAAACAGAAACCAGACAGTAAATGGGCTAGCTGACGACCTGGGGCCTCCCGTCGCCCTGATGGCTAGTACCAGTAATTGACACGCCTGCACTGTCCCAGGAGAGGAATCTTCGCCCATCACATACTAGAAGTGCCCATTGTCTGCATTTTCCCAGGTGTGAATTATGCTTTGCACCCTTCGTGGGAAACTTGGCGTTCAAAGCCATTTTTCCTAATTGGCCACTTGAGACCAGGAAGAAGCCTACGTGACCCAAGGGGTATAAAGAGGGTTTAGTAGCCCACCCCATTTGAGCTCCAATCATCTATACCTGCTGGCAGGTATTGATTGTCTCCGAGGTCTGTGGGATGCCCAACCTCGCCCTACTTCTTCCCGAGGATTGAGAGAAAGACGCTGGCCACGCCAAGTCTGGAACGCAGGGGTGAGAATATATACCTGCTATGTGTCTATTTTGCATGCATTTAATAAGAGCTCAGAGAACCAAAAGGGTTTCATGGTACCTGTAAGTGACTTTTGTTTTAAGTGTAATTTCTGTCCTGTCCTTTTGTAGTGGCTGTGTTATCTGTAACACAGCAGTAGCATTTAACAGCTAAGTTTACCCTGTAACAATAAAATAGTAACTGTTTAAGCTTTAATCCTGACTCCTTCAGTTGCTGTAACAGAACCAAGCACAATTTAAAAGAACTCCAGCCGGTCATAAGGGACAGATCCGTTGGGGCGCCCGTCAACCTCTTCCAGGTTGCCCGCTGCTAAGGACCCCGGTCCTGGCAGTTGAAGTCTCAGGTGTATAAGCTCTCCCTGTAAACTTATTGGGGCGCCCGTCAACCTCCTCCAGGTTGCCCACTGCTAAGGGACCCCGGTCCTGGCAGTTGAAGTCTCGGGTGTATAATACACACACACACACCACTCACTGCCCTGACCATCGGCTGACAGCATCACGAACCAAAAGGCTGCCCTTCTCAACCTGAAGCTCCCACCCTGGTGTTTCTTTTTGCGCAAGGGGTTTTTGCACAAAAAGAATCAGTGTGGACTTTTTTTTTTTTTGCGCAAAAACCCCGTTTTGCGCAAGATCCTTATGCCTGTCCCAGAGAGGAAAAATCTACATCAGAAAGAAAAAGCTTCGTTCTAGTCAGATGTAGATGAAAAGCCTGCCCCACAATTACCCAGTCACAGTTGGGGATTGAATTGAATCCCCAAGTGAGTAACAAACAGGATACAAAGGCAGATACAATTCTCTACTCCTATGTCTTTCAGTTCCTTTCCACAAGCCACCACCATTCCCTCTGTTAAGAGAGAATTTCCCCTCTGTTACTGAGCCTCAGACAGCTTGCTCTCATCCATGCCCTGGAAACATCTCTTGGATGAGACGGAAGCACAAGCTTGGGTAGTATACACATACTGAATGAAGACCCCACAACCTGTATTTCCTTGTTAAACCTCACACCAGCCTCAAATAGCTGGTAAACAAGAAGCCAATAGATGGGGAAATACAAATGTAAAAAGCACAGCACACAGAGTCAGAGGTAAAATTACTATTCAGAAAAACGTGTGAATTATGCTCATTTAAGAGCTGCATATGATACAGCTTTGAACAGTAACTGTAGGTCACAAGCATGTTCTTTCCCAGGGTATATGAATGAGAAGAAAAAAAATGTTATTTTCTTTGCAGTCATTGGCTGAGAAGTTGACCAATAGCAATCCCAAGTCAGTGCCTACACCCATCTGCATACTGTTTCATAAGAGGGAGGTGCATGCTTGTTTGTATGGAAAGAAATCTGGCAGGCGTTGATCTTTCGTTCCATGCATTACAATCATCTCTACTCAGTGATTTATCTTCAGGTTTGGAACTGAAAGCAGAGGGAGCAGATTTGCAGGTTGCAATAAAGACATGGTCTAAAGAGGGATGGGACTATTTTAAAGGACTGTATACAACACAGATTGTCCCAAAAATTGCTTAATTAATGCTTAGTATTGAATAATGCTCTCTAAAAAATTGATGAAGAGTAGCTGCTATGGATACATTTTAAGAGCCTGTTTTAAAATATTCACCACATATTATTAAAAGAATCATTTCCTACCATTGAATTACAACTGCCTGAAGATTTTAGCTGTCAGCTAAAATACAATTCTTACAATGGTAAATTAACTTTTAAAAATAGTGTTTATAATTTCTCTCAGTAGATTTAATTCCACATTTTGAACTCAGAGTCACCTGGGTAAATCTGGAGTAACTCCATTGAAGTCAGGTTACTCCTGATTTACAAAGGCCTCACTTAAATCAGAATCTGGTCTATTGTATTTCACCTACATTAACGGACGCTGTAATTCAGCACAGCACTAATTTATGCTGCTTTTACAGTAACAGCCAAGGGTCAGAGAGAATTTCAACTTAGACAGTTAAAACGCTACTAATGGAGTAAGTGTGGATAAGGCCCTAGAAGGAGAGTTTTCTTTCCAGATCTGCCAGTGAACTGCTATGTGACTATTGTAAGTTACTGTGCCTGCATTTCCTCTTCTACTTTTTGTCTGTTTAGGTCAGTGGGACTATTTAGCTTAGGTTTAAGCATATTATTAACTGGATCAGAGATTTAGACTGTGAACAGGTAAGGGCAGGGACTGTCTTTCAGTATTTGTTTTTACAATGCCTAGTACAAAAGTGCACCAGTGTCAGTTGTTGCCCTACCTGCTATTGTAATACCAATAACAACAACTTTTGCTTTGAAATTTAACCCTTTGTTTTTCATCACTGCACCACTTTGATATATTTCAAAGATGAACGCTCCCATCAGGAAAAATTCCAGGTTTTAGGATCCCATAAGAAGTAGTTTCCGTAGAGGGGTTATTTTCTTTTTGTTACTTACCCATCGATTCAGTGAATGCTAGAACCATGGTAATAAGTTGTAAGAACAGAGAGTTTCATTATTCTAGAAGTATCAGAGGGGTAGCCGTGTTAGTCTGACTCTGCAAAAACAACGAGAAGTCCTGTGGCACCTTATAGACTAACAGATTTATTGGAGCATAAGCTTTGCAGTGGCAAAGACCCACTTCACAGATGCATGTGGGTCTGACGAAGTGGGTCTTTGCCCACGAAAGCTTATGCTCCAATAAATCTGTTAGTCTATAAGGTGCCACAGGACTTCTCGTTGTTTTTGATTATTCTAGAAGATTTACCAGCATGGATTCAATTCTGAATGCTGACAAGGGTGCGTGTCTTCTGGAAACCACATAACATTCTGATGTATCTTGGCTACTGCTATGACTGTTTAACTCTTGTTTTACATGAAGACCATGGGAATGGATTCTATTAGAAGACTCTTTGCCTGAATTTCTGCCACTTGGAAACCAGAAGCAAATACATTTAGTAGCAAAGACTTATTTTTATGATGAAAGTGCTGATTCCATGGCTGATGCTAAGCCTATTTAGCTATACATGAGGGGCTGTGTCTACATTGGCACCCTTTTCCGGAAAAGGGATGCTAATGAGACAAGTCGGAATTGCAAATGCCGTGGGGATTTAAATTTTCCCCGCGGCATTTGCATGAACATGGCTGCCGCTTTTTTCCGGCTCGGGGCTTTGACGGAAAAGGCTTTATTTTCCGCAAGAGCCGCGTCTAGACTGGTGCTTTTTTCCGTCAAAGCCCCGAGCCGGAAAAAAGCGGCAGGCATGTTCATGCAAATGCCGCGGGGAAAATTTAAATCCCCGCGGCATTTGCAATTCCGACTTGTCTCATTAGCATCCCTTTTCCGGAAAAGGGTGCCAATGTAGACACAGCCAACAGGATTTGGAAGAGGGACATCTGACATTCATGTCAGATTCAGAGCAGAGAGTAAAGCTGGCATTGCAAAAAGAAGATGATACCTGTGGGTAACTCTGAAAGAGGAGAACAATTGCGTTGTGATGACTTTGCATGTACACATATATGGCCAAGATCTTTGTAGATAAAAACCTCTTTAAGGATTTATTGTTTTAATCTATTGCCACGTGTGTCTTATGATGTTTTATTACTCTTCTCCAGAAATTTAACACAAAATGGGCTAGATTTAACTAGTGCAACTATATTTTCTTTGGTGTACTTATATCAGATCCTACCCTTAAACATAGTTAAATAGGTCTATTAGGCTATGTCAAGGCTGTTCCCCACTCTGGCACGACAAATGCAGAAGTTGAGGGCCCACAAGAGCACTCCAAAACCTTGCCTCTACAGGCTCTGCCACCATCAAGTGCTTTTGAGCCCACAAACAGGGGAGGACACTTGAAACCAACCCCAGGGGTACCCAAGCTCTTTTTCCCCAAAAGAGCTTGAAAAAGAAAAGAGAAAAAACAAGCTGCAGTCTCTGGTAGCTGACCCCTCAGTCCAAGGCATGCAGATACACACAGACAGATCCTCCAGACAGACCCTCCAGGACACAAAAATCAACCAATGCTGGTTACTTAAAAAAACAACGTTTTATTATCAAAACAAATCTACAGTTGCAAGCATAGTAAATTGGCTAAATGGAAAGAGCCACCATTGATATAGATACTCAGGGAAAGTCTCTGGGCTGAAGGCTTAGTTACAAAAGAGAAAAAAGAACAGTTAGAAAGCTCAGACATTATTTCTGAAATAGCAGAAGTGGAGCATCTACACAGCCTTATTTTGAAATAGCTATTTTGGAATAGGCATTATTCTTCATGGAATGAGGTTTACAGAAGTTGGAATTGCTGTGTAGACGCTCACATAGTTATTTCAGAATAACTGCACACTGAGTGGATGTTTTCAGAGAACTATCCACAGTGACTCCAAGATCTCTCTCTTGTGTAGTTGTAGCTAAATTAGTCCCCATCATATTGTATGGATAGTTGGGATTATTTTTTCCAATGTGCATTACTTTACATTTATCAACATTAAATTTCATTTGCCATTTTGTTGCCCAATCACTTGGTTTTGTGAGATCTTTTTGAAGCTCTTCACAGTCTGCTTTGGTCTTAACTATCTTGAGAAATTTGGTATCATCTGCAAAATTTGACCCCTCATTGTTTACCCCTTTTTCCAGATCATTTATAAATAGCTGAATAGGACTGGTCCCAGGACAGACCCTTAGGGAATCCCACTAGTTACCTCCATTCTGAAAACTTACCATTTATTCCTACCCTTTGTTTCCTGCCTTTCAATCAGTTATCAATCCATGAGTGGACCTTCCCCATTATCCAATGACAACTTACTTTACTTAAGAGCCTTTGATGAGGGAACTTGTCAAAGGCTTTCTGAAAAGCTAAGTACACTGTATCCACTGGATCCCCTTTGTTTACATGTTTGTTGATCCCTCAAAGAACTCTAGTAGATTCTTGTTTCAGTTTATTTCAGAATATGCACCTTATGGTACAACATAGCTAGATAGAGACAATGTTCAGCATAGTCTAACTTGACAGCTGCTTAGGGAAGCACATGAGGTGGCCCTGCTTTGGATGATGACAATCAATCCTTTTGCCAGTCCATCCTGAAGTGCTTACTCTTCTTCTCCTACTCAAGTTCACATTGTGCAGAGCAGGAGCACAGAAATGTGTGGGAAGAGTCGGGAAGCATTGCCCATATGTTGTTATAATTAAGATTTGTGGATGTTGCTACCATTCTATGGGAAAAACAGGGAGGGAAGTTGCTGATTGAGAAGACTGAGTGCTATCAGGTAGGACTGCCATTATTGATTTCCCTGAAGGAATGAAGAAGAGCAGCTGTCTGTTTCCCTACTGGAGGGGGAAAAAGATGTAGTGCTGTATTCCCAAATTGCATGGTGGAAAGGAGAAACATGCTGATAGGCTCCTACCTAAAGAGATTCCCATTATTGTATGATGAAACCTCATTGATAAGCTAAGTCTCCTACAAAAGACACCAGCTCTGTGTGTCCTCTTGGAGGTAAATGATCAGAGTGACATGATGTGAACATGTAGAAAGATAAGATTCTTGCTGCCGAGTCCAGTATGGAAGTAGCTTGTGTGGGAACCTGGGGTTAAAGAAAGGACTGAGGCATGTTGGGGTTGTGTGGATGAAATGAAATAATGTAACAAGAGTCATTGCCAAGTGGTGATTAAATTTCAACCATTCCTTTTCCCATAGCTAAAGCTACACACCAGATTGCTGGCTTATGTGGGCCAAAAGAGGCAGAAGATAAGAAGGCATCATTTTTATGAGATCAAGTTCCCACAGGGGTGTAGCTGTGGGTGGGCCTGAGTGAGCCATGGCCCACTCACTTAGCATGCAGACTCAACCCCAGCTCAGTATCTGCCAGCCCTGCCACCATGATCTCCTGCTGGCAGCATTGTGCACTGCTACTTCAGTCTCTGGCCCCAGCACAAGACACACGGGGAGGTGCATCACAGGGCAGATCTGAGTGAGGCAAGTGCTGGGGTTGAAAACTGGGGCAGCAGCATGCGGTGCTGGCAGGAATGTGAGGTAGCAGGGCTGGCAGACCTGGAGCTGGGATTGGAGGGGTGGACAGAGTTCAAGCCTCGTTGGGGCTCCCCTCTGCCCCATGACCTAGCTTTTAGCCACTGTTAAATTGTTAAATTAACAATTTAATCTTCCACTGGTCTCCTCTCCAGCCTGATACAATTCCAGATGCACCCAGCTTCAGAGCCTTACACTTAACCCTTCCCTAGTCCGTTGGGGCCAGAAAGGGGAAAGAAAACTGCTCTCCCAGGGATAGGAATGCTGTCACTTCATTGCCATGCGATGAAACTAAACCTAATCCCCCCTCTTCCCCCCTCGCGCTCCCTTTCCTTCACAGTGGTTTAAATCCAACGAAACGTGGGAGGAACAGCAAGCCAGGGCAGTGCCTTGAGGGCAAGGCTGGGTCCAGGGCCAGGGGAGCGGGAAGGAGGCTCGTTCGAGTTCTCAGATGCCATTGGCCCTTGCAGAGAAATGGGGGCGGATGCGTTCCTGCCCCATCACTGGATCTATTGGCTAAGGGAGCTGCCAGCTTGACGGGGGAGTCAGGTTTCCTCCTTTGCTGAGGCAATTGCAATAAAAGGTTCTAGAATTTCTGCCAGACGGCCGCGGCAGGGGGATCGCTCGCTCGGGGTGGCTGGCGGAGAACACGCCCGCTCCCTTGAGTGCGCTGCAACGAAAGGGCGAAACAGCCTTTCCCTTTAACGGGACCTCACCCAGGTAAGAGCGGCGCTGAACCTGTTCCTCCGCTGTGTCTCGGAGCCGCCCGGCTTCTCTCTCCGAGTGCTTCGTCCTGCCACGTCCCCCAGCCACATCTGCACGGGGATGAGCTCGGCTTGTTAAAGCTGAAGCTACAGTTTGGTTTGCTTCGGAGAAAAGCAAAAGGCCTCCCGCTGGCTGCTTTGGACCTATCCCGTTGGGCGGTAACACGATCCCAGCCCGGCGTGGATTGCTGACACCCCCTTACCTGCCTCTTCGCCGGCCAGTGGTCGGAACAGGCTGAGACAGGCCGATCGCTGTCGCTCTTTAACCGCTTTTTTGTTTGCTTAAAAATCAGTTGGGATTCCCCCATTTTGTGGGGAAATGCACCTGGTTGTAGTGAGGCCGCAGGGGCGCACGACGCTCCCCACGGAACGTACGGCCCCGTTTTAATCCGGTGACTCTTTCCCGGCTCTAGTCGCCTGTCCCCTGGGTGGGGTGTTGGAGGCACCGCGCCGCTGAGTGTTGCGCTTCAGGGAGCGATCGCTTGGGAGTGACGGGCCGGTGGGCTCCTTATCTCGGTAGCTGCTGAGGCAAATGGCGCTGCCCTGCAGCACAGCAGGGAAGGGGCGATGGCGGATTTGGCGCAGGGTAGAGCCCTGCGGGTTCTAGACGGCGGCCCGGAGGGCTCCTTAGTCTCACAAACAACCCGGATAGTAATTGGGAGGGGGAATTGCAGGCTGGGGGCGCATTCCGCCTTCCCGCAGCAAGGCTCTGGCAGCTGGGCCGGGGGTGGGGCTGCTGCTTGTAGTGAGCGCGAGCCTTGCAGCTGCCAGCCCTTTCCTTAGAGCCTTGCCCTTGGGGCTTGTGCCTTTGCTACCCTTCCAGTGTACGTCAGGTAACCAAAGCAGCCTCCCCTGCCCACTGCGTGTCACAATTCAGTACCCAGTTCCCGAGTCCCTCCCACCCACCCACCCTGCTGTTTACTTGTGGGTTGCTTGCACTATCAATCCCTTGGCACTGTTTGTGCTCCCAGTCAGAGCAATTCAAGACTTGGAAAACCTGGGACGAGCCCTCGTATAAGATCAATTAATTGATGCTGAAATACAAGAATAATATTTGGTTTAGCCCCCAGCGAAGAGGTAACTTATGATTTAACAAGGATGCACTATTGAGTCAGCTGGAAGCAGATTGTAAATTCTTGTTTCTAACCTAAGTAGTTTCTGTGCCTGCAGAAGTTGGCTCCTGCCATGGGTATCTGCCCTTAGATTAGTCATTTACCAAAAAGTGATTACTGAGTGCACTACTTGAGAAAAGCATGGTGCAAAAAGGGTTTTGATAAGGGCAGCAAAAGGAGAGAAATTTTGAATTTTTAGAAAGTTTTTGGTTTTTCTAGACTGGTATTAACAGGAGAAAGGGAAATGAAACCTACTTTCCTCTCATTTGTTTCCTTCCTTGAAGACAAGCATGCTGCATGCTAGGAAGTAGTTATTTTTATTACTGTAATTCTCATAGCTTTCCAATTTTATGTAAACACTAAGGCTATGTCTACTTGCACAAGAGAGTGCAATGAACATATGCAAATGAGGCACAGTGATGACTATTGCCATGCCTCATTTGCATACTTAATGAGTTGCCATTTTTGCACAAGAGGCTTTTGTGCAAGAAGAAGCAGTCTACACTGCTCCTTCTTGCGCAAAAACCCCCTCTTGCGCAAGAGCCGTTCTGCTGCTTATATTCATCACCGCACCTCATTTACATATGTTCTTGCGCAAGAGAGCGCAATGTAGACATAGCCTAAAAGACTTACCTGGCATTGCTCAGGTCCTTCAGGGCAGTGGGCTGGCATTGGGGTGTGTGTGCAGGACTCAGAGCAGGAGTGTGGGAGGGCTGAGGGTAGGGGGTGGAAGTGCAGGAGTCATGGCAGGGGTGGGAGAACTCACTGGAGCCACCCGCAGCGGTGAGGATGGCACTATAGCTGCTGGTCCCTCTGGCTCCTCTGGGGGGGCTTGAGGCTGTGGTCCCCAGCCCCCGGTGGTACTCCTTATGTGGCGGCAAAGCTGCTGGATGGCACTTCCTCCGCATCCCTCGCTGCATCTGAGGGCCAGGGAAGGAGTTTGGGGTAGGGGATTCACTTACCTGAGTCAGTGGCTAGCAACACTCTTCCGGGTGCAGCTCCCCCCTTATTTTCACTCTGCAGTAAAATTGTCCCTCCTATCAGCCTCCTTCTTTTCTGTGTTATGGAAAACAATACTATTCCAGGGACATCTCGTTTTCCTGGTACAACCAAACCCTGACCTTGCTTTAAGTCAGGAGGAGAGGAAGCTGCATACCAAATTTGGTGGCCCTAGCTCTAAGGCTATGTTTAGACTGCCCCCTCTTGTGCAAGAGAATATGCAAATGAGGCAAAGTGGTGACTATCGCTGTAATGAGCTTAATGAGCTACCATTTTTGCACAAGGGGCCTTTGCGCAAAAGGGGCCGTCTACACAGCTCCTTTTTGCGCAAAACCCCCCCTCTTGCTCAAGAGCCGTTATGTCACTTTTTTTCAGGAAGAACAACTCTTGCGCAAGAGGGGGGTTTTGTGCAAAAAGGTGGCTCATTAAGTATGCAAATGAGGCACGGCGATATTCACCGCTTCACCTCATTTGCATATTCTCTTGTGCAAGAGGGGGCAGTCTAGATGTAGCCTTACTGTTTAGGAAACGTTCTTGACCAAACGAACTGGCAGACATACACACATACATTTTAGAGTCTGTCTATGTAGATGTTGCCTCCCTGGTAATCATTGTTCTCTTGGCATGTTGGCATAATCTCACTCTTGACTTATGCAACATAATATCTCTTTTATGCAGGTTTTCTCTGTGTTCAGAACCATAAAAGGATTTAGATTGAGGCCATGAATTCCTGCTATAACATTTAAATTAAAAAAACTGTTCAGTTTGAAGGGCATAACAATGTAGATTTGAGTTAATAAAATTAATTGTTTAAGGAAGGTGTTTCATGTTTCATTTAAGCTACCCTAAAGAACATCAGGTTTATGGACGTAAACGAGTAGTTGACTATATGATTAACCAATAAGTCTAGGCTTATTGGTTAATTTAATCAATTACTCACATTCCCCCCCTTGCTGCCTCTGTATCATTGTCCAAGCTCCCTGCAGACAGAGGCTGCTTTGTGGCAGCAGTCCCTGTCCATTGGGGGGAGGAGGGGGTCTAAGCTCCCTGCGGACAGAGGCTGGAGCAGCTGCTGTCTGCTGGGAACTTGGATCCCCTGTGGATGGGGGCTGCTGCCACGAAGTAGCCTCTACCCGTGGTGGGCCCAGCTCTCTGTGTACAGAGGCTGCTTCGTGGCAGCCTCTCCTGCCCCCACCTCCCTCTCTTCAGCAGCCTCTGTCCTCAGGGAACACGGACACCTCACGGACAGTGACTGCTGCCACCCTGTGATGCTGCCTCTGTATCAGAGGCAGCAGCGCCAGGGAGCTGGTTTTTAAACTGGCTCCCCTCTCAGACCAGCTTCCACCTGGCACCCCGAGGCAGCAGCGCAGGGTGGCAGGTGGCTCCCCAGGAATAGGTCCAGATTGCACTGGCTGCTGGCCCCGGCCCCAGGGACTATAGAATATTCAAGTAACCAATACAAATTCACATTGTTACTTGACTACTCAGTTACCCGATAGCTAACCTCCTTAATCAGGTTTAGAAGAGCAAGCATCTTAGAATCAGAGGGACTTGAGTTTCGAGAACATAAATCAACACTTGAAACTCTGGAAAACAAACTGTCTGGTATTGTAGTTATCAACTTCTAGATATGGGGTAACTGAATAGTTGAGTAACCACATGAATTCTTATCCGTTACTTGAATATTCTATAGTCCCTGGGGGTGGGGCCGGCAGCCAGTGCAATCCAGCCCCGCTCCCGGGGAGCCACCTGCCAACCTGCACTTCTGCCTTGGGGTGCCTGGTGGAAGCTGGTCTGAGAGAGGAGCCAGGTGCCAGGCTGGCAAGGGCTTATGACCCCGCTCTCAGGGAGGCTTTTCAGAGGCCTGTGCAATATAAAGCTTTATACATGTAACTGCAAAGATTTTCAGCTCTCTTTAACCAAATTTTACATCCCTAAATCAAATCTAAAAGAGCATCTCCCCTTGTAGCATTCTCCACCTCTGGAATAAAAAATTGTTTTCAATACATTTCAAGAACTTGTTGGATAGTCTGTATCCTTCTGCCTTATTTTCCCAACATGTGTCTGGGTAATTGGAAGTCCCCCATCACCACCAACCCCTGTGCTTTGGATGATTTTGTTAGTTGTTTAAAGAAAGCTTCATCCACGTCTATTACCTGGTTAAGTGGCCTATAGTAGATCCCTACAATGACATCTCCCTCATTTTTACCCCTTTTATCTTTATCCAGAGGCTTTCAACAAGTCTGTCTCCTACATCCATCTCCACTTTAGATGAAGTGTATAAATTTTTATTATATAAGGCAACAACAGCTCCCATTTTTCCTTGCCTGTCCTTCATAAGCAAATTGTACCTTCTATACCACCAGGTCTCTGTGATGCCAACTATGTCATAGTCGTGTTCATTTACTAGCATTATGAGTTCATCCTACTTATTCCCTATACGTATCATATTTGTATACAGGCATTTAAAATACTGATCTCCCCACCACCCATTTCCATCTGTTTCTCCTTGATCTCTGCTCTTACAGCCCATACTACCCACATTTCTGACCCTTTCCCCAGATTTCCATGTTTTGTTTTGTTTTCTTATCTGTGGGCTTTGGTCACCCGCCCCCTTCATACCTTGTGTGAGGGCTGTTCCCCACTCTGGCACTCTGAGTGCAGAAGGTGAGGGCCTGCAAGAGAGCTTCAAAACCTTATGTCTACAGGTACTGGTTACAAAACCCCCCCACCCCTGAATAATAAATAATACACAGATTTTGGGGAATCACTGCCACCTTCAAAGTGATATATATTTTTTAAAATCCCTAACCAGGGATAAACACTTGAAACCACCCCCAAGGAAAAGAGAAAAACAAGCTGCAGTCTTTGGTAGCTGACCCCTGAGTCTGAGGCATGCAGGTACACACAGACAGACCTTCTAGGACAGAAGAATCAAATCATCACCTTAAAAAGGTGATTTGTTTTATAATAAAAAAAAAAAAAAAAAAAAAAGATAAGACATAAGAACGGCCGTAGCGGGTCAGACCAAAGGTCTATCTAGCCCAGTATCCTGTCTGCTGACAGTGGCCAGCACCAGGTGCCCCAGAGGGGGTGGACCGAAGACAATGATCAAGCGATTTGTCTCCTGCCATCCCTCTCAGCCTCTGACAAACAGAGGCCAAGGACACCATTTTATCCCCTGGCTAATAGCCTTTTATGGACCTAACCTCCATGAAATTATCTAGCTTCTCTTTAAACTCTGTTATATTCCTAGCCTTCACAGCCTCCTCTGGCAAGGAGTTCCACAGGCTGACTACACGCTGTGTGAAGAAGAACTTTCTTTAATGGGTAGCAGGTTTAAAACTAATAAATTTCATTTGGTGTCCTCTAGTTCTTCTATTTAGGGAACTAATAAATAACTTTTCTTTATTGGCCCTCTCCACACCACTCATGATTTTATACACCTCTATCATATCCCCCCTCAGTCTCCTCTTTTCTAAACTGAAAAGTCCCAGTCGCTTTAACCTCTCCTCATATGGGACCCGTTCCAAACCCCTAATCATTTTAGTTGCCCTTTTCTGAACCCTGTCCAAGGCCAAAATATCTTTTTTGAGGTGAGGAGACCACATCTGTACACAGTATTCAAGATGTGGGCGTACCATAGTTTTATACAGGGGCAGTAAGATATTCTGGGTCTTATTTTCTATCCCTTTCTTAATAATACCTAGCATCCTATTTGCCTTTTTGACCGCCGCTGCACACTGTGTGGAAGTTTTCAGAGAACTGTCCACGATAACCCCAAGATCTCTTTCCTGATTCGTCGTAGCCAAATTAGCCCCCATCATACTGTACGTATAGTTGGGGTTATTTTTCCCGATGTGCATTACTTTACACTTATCCACATTAAATTTCATTTGCCATTTTGTTGCCCAATCACTCAGTTTGGTGAGATCTTCTTGGAGTCCCTTACAGTCTGCTTCTGTCTTGACTATCCTAAACAGTTTGGTATCATCCTAAACTTTACCACCTCACTGCTTACCCCTTTCTCCAGATCATTTATGAATAAGTTGAACAGGATTGGTCCTAGGACTGACCCTTGGGGGACACCACTAGTTACCCCTCTCCATTCTGAAAATTTACCATTTATCCCTACCCTTTGTTTCCTGTCTTTTAACCAGTTCATCAGTTACCTGACTCCATCAGTTACCTGAGGGAGTCAGATAAACTTGATAAAGCATACGTGGTTGCTAGATGTTACAGAGCAACTAAGAAAAGCAAATTAGAACACAGAGAAGTCTCTGGAAACAAAATCTTAAATGGTAAAGGGGGAGGGGAGGCATAGATTCACACAGAGCAGTTCAAACCAAACCACAAAATAAAGAGAGATTACCCTGAATGCGACTAGATCTATTTTTTCCCCCTTTTACTTGCTTCCAATGTCCTCTTCGTTCAGTCCATTCCCATGCTCCAAATTCCTTGGAGGCCTGGTAGTCCTGCCTGGATTTAAATAATTCTGTGTCTCTCAACTCCTGTTTTTTTCTCTCCCACACAAAGGCTATGCCTAGACTACATCCCTCTTTTGAAAGAAGGAGGTAAATGAGCCCAATTGAAAGTGCAAATGAAGCGCGGATTTAAATATCCCACGCTTCATTTGCATATTCGCGTCCGATCGCTGTTTCGAAAAAGGGTATTTTGAAAGTCTAGACTGAGGTTTCATGTGGTTCTTTCGGGGGGGGGGGAGGGGGGGAACCCCATGAAGACAGAGGCAAAAACAGCATTGAGTACTTCAGCTTTTCCCACATCATCTGTCACTAGGCTACCTCCCTCATTCAGTAAGGGTTCCAAACCTTCTCTGACACCTTATTGCTAACATGCCTGTAGAAATCTTTCTTGTTACCTTTCACTTCCATTGCTAGCTGCAATTCCATTTGTGCTTTGGCTTTCCTGATTACATCCTTGTACATGCTCAAGCAATATATTTATGCTCCTCCCTAGTTATCTGTCCAAGTGTCCACTTCTTGTAAGCTTCCTTTTTGTGTTTTAACTCACCAAGGATTTCACTGTTAAGCCAAGCTGGTCACCTACCATATTTGGTTTTCTTACTGGGATGGTTTGTTCCTGCATTTTGCTTCTCAAGGGATTCTGCCCATCAGTTACCTGAGGGAGTCAGTCTGCTTCTCTGAAGTCCAGGGTCTGTATCATTGCTGCTCTTCTTTCTTCCTTTGGTCAGGACCCTAAAATTGACCATCTCATGATCACTGTTGCCCAGGTTGCCACCCACATTTACTTTCCTTACTAATTCCTCCCTTTTTGCGAGCAGCAGGTTAAGTTGAGCATGGCCCCTGACTGGTTCCTTCAACACTTGTACCAGGAAGTTGTGCCCAACGTTCTCCAAAAACTTCCTGGATTGTCTGTGTACTGCTGTATTGGTCTCCCAGCAGCTGTCAGGGTGATTGCACTCCCTTTTGAGAACCAGGGCGTGTGATCTGGAAACTTCTGTTAGGTGTCTGAAGAAAACCTCGTCTACTTCATCCACCTGATCTAGTGGTCTACAGAAGATAGTGACCACGACATCACTTTTAACCTAAAGACTCTGAACAGGCTTTTCACCTGTTTTATACTGGAGCTCTGAGCAATCCTAGTGCTCTCTTGTATATGGTGCAACTCCTCCATCTTTTCTCCCCTTCCTGTTCTTCTTGAACAGTTTTTCCTTTCATGACAGTGCTCCAATCATGTGAGTTGTCCCACCAAGTCTGCATTATTCCAATCACATCATAGTGATTTCTTATCTCTTGTTTCCAGGGCAGCATAATGGTTCTCCTTCACCATGGGGGTGGGGGGTGTAGGGGTGGAGTACTGCCTGCTGCCAAAAGTAACTGGCACCCAGTGTCCTCTCTTTGACAGAGCAATCTCAATCCTCACTGGCTGGATAGCTTCCTTGTTATGCTTGTGAG
The DNA here is from genome assembly GCA_019425775.1 of Rafetus swinhoei. Classification (NCBI taxonomy): domain Eukaryota; kingdom Metazoa; phylum Chordata; order Testudines; family Trionychidae; genus Rafetus; species Rafetus swinhoei. Next base: position 121,806,833 of record CM033449.1, read on the forward strand.
AAGCACACGGGGATCTTTTTCAGGAGAAAAGGCAATATGCTGTGTTTATTAAGAATACAGTATGAAAAGCAGCAAACACGTGTGCGTGGCGCGCGCGCACACACGTGTCCTGCAGATGATTCATAGTTACTAGTCTGCCATGGCTCAAGTCAGTCTTATTGGCCAAGTAAGATCTGAACATGAGAGAAGAGTTGGGGTTTATCAGTGGTGATTTGAGGCTCTTCTGAGGCTTGGCTTGCAGGGCCCAATCCAGAGTCTTAGGGCAAGCACACCCCATTTTATACTTGACATCCCATTTGAGTCTGTGGGTTTTGCAGTGTCATGCTGCAGTCCTTGAAATATTAATCTTGGGGGGGGGGTTCCCCCCAGTTACCCTCAGACATTTATGGTCAGCCTTAGTTGTCTTTTGTTTGTGATCTTACCTTAAGGAGTGTCTGCCTGTCTTCTGGGCTTGTCTATTCTGCTAATTCATTCAGCTTAAGGTACAGTGAATGTTCTCTGATAATTTCCCAAGTCTCTCAAGTCTTTTTAACCATCTGGATCTTCATGATGACATTCACACACATTCTTGCAATCACACTGAACAATTTTACAGAGCATTCCAGACAAAGGAGTACATAGTTACTAAAAGACTTAGCTTGCAGTGTAGACATTGCCTAATCATGAGAAATCGGGAGGAATAGAAGCATATAGCAAATCGTTGTATAGGCCAGGTTGGGGAACCTTTTTTGGGGTCAGAAGCTGCTGACCCACAGAAAAATCATTTCAGGGCTGCATACAAGACAGAAGCAAAAATGAAAAACCAAACCCTCACTGATGTGGCCTCTGACTAAGAAGAAAGACACTTCCCACATTCTCCTTGCACACCAGAGCTTTGGGGGGCCCCAGGCTAATAGATTTTGTGTGTTCCAGCCCCACAATGGAACAGTGGGGCGGCAGGAGTGCTAGCACAGGCTCCCCAATGCTGGGGGGAGCCACAAGCCTCGGGGGCTGGATCCAGGCAAGCCGGGGGCCACATCCGGCCCTCGCGCCTTAGGTTCCGCACCCCGATATAGGCTCCGCACCCCGATATATATCATGTTTTTATGCCAATACTAAAATCCTACATTTTGGCTACATCCTCGGCCTTGGATGAATACAGTAAAGTCTCGGTTATCCGACTTTCACTAATCCGACCTTCCGTTTTATCCAACGGTGCTGCCTGTCACGTGACGGCACGGAGCTCCAGGGACACTTCATACCACAATGGCACGCAGCGCGGGCTCGGCAACCCTACCTCCCCACCCCACGCCTGGGGCAGCTCACGCCCATACTGCGGACTCACCCGGCACTCAGGTGTGCTGGGCCCGTGTCCCGCTCGAGGCCCAATCCTGGCCGTCCTGCCGCGTTAGCGGCTCCGCTTTTAGGAGCAGGCCTGGACCTGGCCGGAGCAAGCAGGGAGTCCGGGCTGAGGTGGGAAGGGAAGGGGAGGGGAGTGTGTGGCGAAGGGAGGCAGGAGCGCCGGGGCCTTGGGCATGTCCGGGCGTCCTGGGGGACGAGGGAGGAAGAGGAAGGGGGAAGACGCGGTGTCCGGAATCCGCCGGGGAGCGGGCAGCGCGCGCGCTAACTGCCCCCAAGACAAAGAGCGGAGCCTGCTTGGGAGGCTCCTCACCCTCTTCTCCCCAGCTGCCCCTGCTGCTGTCCCTATTATTCGACATTTCCGGTTATCCGACCCTCCTCCGGTCCTGTTTAGGTCGGATAACCAAGACTTTACTGTACCCTCATGGATTTCCTCATGGATAAGAATGCTCCTCAGACTAGCCACCTTCTTCTGTAGCTTGTCCACCTACTAGCTGAGAATTTCCACCAGTTCATATTGGATGGTTCCCTGTTCCCCCGGTTGGCTAGTTTATCTTGGGAACTGGAACCCATTTAATCTAGGGCTAATATATTTTCCCTCCTCTGCTCCCCTGTACCCTCTAGCCTGACTCTGTCACAGGATATTTTATTTATTCTGAGATAATGACTGTCCTGCTTGATTTGGGAAGTGGTCTAGGATCCCATCCATATGAAAACAGGTGGGAATGATCTTTCTTTGTGTTGTTCGAGATATGTAATTGAAGCGTCAAGTAGCATAGAACTTCAGAGGGAGCAAATTATAAAGAGTGCACTCAGGCAAAGTTATCTATGCAAAGAGTGTATGTGAGTACATGGAAATACTTTAAAGAGAATTCTTAAGTGAATTAATTCAAAACTGTTGTAGAGGAAGAAGAAAAAGAGTTATGATTCTGTTTAGTGATTTGTTCTGGAAAATATTGATCAGGCCCTGAAGAAATTTGCCAAAATGGGGCATCATGTGCCTTGTATTGGCAACTCTGTATATTTTTATTTTGTGTCATTTTAGTCTAATATCCTTTACTTCCCTATGGGGCAACAATGCCAGTTTTTCAGCAGTTGCATAATTAAGGTCATTAAAAGAGGTTTTGGAACAAATTGATAAAGGTAGCAAGTCACTGAGTTCTGAAAACTTCAAATGTGAAATTGCGGAACTACTACCTGTGGTTTTAACCTATCCTTTAAATCAACTTCTGTAGCTAATGACTGGAAGATAGCTAATGTGACGCCAATATTTAAAAAGGGCTCCAGAGGTGATCCTGGCAAGTATAGACCAGAAAGTCTAGCGTCAGTACAGGGCAAATTAGCTGAAACTATAGTAAAGAATAAAATTGTCAGATACATAGATGAACATAATTTTTTGGGGAATAGTCAACATGGTTTCTGTAAAGGGAAATCTTGCCTTACTAATCGACTACAGTTCTTTGAGGGGGTCAACAAACGTGGACAAGGGAGATCTAGTAGATATAGTGTACTTAGATTTCCTGAAAGCCTTTGACAAGATCCTTCACCAATGATTCTTAAGTAAAGTAAGTTATCACGGGATAAGAGGGAAGGTCCTCTCATGGACTGATAACTAGTTAAAAGACCAGAAACAAAGGGTAGGAATAAATGGTAGGTTTTCAGAATGGAGGTAACTAGTGGGATTCCCTAAGGGTCTGTCCTGGGACCAATCCTATTCAACTATTTATAAATGATCTGGAAAAAGGGGTAAACAATAAGGGGTCAAATTTTGCAGATGATACCAAACTTCTCAAGATAGTTAAGACCAAAGCAGACGGTGAAGAGCTTCAAAAAGATCTCACAAAACCAAGTGATTGGGCAACAAAATGGCAAATGAAATTTAATGTTGATAAATGTAAAGTAACGCACATTGGAAAAAATAATCCCAACTATCCATACGATATGATGGGGACTAATTTAGCTACAACTACTCAAGAGAGAGATCTTGGAGATTTCAGAATGGAGAGAAGTAAAAGGAAGTTACACACTTTGTGCGGTAACGACTGTTCTTTGAGATGTATGTCCTCGTGAGTGTTCCATTGTTTGTTTGTTTGTTTTCTTGATGACGGGTAGTGCAGAGCTGCAGATCAGAGCCCTGCAAAGCAGTTTCCCCTGTTGGGCCATGCATGCGCAGGAGGCATCTCGCTGCTTTCACGCCGATGCGAGCACAGCCCCACCTCTTTCCCCTTCTGTTTCTTGTCTATGCCTGAGTAACTAAGACTCTGAGAAGAGGGGAGGAAAGAAGGGCTGTGGAGCACCCACAGGGACACCCATCTCGAAGAACAGTCATTAGTGTTGAAGTGATGTAACTTTTTCTTCTTCGAGTGATGTCCCCGTGGGTGCTCCACTGTTGGTGACTACAGAGCAGTGTTTGATTTAGACAGTGGGAGTCGGAGTCACTGTTAGGTGAAGGTGGACAAGACTGCAGTCGCCACCACTGAATCTGAGGTTAGTTGTAGTAGTACCGCATAATGTTTGGCGAAAGTATGGTCTGATGACCATGTGGCAACATGGTAATTGTCTCTTAGGGGGACATTGTTCAAGAAGGCTGTGGAGGCAGCTGTAGCCCAAGTGGAATGTGCTCGTTGTGGGTTCTGTAGAGGTCTATTGGCGTGAGTGTGGCATCTGACTATGCAGGTAGATACCTATTTCAAGATACACTGGGATGAAATAGGTGTACCCCTAGAGCAGTGGTTCTCAAATTTTTTGGCCCGTGGTCCACCTGGCTCAATGCAAACTTTTCCTTGGACCACCAGTTGCTAATGGACACTCACCATTAATTACATAATTATGCCCAAGCCTTTTTGCTAGTGCTGAAGCTAGGGAGAATGATTTAATTTGAAACATTAAACAGATTGAAGCCCTAGCTCCTGGAGTCAGGCAACAACACATGCTGCGGCGGGCTGTGAGCGAAGCTTTGGGGCTGGGTTTGGACTAGGGATGTAATAGTATAGCTGGTTAACTGATTAACCGAGAAGCAAAAGCTTATAGGTTAATGCTATAGACTACACACATTTCCTTCCCCGTCCACTGTCAGTTAATTTTTTAGCAGGCTGGCCAGCAGCCCGGCTCAGTCCTGGCTTGCGCTGGGTCTGGGACCTACCCCCGCTGTGGCTCTGCATTTAAAGTGTATTAGGAGCCAGGTGGGCATGGCTGCCACTTTATCAGAGGCAGCAGCACAGGATGACAGGTAGCCAGTCCATCAGGGGAGCTGGATTTTAAACTGGCTACCCTCACAGTCCAGCTCCCACCTAGTACCCCATGCTGCTCCCTCTGATACAGAGGCAGCAGCGCAGAGTGGCAGGGGGCTCCTTGGGTAGTGGGGCTGGAGCATACTGGCTGCTGGCTCTGCCCCCAGGGACTATGGAATAATCCACTAACCGATAAGAATTCTTGAGGTTAATCAACTATTCAATTAACCGATATTTAACATCCCTAGTTTGGACAGGGCTTCTCCCCAGGGCCTGACTGATACTATAGGAGCTTGGCACTGGGCAGTCTGCCTGGCACACAGGGGCCTGTGGGTGCTGCCCACAGCAAATAGCCAGTGGCTGGGGGAAGGCTGGGGGTCCCATCCTACTGCCCTTGCTCTAGCTCCAGGGCCTGTGGCTGCAGTTTCCTGGACCAGGGTCTTTGGCTTTGAGTGCAACACTACCCTCCCCAGCCCTGCTCCCAGCTGCAGGGGTGAGGGAGTGTTCTGGCCGATGCACACGGGGCTCTCAGTGTGTCCCTGTGTCCCCCAGGCCTGCGGGCTCCAGGCTGCCCTGCACTGTGTGACCCAGGCCTGTGGCTGCTCCAAGCTGTCCTGCACTGTGCGTGAAGGGGAAGGTGCAGGGACACAGGACTGCCCGTGGGGTGGGGAAATGCAGTGCTCGCTCTGGGCGAGGGATCCCCTGCACCTGCGGCCCCTGCCTGTGCCTGCCCACGCTGTCCACCGGTGCTGAGTGGAGACTGGCTCAGCTGCACTTGGCCGGCACAGCAAACTGCCTGCTGCCTGCCGGGCACTACAAAGTGTGGTGCTATGATGAGGCAGAGAGGGAGTGACGCAAGGGCTGGAGCAGAGGGCCGGAGCGGCCCCGAGGAGCTCTTCCCATGGGACTCCAGTGGATCGTGGAGTCTCTGAATGGCCAAGGTTAGTCTGCCCTCTGGGGGGCTAGAGCAAGGGTTTCCCGGGGGGTTCCCAAGCAGCTGGTGTGTGGGAAGGGCAGAGAGTGGGTCTTGGGGCTGCAGGCGTTCCTAAGGCAGCCAGTTCCTGGAGCAACAAACAGGGCAGTCAACTCCCAGCTCTCTGACACATGTGGCAACCATGGCTTAGACTTGTCCTCCCCGGCAGAGGGGCACGCTGGGGCCTGGCTAATGCCACGAACCTGGGGTTGAGGAAACGTTACCAACTAGGTTCAGTGCCTGGGGACCCTGAGAGCCCTAGGGCCGAACTCGCCCCAACGGAGGAGAGCCTGACTGGGCGAATGCAGATGCTAAAAGCTGTGAAACATGTTCAGTCCAGTGGATTCAGGGCAGCCACCATCTGAGCTGCTGTCTTGGTGGGCTCTCTTAGCAGAGTCCAAAACTGGGATCCATGGTCTGCAGAGAATAAAGCAGAAGCTGCTTCCTGCCAGCAGCCTGCCAGTAGCCAGCAAGCGGGGCAGCAGGGTGGCTTCATAGGCTGCATTTCTGCAGGGCATCCCAGACTGCCCCTTCCCTGCTCCACCTTCCTTTCAGCAGGTACGCCAGGCCAGTTAGCAATAACGGGGCCTACTCCAATTGCACCACTGACAGAAGTGACAAGCGGTAGCTGGCCCCAGCTAGGTTCCGGGAGCCTTGGACAATAGCTGACTCTATCTTTGTAGCCTTGTGTGGCTGCACTTCGGTTTATCAGTCAGGTCATCCCCAGCACTCCTGGGCGAGCTGGGGCACAGGACGCCTTTGTGTAGGTTGACAGCATGTTCGCGCTGCTGCTTGAACCTCCTGGGCACCGAACTCCCTTCCGACCGTGCAGCCCATGTTGATAAACCCAGAATGGTTCAGAGGGCATGTGGGGAGGTGAAGAAAGCCCCAACCTTCCTTTCCAGACCTGAGTCACGGAGAGAGGCAAAGGAAGCAGCTCCATACTTGCTATGCCTCCCTCTGTAAGCTGGGTCTGGCGGGGAAGGTTGGAGCTTTTTTCACATATACACCCCCCTCTGCGTGCCCTCTGAGCAGGAAGCCGGAGCTGGGGTGACCGCGAGGCTTGAGCAGCAGCTTGGACTCCCTGCAGCTTGGGGCAGGAAGGTGGGGGAAGCTGAGCTTGAGCCACGGACCGCCTGGAAGGGTCCGTGGAACATACTTTGAGAACCACTGTCCTAGAGCATTCAGCAATGGACATAAGACATTGAGATTTACAGAAAGTTAATTTCTGTCTAGAAAGAAGGCCAGTGCTCGTCGGATATCCAGAGTGTGTAAAATTGCGTCCCTAGGTGACACGGGGTTTTGGGAAGAAGGTAGGCAACACAATGTGTTCATTCATGTGGAATGCAGTACAGACTTTTTTTTTTTTTTTTTTTTTTTTTTAGAAAGGCAGGATGCGGTCTTAGTGTGACTGTCTTTTGTGAAGACCATGTTGGGGGCTCCGCTATAAGGGCCCCAAGCTCACTGACTCTCCTTACCGAAGTAATGGCTAGTAGAAAACAGACCTTCATGAAAAAGAGGGGAAGTGCAGTGGTGGCCATAGGTTCAAAGGGAGGCCTGGTCAAACAATCTAGAACAAGATTCAAGTCCCATGAGGGTGGTGGGGCCTTATGAGGTGGGCATAGGTTCTGGAGACCTATTAAGGAATCATTTTGTGACTGGGTAAGGAAATATGGAGTGCCTGTCAACAAGGGCATGGAAAGCTGTTATTGCTGAAAGGTGGACTCTCAGGGTATGTCTACACAGCAAAATTATTTTGTAATAGTGACCGCTAATCTGAAATAACTTTGCGAGCATCTACACAGTCAAATTTCTATTTCGAAATAGCGGACAGCTTATTTAGAGTTCTGTAAACCTAACTATTTCGGAATAGGCACTGTGTAGACAGGAAATAGGGGCTAATTCGAAATAGGGGTCCTCCAGCCCTTCCTAGGGTGCCCTGCTGGCTGCTCTGTCCACACATAGCAAAACTCTATCCCCCTCCTCCCCTGGAGCCCTTAAAACTGCAGACTCTGTGGACAGGGTTTGTGGCTCGCAGAAGACCTGATACCCTGACTCCGCTGAGGCCCAAGATGAGCCAGACTGATGATGCCAGCCCGCCCTCCACTGCTCCCTGGGAGCATTCAGCCAGCTTCCAGGAGCCTGCGAAGTGACAAATGACATGCACCTTCCTGATCTAGTGCGGAGGTCCTGGACCTTACAGAGGTTTGGGGGGACGAGACAAACCTCCAGGACCTCTGCATCAGACACAGGAACACAGACGAGTATGGCCGCATGGCAGACAGCCTTGGGAGCAAAGGCCACATCTTCACCCAAGAACGGGCAGATGAAGGTCAAGGAGCTCCGCCAGGCTTATGCCAGGGCCAAGGAGGGCAGCTCCTAATCTGGAGCAGAGCCCCACACCTGCCCCTATTATAAGAAGCTGGATCGCATCCGGGGGCGGGACAGTCCCTTCTCCCTCTAGGTATAGACTCCAGGTGGAGACACCTGTCGTCGTCCTCACTGGGGGCTCAGACAATGGCGACGAGGAGGAGAAGGACCAGGACCAGGCCAGCCTGAGTACCGAGCTGACCCAGGAGCCCTAAGGTCTCCCTACGGACATCTCCCAGGCATTGTCCGAGGCTGGGGAAGAAACATCGTGTGAGTGCCATCGCTTTCTCATCATGCAGGGGTGGGGGGTGGTAGGCGCTCCACACTTGGCCCTTGCTGGCTGCGAATCACACAGCAACCTGTGCACGTGGGAGCATGTGTCATGCCACACTTGGGCACGTGGCCCCAGCAGGCAGTGACATAGGAGCCTTGGGCTAGTGGCCACAGGGTGTCTGGAGAGACCTGCCATGTGGGACACCTCCCTCCACAAGCCACGTTTAGAAGGAGGCATAGGACATTTTGCGCCCCACACACACACACACACTCTCAGCACTCCAGCAAACAGGCAGGGCCACAGTCTCAGGGCAGTCCTGAGGACATCAGTGGCCATAGCGCACATGGCCTGGCTCCAAGCACGTCGGCTGCGACGGCATCAAGAACTGTCGCTTCAGGCACTGTGTCCCCTGGGATGACTATCTTTCTTTGTTCTCCACAGCCGGACTGGCTGTGAGTGAAGGGCAGCCCACACCACCTGGGACATCCTCTCGCACCCAAGGCTTCTGTAGGCACTCCCGACCAATGGACGATTACCAGTGACAGCACCTGGTGGCACTGCAAACCCTGCACAGTACACTCCACCTCTGGGTGGAGGAGGACCCGCAGCTACGGCAGGAGAGCTGGCGGGAGCTGCTTGCTCAGGGCTGCTCCCTGTGCAATGATGTGCACGCCCTGGTGCAGAGCATGCTGCTTCCTTCCGCTCCAGCCTCTGCTCCCTCTCCAGCTATCTCTCCTCCTCCCACTCCCGCTTCTCCCTCCTCCCCGTGGACGCCGAGGCCCCCGCACCCATGGCAGTGGGATCCACACAGCCCAAGCCTGAGCTCTGAGCCTCTCCTTCACCTTTCTTCCCCTTCCAGCTCCCTCCTCCAATGTTCTCACCACGCCCCTTTCCCACCCTCTCTCTTTCCCTCTCCCAGGTTCTTCCCTGTCTTTCTCCCCAGTTTCATTAACACCCCTCTTCCCCCGTTATGGAAAATACAGACTGTTTAATTGTTCAAAACAAAAGTGTCTTTATTTTATTGTTGGGGAAGGGAGGAGTAAGTGGGGGACATGGCAGTGAGGGGTGAAGCAGAAGCCCCCATTGGGGTGGACCAGGGAACAGTGTCACTGCTCCCCTGGGGAGAAACTCTCCCTCAGGGCCTCCCGGATGCGCACAGCCCCCTGATGGGCCTGCCAGATGGCAGCCGTGAGTGGCTGCTCGTAGGCCTTGCACCCACTCCCACTCCCTTTACCCTAGGGAAGCCCATTCCATCCTTCCACCCCCCTCCTGGAAAAATAGCCTGAGAATGCCAAACCTGCATGAGCAGAGCCCCGATGGTCGATCTCCCCACACCAAACTGGTTCCCCACAGATCGGTAGCTGTCCGGCGTGGAGAGTTTCCAGAGGGCAATGGCGGGCCTTGTGCGTGTCTCGTCACCTCAGGGCCAGGGCGAGCCACTCACACAGCTTGAGGAAGGTGCCCGTCTTCATTCTGAACTTCTGGAGCCATTGTTGGTCTCCCCAGTGCTCCAGAACGATGTGGTCCCACCAATCTGTACTGGTGTCCAGACGCCAGATGCAGCGGGCCATGGCATCCGGACCATGTTGGGAGGTGTCCAGATCCTGTAGCCGCTCCCCCACATACCCAAAGAGGGTCTCCAAAAAGCCCTGGGGGTTGGTTTCCTGCAGAGCCTGGGAAGCAGCCTGCAGAAAGTGCTGCATGATATGCAGCAAAAGGTTCAAGAGCTGAAGACTGCACGGAGGCTGCTGCTTTGCTGCCCCTCAGGCTATGTCTATATTACGAGTTTTCTCGGCAAAAAATATGCTAATGAGGGACTCATGTGCATGAGTTGAAATCTCACTTGCATATTTTCTGCTGATCCGTTTTTGCGCTGGGATTTTTGTGCAAAAGCAAGCAGTGTGGACTTTTTTTTTTTCCCCCGCAAGATCCTTATGCCCCCAAAAAGGAGGTATACCGATCTTGTGGAAAAAGGGGATTTTGCGCAAAAAGAAAATGTCCACACTGCTTGGTTTTGCGCAAAACCCCCAAGCAAGTAGGGAAACCTGAGAAACGGCTGTCCAGGGGGATCCCTTTAAGCACGAGTCTCCGATAACTTCGTGTGTCTGCTGCTTGAGGCAACTGGTGACCTGATGCCGTGCCTGGACTGGTTCCGGGTGCCCTTAAATACGATTTTCAGTGTCCAAATAGTGTGGGTGCTCTATTTTGAAATAAGCTATTCCGGAAGAGATATTCCGGAATACCTTAATCTGAAATAATGCTGCTGTGTAGCTATAGCCTTGGAGAAGAAAGTGCAGCCCTGATGTCTTGAGCTTTAGTGTATAGTCCAAGATAAGGATGTTAAAGACTAGTCGACTATCCAATAAGTCGACTATCGGATAGTTAGTTGACTAGTCAATTTCCCAGCCCCCGCTACCTCTGTCAGCTAGAGGGAGCAAAGGAGGGGAAAGAGGGGATACTTCAAAGCAGCAGTGCCTCCCGGCTGATACCGGAATCAGCTGTGCAGCGCTGTCCCTTTGAAAAGCCAAGTCAGCGTTCAAAGGGCAGCACCGCACTGATCCCTGGCTCAGCTATGAGGCGCTGTCCATTTGAAATGCCGAGGCTCCCTAGCTGACTCACTTCAAAGTGCTGCGTGCTCCTCGCAGGGCAGGAGGCGGCTTTGCAAGCTCCCCTGCCCCCAGGGTTAATCAGAGCTTGGGGGTTGGGGAGCGTGTGAAGTCTCCTTCCGCCCCGCCAAGGGCGCACAGCACTTCAAAGTGCTACATGCTCCTGGCAGGGCGGAGGAAACTTTGTGCGCTTCCCCCAGGCCCTAATTGGCCTGGGGTTGGGGGAGCGTATGAAGCCTCTTCCTGCCTTACCAGGGGCATGGGTGCTTAGTGGGAAGGTGGGGGACAAAGGGACTTTCCCAACCCCAGACCAATCATGGTCTGTGGGAGGAAGCCTAGAAGCATCCTGGCCCCGCCCCTTCCATTTTAGGCAGGGCAGCCCCGGGGCCATTTCAAAAATTTTTGAAGTGGACCCCGGCCAAAAATTATTGCCCCGCCCCCTTAATGTAGAATGTTGTGGAGATATTGCCCATGAGGATCCGGAGTGTGCTATTGGAGATCCTGGGAGCAAAGTGTGAATAGGCATTTCTTACTGCTCTGAGCTCCAGAAGATTAATGTGCAGCTATGTCTCGTGTGGAGACCATTTGCCTTGGACCATATGGTTGTGGAGATGGGCACCCCTGCCTAGAAGGGATGTGTCCTTTGTAATTTGTACCACGGGTTGGTGTTGGTGGAAGGGACTCCTGCTAGATGATGTGGTGGTGTGTGTGGGTGGTTTTTTTTTTTTTTTTTTTTTTTGTGACATCCACCAACATAAAGAGAGAAGAACGTCTGGTGGTATAGTAAATCTTTTGTGTAGTGGATGGTGAGATGAGGTGTAGACGGATGCTATCCAGAGTTGAAAGCATCGGAAATGTAAGTGGGCATGTTGGACCACGTAAATAGTTGCAGCTATATGACCCATCAACCGCAGGCAGGTAAGTATCATGGTAGAAGGGCTCATGGATAGGATACTTATAAGATCTTGAATAGTTGTGAATCATTGTTGTGGTAAGTATGCCCAGGCTGAGACTGAGTTGAGGTGGGCGCCAAAGAACTCTATGCTTTGAGCAGGTTGTGGAGTTGATTTTTGTTTGTTGATGAGAAGGCCGAGGCAACTGAAGAGGGCTTTGGTCTTGTTTATCATGGAGGTAGTTTCCTTGTGTGACCTTCCTTTTATCAGTAGTTGTCGAGATATGGAAAATTGATTAGATGTTGTTGTTGTTGTTGTAGATATGCTGTAGTTACAGCTAGCACTTTCAAAAATATTCGAGGTGCCAAAAGGCAGGACCTTGTACTAACATAAGAACAGCCATACTGGGTCAGACCAAAGGTCCATCCAGTCCAGTACCCTGTCTGCCGACAGTGGCCAATGCCAGGTGTCCCAGAGGGAGTGAACTGAACAGGTAATAATCAAGCGATCTCTCTCCTGCCATCCATCTCCACCCTGTGACAAACAGAGGCTGGGGACACCATTCTTTACCCATACTGGCTAATAGCCATTAATGGACTTAACCTCCATGAATTTATCTAGTTCTCTTTTTTAAACCCTGTTATAGTCCTAGCCTTCACAACCTCCTCAAGCAAGGAGTTCCACAGATTGACTATGCGCTGTGTGAAGAAGAACTTCCTTTTATTTGTTTTAAACCTGCTGCCCATTAGTTTCATTTGGTGGCCCCTAGTTCATATATTATGGGAACAAGTAAATAACTTTTCCTTATTCATTCTCGCCACACCACTTATGATTTTATATACCTCTATCATATCCCCCCTTAGTCTCCTCTTTTCCAAGCTGAAAAGTCCTAGTTTCTTTAACCTCTCCTCATATGAGACCTGTTCCAAACCCCTAATCATTTTAGTTGCCCTTCTCTGAACCTTTTCTAATGCCAGTATATCTTTTTTGAGATGAGGAGACCACATCTGTATGCAGTATTCAAGATGTGGGCGTACGATGGATTTATATAAGGGCAATACGATATTCTCGGTCTTATTCTCTATCCCTTTTTTAATGATTCCTAACATCCTGTTTGCTTTTTTGACTGCCGCTGCACGCTGCATAGACATCTTCAGAGAACAATCCACGATGACTCCTAAGATCTTTCCTGATTAGTTGTAGCTAAATTAGCCCCCATCATATTATATGTATAGTTGGGGTTATTTTTTCCAATGTGCATTGCTTTACATTTATCCACGTTAAATTTCATTTGCCATTTTGTTGCCCAATCACTCAGTTTGGTGAGATCTTTTTGAAGTTCTTCACAGTCTGCTTTGGTCTTAACTACCTTGAGCAGTTGAGTATCATCTACAAACTTTGCCATCTCGCTGTTTACCCCTTTCTCCAGATCATTTATGAATAAGTCGAATAGGATTGGTCCTAGGACTGACCGTTGGGGAACACCACTAGTTACCCTTCTCCATTTTGAAAATTTACCATTTATTCCTACCCTTTGTTTCCTAACTTTTAACCAGTTCTCAGTCCATGAAAGGATCTTCCCTCTTATCCCATGACATCTTAATGTACGTAAGAGCCTTTGGTGAGGGACCTTGTCAAAGGCTTTCTGGAAATCTAAGTACACTATATCTACTGGATCCCCCTTGTCCACATGTTTGTTGACCTCTTCAAAGAACTCTAATAGATTAGTAAGACATGATTTCCCTTTACAGAAACCATGTTGACTTTTGCCCAACAAATTATGATCTTCTATGTGTCTGACAATTTTATTCTTTACTATTGTTTCAACTAATTTGCCCGGTACTGACATTAGACTTACCGGTCTGTAATTGCTGGGATCGCCTCTAGAGCCCTTTTAAAATATTGGCATTACATTAGCTATCTTCCGGTCATTGGGTACAGTGCTGTGCTCCTAGTGTGAAGCGCAGGTAACGCTTGTGTGCTGGATATATGATGATGTGAAAGTAGGTGTCTTTTAGGTTGAGGGCTGCGAACCAGTCCCCTTGATCTAATGCCGGACTATCTTGAAGCAGTGCTTTCTGAGAAATGTGTTCAGTTTGTGGAGATCAAGGATCAGTCTCCAGTCCCCTGTTCTTTTCTCGGGTAGGAAGTATTTAGAATAGAACACTTTTCTTTGGAATTCCTTGGGTACCCACTCTATGGCCCCCAGCAGCAGGAGTCGATTGATCTCCGGTCTTAGTAGGTTCTTGTGAGAGGGGTCCGGGAAGAGGGACAGGGTAGGCTGGGGGGAGTAGAAGTAAAGGGGATAACATATCCTGTACGGATTATCTCTAGCACCCAGTGGTCCAATGTTATGGACTCCCAGTGTGGTAGAAAGGGACGTAACCGGTGGGTAAAAAGATGGCACTGCTGTGGTGGCACTGAATCATGAGGGAGGTTGTGCAAACCCTTGATGGCACCCTCAAATCTGCTGCTTTGAGGACTGGGTAGTAGAGGGGCAGCCCTGGTTGGAGCGCCTCTGTGTACGTTGTCTTGGTCAAGCATCTTCATACGGTCTTTGTGGTAACTGATTATATTGCCCATATGTGTTACGGTTGTATGCACTGATAAGGCAGGGTATACATGCCAAGGGTATTCAGCGTGGTTCTTGAATCTTTGCTGTTGTGTAGCACCTCATCAGTTTTGGCTGCAAATAGTTTTCGGTTTATCAAACTGGAGGTCCTCCACTTTGTCCTGGAATTCACGGGGAACCCCTGAGACCTGTAACCAGGATGCTCTTCTCATGGCTGTTGTGTTAGCTGTGGTGTCTGCAACATCCAACACCTTTTGTAGGTCAGTGTGGGTGATAGTATGACCTTCATGAACTATCGCCTTTAGGATAGGCCTCTTTGAATTGGCAAGGTATTCAATGTTTTCTCTCAATTTTGAATAGTTATCAAAGTCATGATTTGCTAAAAGGGTTAAGTAATTTGCAATTCTCAGTTGTAGTGTAGAGGAAGAGTAGATCTTTCTCCCAAAGAAATCCAGCTTCTAATGGTCCTTATCTTGATTTCCTGCTCTGGGCTAGGTGCAGACTCTATGACCAATGAATTTAGTTAGGAGTGTGTGAATAAAAAAATCCATGCCCTTATGGAGAGATGTAGTATTTCCTTTTGCAAGTAGGCTGGATGGATGCAGGCATTTGTCATAGCTTGTCTGCTGTCTCCATCATTGCCTCATCTATGGGCAAGGCAATCTCTCCCTGCATTGTGGGGTGTACATTTTTTAACAAGAGGTGTTGTTTTTCCAGTACCTCCTGGAGTGGGGCTTGTTGGCTTGCTGCCGCTCTTTTGAATAGCTCTTGAAATTGTTTAAGATCATAAATTGGTCATGTGTCAGATGGTATGACCACTTCATCAGGCACTGATGAAGAGTTATCCATTGGGGATGTGCCTGGTAGATGAGATTCTGGGTCCCTGTCATTTATCTGTCCCTCCTCCTCTTCAGAATCCTCAGGTGGAGGAAGGGAACGAGGTGGAGGTAGGTGTCTCTTAGCTGGTGTGGAGGATGCTGTGGGCCGCTGCCTATATGGGTCCCAGGGCATCCAGTGTGATGGATTGTGTGGAGGGGGATAAGTCCAATGTGGGTTCCAGGAAGCATGATGGAGTTTTTCCCAATAATAATGTGACTGAGCCTGTGGGGGATGAGTGCTGTGATGAGAATGCACTTCTTTGGTCAGATTTAATTAGGTGTGGAGAGCTGTGGGCTGGAGATAGCACCTGAGAGAGATTTGTAGAGGCAGGGCAAGAATGATGATGCTTGCCCTGGCTGTCAGATGTTGGTTGCACTGCGGGTCTTGCTCTTGTGGTAGCACGACTGGGATTGACGGCGGCGGCATTGGAGCTGGTGCCGTGTTATTTGAACATGCCGCTTTTGATGGTGCCGAATCCTTATGTGGATGGTGCCGCAATTGCAGAGCACTCATGGGCTCTTGCTAGCACTGAGGAGGTGCGCACCCATGTTGGTGTGTGAGCCCTGGCTGCATTTTTTTGGTGCTCTGGTCCCAGACATACCCGGCCTCTTTTTCCCTCCTGACTCTAGGGAAAGAGGAAGGAGGGAGAGAGCGTGCTGGTGCAGCTCTCTTTTTAGAAACTTTCCTGGAAAGTGGCTATTTACTTTGAGGAACTCGTTGTGCTAGGACAACGAGAAGTCCTGTGGCACCTTATAGAATAACAGATTTATTGGAGCATAAACTTTCATGGGCAAAGACCCTCTTCGTCAGATGCATGTCTCCTTGTGCTAAGGAGGCATTTTGTTCCCCTGTAGCCTTGTCAAATAGTATCATTCTGAGGTGGCTCTCGCTGTCATAATGCAGCAGTGGTTGCATTTTTGTGGGATGTGGGCTTCTCCCAAACAATGAATACAATGGGAATGGCCGTCTGACACTGGCATGGGCTCTAGACATTCATCACATTCCTTGAAGCCCGAAGAACCTGACATGTTACGTCTGCAGCTTTACTTTTGATTTTCTTCTTTTTTTTTTTTTTTAATAGAGAGGAGGGGAGAACTGGGAGAGAACCCAGTTCCCGCTGCCTCTGAGCAACCAGAGTCACATTCAGATCCCCTGAAGGGAAGAAAAAAAAATGGTTTTTTTAAACAAGGTAAGTTTGAACGAAGGAAACTATATACGTTGATATCTAACACTAGTGCAATAAAACTGTTAAAATACTAAAGTAGTCTCTGAGGTATGTCTACACTGCATTCCTCTTTCGAGAGAGGAATGCAAATGCAGACAAACAAACGAAATTGCAAATGAAGCGTGGATTTGAATTTCCTGTGCTTCATTTGCATAATCGCAGATGGCAGCTTTTTCAAAATACCTTATTTCGAGATAAAAACGCTGTTTAGATGCGGTTATTTCAAGAAAAAACCCTTCTTTCAAAATAACCCTTACTCCTTATAAAATGAGGTTTATTTTGAAAGAAGGGTTTTTTCTCGAAATAACCACGTCTAAACACCTTATTTTGAGATAATGCTATTTTAAAAAAGCGGCCGGCTGCGATTATGCAAATGAAGCATGGAAAATTCAAATCCGCGCTTCATTTGCAATTTTGTTTGTCTGCATTTGCATTCCTCTCTTGAAGGAGGAATGCAGTGTAGACATACCCATAGGTAAATAGTTGAGACAGCAGTTGAAGCTCCGTCCACAACCGAGGGCAGTTAAAGAGGAATTGAAGGGGCGGGGTCAGGCTGGCGTGCACCAGGCGCTCAGGCAGATACACTGTGAGATGTGTCCTGTTCATGCATGGTCCAACGGAGTAAACTGCTTTACAAGGCTCCGATCTGCAGCTCCGGGTGACCCGTCACCAACAAACAGTGGAGCACCCACAGGGACATCACTCGAAGAAATAAGGGTCTGTACTGGGACCAATCCTATTCAACTTATTTAAAAATTATCTGGAGAAAAGGGTAAACAGTGAGGTAGCAAAATTTGCAGATGATACTAAACTGTTCAAGATAGTTAAGACCAAAGCAGACTGTGAAGAGTTTGAAAGCTCTCATCAAACTAAGTGATTTGGCAACAAAGTGGCAAATGAAATTTAATGTTGATAAATGTAAAGTAATACACATTGGCAAAAATAAATGCAACTATATATACAACGTGATGGGGGGCTAATTTAGCTACAACTACTCAAGAGAGAGATCTTGGAGTCATTGTGGATAGTTAGAGAACACAAGAACGGCCATACTGGGTCAGACCAACGGTCTGCCCAGTATCCTGTCTGCTGACAGTGGCCAATGCCAGATGCCCCAGAGGGAGGGAACACAACAGGTAATCCTCATGTGATCCTTGTCACCCACCTCCAGAGAAACAGGCTACGGACACCATTCCTACTCATCCTGGCTAATAGCCTGGCTACTAACCTCTATGAATCTATCTAACTCTTTTTTTGAACCCTGTTAAAATCCTAGTCTTCACCACATCCTCTAACAAGGAGTTCCAGAAGTTGACTGTACGCTGAGTGAAGAAAAACTTCCTTTTGTTTGTTTTAAATCTGCTGCCTATTAATTTCATTTGGTGCCCCCTAGTTCTTATATTGTGGGAATAAGTAAATAACTTTTCCTCTGAAAACATCCAATGTGCAGCAGCAGTCAAAAAAGCAAACAGAATATTAAGAATCATTAAAAAATGGATAGAGTAAGACCGAGAATATCTTATTGCCTCTAGATAAAACCATTGTACACCCACATCTTGAATACTGCATATAGATGTGGTTGCCTCATCTAAAAAAAAAAAATATTGGCATTGCAAAAGGTTTAGAAAAGGGCAACAAAACTGATTAGAGGTTTGGAACGGGTCACATGAAGAGAAATTAAAAAGACTGGGACTTTTCAGCTTAGAAAAGAGGAGACTAAGGGGGGATATGACAGAGGTCTGTAAAATCATGATTGGTGTGGAAAAAGTGAATAAGGAAAAATTATTTACTTGTTCCTATAACCCAAGATTGAGGGGTCACCAATGAAATTAATAGGTAGCAGGTTTAAAAAAGACAAAAGGAATTTTTTTTTTTTTCCTTCATACAGTGCATAGTCAGCCTGTGGAACTCCTTGCCAGAGAAGGTTGTGAAGACCAGGACGTTAACAGGGTTGAAGAAAGAACTAGATACATTCATGGAGGTTAGGTCCATCAATGGCTATTAGCCAGGATTAGTTGGAATGGTGTATCTGACAGAGGCTAGAGGCTGGGAATGGGTGATGGGAGAGGGATTGCTTGATGATTCCCTGTTCTGTTCATTCCTTCTGGGGCATCTGACATTGGCCGCTGTCGGCAGACAGGATACTGGGCTAGATGGACCTTTGGTCTGACCCAGTATGGCCGTTCTTATGTTCTTAAGGTAATTTATAATAGTCTGACCTCACATTACATTGTGAGTTATTACGGTTTTCTCTGAGCAACCAAGCTATTAAGTCATTGTCACTAACGTTCATTTTATTACTACTGTTAAACTGTTAGAAATTTTAGTCAGCAGCCAAATGATCAGCAGAAATGATCATCCAATGCCTTATTTTGGTCTGTTTGCAGTACTGTATATTTGAACTCCATGTGATGGGTTAGGTGACAGAGTCCTCGAGAGATTGTCATTTGATGGGCTAGTCATACCATTGAGCCCACTCACCTGCCTCTGCAGCACTCCACCACCTTGTCCTGGTGAGCCAGAAGCTCTGGTCTCCCTTACCACTGGCACAGGGTTGGGCGTCACAGCCCACAACAGAGTGACAGAGATACTGAAGTAGATTAGCTCTGTGAAGGCACAGTCACAGGGACCTGACACAGTACCCAGGTGCACAGCCCCAATGGGATCAAAATCCCAGATAAATTCATCTTGCTCTGCATAAAATTCACGTCCTTTTCAATGAAAGAGAGATGCCCAGCTGTTGTTCCTTCCCAGGTAACAATTATTTACACTGGGTTTAATCATAAATAAATTTGATTTTATTAAGTATAAAAAGTAGTGGTTGCAAGTAATAACAAACAGATCAAAGTAAATTACTAAGCTAAATAAAACAACACACCAGCTTAGTCTAATACTCTTAAAAACCTTATTATATGCAATTTCTTGCCCTAACTGTAGTTTTAATGATCTTTTCTCACAAGCTAGGCAGCCTCCTAGCTTGGGCTCCATCCTCTCTTCCCCCTCTCCCCCCCCGCAATCAGTCTTAGATGTTTCCAGAGGTCATCTTGGTGGTAAGCAGGAGGTATCTCCCAACTGCCAGTTCCCCCTATTTGTCTGGTTCCTTGGCTATAAATAGATTTTCCCCACCCTCTTGGAAAAGTACTATATTCAAAATGCGTTCCAGCATCAGGTGTCCTGGTCACATGTCTTTGTAGGGCTAGGCTCACAGGAAATACAAGTACTAATCACGGATCATTGTCTTGAGTTCTGGGGCCATTAAGTTACTTGAGTACTGCTAATGGCTTTCCCTGGCACACTTAGATTAATAAACAGGTTTATACTTCATATTTCTAACTTTAAATACAGAAATGATGCATGCATATAAATTGAATATACATATTCAGTGGATAGGTTATATGCCCTTATTTGCATAAGACATATTCAAATTATGCATATTCAAAAACATATTTCCATAAAAATATGAGGGCACAACATCACAACCAATCTACGGGCTAGTCTCTGAGTAAGATTATTTCTTGGTGAATCTTGTGGATGGATCTGTCTAGCTGCTTTTAGCAGTACAATCCACTGTTAATGATCTCTGATGGTGAAAATGTTTCCTGGATGGTATAACTTGAATTTCCCCTCTCTGTATTTCTTGTTTCCTGACCAGTTCTCACGTTGTCCTTGAAGCCATTCCAGAAGTTGTATATTGATCTTTCATTCACTACAAAGTGCTGTGGAATCAAGTTATGTCAACAGCTGCTTTAATTAATTTGGTTAGATATGGAGGGTATCAAGTGAGAGGAAGAACACTACTGACCTCCCCGCCTCTTGCAAGACGACAAACGCTGGACTGCTGTGTGCCAGAGCTCCACCACAGAACGCAGGGCTTCCCGCTTTTCGATCCAGACGGCAGTGGGCGTCCAGCCACATGGGACACCTTTGGTATCTGGGACAATCGCATCGATGAGCCCATACTCCTCCCACCAAGCATAAAGTATGGGAAACCAATTCCCAAAATCAGTCTGGCCAACGTGGGCTGTGCGACTGAGATTGGAAAGCGGAAGGAAAACGAGGACCGGTTTGATTACGCTCAGCTGACAGATGATGTCCTGTATTTTGCAGTGTATGATGGGCATGGTGGGGCTGCAGCAGCTGATTTCTGTGATAAGTACATGGAAAAGTACATTCGGTACGTAAGCTAGGGTTTGATTTGATTTATTATTTGCATTACCATTAGTGCCCAGTAGTTCAAGGCTGCAGCACAGAGAGACTAAGTGAGTTGCCAACCATCATACAGAGTAGTTTTGATCATAGAAATATAAAACATTCTGGCACTTCTGTCACACTATTTGCCTCTTGTTTTGGAGTTTGGAAGGATTCCCTGGTGCCAGAATAGTGTCTGGGATTAGATGTTGCCATGATGAACCATTTGTTTTTTACCCTTCTGAAGTATACAAAAGTCAGGTCCTATAGAAACTCCTAGTAATTAATATGGCTACCCCTCTGACACTGATAGTCTAACATTAAAAACGAGTAGTCCTGTGGCACCTTAGAGACTAACAAATGTATTAAGTCATGAGCTGACTTCATCAGCTGAGTTAGAGGGTAGTTAGTGCTGCCCTCCTCTAGTCTCCTAAGCTGAAACTTCCTCTGTGCAAAGGGACAGCACAAGGTGTAAGTGGTTGTAGTCCTTATGTGTATTGTCTGCACTGGGGAGGGTGGTATTTTACTCTCCAGACCCAGCCTATCCAAACCCATTGAATTCGTTGTGAAATTGAAGGTGCTCAGCATCCTTCAGGTTTGGATCTACCCAAAAGCATGTGGGAGTTACAAGTTGCAGTGCTTACCACTTGTACCACTCCATTTGCATAATTAAGGTGGCTTAAACGAAGGCTGCATTCTTTCTTTATAAAACAGAGTTATACAACAATTAAAAACCACCAATCCTGGGGGGTCAAATTTCCTTATATCCAAAGGCCAAGGCAGCATGCTGATGGCTTCTCGTTACCCCAGAAGGATGATATAACATGATTCAGCTTTTGTAGTGGGGAGACAAACCTGTGGGCACTGCTGTGGCAGGAGTGGTGTCTTTGTGGAAGAAGTTGAACCCTTGTCTTTATTTTGTATTTAGAGAATTCCTTTCTCAGGAGAAGAATTTGGAAACCGTGTTGACCAAGGCTTTTCTAGAAATAGACAAAGCATTTGCGAGGCATGCTCACTTATCTGTTGATGGTAGGTAGAATGACTGCATTCTACTTTGCAATGGTTGAACGAAGAGGAAATGCTTTTAGAAATAGTTGTGGAGGTGTTTTGTATTAATAAAATGTTTGGCATTGAAAGCAATTTTATTTAACACAAAAATCTGCTTTGAGCATTTATTGCAAATGAAATGACATTCGTAACACTTGAACACCTTAATTTAAATATGAAAAACCTCTCTGAAATTTATCTGGGGAGCTGATATGAGGCTGAATTTTTGCCAAACATTCCACTGAGCATTTATCCTAAAGGGATACTGTCAAAGTATATATTTACCAAAAGTAATATACTCTGTAATGGTTTAAATTCGGTAGGGGGGTGTGTGTGCGTGCGCGCACACACACATATATACACAAAGGAGACTGTTTGTGCGCTAATAACTTGGACACTATAAGAGCTACCGCAACCAAACTTTGCATGGGAAAACCTTTTATCCAGGAGAAGGTTTTAAGGGACTGTGGAAAGGAAGAGATGAGAGACTGATGCCTCTCCCCGGGGCTGCACAGAGCTTGGCAGTGCGGGGAGAAGCGGCTTCCTGGGGGAAGCGGCAGGGACAGTCACTCACTAAGGCCGGCGGAGGGACAAGGAAGCGGAGGGTGGGCTCGGGTGCTGGCGGCAGGCGCGCGGCTCCCTTCCCCCTCCCTCCCCTCAGGCTCCTCCCCTCAGTTAAATCAACTGTCCCGAGCAACACCGCGTAACTCCAGTTAGTGTGTGTGTGTGTATACACACACTATGATGAGAAATTCACTCAGTCACCAATTTAAAAAAATGCTAATCTGTAGGTTTTGGAAGAAATAACATCTAAACATTCCCTCTTGGTGCTGCTGCGCTTAAGTAACAAACCAGGCTCAAAGAAATTCAGATGGTAGATATTATTGCTATACAAAAACAAAATAAAGTAGTTATGCCTTTAAAAGAGAAAAGGACCTAGTCAGTAGGAAAATAAACTTTATGCCCCAGATCCTCAGCTGTGGTCAAGGAGCCTGCTGCAAGCCTCAGGACGACTTGTGTGGAAAGGTGACATTAAGCAATTTATGTATTCCCCTAATCCTGGGCTGGCAGTATGGTAAGTTAGTCCACTAGCATATGTTTATGCTATCTGTCAGTGGCCCAAGGGGCTGTTGAACAGCTGGCATGTATAGGAGCACATGGAAATTGGCCCTGGGAAGTGGGTTAGCAGAGGGCTTCTGTGACACTGGGATGCTATTCCTGTGGCTGGCAAAGCCTATCTTTCAGCCATTTTGTACTGCTGATCACATTGACTGAAATGCTTTTTGCTATTAGAAAATGCCAGCATACACTTTAAATGTTTCCCTTTGCTGTTTGCAACCAAAATATTGCTGTGTTGTCTAGTGTTTGAAAACTAGAAAATGAAACCCATTGACCTAGTTTTTGTTCAAATTGAAGTACAAAAAGTAAACAGCATAAATGGATAATGAGATACCACCTTAGCTTATTAACATTGATTTTTAAATGGGTATTTACTTATTTAAAAATATATTTAACCTGACTGAAGAAGTAATACAAAATAATTGGCATTACTTTTTTAGTAACCTCTGATTATTAGAAACTAACTTTGGGAGAGTGAGATGAAGAATTGAGTCACATATTTGAATTGTGAATTCAGTGATTTTACTAAAATGGTCTGAAATGCAAAAGTAAGAGTGCGTTTGCTTCTCACCCACCTGAATAATGTAAAATGCTTCCGTATAAATGGCTAATCTTGAAGGCCCCTTAATTATCAGACTATGTTCATACAAGAGCTTGTATAAATTGATCCACTTCAATGGAAGTTTATCGTGTTCACAGCAGCTCCATGAGGAGAAAGACACAGTGTAATGAAAGAAAATATTGGCATTTAAAATATTATTTTGTTATGCAGAAAATAGTTACAGCATTTAGTACTTTGGGGCTTATTGAATTAGCTAAAGAGAATCTAATTCATAAGCTGAGCGGTAAGTGTGAGCTTTCAAAATGCTGTCAGATTTTACCTTGCAATTTTCACCATCTTTAACAGGAGCAGCATGGCTAAACCACTATGCAATTCTCTGAAAATGCCCCATTAACTTATTAGGAACCTGATGCAAATGCTGGTAAACTTGAGAACAGCTAAGCAAATGCAGTTACAAGACACTGGGTAAAGCTTTTTCGCTAATACTGCTCAAGAACATATGAAAATTAAGCAGAGGTATGTTAGTTTTCATGAGTAATTTTCACAGAATCATAAAAATGCAAAGCTGGAGGTTTAGCAGGCAGTCAAGTCCAGCTCCCTGTTGCTGAGGTAGAACTAAATTAATCTATACCAGGGATACTCAACTTTAGAAGCTGTGGGGGCCACAAAGATACTCACAGCACATGCTGATGGCCACAGCTTAAGTGTGGCTGCATATACTTGCAAATATATATACAAATAGCTTCTTTCTCACTGACTGGTATGAATACAAAGATTAAAGCAAGACTACACAACACACAGGCTCCATTTAAGTCAGTTCTGCTGATATTAATAAAATGCAATATTTACCCAATTTCTACCCATATGACAGAACTTTTAATGAGCAATGACAGTCCAGGAATTTAACTACTAAAATACATATCAACACACGACCATTAGATTGACTACTTTTTTACTTTGGCTCTCACCCACGGGCCGTGGGTTAAGCCCCACATAAATCCAGACTGCACCGCGGGGCCGCAAAGAAACGGGCAGTGGGCTGCATGTGGCCCGCGGGCTACAAGTTGAGTAGTTCTGATCTATCGCATCCCTGATAGGTGTTTGTCCAACCTGTTCTTAAAAACCTGCCACTGATTCCACAGTCTCTCTTGACAGCTTATTCCCAAGCTATAACTAGAAAATTTTTCGAATAGCTAACCTACATCTCCTTTGCTGCACATTAAGTCTATTACTACTTGTCCTATTTTCAGCGGTCATGGAACCCCTCTGTAAAGATAATCATCAGGAAGTGGTTTCCATACATTAAAGGGCCCCATTTGCAGCATGCTGAGTACATCTTTTGAGTTATCAACAGTCCTCATGTTGTTGTAGAAGCTAGTAGGAGCTGATGGTCCTTAGCCCTCTTTGCTAGGTGCTGAACAGTCCCTGAAATCAGGCCATAATGGACTGGAGTAATGGAATGTAAAGACATAGACAAATACTACTTTATTAATGAAATTAACTCTTTGCATGTGTGGTGTTGAAAACTAAATATTTTTGAGATTTTAAAAATTAAATAAAATTGAAATGTTTTCATGTATCCTTATCAGAAACGTAATGCTTGATTAGCAAAGCTACAGATTGTTTTTGGCTATTCTAGATGTGATAGTCAAGTGTGTCTTGGAAACAATGATCCTGGAATACTGGCTGCTCAGGACATATGTGTGATGGCACCTAACCATGTCTTCCTATTTAAATCCTGCTTTATCCTGGGAATTGGAAACCAATAGTTCAATTAAATATTTCTGATAGATGACTCCATCTGTTGATTCCTTGGGCTGGGGGCCTGTACTTCTAACTTACGTTTTTAAAGTACAGTGGATTTTTAGGATGACTGAAGACTTGATACTGCTATCACCAGCAAACAAATTAATGGAACTAACTAAATATATATATGTTTGCAGGATCAGGGCCTCACTGGGCAAATCTCTATTTCTAAAACAGCAAATACTTTAGGGGAGAGAGTCTTTTTAAACAACTTAAAAAACATCAGCTTAATTATGACAGAAATTGAACAGGTCTTACAATCTGTGCATTCTGCTAGGAACAGTGGTCCTTATTTTTAAATCACTCCTTCAGGTGCTAACATATTTAAAATATATACAGTAATGCTTAATCAAGTTTTGAATGTTTTTTAAAAAAAAGCTACGCATTCATCTGCGTCTTTTGCACATCGCCTAGACAGATGGGTATTTAGGAAACACAGGATTTGCAACACTGGAGTGTGGTCTGACAATGGTCATACCAGATATTTCAGAGGAAGGCATACAAACTCCACAGTAGGCACATGTAAGATAATATGTCCTCCATGTTAGGTCTCCCTTAAATTCTTAACAGAGTTTGGCTTAACCACTGAAGAATAAAGTTTAATATCTCTTCCAAAAATGTATGCTAGCATTAACTATTGTAATTGGGTATTGTTACTATCCATATACATGTTCAATCCCTTGTTGAATCTTGCTAAGTTTTTATCCTTTTAAATTTGAGTTCAGAGCAAAGTAGTTATTTGAAATTTATGCAACAAGCTCCTTCTCTCATTAATTTGGATCAAGGGCCATATGCCTTACAAGCGTGTACATCTTTAAAGTTATGTTACATTTCTGCTCTAGACATCGTGACTGTGTGTTTTTAAAAATGTTAAAAAGCTGCATTTTTCTCCTTATTTCAGTGGCCCAGAGATGAATAAACACCACCCTTGCCAAGAACTGAAGCAGTACCACTTAAACAACCCCCTCATTAGGAAGGTGTTTCCTCTTTTGGCCTTACTGCTTTGGAAATAAATCCAGGGTCCTGCAACTTTCCCCATTGCCATTGCACCTCTCTCTGCCTTGCATCCTTCTACCTGGACTGTTCTGCTAGCTGTGAAAAGAAGCTGTCCCAGCCCCCAGCTTAGAGAGACCCTGACTTAGCATGCAAGGCAGCGTTTCTCAAAGTGGTCTGCAAAACCACTTTGAGAAACATATTAACTGGCTGCTCTGGTATGTTTACTTCTCTTGGCAAACCGGAGCCAATGGTCACGAGGCTCCGTGGCCATGGCGCGGGTAAGTAAACACACTGGAGCGGCCAGTTAACAGGTTTCTCAAAGTGGTTTTTTGTACCACTTTGAGAAACACTGATGCAAGGCGAGACCCTTCATGATGGATCATTTTAAAACATTCTCCACCTTATAGAGAATTAGTGCTGTACATACAAGGTTTCTTGATGAAAAAACTGCCACCAACTCTACTGCATTGGCCTAGGACATCCAGTTACAGTGCCACTACTGCTTCAGTTTATTCAAAACCTAATCCAATACATATTGGAGACAATAGGGACTTTTCCACTGACTTCAGTGCTCATTGTATCAGACCCTGATCACACTGGCCATTCATATCTGGAATAGCCACCTAATTGAACATGGTTGGTTGTTAGTTGATGTTAGTTGATGTATCTGTATTTGTTTGGGGCACTCTTGAAATCTTATGCTGAGCAAATAATGAAGGTCTGAAAGACAATAAAATACTGAATCAATTTTCTTTAAAGTTACCATTCAAAAACATGACTATTCTTTTAATATGTTAACCTGCAACACTGAGGAATAGAGAGAGCTGCTGAAATGTATAATTAAGTTAGAAACCACTTATTTTCCAGGGTTTTTAACCACATTCAGTTTTCAATGCATCCTGACGAGTCATGAATCAGCCATTGGCTATGAAACTGTTTTTAGCAGTCAGTTCCTTAGAACTTTTTTGTTTGGAAGTGAAGACTGTGAACAAGTTGATCGATATACTTGCAATACACTTTAGAATGTCTGTCTTTGCCAAATATGAGATGGCTGGGCATTTTCCTTTGATTTGTTTGGTCACCAATACTGTTACTAAAATACATTGTGCCTTTTGTTTAGGCGGAAGCTACAACAGAGGTGACACATAGCTATAGTAAAAGTGTAAGGGGGGAAAATAATTGAGAAAAGTGAATATATTTGAGACCATGTATATGTTTAGATAAGATTGAGCCATGGTCAAATTGGTTATTAATCATTGTC
The DNA here is from genome assembly GCA_019425775.1 of Rafetus swinhoei. Lineage (NCBI taxonomy): Eukaryota > Metazoa > Chordata > Testudines > Trionychidae > Rafetus > Rafetus swinhoei. The sequence goes on from CM033449.1 coordinate 121,834,172, forward strand.
CTAGGACTTGCCTATTCTGTCATACCACTAGTGAACAGTAGAGCAGGCAAACCCAAAGTGAATATGTCCCCTTTCTTTGCAGCTCTTGTTCTGTCATCTCCAGTGTTGCAGGTTTGTTTTTTCTGAACAAAATCCCTGGGTGAATTTCCTATTTGCCTCTGTGTACGTGTTATTTGTGGCAGAGACTGTACCTGGTCAACAGCTCTAGAACTGGAGGCCCTGGACGCTATATGCTGGGCTTCAGTGGAAAGAGAGATCAGCTTAATTTTGTCCCAGGTGAAGGAGTCCAGCGGTTCCTAGCCTGGACTACTGGAAGGTTCCCACATCTTCTTTGTCCCATTAGTTGAGATGACATGCAGTAAAAATTGTCCAGTGAGTGTTAAGCACCTATTGAAAGATCTTAGTTTTATAGTGATACTATTAGGAAAAAGTGAAAAAATTTTTATTCTTTTAAATCCAATGTATGTGATGATGCAACATATCTTTAAAGTGCCAATAACTAAAATAGAAGCACTAGTAGTAAAGCACTAGAAATTTGGTACATGCATAATTCCTAGATTTTGGAACTGTGTTAGTGACCCAAATGAATCTGAAGCACCCTTAAATTTAGTGAGAGCCTGGTTCTTCGTCCCTTACTCTCATTGAGCGTTATCTTCATGAGTGGTCTTGTTGAGAGCAGAATCAGACCCAGTGAAGGGAGCATGAATGGGCGTATTTATTTCTAAACTATGATGTTTAGCTTTTATTTGGCCCATAGGAATTTGTAAGATGCCTATCACTATGATACGTACTAAGATTTACCATACTAATGTCTGGTTCTGCAGTGATATTCCTAAAATTGGTACTGATGGTTGATTTGATTTTTTTTAAATACTTGAGTATTTTGGATGTATGTGTCTGCTGTGCCTTTAAAAAATTGAGGCTACTTGCATCCCAAAATATTTAGAGTCGCAAGAGAATTTATGAACTATGCAATAATTCTCTTTTATGCCTTTTAGAATATAGCATTCAATATTTTGCATTACAGTTCCAAAAGCAAGGAATGATATCAGAGGCTAGTGGCAAATCTTCATTAGTTTTTAATTTCTAAACAAAAGATATTTAGCATGAATTAAAGGTAGCTTTATGTAGGCTTTTCATTTCACTATGCTTTAACTGTCCAATTAAAACAGGTATTTTACTGGCTTAGCTAAAATATTCAGATTTGACTGCTAAATTTTAGTGGTATATTTTAAGTACGTTTCAAAGTGGGCCTGTAACTCACTAATTCTTGTGTGGTCTCTTAAAATTGAAAGTAAAATGCAAACACTTAACTAAAATACTTACAAACTACAGCCAACTTAGTGGTACCTGAGTTCCTAAATAATCAAAGATTTGATACAAATTACAATGGAGTTAGTTGAGACATTAATGATTGATACTTTGAGGAAATAGTTGAACCAGATTTCAATGCAGTAATAATACCTGTTTTAATAGTAGTGAAGGTCTAGTTTAGACTCGATTATAGATTTGCTTTATTTTTTCATTCATCAACTCACACTGTTTTCATTCTACAACAAGGCTCAATGCACCTTTAAACACTTGTCTATGTGAAAAATCCTCTCAAGCCTCTTGTTAGCCTAACTTTTTCAGAGGTGCGGAGTGCCCACAGTTACAATGAATGTCAATTGGAGCTGCCAGTGCTTAACACATCTGAAAATCATACTCTGTAATAATGAAAGAGGCTAGCTATGGCATGTGCTGAAATCTCGAACTTGCTGACAAAAATGAGAATCCCTCAGAACCAGACCCATAATGCATTAATTAAACCAGTAAGGCCAGATCCTTGCCTTCAGTGTTGGCCCCTTGTTCAGATTTGTGTACTGTACTTAGGGATTGCCCTGGCAGGGTGGAATTCCTGAGTCCCTCAAATCTGGCTTAGCCAGCTCCTTGTGATGCCCCCAGTCAATCCCAGGTGCATTGTTGAAGTGTGAATAGGTGTGGGCAGGATTGAAGTCCATATACTTTAAGGAAAAGGAGAGGTTGCAAGAAGATCTTTAATTATTATTCCCTTCTCACATGGAAATAGAGGAATATAAAGGGGGATTCTGATTTTTAGCTTAAACCAAAACAATGCCAGCTATATATTTGAACCTGTTTATAAAAACTATTGACAAAAACAAAACAAACCCCAGAATATGGCCCAGCCTAACGGGATTTCAACTGAATTTACATCTGCTTTTAATTTCTAGGCCGTATTTCTTTCTGTCCATGCTTTCCTCTGCAGTAACTCGTCACAGCACCATGTTGCCTACACGGTGTGTTAGCAATAAAGGGGGAGCTGTTCCTTAATAATTATTTTAACTTTGGGGGTTTACTTCATTTCATTCATTTCATCAGCTAGTCTGTGCTCGCAGTGGTGCCATCACTATTCATATTAATTAATTTCCCAGGGTTGTTACAGAAAATGAGTACAATATCTCTAAATATAATTGCATTAGTTAATCCATTCTAGTAACAATAAAATATTCCCTAGCTCTGAGTGTGCTCTTCAACCCCAGCAGGGGCTAGAGGAGGAGGGAAGGCAGCAGAGGACCTATCTTGCTTTCCACTGCACTTTTGTATAGTTAATTTATACCTATGTAAAATGGCACCATCAAGGCAATAGGGGGATTGTGAATTACAGGTTGGACCTCCCTGGTCCGGCACCCTCTGGAGCTGACCGGTCCTGGATGAGGGATTTTGCCAGACCAGGGGTGACTCCCTGCTGCCAGTCCCCTCCAGCCCTGGCCCAACTACTGCCCTCCCAGCTGGCTCCCCACTCTTGCTGGCCCTGCTGCCTTACCGGGCGGCCCCCCCCTCACCTCTGCATACAGGGCTCCTGCTGTTGCACCCAGCTCCTGCTGCTGCACCAAGCAGCCCCGCGCCTCTGCTGGCCGGGCTCCCGCTGCCATGCCAGGCAGCCTCGCCACCTGTGCACACACCGGGCTCCTGCAGCAGCGCCTAGCAGCCCTGCTGCCTTCATGCTCTGGGTTCCCACTACAGCCCCTGCACCAGGTTCCTGCTGTCATGCAAGGTGCTCCTACTGCCCTGCTGGGAAGCCCCACTGCACTGCTAGCTTGCAGGGCTCCTAGGCACTGTCCCTCCACTGGGACACTCTGGTCCTGGAACATCCGTGGTCCAGTTGCTGGACCAGAGAGTCCTGATTAAAAGAGTTTCAACCTGTAGTAATATTCCTCGCTACTTGCAGCCATATGGATTATTACGCAGGGTGCCAAGCAGGGCAGAATGAGGTCTGGAGTATGTTTGTTCTCGTCAGGGACCCTTACAAAGAATAAGAATGACAGTGACAAGCTCTGAAGAGAGTTTTGTCCTACATAGTTAGAAAAAGTGCTGGATGCAACATTGTCCTATTGGCAGAGTGAGGGAAATGGTTGGTTTATAAAAACTAAAGACCTGTAAGGCATCAGAGCATAAGGTTAGGAAGGAACTGTAAAATGTCTCTTCTTTCAAAGCATAGACCCAACTCTCATTAGTATTACTGAATTACCACTCTACAGGAGGAGAGCTCTGCAGTGGGATTTTATCCTGACTGCTGCCCATGAACGCTGTAGCTGGGGGGTAACATTCCAGTATCTAAAACCGGAACAGAAACGATATCTGCCACAGACCCAAAGAGCAGCTGTTTTTCCCAACACCTGTTTATCGTACTTGCCTTCTTTGCATGGAGCCATGTTGTTGCACAGACCACCTTTACCCCCTCCCCTAAAGCATGTTCCCCTCTCCCCCACTGTCCAGTATTTTCATAGGTCTAGTTGAAACTTAAATCTAGTTGACTGAGTAATTTAGAGGACACATGATTTTGACAGTTAAAGCTCTTGTTCTGTTATAAATGCAGCAACATTGCTGGATAGTCTTAAATCTCTTCTCTTTCATGTGATGTTTGTAGCAACTCTGCTGAATGCTGGGACCACTGCAACAGTGGCCCTGCTGCGAGATGGTATTGAACTAGTTGTGGCCAGTGTTGGGGACAGTCGTGCACTGTTGTGTCGAAAGGGAAAAGCCATAAAACTCACCATTGATCATACTCCAGAAAGGAAGGACGAGAAGGAAAGGTACAGCTCAGTTATGCTAATAACATCACTTGGGACAGCCTTGTTCAAACTCTCTTTACATTATTACATGCCTAATTTTATTCTAAGTAAAGGGGAATCAAACCAAATAAATAGGGCCATCTGGTTTAAATAAGTGCAACTCCATTGAAGTCAATGGCACTTTGTGTAAATTTACTAGGTTTGTGGATCTGGCCCACTGCACTTTACATCTTGAAACTCATCCTCACAGCTTTCTTTTCTATCTAGAGATGAGTGCAGAACTAAGACTGGAACATCCAAGGACACAGAGGTAGAGCCAAGATTAGAACTCCTGGGCACATGTTTCCCATGCAGAACCCAGCCTCCTAAGCCAAATCTCTTCTTGGAAGTCATTAGGAATAGATATCTGAGTCTGTGAATATCTCTGCCTCCATAACCTCCCCACTCCTCTATATAGTATAATCCAAGATAAAGGCACAGGCAGAAATTTTACATTTTTTAAAAATTGTTGGTTTGAACCTTTATTTCATATTTTCATTCTTCTATTTTGTGTTTTGGACAGGATAAAAACATGTGGTGGCTTTATAGCCTGGAACAGTCTGGGGCAGCCTCATGTGAATGGTAGACTTGCAATGACACGGAGTATAGGAGATTTGGATCTTAAAAACAATGGAGTGATAGCAGAGCCAGAAACTAAAAGGGTTCAGGTAAGAGAGAGTCTGATTAATAAGGATAATTGAACCTGAGCATTTGGATCATGTGGTGTGCACCGCATTTGTGCCTCGTAGTCAGAATGCCTTTGGAACCTTTTGTCTGACTGTGGACCAGATTCTGATTTTCTTTATGCTGTAGTCAGCATGGTCACTCCAGATTGCCATTGAACAGAATCTGGCCCAGTAATAAATAGGTAGAGGTAGGTGTGTGTGTGCGTGTGGTGGGAAAGGGAGTAAAACATGATTACCGTTAGCTAATTGTAATGAATGTATGTTGTGTTTTATTGAAATTAACTAGGAAAATGTCACCTCAGCAGTGGGATTGACATGCTGATTTGAACAGGTTGGTCCAGAATTTAAATAATTGTAAAATAGCAAGCTTTTGCCTTTGCACAGCGGTGAAGGGAAAGTATAGAGCTGCAGGCACATTTTATTGGAACTCCACAGTTGTTCAGCATATGAAGAAAAATGAGTTAGCTTCTCAAAATTAATTAAATGTGATTTTTCTCAGTTTCTCCCCTTCCCCAACTTCCTGACCATCAGTGTTCCCTCCAATCTTTTCTGTCCTTGGGCAGAATAAATATTTTATATGCATTGAGGCATGTGTGAATGTGCCAGTAGAAACAAAAAACTTAGTTGTGGGCACTCTGCTAATCAGCTGGGTGGCATCTGAATCTCTCCTGAGTGGTTGCACAAGTACATGCTTACAGAGCACACTGCCTACCGCCACCTCACTCCCTTATACTCTCACCTAAACTTAATCTTGTCAGTACCCCTTCTCTGGCCTCAGGATGGGAAGAGGCAGACAGTGGGGGTCCTTACCCGAGGTGAACCTATATAGATAGTAGGGAGGTAAAAGGTCATTAAAAAAGGTAACTGTGTAACCACTAAAAATCTTAGTGGTTACATGCACTATGGGCTCTGCAGTATAAAGCTTAGCGAAGTAGCAAAGTTTCCTCAGGAGCGGGGCAGGCAAAGGTTGGTGGCTCCGCTCCCAGGGGGTGAAGCTTCACTGCCACAGTGAAACTGCCTCCTGGGGAGTGGAGCTGGCAGCTCTGTTCCTGAGGCTTCACTGCAGGCTCTACAGCCAACTCCCAGGGAGCCACAGGGGCAGGGGGGGCCGGTCCTGCCATAGACAGGGCCACTGGCCAGATCAGCACCTGCTTACACTGGGCCCTTCAGGGCTTGAGTAGCTCCCTGCCCAGGGCAGGAAGGGAGCTGCTATAGCAGGCTAACTAGTTAACCTTTTGCATCTTTAATAGATGGGCATATAGATATTTTTAGGGCAGGTGCTAATCAGATTGAGGACAGAGCCCACTGCCCATTTTGCAGGAGGTCAAACTAGATGATCAGAATGATCCTTTCTGGCCTTAAAATCTGTAATAACTTGAGGTCGTTAACTATTAACTGGGCAATACATATCTGGCAGGCTTTTGGCCTCAGTTTATTGAACCCAGGACAGGGTTCTTACCACATACTGGGGGCACCCTGAAGTGATTTACTTATGATGTTGGAATATGGTTCTTGGCTATTCTTGTGTGCCAGTGCTTCAAAACAATGTGGTGAAATAATAATTTAAAGTTGTGGTGCTGTCGGTATCACTCAGAAAATGGAGGAACATACAGCAACAACAGCAGGAGTCTGTTGTGACAAAGAAAAAAAGTAGAATTGTTCTTCTCTGCAGTAATTTATTTATAAGGCAATTTATATTCTACTAATTACAGTTACATCATGGAAGTGATGGCTTCCTGGTGCTTACTACAGATGGCATTAACTTCATGGTGAACAGTCAAGAGATATGTGACTTTATTAGCCAGTGCCATGATCCTACTGAAGCAGCCCATGTTGTCACTGAGCAGGTAATGTTTGACTTTTGGCTCAACCAGTGCTTTGATGATGATATAGGATAATGCAGCTTAGCAGGAAATAGAATGTGCAATACTCGGTATTCTCAAACTAACAGATCCATTGCAGTGCACACATGATATTATAGCAGCTGTCTGGCACAATCTGTAGTGGGATTGGGAATTCAAGAAATGGGGTTTATTTTGTTTTTTCAAACATAGGCTGAAGTTGGGGGTAGTACCTGGGATCCCAGACATCACTGTAGCTGCTTAAATGACTCCAAGAGCTGGGAGAAGACAGATGCTGAAGACAGAGGCTTTTTGAGGCCTAGGGTCTCTTGAATCTGTGGGGCTGGATACCTGCCTTCCTATACAAAAAAAAAATTCAAGTTCACAGAAGAATAGTACTTTGGAAGCGATAATTATTATTATGCTAATGATTTATTTTTCTTCTCAGGCTATACAGTATGGTACTGAAGATAATAGCACTGCTGTCATAGTACCATTTGGAGCATGGGGAAAATACAAAAATTCTGAGGTCAGCTTCTCATTTAGCCGCAGCTTTGCCTCAAGCGGAAGGTGGGCATGAGGACCTGTTGGAATTAGATTTTCTGTGCAATAACCTGTACACCATATGCTACAGGAGAACACATCTGTACCTAGGTTGATAATCTTGCTCATTTATTTTTCTCCCAATATTGTACAAAATACTAAGCTTGCTGTTTTCTGGATAACAAATCCTCATCACGTATATGTTCCATTTTGCCATTTTTATTTATATTTTTAGAATTTAGACAGATGTTCATTTCACTGACTTGTTTTGTTTCTAGTCCCAGATGATGGGTGATTCTGTGCCAATGGACGAGGTGCTGGGCAGTATTCAATACATGGTTTTTCTTCTTACTGCTTTATCTAATATTCTGAAAGATTGATATGCTGTATAGGCTGAACCATGTGCTCTCCTTTTTGTACAATACACAGGGGAGCAAACACATTGTAATGATGAGGAATGAAAGAGGCCTGTTATGTCTTCCACAATGACACAGCCACCAAAAAATCCAAGGGAAGCATATGAAAAGTAGTAGCATATCTGGTGAGGATTCAGGAAGAGGATATTCTGTGAAGCACAGTATGGGTACATCTACACAGCAGTGTTATTTCAGAATAACTGACGTTACTCCGAAATAACATAGTCTGTGTCTATACTACAAGCAGTTATTTTGACGTAATGTCAAAATAATGTCGAGCTGGAGGACTGCTTACTCCGACTCCTGTAACCCTCATTTCATGAGGAGTAATGGAAATTGGAGGAAGAGTATTCTTTCTCGGACTTTCTGCTGTGTAGATGGCGCCAAAAGCCGAAGTAAGCTATTTCGACTTAAGCTACGCAATTAACTTAGCTCAAGTTGCATAGCTTATTTCAGCTTTAGTCCTTCTGTGGAGATGTGCCCTATGACACAATAGTGTAAATTTAGCCCAGAAGTCCTGTCTAAGTTAATGCTGCTGAGTAGAACAATACCTTGATGTCCACACTATGCAAGTTGAAGTATGTATGCAGGCCAGGAGCTAAAGATGCATGGGAGCCAAGGGGTTTCCTACATTGGCCTGGGGCTTTGTGAGGGTTTCTGCTTTCCTATATCTCTGGCCAATGTGTGATTTGGAGGTCATGTTACAGCCCTCTTTATAGACCCCTAGCATAACTTCATTGGGAGGAACATGAAGCTGATCTACAGAGGTACAAAAAGAAGTGTATTTTTTCAAATTAAGGGGGCACTGTTAACTATTCCGTTTTCTAGTAGAGCTCTCTGGAAACAATGCAACAGGAATATTTTTTTTATTCTTTTAAAAAAACAAATAAGGACTTTCTTGCTCTCTAGAAAAGCCAGTTGCTAGTTGACTGAGCAAAGGGTCCCTTCAAATGCGCAAAGTAAACTGGAAAAAGGGGAGTGTCACAGGGTACAACACTTACCAGTGGACTGGTGCTTCCTCCTGATTACTCTAGGGTTTAGCTGAAGGATATAATATTCCCTGTTTGTGATTTGCACCCTATCAATCTGACCTGTTTTTGCTGGCAGTCTCTCCAGGAACTGCCCTGTCCTCTTTGTGACTTGATGCTTCAGCTGTATCACCGCCAGTATTCCCCCCTTCTGGATACCAGTACTTCACAGTCCATCCTTCTACCTATTCCCATCAGTGGCATACAGTGGGGGAACCCAGGCCTGTTCACTACTCTGGGTCCCAACCCAGAGTTACATGCTGCATCCTCTCCCACTTCTCAGTACCTTTCCCTGGGCCACTTATGTGCTGCTCCAACACCTTCCCCATCTTTAATTTAGGGCCTCTGCAGCTTACTCCCAGCAGCCAGCTAGGAGTTCCTTCACTCCAGTCCATGCCAGCAGCTGCCATAGCCATGCTGCTAACACCCCTTTTAGCTGCTAGGAACCCAGTCCTTACCCACGGAGTCCCGGGTCATGACTGCCCATTCTGCCTCTGCAGCTTCTTTTATGTGAGCCCTGCAGAGCCCAGATTGGTTGCTCCCTGCAGCCCCTCTTTGACTGGTGCAGCCCAGTCAGCAAGGGCGGAGTTTCGGGAGAGCAGGGGGAAGGGCAGCAGCCGTGCACACTGGGAAGCAGCTAGCTTTTCTTCCTGTTCCCCAGACTATCAGGGAGTAAGGGGGAAGTTTTTGCATTCCATGATTTACTCCTCTGTTTCTTCCCCTCATCGGCCAGGAGTGAGAGGCGTGCATGGAATACAAGTACTTTCCTCTCGCTCCCTGATAGTCTGGGGAACGGGAAGAAAAGCAAACCACGTCCTGGTACACACGCTGGCTGCCCCCACTGCCCTCCTGAAACTCCACCCTTGCCAGTCAGCAAGGGTAGGCACTCTAGACCACTTGGAGGACTTTCCTCCACTCTTTCCTGGCATTAACCACTTTCATGCCAGTGTAGGGTAGACAACCCACCACAGGAAGAAATATACTTTTTTGGTTTTTACTGATTTTTTTTTCTTTTTTTTTCAAAGCTTCTGTAACTTTGGGTGTTGCTTGTGAAAACAGTAGCTGTCAGATTTTCTGACAGAAACATGATTTTTTTTCCAAGTTGACAGCATCTTTTTCCTTTTTCCTCATTTATTTTTTTCTTTAATGTGGAAGGGGGAATATGAGAGTCAGTGTTAAATTAGGCACAAAGGGCAGATTCTTAGCTAGTTTAAAACTAACCGTGCCATGTTGATTTCTGTGAACTGCCCTACTTCAGACCAACTAAAGAGCTGCCTGGGAGTGTCTGAATTACTCCATTGTAAATCAGCTGTACAACTCTCCTGACATCTACAGAATTACACTGATTAGTCACCAGCGTACCTAAAGTTAGGCAGAGAGAAATTGGAGTCTAGTTTTCATTAGTTTTGCCCTCCTATTTTTCATATTGGACCTCCTTCTGGCAAGAAAAATTTTAAAATTAAATAAATCACCTGATGGAAAATTCTATTGAGCTGCTTGGTCAAGCACTTTGTACAATGTGAATCTTGAACCTCTGTTGCTTTAATTCTTCCTGTGCTTTGTACAGCCATTCCAGATATTTCTCTTTGCATATATTTGAAAATGCATGAGCATCCTTTAGGCAACTATGCTTAATATTGTACTGAAGTGCTTTGCATATACAGAAAATGCACTGCTTGTCTCATTGCTGAGTATACTATATGGAATAAATAATATTTATATTGCTTTTGTAAGTAAAGAGTTTGTGAAACAGTACATGTAAATTTATATATTCTATGCTATTTCATAGCTCACTGGAATGGGTGCATATTAGTGTTATCCCTGCCTTCCCTCAGCTCCCATTTCTGATGATTTGGACTTTGAGAACTAGTCAATGAGCTGAATGTAGCAAATGTTTATTAATTGAATATAATTTTGGGGGCACTGAAGGTGAATTTGGTGGGTTAGATCCTGTTGGAAGGCAGGGGATCCATTCTGATAGTATTTAAGGATCAGATTAACAGTATCTTTCTAGCTTTTAGTCAGCTATCTGCTTATGTGGAATATCAAGATATCCAGGTCAGACTTAGGTGTTTCTCTACATCAAAGAAGTGTTTTAAAATAATATATTCTAGTCTGTCTGTGTCCTGATGTCTCTGGCAATTCCTAACATGTACACAGAGAAACCTGTTGTAAGCCCCAAGGGACCAGCAAAAATCGGTTGCCTAATAGGATCTTTTAAAATGTAGGAACAAAATTGATCTGAAAATCTGTACAGCTGTAATTACTGTGGCCTTTTATGATAGCAGTTGTCTATTGTAAAAGGCTTTTAGTGAAGCACTAAACCAGCATACCTGAACATTTTGTGAAATTAATTAAATAGAATTTTAGACCTTTTTTACCCCATATGCATCTGTTATATCAATGGACAGGAAATTGCTTTTGTATTACAGTTTAGTTTGTATCTCGGAGGTGAACTGCAAAGCAAAGACTCATAGACTTTAAGGTCATCATGATCATCTAGTCTGACCCCCTGCACAATGCAGGCCACAGAATCTCACCCACCCACTCCTGGAATAATCCTCCCACCTATATCTCAGATATTGAAGCCTTCAAATAGTTTAAAGACCCCAAGATGCAGAGAATCCTCCAGCTGTGATCTGTGCCCTATGCTACAGAGGAAGGCGAAAAACCTCCAGAGCCTCTGCCAATCTACCCTGGAGGAAAATTCCTTCCCGACCCCAAATATGGCGATTAGCTGAACCCTGAGCATGTGGGCAAGACTCACCAGCCAGACACCCAGGAAAACAAAGGAGTTTTCTGAGCCCAATGTTCAGGCATGTATGCATGTTTAATAGTGCTGAAAGAAAATTTCAGTGGATTTAGGTGCTACTCATGACTATGTCAGTCTAGTCCTTAGACTGTTTCAGTATTTTAAAAATTGTACACATAACCATTTATTTTAATAGGAAGATTAGGAGGGTTCAGTTTGCCTTACTTCTCTGTCTTTGCTGAAGGACATTGGCAAGATCTTTGGAGAACTGAAGGGCTATGTCTACACCACCAGGTTATTTCAAAATAAGTTATTTCAAAATAATAACTCCTGAAATAACTAGTTCGAAATAAGCTTATTCCTCTTCACACACAGGAGTCATTATTTCGAAGTAACAGTCTCGGTAGTGTGGATACTTGCCTTGTTGTTTTGAAATAGGGGAGTTATTTCGAAATAACTCCTCAGTGTAGACATGCCCAAGAAGTACTGAAGTCAAAAGAAACTACAGCTCTTTTTCCTCCAGATAAATGGAGAATGGGTATGTGGTGAATTGTTCTTTACCTGTGATGTTTAAATAATGTTTGTATATTTTTATTAAGAGAGAATGCTCTGGCCCACGCAGAAGTTATAGCAGGAGTGGGCAATAATTTGTAATGGGGGGGCCGCTCCAAGATTTTGGTAAGTGGTCAAGGGCTGCACTTCTGTGGAGGGAGTATGGGGTCTGGGTTGGAGGTTTAAAGCAGCATGAGCTGCTCTGTCCTAAGGGTCCCAGTGAGGTTGCTGTGGGATTCAGTGACTTGGCAGACTGGATGTGGCCTGCTGGTTGCATCGTTCCCACCCCTGAGTTATGGGCTTTATGCGGAAATTGGATGAAGTTCCCTGGTCTGTGAAATACAGATCAGAGTAGTTGTGTGTCCATTCCAACCTTAAACTGTTTGAATCTATGAATAGTCAAGGAGTAAAATTTACAGTCAAAGGAATGGTGGTGGGTAAACAAATTACCAGGGTTGCTGCTTATGTATTTGGGGAAAATGAAGTCGGGGTTAAATCCTAGCCCTATTGAAGTCAATGGCAAAACTCCCACTGACTTCAGTAAGGTCAGAATTCCACCCTCTGTCTGTTGGTAGATGGAAATGCTGTTATTAAAGACTTTTGACTTTTCCAGTTAATACAAAACTAGCAAACAATTATACCAATAAAACAAAATAACTAAGATTAGTTCTTCATGTTTGACCAACTGTTTATCACTGTTAGATAAATGGATAGGTCAGTTATCCAACTAGCTGAATGTACTGTACAGCCACCGTACAGGAGCGTTCCTTACTGTTGAAGCTGCTATGCCTCAGTACAGAGGCAGCTACAAAGTTTCCTTCTTACCTTGTGTTTTCAGTGCTTGGACTTCGCATGTCATAACCCTATAAATGCAAAAGTGCAGTTGTGAAAACTTGTTGAATCTAAGTAGTCCCAAGGGAAACTATGCATCATGGTTTGGTGTACATATTTGATGTAATCAAAATCCATAATTAATTTGCTGCTTCATTTGAAATGAATGTTCTGGTTTTTTAAAACGTGTGTTTTTAATGAAGCAGCTGTATGGTGTGAACAGGCTAACTGATATATTTGAAAGTTTAAAGGATCTTTTAATAAATTTTTTGTGTCAAAAGCTGTCTGCAATATTTCTTCTCCCAAAATGTTATGATCCAGGAGGAATTATTCACATTTTTACTATTCTCCCTGGTCTTTCCTTGACTTCTGTCCATCAGCTGTGTTGGTTACAAGAAAGCATGGGTTTTACTTTTGTCATGCTTGATAGTATGTATGGTGTGAAACAATCTTGTTTGTCATCTCATTGTTATATTTGAGGTTGTGTTCCGGTGTGTAAGGCAAGGATTGGGTCCACCTTGAACCAAAAGTCCTATCTATCTGCTGATCAGAAAGGAGGCCCAAAGCCAGTTTAAAATCAGGCTGTTTATCCACAAATCCTCTCTTCGTTGGTCCCTGAAGATTCCAGTTTGACTTAGTATATTTGCACCTTTTCAGAAAGTGGCTTGAAAACAGCTGATAATCAGAGGTATGTTAGTATCCGCCAAAGTTCATACAGTACCACAATCATACACATATATTTCTATTTTAATACAGTGGGTCCCCAAAGGTATTAACCTGAACTCAGTAAGAAGTAACTTAAATCAATAAAGTTTATTTTAATTCCACAAGGATTGCCCAGGACATTGCTAGTCCGTCTCAGTCTCTTTGTCCATTAGCCTCTGCTCTCCAGGGAAACACCAATGAGAGTAGAATCCGAGGGCTGGAAGAGACCTCATGAGTCCAGGCCCCTGTCTAAAGCAGGACCAACCCTAACTAAGTTATCACAGCCAGGGCTTTGTCAAGCCGAGACTTAAAAACTTCTAGGAATGGAGATTCCGCCACCTCCTTAAGTAACCCATTCCAGTGTTTCACTACCCTCCTAGTGAAATGGTTTTTCCCTAATATCCAACCCAGACCTCCCCCACTGTAACTTGAGATCATTGCTCCTTGTTCTGTCATCTGTCACACTGAGAACAGCCTCTCCCCATCCTCTTTGGAACCTCCCTTCAGGAAGTGGAAGGCTGCTGCCAAATCCCCCCTCACTCTTCTGTTCTGCAAACTAAATAAGCCCAAATCCCTCCGCCTCTCCTCATAGGTCATGTGCTCCAGTCCCCTAATCATTTTGTTTGCCCTCCACTAGACCTTCTCCAAAGCATCCACATCCTTTCTGTAGTGGGGGCCCCAGAATTGGACGCAATACCCCAGATGTGGCCTCACCAGTGCCGAATAAAGGGGAATAATCACTTCTCTAGATCTGCTGGAAATGCTTCTCCTAATGCACCCTAATATGCCATTAGCCTTCTTGGCTACAAGGGCACACTGTTGACTCATATCCAGCTTCTCATCCACTGTAATCCCCAGGATTTTCTGCTGAACTGCTGCTTAGCCAGTCGGTCCCCTGCCTTAACAGTACTTGGGATTCTTCCCTCCCAAGTGCAGGACTCTGCACTTGTCCTTTTGGAAACTCATCTGATTTCTTTTGGCCCAATCCTCCAATTTGTCCAGGTCTTTCTGGACCCTATTCCTGCCTTCCAGCGTATCTACCTTTCCCCCTAGTTTAGTGTCATCTGCAAACTTGCTGAGGGTGCAGTAGCTTTTTAACTAACTCCAAGAGGAGTCTCTGGAGCTTTTTCTGGAATAGGGCTTCCTGATTGAGCCCTCATAAGCCTTTATTAGGCTCAGGTGCTCAGAAGAATGGTCACATTGTCAGACCAGTCTGTTTCTGGATTTCCTGAGACATGATGAGTCTGGGTCCATTTAGCCCAGACTCGTTATGTCTCAGAAGATCCAGAATCTTTGCTTCTGGAAGGCAATTTACCATGCAGTTCTGTATTTCTAATATCAAATTCCCCATTACTATTGCCTCACTTTTCCTAGAAACTGGGATTTCTCCCCATGAGAGATGTCCTCAGTGTGACATCATCTGAAAGGAGGGTCCTAACTATCGGATTATTTCCCTTTGCTCCAGCCTGATTTTCTCCTTTGCTGAGACATTCATCCTCCTTAGCAAGACAGAAGCTGTCAGCCTGGAGGTGGAACCGCACTACTTTGTTTCTGAAAGTGTCATCTGTGTTGCTGCTTGTCTTCCCTTAGGTCCTCCAGTTCAGCCACTCTGGCTTCAAAGCCTGTTCTTTGTCTCTGGGGGCCCAAAACTCTTTTCACCAAACTCTCACATATGCCTATGAGGCGGGAAGATGCTGTATTCAATGCAATAAATGGGATAGCCTGCATGTTGCTGTTGGACTTCTGCCTGCATTATTTTTACTTTTGCAGGTTTTGTGTCTTGGCATAGGAGTTATTGGTCTTAGTTGAAACTATGTTTGCCAGACGTAGCTGATTCTTGCAATTCCCGTCTAAATTCCCTTACAAAACTTCCCTACTGCACCTGTTTGCAAGCTCCTTACTTAACCAATTAGGGGAGTCTTTCATTGATATGCTGAGTGCCCAACCTCCTCAGGACCAGCCCACGTGACATGACCGTTAGTTGTTACCCCACTGTATACATTGAAGAGAGGGGAGTAAAACACATAGGATATGGGACTTGCAAAGGACACACACAGATTCAGTGAAAGAGCTAGGTTTGCACTCAGGAGTCCCTATAACCCTGCCCAGGTTTGATAAATGGCTTTGATTGGCTTATGCTCTGGCCGTACAACTGACAGTAACTGGACAGACTTCTGTGTCCATACAGAGCCCCACATAGAAGTTAGTGGGTGCATCAGTGCACTGCAAGACTGGGGCTCTTAAGTTCTTGGATGTTCTGTTTGGATTCGTCAGTCATTTTTTTAAACTATTTTGTCTTGGATAAGAGGTTGAACAGTTTCTAGGAATCCAAGGCCACTAGGAATGGGAATAGCAACTTTCCCCCTCTTGGTATTCCCACCTCGTCAGCAACTGCTTGGAGTGGGACACATCCACCCTGGCTGAATTGGCCTAGTTAGTACTGGCCCGCCACTTGATAAGGTAACTCTCTTATTGTCATGTGCTATTATATTTATGCCTGCCTCTATAATTTTTTCCATTCCAATACATCTGACAAATTGGATCTTTGCCCATGAAAGCTTATGCCCTAATAAATGTTTGTTGTTAAGAAGCCACAGTACTCTTCGTTGTTTTTGCGCACACAGACTAAGATAGCTACCCCTCTGATGCTTCTCTGATCCCTGGGTCTTTACATACCCCTCTACCTAAAGGCGGTACTTCAGGCCACAACCTCCTCAATGTATAGAACAACAGAATTGACCCAAAATCTCAAGAAGGCAAACAGAAGCAGCAGAAGGAGACTGTCAGCCCTTGAGCCAGACTTTAGGGCAACCAAAGCCCTCATCTCTGTTTAAGCTAGTCTTTTGAAGGCACAGTTGAGGATGGTGTACCACACCTGGTCTTGAATCCATCCCATCTTACCTTTTTGTCCTGATTATCCCCTTTCTACTGTGCATGGCCCTTCATCACCAATGGGTGCTTCGCACAGTAGAGGGGGGGATATTTCATCCAGTTCTCTCCCCTCCCTGCTTCCACTCTGCTTCCCTGTCCCTCTTCAGGACCCTTCTCATGAGCAACTTCTTGTTCAGGAGGTGCAGTTGCTCCTTGCTACCGGAGCAGTGAAGGAGGTGCCTCAGAAATTCAGGGACAAGGGTTTTTACTCCCAATACTTCCTAATACCAAAAGTCAAGCCTAATAATTTGGCCCAGTCTAGATCTGCAGAAACTCCAATTCTGTATGTTCTCACTTGTCTCCATCATCTGATCCCTGGATCCAATAGACTAAAATGCTGCCCTCAACTTAAAGGACACATACTTCCACATCACAATTCATCAGCTCCACAGGAAGTACCTCAGGTATGTGGTTAACAAACCCATTATCAGTTTAGAGTACTTCTGTTTGGCTTCTCTATAGCACCTTGGATGTTCATGAAGTGTAGGGCAGTTATTGCCACATTCCTGCTCAGGAGCCAGGTACAGGTGTTTCCATACCTCAACAACTGGCTCATCAAGAACCTTTCCAGAAATCAGATAGAAGCTCAGACAAGATTTATCTGAGCAACTTTTGACAACCTGTGTCTCCTCCTCAATGAGGTAAAATCCACTCTGGTCCATGTCCAGAGGGTAGAGTTTACTGGGGCAGTTCTGGACTTGACTCAAGTGAGACCATACTTCCTAGAAGTGCAGTTTCAAACTGTCACTTCTATCACTCATGGCCTCAGGCAATTCCTCACTACCGCTGTATGGAACGGCCTGAAACTTTTGGGTCACATGGTGGCATGTACGTATGTGGTGCAACATGCCGGACTCAGACCCCTTCAGTCATAGCTGGTGTCAGTATGTTGCCCAGCCTGGGACAAACTAACCAGACTGGTAACACTGTCTCCCATGGTGCTAGAATCCCTCCTGTGGTGGCTGAACCAGCAGGAAGTTTGCTCAGGGGTCCCCTTCTTAAACTTTAGTTGATGAATGTATTGAACTTAGCCTGGGGGGCCCACCTAGCAGGCCTCAGAACACACGGTCTCTGGTCTCCAGCTGACCTGACCCCCCACATTAATGTCAAAGAACTGAGGGCAGTGCACCTTGTGTGTCAAGCCTTCCAAACCCACCAGGCAGGTCATCGTGTTTCAATGTTGACAAACAACACTGACAATGTTTTATATCAACAAACAGGAGTGCATGCTCCTCCCCTCTCTGCCTGGAAGCCTGCAGTCTCTGGGACTTTTGTTTAGAACATTCAGTAAACCAGCAAGCCTCTTATTTCCCAGGAATATAGAGCAAGCTAGTGGACCACCTTAGTGGATCTCATGCTCGGCCCAGGTTAGATAAGTCCTCCTTGGCAGCAGGAAACTCTCCTTGAGAGCCACCTACCTCACCAAATCGGAGAGATTCTCAGTCTGGTTGAAGCAATGTGGCTCACCCTCAACATTATTTTCAGTGCCACTAATTCTAGACTACCTCTTCTACCTCAAACAGGAAGAGCTTTCAGTCTCCTTTATAAGGGTTCATTTAACCGCCATATCAGTTTTCCACTCGGATGCACAAGTTTGCTTGATATTTACAAACCCCTTGGTTACTTGATTCTTAAAAGGCCTTGACAGTCTCTACTCTCCCCTCTGACAACCAGCCCCGCTCTGGAACTTCAACCTAATTCTTTCTAGGCTAATGTGCTCACCGTTCAAACCACTGACCCCCTGCTTCCTGCTCCGACCTCTCCTTACGAGGTGGCATTCCTGGTAGCAATAACCTCCACCAGGAGGATGCCAGAACTTGGGGCCCTAACACTGGAGCCCCTGCATGTGGTTTTCTACAAAGCAAAGTACATCTCTGAACACACTCCGCATTCCTCCCTAAGGTGGTGTCCAAGAGCGAAGTTTTGCGAGGATAGGGGGGCAGCAGCCATGTGTACCAGGATGCGGCTTGCTTTTCATCCCATTCCCTGGATTATCAGGGAGCAAGGGGTAAGTACTTGTATGCTGTGATTTACTCTTCTGCCCCCTCTTTCATCAGCCAGGTGTTAGAGGCATTCACGGCATGCAGGTACTTTCCCTTCTCTCCCTGGTAGTCTGGGGAACGGGATGAAAAGCATATGGCTGCTGCCCTCCCCGGAGCATACGGCTGCTGCCCTCCCCCCTTGCCAAACTCCACCCTTGGTGGTGTCACAATTCCCCATTAACCAAGACTCTTCTCCTGGTATTCTTCCCCAAGCTGTACTCTCATGCCCAGGAGCAGAGACTACACTCTCCAGATGTGCGGAGAGCCCTGACCTTCTATGTCAAGAGGACAAAACCATTTCGCAAGTCAATACAGTTATTTGTAGCAGTGGAAAACCAAATGAAAGGTCAGCCGATATTGGCCCAATGCATTTCATCATGGATAGTAGCACCCCCTCCATCTCCATTCGTGGCCCACTTCACCTCATCCACAGCTTTCTTGGCTCATATTCCAACCCAGGGAATATGCAGAAATTCACAACACACTATGCTATCACCCATCAGGCTAGGGATGATGCAGCATTTGACTGAGCTGTGCTCCAGTCAGTACAAAACTCTGACCCTACCATCTGAACTTTGGCTTATGAATCACCTGATTGGAACTGATATGAACAAGCACTCAAAGAAGAAAAGAACAGTTACCTTTCATAATTGTTTTTCAAGATGTGTTGGTCATGTCCATTCCAATACCTGCTCCCCTTTCCTTTTGGCAGAGCAGCCAGCAAGAAGGAACTGAGAGGGAGGGGGGTCAGCAGAAGCCTATATTGAGCACCATGGAGGTGCCACTCCAGGTGGCACCTATACCAACCCTGTGGTGAGCTGCCAGAAGGAAAAAATTTTCCAGCTACTGTGCACATGTGCTCACACACTTGATTGTAATAGACATGAATATTGATGAGCAACAGTTACAAGAAGGTAAGTACCCATTTTTTTAAATAAAAAGCTGTTTTTCACAATAAAAAGTATGTTACAGTGTGAATACTCATAGGCTGCGTCTAGACTGGCATGATTTTGCGCAAATACTTTTAACGGAAAAGTTTTTCCATTAAAAGTATTTGCGCAAGAGAGCGTCTACACTGGCACGGATGCTTTGCGCAAAAGACATCTTTTGCGTAAAAGCATCCTTGCCAGTGTAGACGCTCTCTTGCGCAAGAATGCTCCGATGGCCAATTTAGCCATCGGGCTTTCTTGCGCAAGAAATTAACGTTCCTGTTTACACTGGCCCTCTTGCACAAGTATTCTTGCACAAGAGGGCTTATGCCTGAGCGGGAGCATCAGAGTATTTGCACAAGAAGCACTGATTTTGTACATTACAAAGTCAGTGTTCTTGCGCAAATACTTGCGGCCAGTGTAGACAGGCGGCAAGATTTTGCACAAAAGCGGACGCTTTTGCGCAAAATCTTGCCAGTCTAGACGCAGCCATAGGGTATGTCTACACAGCAGCATTATTTCAGAATAACATAGTGCATGTCTACACTACAAGCCTTTATTCTGAAATCATCTTGAGCTGGAGGACATCTTACTCCAACTCATGGTAACCCTCATTTTATGAGGAGTAAGGGAAGGGTGTTCTTCTTTTGACTTCCTGCTCTGCAGACAGTGCCAAAAGCCGAATTAAGTGATTTCGACTTCAGCTACGCAACTGACTATGAGACGAATTTGCCCTTCTCTACTGCAGAGACTGATTAAGAAACCCCAATGTAGAGGGGAGAAGGAAAAGTAGTGGAGCACCCACAGGGACACACATCTCAAAGAATCTCAGTTACTGTACAAGGTGAGTAACCCTCTCTTCTTCTTCAAGTACTGTTCCTGTGGATGCTCTGCTGTTGGTGACTTCAGAGCACTGCCCTCCAATGGAAGGAGGCGGCTTCAGAGTTAGGGTCATGACCAACAAAGGAAGTATTGGATATGGTCTATTGCTTTAAGGCATAGTGCTGTGTAAAGGTATGGGTTGATGTCCAGGTAGTGGCTCTGCCAGTGTCCATGATGTTAAGGAAAGCCATGGAGGCTCATATAGCTCTGGTAGAATGAGTGTGAATCCTCATGAGGGGTTGGTAGTCGGACTGAAAGTAGCAGAATTGTATGCAATTGGAGATCCACTTAGGCCAGGTCCATGCTACTGGGGAGGAAGGTTGGCTTAGGGTATGCAATTTTAGCTATGTAAAAAACATAGCTGGAGTTGACATACCTTAAGTCACAGGTAGAAAACCTAAGACCTCGTTTGCCTGAATCTGGCCCCTGAGGCTTGGGACTCTTCCCAGAAACGGGGAGCCTGCACTGGTGCTCCAGCCTCCCTGGAAAACCACCTGCGGGGCTGGAGAACACAGATCTACGAGCCTGGGTCCCCCTAGGTGCTGGTGTGTGAGGGGAAGGTGGGGAGTATCTTTCTCCCTTCTCACATCAGTGAGGGTTTAGTTGTTTTTTTTATTCCTTCTCATTTTTTGTGCAGCCCCTGACTGATTTTTTGTGAGCAGCGGCTCCCAACCAAAAAAAGGTTTCCCACCCCTGCCTTAAGCCAAGCTCCAGGGCCATTCTCACAGCGGGAGGTCGACAGGATACACACTTCCGTCGACTTCCCTTACTCCTCATGAGGAGTTGGAGTACTGACTGCCAATGGGGTGCCCTCAGTGTTCAATTTAGCGAGTCTTTACTAGACCCACTAAATCAAATGCCAGAAGATCGACTGCCACAGAGTTGATCTTCTTTGAAGTGGAGATGTGGCCTTAGATAGTATTTGTTTAGAAATGGTGTACCCTTTGCAGTGTTCAGTGATGACTATGAAGAATCTGGGTGATTTGTGGAATGGTTTAGTCCTATCTATGTAGAAGGCCAATGCCCACTAAACATCAAGGGAATGAAGTGTGTCATGTGTTCTGTGTGAGGTTTAGGGTAGAATGTTAGCAGATAGATGGGTTAGTTGAGGTGCAAAGTAGAAACCACTTTCGGCAGCAACTTGGTCTGAGGGAGGTTCCTTATCCTTAAGGAACACCATATATAGAAGATCTGTCATGAGAGCTCCTTGTTCTCCCACATGTCTTGCCAATGTAACTGCCATGAGGAAAGCTACTTTCATGGAAAGGTGTAGCAATGAGCAAATTGCCAGTGGTTTGAATGGGGAAGAGGCGAGGGCAGGAAGGACCAGGTTCAGGTTCAGGTACTTTCACAGAAATCAGTAAGTATTATTGAGTCCTTTGAGGAAATGTCCAGTTAGTGGGTGAGTGAATATGGAGTAATGATCCATCCATTGGGGTGAAAAGCTGTGATGAAGATAGGCAGACTTTTATTGAGCTCATGGATAGGTCTGACTGTTTGAGTTCTAGTAAGTTCTTCAGTATCAAGGTAGAGACCCTGGGATGGATGTCATTTATTTTTGTTGGCACCATGCCTTAAAACGTGTCCATTTCAGGCCGTATGTGTGATGAGTCCATTCTCTGCAACTATGTAAAACTATCTCTTGTACCTCCTCTGAGCAGATGAGCTCTGGCCCCCTGAGCTATGGAGGAGCCAAGCTCTGAGATGGAGTTTTATGGATCCAGGTGCAGGAGATGGCCTGAATCCTGGAACAACAAGATGAGGCATAAATGGGAGTGTGATTGAAGGATTCTCAGTCATCCTGAGGAGGTAGGAATACCAAATTTGATGAGACTATGCTGGGGTTATTAGAATTACTGTGGGCCCATCCAGTCAAATCTTGTGGATCATCTGGTTCAAAAGGGGGATGGAAGAGAATGCATAAAGGCATTCCACTCAAGCAGGAATGTGTCACCTAATGACTGGCTGCTAAGGCCTGCCCTGGCGCAGAACTGTGGGCATTTGGGGTGGTTGCAAAAGGGTTTATTATGGGGAAGCCTCACTATTAGAAAATGTGTAGGAGGACTGTGGTGCTTAGCTCTCACTTGTAGTCCTGAGAAAATGTACTGCTGAGGGCATCTGCTGTGGCATTCTGATCTTCAGGTGGGTAAGGTGGAGGATGTGGATAGTGTGTCTGATGCACCATCTCCAGAGTTCTATGGCTTCCACACAAAGGGAGTGTGAACATGCTCCCCTTTGCCTGTTTATGTAGTACATACACACTGTGTTGTCCATAAGTATTTGAATAGTCTTGTCCTTAATGAGTGGAAGGAAGCGTGAACAAGCATTGTGGACAGCATGGAGTTCCAATAGGTTTATGTGTAAGAGGGATTCTATAGGCGACCAGCGACCCTGTATAGAATGTGGGTGGAGGTATGCTCCCCATCACAGGAGAGAGGCATCTGTGGTAATAGGTATAGTTGGTGTGTTTTGGGTGAAGGGCACCTCTATGCATATGTTTGGTTGGGTGCATCCACTGAAGGAGGGAGTGCTTTATTTTGTCTGGTATTGTAAAAAGCTTGTGTATGCTGTGCCTGTGTGGAATGTAGTTGATATGCAGCTATCCTTGCAGGCAATGCATATTTAGTCTGGCATGTCTTATGGCCTAGGAGTTGTAGGCTAGCCCTGGCAGATACCTGTGGGCTGTTTCGTGCCATGAATATGAGACTGGTGAGTGTGGAAAAACATCTGGGCAATGAGGCTATGGCCTTGATAGAACTGAAGTGGGCCCCCTACGAAGTCCAGTTCCTGCACTGCCGTTCAAGTGGACTTGTCAGTGTTTATTTGGAGGCCCAGGCTTGTGAAGAGGGTTACCATCTGTTCAATGGCTTGCAATGCTGTCTGCCTTGGTGCTTTTAGCAGGCAGTCGTCCGGGTATAGGAATATCATAATTGCATCCTGCGCAGTTAGGTTGCCACTAGGGATGTTAAATTGAGATTAATTATCTAATCGAATAGTCAATGGGATTTCCATCGACTATTCAATTAGTCTATAAGAGTGCCTCCACCTTTGAACTGTAGCAGGAGTCCTGATGGGTTGGGGCTCTTGTACATTTCAAAAGCAGAATTGCTGCAGAAGCAGCACGAGTGGAGACTGCTTCACTCCCTGCTCGCACCATTTCTCACTGTGCCTCTACCTCCCCTGCCCCCCATGGAGACTGTGTTGTGGGGACCAGCTTTTATGCCAGCTCCCCCGAGCACCAGCTCCTGCTCCCTCCCTTTGCTGCCTCTCTCTGATAGAGGCAGCAAGGAAGTAGTGGCTTACATCCCTAGCTGCCACTACAGTGGATACCTTTGAGACCTCTCAAGGGGCAGTGGAGAGGCTGAAAGGGAGTACCCTGAACTGAAAATGGTCTTGTCTGGTAGGGAATCCAAGAAATCTGAGGTGGAGGGGTGAATTGGTATATGAAAATAAGCATCCTTGAAGTTGAAGGTTGAGAACCAATCTCTTCTTTCTAGTGCTGGGATTATTGTGCCTAGTGTGGCCATCTTGAATTGTTGACAAACTTGTTCAGTCATCTGAGGTAGAGGCTTGGTCTCCATCCATCAGACTTCTTTTTTGTGAGGAAGTAGAATGAATAAAACCCTTGTCTCCTGTGTTGTGGTGGGATGGGCTCTATTACCCCGAGTTGCACAAGATGGTTCACTTCCTGTCAGAGTAGATACTCTTTAGAGGGGTTGCTGAAGAAGGAAGGGTAGGGAGGGTGGGAAGGAGGTTTGGAGAGGAAGGGGATGGAGCAACCAGTTTTTACAATTTCTAACATCCATTTGTTAGCTTTCAATGAAGGTAAAAGGGGGTTAGGCAGTCACCAAATAGAAGAAAGATGGTGTCAGCACAGACAGAAATGGGGTTCTCGGGCCCTTGACCAATTCAAATTTGTTGGCTGGAGTAGGGATGTAAGAGTTTAGCCAGTTAAACACTTCTGCCCTGCAGGCATACACTGGCAATGCAGTGCAGCAGTCGGCTCCTCAGGAGCTGCGGGGGGTGGGAGGGGGACCCCTTCATCTCCCTTCCTAGTTTCACTCAGCCAAAAACAGTTAACTATGTAACTGCTAGGATTTTTAACTGTTCACTGTTAGTGTTTTAAAACCTTTTTTACATCCCTAGTCGAGAGGTTGAAGTTTGGTACAGTATACAGTTGCTGCAGTAGATTGTTGCCGCCTTGAGGGCCTCTGTCCACGACCCTGTGGGTCACATTGCCTCTACTGATGTTGTGAGTATGTAGGCTGGCAATATTGTGCTTTTTCTTGGATTTGGGATTGTAGATTCCCAAGGATTGGAGTGACGCTCGTGAGTCCTTGAGCAAGTGGAAGGACTCGTCTGTCTTTTTGGCGAATAATTTGAGCCTTCAAATGGCAATTCTTCCATGATGGATTGTACTTCTTTGGGGAAGCCAGAAAGATGCAGCCATGAGGCTCTTTGCATTACCATAGCCATTGCCACAGATCTTGCAGACATCTCCATGTCCACAGACTCAAACGTAGCTTGGAGGGCCATTCTGGAGATGAGTTGGTCAACTGCTACAAGTTTGGTGAATTGTTCTCTCATCCTTATCAATAAAATTGATCAATTCAAATATTTTTGTATTTTTCATGTAGTCATATATTGCTAGTAATGCCGTATAGTCGGCTATGTAGAAGTGACAAGTATCAGAGGGGTAGCCATGTTAGTCTGAATCTGCATAAGTCCTGTGGCACATTATAGACTAACAGATTTATTGGAGCATAAGCTTTCGTGGGCAAAGACCAACTTCATCAGATGCATGTAGTGGAAATTCCAGAGGCAGGTATAAATATGAAAAGAAAGGAGTACCAAGAGCACATGAAAAGAAAGGAGTACCAATCAAGAGAAAGGCCAGAGATAATGAGGTCAATTCAATCAGGGAGGATGTGGCCCACTTCTAGCAGTGAACATCAAGAGAGGAGAAACTGCTTTTGTAGCTGGCTAGCCAGTCACAGTCTTTGTTTAATCTTAAATTGATAGTGTCAAATTTGCAAATGAATTGTAGCTCTGCAGTTTCTCTTTGAAGTCTGTTTTTGAAGTTTTTTTTTTGTTGTTGCAGGATGGCTACTTTTAAATCTGCTACTGTGTGTGTCCAGGGAAATGGAAGTGTTCTCCTACAGGTTTTTGTATGTTACCATTCCTGATATCTGATTTGTGTCCATTTATTCTTTTACGTAGGGACTGTCCAGTTTGGCCAATGTATATGGCAGAGGGGCATTGCTGGCACATGATGGCAAATATTACATTGGTAGATGTGCAGGTGAATGAGCCTGTGATGGTGTGGCTGACGTGGTTAGGTCCTGTGATGGTGTTGATGGTGTATATTCTGCCCACATATCTAGAAGAATAAACAGACATCTATCCGGGATGAGCTAGACAGTGCTTGGCCCTACTGTGAGGGCAGGGGACTGGACTCGGCCTCTTGAGGTCCCTTCCAGTTCTAGTGTTCTATGAATCTATTATTCTATGATTCTATGTTCATGGACTGAGTCAATCTCTAGGGGATTTGGCATTGGCTGTGAGAAAAGGAACTCTGAGTCCCTGGAAGGAACATAGTATCTCTTGTCAGACCTCTGTCTGCCAGATGGTTTTAACAGGGTCCATGAGTACTTTTTTCACAGGGAGGGTGTTTTTGGATTGAAGCTGATGTCTGTAAAATGTCCACAGGGTTATGGTATGGTAGGAGAACCTCCTCAAGGGGGATGTCCAGGGAGCTAGCTATCCTCTTGAATTATTCTTGGAATGGTTTGAAATCTTCCCCTGTATGGGGGGTTGGGGTGGAGAAAGCATCCCGGCCCTGGTCTACACTAGGGAATTATTTCAAAATAATCTCCTTTAGGTCAAATTTATAAGCAGAGCGTCCCCACTACCAAACCAGTTATTTCAAAATAATGGGCTGGTTACGTCAAAATCTGTACTCCTGCTTTCCTTGGGGAATAACACTAATTTTGAAATAGTTATTTCAAAATAGTGTTAACGTGGACGTCTGGTGCTTCTACTTTGAAATAACTGGCCTTCAGAGGCCTTTCACAGCTGCAGCTCTGACCACTCTGGCCACACCTGGCATCTCCACTGCTCCCCTTCTCCTGCAGAGCTTAAAACTCCTGGAAGCAGGAGAAGAGCTTCTTGCACATGTCCAGCTTTGGAAGCTCTGTGTGAGATAGCAGCCAGTAAGAGAGCCATGAGCGACCCCAACACTCCCTGAGAGCCTCCCACAGCTGCCAGCACTCCTGCTGCTCCCTTGGCTGCCACTGGCCAGGAACAGGGAAGAGCTCTGACCTGGACTGGTGCAGAGATCTTGAACTTCATCGAGGTCTGGGGGGAAGAGACCAACCTCCAGGATCTCCACACCAGAAAGGGGAATGTGGAAAGTCTATGGCTGGATCATCACCAGCCTAGCCAACAAAGGCCGCACCCAGACACTGAAAATCAAAGTGCTCCAGCAGGCCAACTACGAGGCCAGGGAACATAGTGGACACTCTGGGGTGGCACCACACACCTGCGGCTATTATGAACAGCTGAATGCCATCCTGGGAGTGGGGTCAGTCACCTCCTCCCCCATCATTGTGGAGTCCAGCCAGGACACACCCAGTGTCAGCCTCCAGGAGGGTGGGTTGGCAGAGGAGGAGAAGGAGGCAGCCAGTTAAGTGACCAGGCTTGCTAGCCAGGAGCTGCACCTCACCCTGGAGCTAGTTCCCCCCTCCTAGGATGTCTCCCAGGCTTTGGACAAACCTGGGGAATGCTCTTCAGGTGAGTTCTATAACTTTACCTATCTACACGCAGGGGCAGGCGGTGGACTGTGAGGGGCTGCATGCTCCGCATTTGGCCTTTTTGGCCTGGGGGTCACACAACAGCCTGTGCATGTATGTGGACAGGGAGTGCCAGTCTGGATCACTCAGCCCCATGAAGCTGCCACACATGAACTAGTCGCTCCTTCTCACAAGGCTGCTGCATAGCCCTGCCTTACTCTGGCCTCCGTGGTGGGACACCTTCCCACAACAGGCCACCACTAAGGAGTCTGGGGTCATGAAACCACACAGTAATGCTGTACACAGTACAGGTTCATGCCGTCACTCAGTTAGCATCTTCTCCTGGTCAAGCGCAGCGATGTGGAAGAGACTGATCCCATGCATGGGAACCTGCTGGGAGGAAGGAAAAGGAGGGGAACCCAGTAGCACTGTTTCTGGCAAGCAGCATCTGCCACTCACACACACCTTCCCCAGCCTCTCCCCCTCCTCCAGTGGGCAGAGATAGAAGTTCTTTCTCTGCAAGTTGCTGCCACTGCTGGATCCAGCATGTGCGGGACCCAGAAGGAAGCCAAGCTGCTCCATTCCCCCTTCCCGACCACAGGTTCTTGGCCTGGCTGGCACCTTCCCATGCCTGCTTGTCCCCAGGATGTGGGGATAGCAAGGCTCCCTTGAAAAGTACCAGCTGTCTAGGCAACAGATGGTCTTGCTCGAAGCACATTGCCATCGTCTGAACCAAGACCGTTAGTGTCGGCTCAGAGGTTGGGACTAGGCTTCATCCACAGTGTCTCCTGTGATGACTGCTCTTATAACTCTTCTTTGCAGGTGGGCCAGCTGTGAGATTAGTGCATCCCTCACCTCCTACACCATCTGCACAACTCCGCAGGATCCACAGGAGGAAACACACACATGAGGACATGATGCAGGAACAGATGACCTGCCTGCAGTCCCTCATCCAAGTGCTCGAGGAAGAGTGCCAGGAGCAGGCCACTGACTGGGAGGAACACTGGGTTGACTGGGAGGAGTGCCGGGTTGGCTGGGAACAAAGGAAGGCCACCTGGGACCACTTGGCGAACCAGCACAATGCCATGTGCTCCTCCCTCACTTCAGTGATGGAGTGCATGGCCTCATGCATGGAGCAGGCCACTACACACCTTCCTGCAGCCCCATGGTTTCCCCTTCTAACCTCCCATACCCTAAGAGCTGCCTAGACCCAAGAACATGGGGCAGTGGGACCTCTCGAGCAGCTAAAGCCTCCCGACCACTCGGAGGCAGGCGCCCATTCCAGCCCCATCCCTGAGCCCCCTCTTTCTCCTCTTCCCCCCCCTCCCAGGTTCTTTACCCAGTCCCTCCCCTGTTCTATGTCCCCCCAATAAACAGTCCTGTGGTTTCAAGAAACATGGCTGTATTATTTGCTCT
Organism: Rafetus swinhoei; assembly: GCA_019425775.1. Classification (NCBI taxonomy): domain Eukaryota; kingdom Metazoa; phylum Chordata; order Testudines; family Trionychidae; genus Rafetus; species Rafetus swinhoei. The sequence continues at coordinate 121,862,629 of CM033449.1, forward strand.
GCAGGGGAGGAGGGAAGATGGGAAGGGAGGGCAGCGGAAGAGAGGGGTGGGGGATGAAAGGCACACAGAGAGGATGCAGGGGCCCCTTGTGGAGAGGCACAGGGGAGAGTCTCAGAACTGGCCTTGCATGAAACTCTCCATCAAGGCCTCCCTGATGAACACAGCCCCTTGATGTGCTTTCCTGATGGTGCTGGTGTCCAGCTGCTTAAATTCCCTGGTCAGCCATTCAGCCTCAGCCCCCCACCCTGGCAGAAAAGTCTGCCCCTTCCTCTCACACAGGTTGTGGAGCACACAACAGGACACCACCACGAAGGGTGAGGAGACTCCTGAACCTCCCTTTTAAATGCCCCAATGCACATTCAACGATCATGTGGCACTTGCTCAGCCTGGTGTTGAAGTGCTCCTTGGTGGGGTCTAGGCTGCCCATGTAAGTCTTCATGAGTCAGGGGAGCAAGGGGTTGGCTGCGGTTGGGGAAAAAAGTGCTGGCATGTATCTTTCAGAATAGGCAGGAATTCTGGAAGATGCAGACGTCATGCACCTTTCCCGTCACCTAACACTGATATTGGTGAAGTGGCCCTTGTGATCCATGAGGGCCTGCAGCACCGTGGAGAAGTATTCCTCCTTTTATATAGTCCAAGCCACGGTGGTTGGGGGCCAGAATGGAGATCTGCATGCTGTCAGTGGCCCAAGCCATCGACAGTGCTGTCCACGTTCCCCAAAGTGACAACCCTCCGTAGCAGCACTTCGTTGATGGCCTTGGCTACCTGCAAGAGCACAGCCCTGACTATGGATTTCCTCACACCAAACTGGTCCACGAAGGAGCCGTAGCTGTGCAGCATGGTGAGCTTCTAGAGTGCAATGGCCATGCGCTTCTGTATGGGTTTGGAGAGTCGCATGTGGGTGTCCTCTTGCATGAGGGCAGGGGCGAGCCACTTGCAGATAAGGGAACCATTTTGGAAGGGTGGGGGGCAGCAGCCATGTGCTCTGGGACATGGCTTGCTTTTCATCCCGTTCCCTGGATTATCAGGGAGTGAGGGAAAAGTAATTGCATTTCATGCATGTCACTCATACCTGGAAGGTGAGCTCCCTTTACCAGCTAGATGTGAGAGGCATGCAAGGAATGCAAGTACTTTCCCCTTGCTCCCTGATAGTCTGGGGAATGGGATGAAAAGCAAGTTGCATTGCCGAGCGTACAGCTGCTGCCCCCCCACCCTCCCGAAATGGCTCCCTTGCTTGCAGAGCTTGAGGAAGGTGGCCTCTGCATGCAGAAGTTCTGCAGCCACTGCTAGTCGTCTCATAGCTGCAAGACAATGCAGTCCCACCAGTCCGAGCTCATCTCCCGATGCCAGAAGTAGTGTTCCATGGTGTCTAGGGGATTATGGGGCATGCACAGCAGTAGGAGCGCCAGGACCTAAGTAATGAGGGCCTGCTGAGGTTTATCCTGCAGGCCCTGGTCCTCATCCTGCTGGAGCAACATGCTGGCAGTCTGGATGTACTGCGCCATGAGGCACAGCATGAGGCCTGTGAGCCTAGCACTGCGTTGCAACAGCTCTGGCTCCAACGTGTGACTGCTATGGCATCTGCAAGGGCAACCAGAGCACACTGTGTCCCTTTTATGTCCTATGAGGGGGGAGGCAGTGGAGGAGTGGCTTGAGATGCAGCCATAGAGAGGAGCCTCTGAAAGCACATGTTGCAGCTTGCCTGACTAAGCAGCAACAGGAAGTATCCGCCTTCCTGGTGCCCTCCCCAGAGTGTTTCCGGGGCTCTAATTCTGAGGCAGACTCCAATCAGTGTGGACATGCTACTTTGGAGTGATTCTAGCTAATTTCAATACTTGCCCATAGTAGGGACACCCAATTTTGTTAAATTGGATGTTATACTAATTTTAGTTATTCGAAATAATTTCCTAGTGTAGACATGCCCCCAGTGTCCTCTGTGGATAGTGATGGTAAGTATGTGATGCCCTTGCCAGGAGTAGTGTTTCTTCCTCCTCTGCCACCAGAGGGTGTGCTGGTACACAAGTCACGTTTGATTTCTGTGTGCTGACAAGTGGTACTGTGTGGCGGTATGTAGCCCATGGATTCCAGTATGCTCACTGGAGTGGAAGCAGTGTAGGAGGCCCCCAGGTCTGTCTGTACCACTGCCAGTAGTTGGGGTCAGTGTACTATTTCTTAGGAGGGGCCTCTGTGTTGATTGGTTCATGGAAGAGAGGGAATGGTGGAAGGAGAATTTTTTGTTCCTTGCCCTACTCATCTTCCTCATTCGAGCAGGTGATGTTGGGGACAATAGGAGATTCTGTGCCAAAGGTGCCCTGTGTCCTTCACTACTGAGTATAGGAGAATCAGGAGAGCCAACTGTCAGGCCCATTTGCCAGAGGAACTGCTGCTGTGGTTGTTTGAATGGTCCCTGTAGCTGCTTGCTTGTCAGTGCTAAGGGCTGTGAAGCATTTGGCAGAGTTATCTGGTGGGTCTCCATGAATGAGGGATGCACCTTGTAAAGCAGCACCACCACCTTGTAAAGTGGTGTGGCTTTGTGAAGTGGTGCTGTGCTTTTTTTTTTTTTTTTTTTTTTTTTTGCTAGTCTGAGTATCTGCTGAGTGGTGCTGAGGCTTGGGTTTTTGATTTCCCCTTAGTGCCTGTCAGAGTCTAGAGCAGTGGTTCTCAAACTTTTTGGCCCATAGACCACCTGGCTCAATGTAAACCTTTCCACGGACCACCAATTGCTAATGGAAATGCACTGTTAGTTACATAATTACGCCTGAGCCATTTTGCTAGTGCTGCAGCTACGGAGACTTGTTTAATTTAATTTATTAAACGGATTAAGCACTTTACCTTTCTCATGTTAGTTTATTGAACTTCATTTTAAATAAAGTAAAATATTAATTTATGTCCAACAGAAAAGGTTTCAATGTTTTCTTTATTTATGGCAGGTCTGGGGAAACTTTTTTGTGTCAGGGGCCACTGACCCACAGAAAAATCAGTTGGGGGACCACACAAGTGAGAAACAAAACAAAAAAATCCTCCCAAAACCCCTCAACCCTCACTGATGTGGCCCCCAACTGAGATTCCTCACTCCTCTGGCATTCCAGCCCCACGGGACAAGGGGAAGGGACAGGGAGGACTGAGGTTCAGGGTTTCACAGAGGCCAGATTTACTTTTCTGGGGTTCCGGAGTTAGTGGATTTGATGGACCCCTTTAGACTCTGGGGTGGAGACAGAAATGAGCGGTTCAGTGTGTGGGACAGGGCTGCCAGTGAGTGGGCTAGGGAGGGGGTATAAGATCTGGGAGGGAGGTGGGGAGCAGAAGGGGGTAGGGGTGCAAGGTCTGGGTGGGAAGTAGGGTGCAGAAGCAGGCTGGGAACATAAGAACATAATGCGAAAGTTCTTCACACAGCGCATAGTCAACCTGTGGAACTCCTTGCCAGAGGAGGCTGTGAAGGCTAGAACTCTAAGAGTTTAAAGAGAAGCTAGATAAATTCATGGAGGTTAGGTCCATAAAAGGCTATTAGTCAGGGGGTAGGAATGGTGTCCCTGGCCTCTGTTTGTCAGAGGCTGGAGATGGATGGCACGAGACAAATCGCTTGATCATTGTCTTCGGCCCACCCCCTCTGGGGCACTTGGTGCTGGCCACTGTCGGCAGACAGGCTACTGGGCTAGATGGACCTTTGGTCTGACCCAGTACGGCCGTTCTTATGTTCTTATTTACCCCTGGGAATAGGGTTGGGGTTAAGGTGACTTGGGGTGGGGGATTCAGAGAAATGGAGGGACAGGGGCAAGGAGGCTCGGCATGGCACAGCAAGATGGGGGTGGGTGGATAGGTGACCATGGGAACTCCCTCCACATGGCGACCTCCCTCCAGACCTGTCTCTGTGGGTGCAAAGCCCCAATGGGCCCCGAGCTCCTACATGCCTCCTGCATGTGCAGGGTCCTCAGCCCCAGCATCGCCTCCTCCCACTGCCGCTGGGCTCCGCGCAGCCCAACCTGCTGCCAGGGAATGGGGGGTTGGGGCACCGGCCACTTGCACACCACGAGCACATGCCCTGCCTGGCTGAGCCCCATGCAGCCCAACCTGCTGCCTGCCCCACCGTGGGATGGACCACTCTTACCATGGTGGCAGCGCTCCTCCACGTTTGCTCCGTGGCCTGCGCTTGGGGGTGGGGTGAGTTTGCTTTCTTCACCTCTGGCTGGAGCTGATACTGCAGCCTCGTAGCTGTGCACTGACCATGAGGCTGCAGTGGCAGTGTGGGTACCCCGCTGCATGGGAGAGGTACGGGGGCCGCACTTTGAGAACCACTGGTCTATAGAGTCCTTGATTCCTTTGGCGCCAGCGACGCTGGGGTTTGCTGTTGCTGCAGCTCCCAGCGCTGACAGTAGAATTGGTGCCAGTGTTAGCTACTTGCACAGAGAATGGCTCTTTTTGGCCAATTCCTCTTGTGGGGAGTCAGGTGCTGACCATCTGTGACAGGAATTGTGAACTTGCAGGTGTGGCAGCATTTAAAGAGTGGGAAACTGGGCATTCCTGTCAGTGTATTTCATCCTCAAAAAGGCTCTGTATGCCCAAGATTACTGAAGGTCTTCACAGGTAGTAGCCCCAATTCAAGGGTAGAAGAGAGAAAAGAAAAAGGCGGAGTTTTTCTTGACAAGGAGAAAGGAAAAGGGAAGGAAATTAAGTCTTCTGACAGGGAGCTGTGTTCCCTGTAAGCTGAGCACTTGGGTAGCCACTCATGAGACTTTCAAATGCCACCCAGTTGATTAGCAGAGTGCCCATAGCTGGCAGCATGTGTTTATATTGGTGGTGCACATCTGTGCATGTCTTAGTGCACATAACAAAATTTATTCTGCACCCAGGTGGAAAAAAAATTAGAGGGAATATTGACAGGGAGCTAAGTAGCAATGGTAAATTAATTAACTACAAAGTAGCAAGATACTGCTGAGTGCTCTGACGCTTAGCATAGGGCGGTAGAGAAGGAACTGGGGGAGGGTTAATCTCACAGCATCAGTTAACAGCTTAGAACAGGGACCATACACATGCGACCCAACTGGGCATTACCACCAAAAGTCTTTGACTACAAGTGCAGGGGTGCACAGACAGCTAAAGTGAAGCACCCACAGGAATAGCACTCAAGGAACAGTCAATTGCACACATACAAAATGGAAAATAACTGCCTAGGAAGGAGTACTGTGTCATCAAATGTCACCAATATGGTGTCCTGACATACTTTGCTTTGACAAATATTGATAACTGTTCAACCGAGTATAAGTATTCCCTCTGTATGCTGCCCTGGCTCTGTGCAGATAGCTGGCACAGTAGACTCTGAGCAAACCCTCAGTGATCACAAAATCAGATAAGGAATAAAGGCCGCCGCCCAGGTTTATTGCCAAATGAAGGACAGTAATAGCATCCCCGCTCAATGGTTACAGGTACACCAAGAATGTGTGCCCTTGACAATTGACTAGCTCAGATAATGGCAGGAATTTCCACTGCTCCTTAGACCAGACTTAGGCTACATCTAGACTGCAAGCTTCCTTCAGAAAAAGCTTTTTCCGGAAGAGATCTTCCAGAAAAGCTTATTTTGAAAGAAAGCATCTACCCAACAAAAGCGTAATAAAAAAAGCAGTGTGCTTTTCCATACGGATTGGACACTGTCTTGCATTTAAGGGCACCCAGAACCAGTTCAAGCAGGGCATTAGGTTAGCAGTTGCTTCCGGGTGCTGTTGCCTAAGGCTAGCTGAGACATTTACTTAAAGGGACCCCCCGGACAGCCGTTTCTCTGCTTCTGCTGCATGCTTGCCTGCCTCTCGGAGGGACAGCAAAGCTGTAGCAGTGCATGCCCTGGTTGCCCTGCTTCAGGAAACCACAGTATACTCCTTGCCATGGAGCCAGAGCTGCCTCTGGGCATGCGATGGCCCCACACTGCCATGCTGCAGCTTTTGTAGCACATTGTGCAGACTGTTTGCGTGGTCCTGCCCTAGCTCGAATCCGAGCTCATCAGTGAGACCCTCGGCCTGGATGAGGGAGCAATGCCCTTGCAATTGCACCCCATGGTAGAGAGATGCTTTTGGAGGCTTTTGTAGATTCAGACTAACATGGCTACCCCTCTGATTTGAAGGCTGGACATCAGTTCCAACTGGGGGGACCGGCTGGTGATGGAGTGGTGGGATGACCGGCAGTGTCTCCAAAACTTTTGCATGAGGAAGGTCACCTTCATGGAGCTGTGTGCCTGGCTCGCCCCTGCCCTCCAACAATGGGACACCCAGATGCCACCCACCATCCCTCTGGAGAAGATCGCCATCGCCATCTGGAAGCTTGCCACCCCATACAGTTACTGGTCTGTGGGCAACCAGTTCAGCGTTGGAAAGTCCATCGTCGGAGCCCTCCTCATGGGGGAAGGCACTCTCAGGCTGCAGTCCCTGGGGGGGAAGGAGTCCTGGAAAGGGGGACCCTAGGGAAAGGCAGGTGGGTGTGTGGGGGTGGGCTGGGGGTGGGAGGGAAGCCTTGTCCCCGGGGGGAGGAGGGAGTCTACTGTCCCGCCCTCACACAGCCCTGCTGGGGGGGGCGATCTCATAGGGGGTTGCTCCTGGGGTGTTTGAGGTGGGGAGGGGAGTGGGGCAGGCACCTCCCAAGGGCTCAGGCACTCAGTCTCATTCTCTTTTGTTTCTTTGTCTCATTCTGCAGGTGGTGAGGGCCATCAACTCCATCCTGCTGTGCAGTGTCATCCGCCTGGGAGACCTGGACCCTGTTGTGACCGGATTTGCCACCTTGGGTTTCTCCAACTGCGGGGGAGCCATTAATGGAACCCACATTCCAATCCGTGCACCACATCATCGAACCACCCAATACATAAACCACAAGGGCTATTTCTCCATGGTGCTGCAGGCCCTTGTCAGCCACTGTGGACAGTTCACGGACATTTTTGTCGGGTGATCAGGTAGGACACACAACACCTGCATTTTCCAGAACACCAGCCTCTACCAGAAGCTGGAGGCTGGCACATTCTTCCCCCAGCGTGAATTTTGGGTTGGGGACATGCAGATGCCACTGTGCATCATGGGAGACACGGCCTACCCTATGATGTCATGACTGACAAAGCCGTACACTGGCCGCCTGGACTCCAGCAGGGATCAATTCAATGCCCATGTCAGCCCGGCCCACATGCAGGTGGAATGCGCCTTTGGGTGCCTGAAGGCATGGCTCAGGTGCCTCCTGACCCACCTGGATGTGGGGGAGCACAACATCCCCGAGGTGGTCTCAGCCTGTTGTGTTTTCCACAACATTGTGAAGAGGAAGGGGGAGGGTGTGCATCCGGGAGGCCCTGAGGGAGAGTTTCTCTCAAGGAGCCCAGTAACTCTTCCCCAGGGCCTCCGCCTTCCCCCCCACAACCCCGCTCTTCCCCCTTCCCTGTACACTGAATAAAGACACCAGTTTTGAGTTGAAAATCAAAAACGTTGTATTTTTTTCATAATAAAAGTAACTGGGGAAGAGGGGGTCTGAGAACCTGGATAGGGACAGGGAGGAGGGGGGCTCAACACTGGGAGTGGCACGTGGTATGGCTGGAAGAGCTGCCTCGGGGCCAGGGACCTCAGCGACCTCGGGGGTGGGTGGGGCCTGGGACAATATGGGGTGGCCAGGAGGGGGGGCTGGAGTGGGGTCAGGTATGGCGGGGGGCAGGGGAAGGGGGCATAGGCATAGCAGCAGCAAGGACAGGAGCCGGGTGTGCCATCATTTCGTGGATGGTGGCACACACGTTTTTGCCCTGCCGCAGAAGCTGGTCCCACATGCAGGTCCACCACTGGGCGTGATCCCAGACCATCTGGGCCAGGGTTTGCTGAATGTCGCACAGCATAGCCATGTGCTCCCTCATGAGGTCCTCGTGGACCCTTCTGGACCTGCAGCTCCCCTGGGGTCGGGCGGTTGCCTTGGATGGTGGTGATTGCCTCTCAGCGACGGCTGGTCTGGCTGTGGAGAATAAAGAGGGAGAGGGGGGTCAGTCATCTATGGAGACGCTGTCCCTGAGGACATGCCCTCCTCTGTGAGCAGCGAACAACCGTTCTCGAGCCAGAGGATGGCGATGTCCCAGGAGCAAGGCCATGTGTGGCCTACACAGCGGGCCCTGCCTCACAGGAGCCCCGAGGTGCTTGGGGGACTATGCTTCCGGCCCCTCCCCCCCGGTCCCATGGACAAGCAGGCAAGGGAAGTGTCAGTCCACACTGGGATCCCATGAGTGGGAGAGTGACCTGGAGCAGCCTGGCCTTCCATGGGGGCTGCACACACATCTGTGCCTGGCAGTGCTGTCCCCCCGGGGTCAGATGTGTGTATCGCCTCCTCAGAGCCTGTGAGCAGGGGCCCGGGGGTGCTCTGGGGCTGCCTCTTGAGGCTGCGTGGCACTCACTGGTGCTGCACATGCTTCCACATGCACCGACTGCAGCATGATGTCCAGGCCGAGCAACGATCGCACCCCATCTCCTCTTCGCCTGTCTCCCCTACCCTGTGTATGTGACAAACTGAGAGCGCTCACCTGATGATCCCTTCCACCCTCAGAGGATACCTGCGAAACATCCAGGCCCTGGGGTACCGGGTCCAGGATGAAGGTGATGGTGCTGGCCATCTCCTCCTCCTGCTGCAGCTTGTCCTCTTCCTCCTTGCCAGGGAGCCCTGCGTGGGTGACGATTGGCATCTCAAGCCCCAAGTCCACCACCACAGGTGGGGAAGGGGCTGCACCACTCCCCAGGATTTGGTGGAGCTCCTGGTAGTAGGGGCAGGAGTGGGGTCCTGCCCCGGAGTGAGAGCTGTGCTCTCTGGCCCTGGAGTAGCCCTGGCAGAGCTCTTTCACTTTGCTCCTCATTTGCACCATAGTTCCGGGGGTGGGGGGGATGGCCCCTCATGGCCAGAGCCTCGGCCATCCAGCTGTAGATATCGGCATTGCACCGCCGGGAGCGGAGATCCTGCAGGGTCTCCTCCTCACCCCACAGCTCCAGGAGGGACAGGATCTCCGCCTCAGACCATGACAGTGCATGCCTTTTTATGCTCCTGTCTGGGTCCTGTGAGCCCTGGTGGTGCTCCCTGTGAGGCCCAGTGGGGTCTCAGGGGGCTTGTGGCTGGGCCATGTTTGGAAAGTCCTGTGGCAGTCAGAGCTGCGCGGTCAGGTATAACTCTCTGGGCCAGCTTCCTGCCACAATACTTGTCCCAGGTGCCAGCAGCTTTAAGCGTTGGCAGGAGACAGGAACTATAGAGTCCTGATTAGTTTGGATGGAGTGGCCAGCAGAGCATGTGTGTTTTTTCCTGGAGACCTCTTTTTTTCACAAAAACTCCCTCTTCTGCCTCCATACACGCCTTTTTTCGAAAAAGCTTTTTCGGAAAAAGGCTACTTCCTCATAGAAAGAGGTTTACTGCTGTCAGAAAAACCCCTCCGAGAACACAATAGCAGTGTGGATGCAAGTATTGTTTTTCCGGAAAAATGGCAGTTTTCCTGGAAAAATGCTGCAGTGTAGACATACCCAAAGACTGCACTTCTGAGATACATCTTTATACACAGATACAAACAAGTTACACATCACTTCTGATGTATTAGGGTGCCGCTGTCTGATGTGCTTGGATGCAATCCTTTACCTTATATATTTTGGTTCAATAAAAACATTCTTATCTATCACGTTGTCATCCTGACCTTATTCTTAGGATGGGTCAGTAAATTCTTGTTATCCAGGGGGAGTGTGCTGGTGTTGAGATGTTCTCATACTATCCCGGAATGTGTGCCTAGTACCTCTGTCTGACAGATTCTTTGAGCAGGGCCTGCCTCTTGCTCACAACTCAACTTTGCCTTATATTTACACTGACCATCCATCCCAAATTTTCCAGGACAGTCCTTATTTTTAATCTCTTGTCCCGGTGTCCCCATGTAGTAGTGAAATGTCCCGGAAAGTCCCTAGGCTCCAAACGCAGCTAGAAGCTTCTCCCAGGATTCTCCTGCTAGCTGTGCAGAGAAGGGGTTGGGGAGAGGAAGAGACAGCGAAGCTGCTCCAGTCTGAAGCATGGATGGTAAGTGAGGAGTGTCTGTCTTAAGAAGCAGTGCACTGTTTCTAAGATTTCACTGCTTGTGCTCTCTCTCTCTCACTCACACTCTCCTAACACCTACTCGGAACTTGACTCAGCACAAAGTACAGTTTCAGAGAGTGAGAGGGAAGTTTCTTTCTCTGGAGGGAACATTCAGAGTGAAGGAAACAGTTCTTTCATTTCCATCTAGCAATCATTGGCTGTTGGGCTGTGCATGATAGGTTTCTTCATTCCCAAGTGACTGCAGTATTAGTGTCAGACTCTGAAGTTGCTTCCAGCTAAACTGCTGACGTTTTACTTGATCCGACTCTGGGATCAGTGTATGTCTGTTGTATGCTATTAATCTTTCTAATGGCCGGTCAATGTTGTGACTTACACATATTAACTGTGTTCCTTTAATGTCTCTGTAAATATAGATACAGGAAATAGCATGGTTATTAATAGTTGAAAATATGAATTCAAACTTTTTTTCTCTCTGAAGTAAAATGCATGATGAAGTGCTTGTTCTTGTCTGTTTTCCCCCCAACAGAGGCATGGTCAGATGTGTTAAGTTAGTACCTATTTTTGACCACAAGAGGACACTTGATTCAATTAAAGGAGAATCCTGGCTCAAAACAGAAAGAAACAGTACAGTACAGTAAGTATTCTTAGCAGTACCACAGTATCAGCATTCATTCATGAGCAGCTCTCAGATCTGCTCTAAAATTTCTTCATTAAAGAGCACAGTGCTGTGCTAATTAATATGAGTGATGATTGTAAAATGCAGCTAATATAAATATGCACAGAAATCTAGCATATATTTTGTGATAAGAACATAAGAATGGCCTTACTGGGTCAGACCAAAGGTATCTATTCCAGTATCCTGTCTTCCAACAGTAGCCAATGCCAGACGCCCCAGAGGGAGTGAACAGAACAGGTAATCATCACGTGATCCTTTTCCTGTCACCCATTTCCAGCCTCTGACAAACAGAGGCTAGGGACACCATTCTTACCCATTTTTGCTAATAAGTACTGTTGGACTTATCCCCCATGAAGAGGGACTAACAAGAACAAGTGATGTGCTATTCCAGAAGGCGGAGGGGCCACTGGCTTAACCCAAGAGAGAGATCCTCAAAAAGGGGGTTTCACACCCAAGGAGGGGTTCCTCCTGAGAACTGTGGGAATCAATCCCAGGAAAAGAGGGGTCTATGTACTAACCCCTGGAAAGGATTGTGACTCTCAAGGAGGCTGGCACACTGAAATTCTTCCTGGGAACTATGGAGCACTGCAAGCGCAGACCTGTGAGTACACGGCCTCTTGGGAACAGCGGAAAGATGGCCCAAAGCAATCTCCTAAGAAGGATGTTGTCAAGCTGTGCAAAGAGAGAGGGCTCCACACTGGGAATTTCACCAAAGCCCAGCTAATTGTCTAGCTAGAAGAGAATGACTGTGCCACAGAGCTGATTCCAGTCCATGCTGGGAGCAGTAAAACAGCTCCAGGGTCTGCATCGCAAACGAAAGGGCCCCAACACCAAGCTTCTGAGATGGAGACTGCCCTGCAGAACTACAAAATGGAGATGGTCCATGTTAAGGACAGTGCCCCATGGGTGCTCCACTACCCTCCCTGCCTCCCCTCTACTTCGGAATCCTGGCTTTCTTATTGGGATTATTCTGGAGTAGAGAAGGAACTGAGGGGAGTGGGGGCTCATGCATGCGCGATGCCTGCAATCTAGGAGCATGCGGCTCCAGTGACACTGCTCTGAAATCTCCAGTTGTAGGCTTGGTGGCGGTGCACCGACCTAATATGGAGCACCCCCCGGGACACTCATCTTGAAGAACATCAGTTACTGTCCAGGTGAGTAACCTCCTCTTCCTTCGACTTCTCTTACTCCTCGTAAAATGAGGGTTACAGGAGTCCGAGTAAGAAGTCCTCCAGCTGGACAGTATTTTAAAATAACAGCTTGCTGGGTAGATGTGCATTTTGTTATTTCAAAATAACATCAGTTATTCCGAAATAACGCTGCTGTGTGGATGTGCCCTAAGATAGCAGCCATCTATAATGTCTCTAGTGTCAGCTGCGATCTCTTGGGGCACTTCACAGCCACCCTCCCCAGCACCTTTCTTACAGCAGGCTCTTTTTCTTAGTACCTGCTAGCGCATGACTTTCCCAGATTTCCCATAGCACATTCTCTCCACAACTCCTTATGTGTAATGAACTAACAGAAACGGCGCTCTGTCACGTGGCCTCCAGCCCCATGCCTCTTCCGAGGGGTCATACCCAATAAACTGGCCCCTTGCCAGTAGTCCCTGGCAGCTTAGTCCACCGCCCGGCCCTAGCCTCTGGGGCAGTCCAGCCCTCAGTCCAGCCCTCAGGCCCAGACAATAGCACCCCCTCTCAGGGAAGTCAGGCTCCACGGCCTGGTCACTCCCTCCATCAGGCCCAGCGGCTTAGTCACTATACTGATTCATGCTCCCCCTTCCCGGGGGTCACAGGTGTGTGTGGGGGGGAGAGGGGTGGGGGTCGACCCTCTCCATAGGGCCCCAGCCTAGGGCCCTGTTGCTGGTGGGTGTTCCCCCAACCACCAGCTAAGTGGAGAATCCCTCTGAAACATGCCAAGCTGATCGGGCTGCCATCTGGCTCCCTGTTCTTGGGCAACTTCCTATGCCTGTCTGGCTGCGCAGGGTGTTGCTTGGACTCAGGATGCTGCTCTCTTAGCCTCAGGCTCCTCAGGCTGCTGCTCCTCAGGCTCGAGCTGCTTCTCAGGGTGCTGCTCCTCTCCTCAGGGTGCAGCCCCTCAGGGTGCAGCTCCTGGGTTTGGGCAGGAGTTCCCTCCCCCCGGTGGCCAGCCCCAACTGACCAGTTTCTCTGGCCTTTATACTAGGGCTGCATCTGGAGCATGCCCAGCAGGGCTGTGGAGGAGGGACCTTTTCCACCCAATATGCCTGTCCACCATCCCCCAGGCCAGTGTGCAGTTGGTACACCCCATCACAATCCTCCCCCTTAAGAGAGGTTCCCCGGGTTGCTTCTCCTCCCCCCAGTTGGGGTGGAGGTGGGAAAAGTCTGCATTGTCATGTGCTTTCCCTGGCCAATGCGCCACTTGAAACGAATACGGCTGCAGGGACAAACACCAGCGCATAATTCGCGCATTGGAGTCTTTCATTTTTTGTAGCCATTTAAGCGGAGCATGGTCCATCACCAAGGTAAAAGAGCTGCCCAGCATGTAATATTGAAGGGCCTCGATGGCCCATTTCTCTGCCAACACCTCCTGTTCTATTGTGGAGTACCTGGTCTCACGGGGAAACAGCACTTGATTCATAAGGCACTGAAACATGGCCGTAGGCCCATGCTATCCATAAGGCATCATTGTAAATAGGTATAGCCCAAAGGGGGTCGGGAATGCCATCTTCTCCTTCACCGAGGGGGTCAAAAGGATTTACCAGTACCCCTTCTTGAGGTCAGCATGCACCAACCGCTCTAGCAGTTCATCCACCCGGGGCATGGGGTATGCATCGAACCTCGAGATGGGGTTCACTTTACAGAAGTGGATGCAGAACCTCACTGTCCTGTCTGGCTTGGGAACTAATATGATGGGGCTCCACCACTCGCTTTTTGACTCCTTGACCACCCCCAGCATTTTGCCCAGTTCCTCCCTAACAGTATCCCACATCTTCCTGGGGAGGGGGTGATGATTGTCCCTCACCTTTTGGCCTGGGATAGTGTTGATGTGGTGGCTGGTTAATTGGGTCCTCCCTGGCTTGTCTGACCAGACCTGCAGGAATTAGACGATCAATTCTTGTAGCTGTTCCCACTGTTCCGACCCTAGGTCCTGTCCCAGGTCCACCAGATGGTGTTCCTGTGGACCCCCAGCCTTCAGCCCGAGTTCTGGCTCCGGTGGATAAGGGGCGATCAAATGGCCTCCTTTTCCTTCCAAGCTTTTAGGAGGTTCACATGGTAAATGCGGGTCTCTTTCTGCTGCCCCAGCAGCTGTACTTCATAGTCTATAGGCCCCATTCTTTGGGTCACTTCGAACGGGCTCTTCCATTTTGCTAATAGTTTGGACTTGGTTGAGGGCAGCAAAAGCAACACCTGTTCCCCAGGTTGAAAGGTCCTCACCTTTGCTCCCTGGTTACAGTGTCGCGCATGGGCCTCCTGCACCTTCTGCAAGTTCTCGCGAGCTAATCGGCCCAGCTCCTTCAGTCGCTCCCTCAGCCGTAGCACATAGTGGACAGATCCCTGGGCATGGTTCTTCTGCTCTTCCCACGCTTTCCTCACTAGGTCCAGGATTCTCCATGGGTGGCGTCCATACAGTAACTCGAAGGACGAGAACCCGGTGGAGGGTAACTCACGCACGGCAAAAAGTAGAGCTGGCAACCGTTTATCCCAAAGCTGCGGGTCTTCCTCCACAAACTTGTGTAGCATGGTCTTGAGAGTTCTGTTGAAACGCTCGACCAATCCATTTTTCTGGGGGCGGTATATGGCGAGGTCTTTAGGGTGTGGATGTTCAGCAGGCGTCACAGTTCAGCCATGAGCTTGGATGTTACATTTGTCCCCTGGTCCATCAGGATCTCCTTTGGAAGCCCGACCCTCGCAAATACTTTTAGGAGTTCATCTGCGATGGCCCAAGGGGAGTGAGGTCTCAGTGGAAGGGCTGGGAGTGGGGTTGTGTGCTTCTTCCCCCCAGCCCTAACTTCACTGACTGCCCATACTGTTCTGGACTAGGCCATTTTTACCTTACCCAGGGAAAGGAGACCTATTTAATCTGGGGCTACTTTGATTACTCTTCTGTAGGAATCTAGCTTGATCTTGTCATACCTGAATAACAATTTTTAATGTAGTTGGACTGTTCTTTTAAGTGTTTCTGTTAACGAAGTCACCCCCTGTGAATACGGTATTTGTTGGACAGTGGGGTGTTACTTCCTTTCTTTCTAGGGAAGCCAGCTGAGAGTAAAGATAAGATAGGCAGCATAGAAAGGGGTGTTGCAAATGACATGTGACAGGAGGCATCAGTGTTTGGGAAGCAATATCTTTATAACACAACTGAGAGGTGGGATTTTCAGGGTCACTTTTGCTGCTGCGGTTTTTTATCTGCATTGCTGTTTTCATGCTATGCTTGAAATGGGGCTTAGAAACACCAGTGTGACTGTGTTTCCCCTTTACTAGTGATTGTTCTGAGCAACTATTTGGGAGGGGGTGAGGAAAATGTGCCCCTCAAATGAACAGTAAGAAATCTGGCGTCTGAATGAGTGATGTAGAACGTGATTATGGGCATACTCTGTGAGCTACTCAGTGGCCTCCATTCCAACTGAAATTAGTGGGAGTTGAGGGAACTCAGCAACACTCACCTTTGTCCTTACCAATGTATCCAGTGTAAGTGCACAGGTCAGACTCAGAACTGATTAGCCCGTCCCGGTTTGATCACTAGTTCCATTGACTTCAGTGGAGTTACTCCTGACTCATATCAGTGTGAGATCAGAACCAAGCCCCATGGCTTCTTCCAAAGTTCACAACAACATACTTCCAGTCCTGCTTATTACCAGTCTCCACCACCAGAGTGATCTACTCGCCTTCCTCTGCCATTTTTTAAAACTAAGATTAAGGAATTTAAATTAAGAAAAGGCAAAATGGAGCTCTTTGTATCTTTAACATACAAAGTGAATAGTGAATGCAGTAACAGTGCATACAGCATCTAATATGATCCAAGAAGGTTCAAAGTAGAGTGTCAGGACATCTGTGCTTGGGCCTTTGCCAAACAAAATTGTGGCTACATGAGACAATGACCTTTCATAATAGTTAATATTAAATGTCACATGGAGGCTGCTGAAAAATTGTTATGAAACATTGTCTAGCATGACAGCATTTGATAGAGAGATGAGAGAGGGTGTGTCCAGTCCCTTTTAACTGTTTTCCAGCAATCTCACCCCAGCCCCAATGGGTTTCTGGATCTGTTCTTAAAGCAGCTCCTTGCTGCTCTCTCCTATGTACTTTCTTGCCTCCCTGGCAGAAGCCCATTTCTGCCTGAATTGCAGTTTTTTATCACAACTTTTGATAGTCAAATAATGAACCACAGGTGCGGAAGTAGCAGTTCTGGAAATTAACTCCTTGGTGGTTGTTGTACTATGAAGTCTATGAATCCCATTGCAAGGGGCCAGACCTGCTCATCAGATTCATGTAAGGCTTGAGCAGGAGTTTTGTGTGAAGGGAATATGAGTTAGTCCAAGGTCTGTTTTATGACTGGATTGTTCTGCAGGAGGAAATTATTTTGCTCTGTAATGGACCTGGCAGGTGATCATAAATTGGTGATCTGAAAGGACAAACCCTTTATGTAATTTGTTACTAAAGTTTGCATTCTGTTTTTATGATGTTTATAGTTTCTCTTAGGTGTATATATGTATTGCTTTATGAGTGTCTGTCATGCATTCTTAGCTGAGAAAACAGCAGAGCAATTTGGCTTTCTAGCAATATACGGACACTGTTGTCACTGAGGGCATAATTTTAAGTCATTGGGATCACAACAAGTATAGCTGAGGAAGACATGTTTGCTGGCCATACCTCTGTTAAGGTTGATGATGCTCAGTTGTCCTAGGCTCTGTTTGCCAGAGTAGCAGTTAGAAAAAACATCTTTTTATTTATATACTGAGCAAATGTAAAGGGACATTATTGAGAGATGCTGAGGAATGAAACCCAATCATTTCTGCAATTGCTGTTTTGAGCAGTACAGCACTATGAGCCTGATCCTGCAATGTCAAAGACAATGGGAGTTTTGACATGAACTTCAGTGGGGACTTGTAATGACAAAGCATCTTGAAAAATGTGTAGACTCTGTACTGGCTGTCTATGATTAAATGACTTGTAAGCAGATGTCTTCCCAAAATAGATGACTAAACAGTACTAAAAGCAGCAACAAGAAAAGAGCCTTACCTGGAACTGTGTTTTTCAGTTTTAGTGCATGCATCCGTGGAAAGGGCCAAGAGAACTGGTTTGCTAGCTCCATTTTTCTCTTTTACCTCATCCCCAGTGTAAATCATACTTAAGAGTGGGAACTGCTGGCAGGGCATTGTCTGTGGGGGGCCCAGGTCTCTGGAGACTGATCCCCCTCTTTAGTCTAAGAAATTGGTGACCTTCCTGGCATGCTGCAAAAGCCAATTTGACTGGGGGTTGGACTAGGCATGTGAACGACTAGTCGACTATCCGATAAACAAATACTTATCGGATAGTCGACAGGCTAGTTGACTAGTCGCTTCCCCCTCCCTTTGCTGCCTCTATCATAAAGAGGCAGCAATAGGGGAGAGAAAAGGGGGTTCTTCAAAGTAGTGTCACGTGCAGCCCGGAGCCAGCTGGGAATCCCTTGCTGGCCTGGGCAGCACTGCGTGGAGCCCTGGGTCTGCCACTTTAAAATGCCGTATGCAGCCTGGGGCCAGCTGGGAGTCCAGATGTTCCTGGGCTGCATGCAGCATTTCAAAGCGGCAGCGCTGCATGGAGCCTGGGGTCAGCTGAGGACTTCCCTTCTGATCCCAGGCTCCACGCAGCGCTGCTGCTTTGCAATGCTGCATGAAATCTGACGCCAGGCTCCCCTCAGCATGTCAAAGCACCAACACCCCATGGAGCCCAGGGTCAGCTGGGGACTCAGAGTCCTCAGCTGACGCTGGGCTCCCTGCAGCGCTGCCGCTTTGACATGCCACGGGGAGCACAGTCCCCCACTGGCCCTGTGCTGCGCTTTCATCTTTGAAGTGTAGCAATAGCCCTGGGGCTGCTACACTTCAAAGGCAGAGGCACCCTCATCAACAAATCAAATAGTTAATGCAAATTGCATCGACTATTCGATTAGCCAATTAATCGAAATTTTACATTCCTAGTTTGAAAAGGCCTACAGGTATGTTCCCAGAATGATGAAGGGGTGAATAGGAACTTTCTCATAGGTGACTGGCTGGATAAATTCCTGTCTGATTGATTGTTTAGTGCTGCTAAACTTGCTGTAATATTGAGTATTGGAAGGCCTAGAGACTTGTATAGATACCTTTTCACAAAACTATTTACATAACAATTAATTAATAAAATAAAGAGTAGAAGAGATAAGAAAGGGTTGTTTCTCTTGTAGAAATACTTTATATTTCCTTTTTTTTTTTTTAGAAAGTAAAAAGGCATTCTTACTGAAAAAATCCTTAGTTTATATTTGAATGTGTCATATTTTCAACAGGAATGATTTTGAGCAATAAACTAATTAAGGGGCTTTTAATCTAGTCAAGGACCTTGATAATAAAATTCAGATTAATAATCTCAGAGTAGTGGGTCTCCATGAATGCCTTGAAAATATGGGCAAGTAAACCAGCTATTTTGTCCAAGTGACTTTCAAACATGTTGGATGCTGTTAGCTTTGGAGGGCAGGTATGACTAATTTCAGGCACAAGACTCACTTCAGAGGGAAAAGATGCCTCCAATATCTGTAGCCCCAACCCAATCACTTACAAAGTTCCTTCTTTTAGGTGTTAGTTGGTTTGAAGAACTAACTTTTAAGGACATGGCTGTACTTCCTGGATGATACAACCACAATGATAGAAAGGAGATGGTGTTTTAATGCTCTAATGAGCCAGCTTTGGAAACTCAAGCTTTGTTTTGCAGTCATCTACAAATCTGATCCTCAGGGGCCAGCTCCTCAGCCCAGGCTAAGTCCCCTCTGTACTGCTACAGTGGCATAATGGGGACTTGAGTGAAGAGGCAGTTGGGTATTCCTCTGTCAAAGGAAAATCCCCTGCTAGTGCAAAGCCAATGTTTAGGGTGTCCTAGAGTGAGACAGATGTGGTGACTGCATGAAGTGTGTCCAGTGCACACTGTGCTCTGGTTATCCTTTCAGTGTGATGGCCCTTTAGGGGGTTGTTCCTGCTAGCTCATGTATCTCCCAGATTCCAAATGCAGAGATGAAATAACATGGACTTCCAGGACGTTAACCAGGAAAAGTGGTCAGCATCATTTGGCTGAGCCTTACTCCAGTCTAGTTTTAACCATGATTATTGAAATGCTTTGAACATGGTTTGTCCTGGACTATACTTCCTCCCTGAGGAAGAACATAAGAACGGCCGTACTGGGTCAGACCAAAGGTCCATCTAGCCCAGTAGCCTGTCTGCCTACAGTGGCCAGCACCAGGTGCCCCAGAGAGGGTGGACCGAAGACAATGATCAAGCGATTTGTCTCCTGCCATCCTTCTCCAGCCTCTGACAAACAGAGGTCAGGGACACCATTTCTATCCCCTGGCTAATAGCCTTTTATGGACCTAACCTCCATGACATTAGCTAGCTTCTCTTTAAACTCTGTTATAGTCCTAGCCTTCACAGCCTCCTCTGGCAAGGAGTTCCACAGGTTGACTACACGCTGTGTGAAGAAGAACTTTCTTTTATTAGTTTTAAACCTGTTACCCATTAATTTCATTTGGTGTCCTCTAGTTCTTCTATTATGGGAACTAATAAATAACTTTTCTTTATCCGCCCTCTCCACACCACTCATGATTTTAGAAGGGCTGGTAGAGTTCTGGTAGGAAAAGCACCCACTACAAGTTGCAATCAGTACCATGTGTTTTATGAGCATATAAAACATACTAATAATTAGCCTGTTTGGTGGAATCTTTACGAGTCCATAGTTGATGGCACTGCTGTAGTATGTTGAAAAGTCAATACTGGCAGTGCCTTTTGTTTGGTGGTGTGTCCCAAGAGACACAGCCACTGGCAGTAACTGAGTGGGGGGATGGGGTTTTGCAAAACTCCTGCTGCCAATCACTTTAGTAAATTTGTGGCACCCTGAGTAAAAAAAAAAACTAAAGTTAGGAGCTGCATGTGCCTCTGTTCCTATCCCTGGACTGGGAGCCTCTCTCATTTCAACAGCAGAGAGGAGGGGAGGTGACTGCCTTTTGCAAGACTCGGGGGGAGGGAAAGAAGGGGAAGCTGAGTTTCCTGTGGATTAGCCCTTGATGTTACAGAAAGCCTGGTGAAGATTTCACTTTCCTTGAGCTGCATAAGAGACTGGGACCACTGCTGCGCTCGCCACTGGCTGTTCTTCCCCTGACTGCAGCTCTGCTCCCAGTACCTGCCTGTATCATCCGTGCACTTCACAGCTGCTGCCTTCTTCACTGACCAAGATCCACTGGTAAGTCAACTGGGGCATTTCAACCTTATTGATACAGTCATATTTTAAACATTTTTAGTGATTGGTTTCCTTTCTTGAACAGCCAGGGGAATGGAGAGGTGATAAAACATTAGTGGAAGTGTTATTCTGCCACCAACTAATGAAAAAGATTCCGCGGCTGGTTTGACTGACAGTGAGAGAGAAAATGCTTTGTGAGTTGTCTGGAGTTATCCACTGTATTTAATTTACCAACAAAATTAGATGTCCAAAATAAGAATGTATTTTATTAAATGAGAGGAAAAGCTCACTTAAGACTGTTAGCTGAATAGTTAAAGAGCTGATGGGAAACAAGAGAGGGATACAAATAATATGTTCTAAGTTTATTACTTAGAAGTTTGGATGTATGTTTATGTGCCATATACAATACACATACATACACAAGAGCTCATTTAACCAAACCTGTTTAGTACACAAAAAAACTCTTTTTCTGATTATAGGCTACACGTCCCCAGGTTACACATCCTCATATCAGTTACATATTAACTTACTAGATTTTCTGAATCCATGAATACTCTTTTACCCAAATGGTTTTAATTTCCTCAAAAAATGAAAATGAGGATCATGCTGTGTATAAATCCATGTATACCATATTGGTTTCCTATATAAATACATTCTTGTGTACATACATATATCTGTCTCTGTTCCGTGTACATGAGTAATAAATCGTTGTATAACGTATAACATGTATATATACATTGCATGTATTTATATTTATATAGAGAAATAAAATGCACAGTTACAGTATGTTTTAATGGAGGGTTTCACCTGAAAGTGTGCACTAGTTAAACTTTGTACCCATTATAAATAAGAGAAGTAAGAGCTTAACTAATGAGTGGCCGACAAGTTTACAGAGTGTTGAAAATTAGGATCTTTTCAAAAAGGCTTGATCATACTTACTTAGGAAAACTCGTTAACACCAATGAATGTTGTTTTTGGCTCTAAAACTATATATTCTTAGTTAACGTTAGCTCTTGATGTGTTTGTTTGAAGAGGTGAAATACCTAGAAATATACTGGTTGGTCTTTTGAAAACTAGTTAAAAAATGTCTTGTTGAATTTTGCAATTTGCAATTGCATTACTGAGTTACAAGCGCTCTTCCTTTATGATTTAGAAAACTTGTCCAGTGCCAATTGCTTACTATTTTGTGATGGCTAAGACAAGAGTTCACATAGTCACTTGTTAATATAAAATATCTTAAGGCTGGCAAATATTTTTAGTAAACTTAAAAAAACAACAAATAGTTTGGTAGCACTTTAAAGACTAACAAAACATGTAGATGGTATCATGAGCTTTCATGGGCACAGCCCACTTCTGCTGGTCATCTGAAGAAGTGGGCTATGCCCACGAAAGCTCATGATACCATCTACATGTTTTGTTGGTCTTTAAAGTGCTTCCAGACTATTTTTTGGTTTTTAAAGTTTATCCTGTACATACTAACTCGGCTACCCCCTGAAGCTTCATTTTTAGTAAAGTTGCTTTAAAAATCTCAGGCCCGGTTCTGCAGTGATTTTTGTTGGTTTGATAGCCTTATAACTTCATTGATTTAAAAAAAACCTTAAAAAACAAAGAATGGTCCTGTAGCACCTTAGAGACTAACACAAATACAGACAATGTTTTTTAAATTTCTTTTTACATTATTTTAAAGTTACAGACTGACATGGTTACCCCTCTGAGATTTCATTCATTTCATTTAACTGACTCCTTATTTACCTTGCCATATGTGAGAGGGGAATCAGGCCTTTGAACTAGGCAAGTCAATATACAATGCATGGAAAACTGCCTTTGTCTGCTCCGATTCACACACTTAAGGTGTTTTCCTCTTTGGAGTTGGAAAATGTTATAACAGTGATTACAGCTATGGACAGAAAGATATGATGATTTCTTTAAAGAAGGCATTTTTAGTGTTCAATTAGAAGAAAGTTTAAATATGGAAATCCAGTATTTTAAATGTTTCCAGATAAATTATTTTGTCTCCTGACTTGGTAATATGATGAATAGTTTGAGAGAGATTATGGATACTGAACTTCTGCCTTGAAGGGATGCAGAGGAAGGTCTGAAAGCAAGAATCTTTCTTGAGACACAACCTGGCTTAATGGGGACAACCTGGTTACACAGAAAAATGGAGAAATGAAATAACTGGAAGACTGTGTTGTGACAGAAAATCTGGTGATTTATCTATTGTGTGGTCAGCACTTTAGCCATTACTCAAACAACCTCCTCACCTTCACAATTGTTTCTATTAGGATTTAAACATCTGTAAGGGTTGCTCTTATATCATTGCATCATATAAATAGAAGTCATCAACTTCCTAGTGTGAATGTATTCAACCAGGATTTTTTAGATTTATTCTGAGATCATCCGTCTAGTGTGAAATATTAGTAATCCATAAAAAATATTGGTGGGACTACACTGCTATTTGATTCAAAGAGTTTCATAGTTTCATACTGTTTTTTCTAAATTAGTTGCTGAGGTAAGAAATAATGCTGTTAATGAATCACTTCTTCATAGCAAGGATGAGTGTTAGGAGAAGACTTTTTGAAAGAGAACAAGTATAGCATCCACCATTCATGAATAGCTTATCAACATGGGTGACATTTCAGTTATGGAGAAAATAACTTAATTGAACCAAAGCTGATATAATGATGATGTGTTCCCCTTTGTTCCTCTGACTGGACTAATACTCCTGACCACAACAAACAACTTTATTCTGATTATTTACTTATAATATGTTGTTGCCTACAAATGATGACATGACACATTATGTGATTGCATATTTACCTGTCTATAAAAATCTAGAGTAGATAAGCATACATTTGTAGAGTTTTTTGTGAATTGGAAATGGAATTTCATTACACATACATACATTAATTTGATTTATATTTTCTTTGTTCTCTGGGAGTTATACTTGCAAAAAGACTGTCAAATCAGATCCAAAATAATGTTACACAAACATTCCACTCTGAGAAAACAAGTAATAGTAAAGCATGTTAACAACCTTTGCTCTTTTCTCAAAGCAAACATCAAAAGGAGCATGCCTGTATCTTTCCATGGTTAGGTTTGCTGATTTATAAAAAATATTCCTATTGCTGAGTAAAGTATTAACTATATAATCTCTAACTGAATGTTTGCATTATTAATAGAAAAACACTCAAAACAAAAGCAAATGAAAAGTCCACCCCAACCCACCTTGCTTACATATTATATTGCTGCTTTTTGGCACAAGATTAGAGACATCAATTTCTCCCAGAGGAATTGCAACAATGAAAGATTGTTAGTGACAAGATTCAGAGGAGAAGAGAGGGGGTAGCAAAGATTTTAATTTGTGACTAAAACACCACCTAGAACAGCAAAATATTTATTTTTCAGTATTAATTAAAACTGAACAATTGTGTGTCAGTTGCAATAAATGTATGCACAAACAGGCTTCAGCTAGACTGAACACTGCTTTTCCCTGCTTACTTTATCAGAGAGGATCATTTGTTGTGTTCCTGAATTACAGGGGATCTATTCAGCATGCCAAACATATTTCATACTTTATTTTTATTATTATATTATTATGAGTGGTACAATGTTGTATGACCTTTAAAGCAATACAAGCTGGGGAAAGTCCATTTTAAATGTAAGGGCAGACCAAATTCTAACTTGTGCTTCAATCACTTTGTGCCATTCTGACCATGCTAAGGAGGTAGAGATCTATAGTAAACAGGGCATCTGGGAGTTAATTTGATGTAGGGGAATTCCTGAAACAAAAGAAGTTACTTTAGCTTGCTATATGAAGGGGATACTTGTTCCAGTTGCATAGAAGGGCATGGCTGAGGCCAGGAGTGACTTCAATGAACTGCATTTATGCTCCTAAAACAATTTTCTTTTTTCATGTTTTTTTTAAGGTTTCATTGCATGATCTTTCGTATCACTGTAGGCTGCTGAACAAAATACTTTAAAGATCTTGTCCTAGTGCACTGGAGAGATGGGGGAAGGGTGTCCTTATCTTCTGAACATCACTTTTAAAAAGGCCACCCATGAGAGTGAGACAGAGTATAAATACATGCAGAACAACTGTGCAGAAACCTAGGTCTCAACAGTGGCCAGGCCTCTTTGGGTGTCATTCAAAAAGATATCTGTTTCAGCCACTGGCAGCAGCAATTTTAACAAGCAAGCTGCACTTTACATCTCTGCTTTCAGTAAAGATTATAAGGCAGCCAATGTGCTGTCAAAGCTCCAGTTACACTTCTATGTAGTTTATCTCTCAAATGCAGCCCTGGAGTAAATTATCACTGACAGGGAGGCCACTGCTCCCTTAGTTAATGTCCCCCTGTATAAACCCACTGGTTTCTTGATGAACAGCAACAATATCAAATACTTTCTTAGACTCATAGACATGATGTTTAGAAGGAACCAATGTGACAATCTAGTCTAACATCCTGCACATTACAAGTTACAGAACCTCACCTACTCACTCCTAATAGACATCTAACCTCTGGTTAACTTGAAGTCACAAAGAATCTACCATTTACACTAATTTAAGCCTGTAATCGACACATGCCCTACGCTGCAGGGGGAGACAAAGCACTCTCAGGTCTCTGCTAATTGGCCAGGGGGAAAATTCCTTTCAGATCCCAAATATGGTAATCACTTAGATCCTGACCATGTGGGGCAAAACCGTCAGCAAGACACCTGGGAAAGAATTCTCTGTAGTAACTCAGAGACCTCTTCATCTATTCTTGTGGAATACTGGAAGTATCTGTGCTCAGAGCAAATTGGTTAAAGGTCCAAAAATTAAGCTGCTTTGGGGAATTCCAGATGAAAACAATTTAATCAGGCATTGGATTAACCTATCATGAAAGGCACCAATCTACCTGCTTACAAGAAAAGAGTTAATAGAGAGTCCTGTAAATCCGAGAGCATACATGAATCAAAACATAGCATGGTGAGTCTTCTTTTAGGTCTGTTGCCTTGAAAGTGTCTCTTTAATAGTGGAAAGATTATCAGAATCAGTTTGTGTAATTTCAATTTTAGAGGACGCCACAATGGTCTGTTGTAAAACCAGAACAAAACAAATCTTGGGTCAGCTTCTGTGTTGCACTGTGGCCTCTTTGTGATGCTTTGGTGGCATAAAGTGGCTATAGACTGGGCAGAACAGACCCTGAAGACAAAGAGATGTCAGAAAGACTCTGTTAACCCTTTGCCACCCTTGGTGTGGGGATACGCTGGAGCATAACAGGGCATGTCAGGGAAGGAAGGAGGCATGGCAAGAGAATGCTGCAGTCAAGCTAGTCTTGTTTGTAAAATGCTTTCTATAGTAGCTCCAGCTGACCCATATGCTAGGCTGAGTACTTTGTACCTTTTCCTTATCCTAGTTCCTGCTACAAGTGCTATATTTTCTTTAGAGAGGGATGGAGAATCTGGCTTGCTGATGGGTATGCATTCTCAATGCAGAAGTCTGGATCACAAACCTATTCCTTGTGAATAGGTTCATTGCAGGGCAGATATAAATAGGTGATTATTAAAAAATTAAAAATTTGCATTTTTAGATTTAAAATCAGATTATTTTATTTAAATTGGATTTTCAGTGGAAACTAAATGCATGTTTATGTAAAAAAACTATTTTAAATTCAATTTGAAATCAACAACCTGTTAATGGTCTTAAACTTATAATAATTGAAATTAAATAAAATAATCTTAAGCAGTACATATTTGCTGCCAAGTTTTAAAGGAAGTCAAAGCACTAAATTGGTGGAAGTCACTGACAAAGCACCGGGAACCAGAGTTTGTTGAAGTACTAAACCCAGCTTTTGAGAGATGTGGATTCTTCTGCAGGTGCAGAGAAAATATTTTCTTTAGTTCTGTTTATTGAATTCTTTCAGTACAATGACTAGTTTGTTCAAAGTTAAGAGAGTGACTTAGAACTGAAAAAGCCGGAAAGCTTGTTTTTCTTTTTCAAATCTATTACTAAAAATTAGGTATGAGAGGCTGAGTTCCAGGGGCACCATTTCAGATGTTGGTAGGGGGAGGGTGTGACCTGTGCAAACCGTAATGGGGGGAGGAAGAGAGTGAGAGCATGGGGGAGGGGCAGACTGAGGAAGGCAGCTTCATCAGTGTTACTAAGCGTGATCAGTACAAGCCAAGAAGCAAATTGGAGGTTGGGGACTGAACCCATTTCCCTCCCCCCCCACACACACATATTACCTTTTTCTAGGGATACTAAGGCACTGGAAAACTAGTTTTTTGGCTGATAACTTAGCAATTAGCTGACAAGAGCACTGTATCTAATTCCTATATAAAAGAAAGAAAATGAAATAAATATTAGACCCATTCATCTCTAATATTAACATGTTCTGACATCTTGTGATATGTTCTAACATCAAGTCACTTAATGGGTGCTGGTTAAAATTTTAATATATATTCTAACTTTGTTACTAACTTTGTGGGGGGAGAGAGAGAGAGAGAGAGAGCGACTGTCAGGATTCTTGGCCTCTATCTCATCTCCAGAAGTGGAGTAGGGTCTAGTGGGTTACAACAGAGGGCAGATACATTTGGGCTCTATATGAGATCAGAATGGCCATACTGAATCAGACCAATGGTCCATCTAGCCCAGTATCCTGTTTTCCAACAGTGGCCAATGCCAGGAGCTTCAGAAGGTATGAAAAGAAGAGGCAATCATCAAATGATCCATCCCTGTTGCCCATTCCCAGCTTCTGGCAAACAGAAGCCACAGACTCCATCCCTTCCCATTCTGGCTAATAGACATTGATGGACCTCTCCTCCTTGAACTTATTTTATTCTTATTGGAGCTCTGTTATAGTTTGGGCCTTTCTACCATCTCCTTGCAAAGAGTTCCACAGGTGGACTGTGAATAAATTATTTATTTTGTTTCTAATCTGCTGCTTGTGCATTTAATTGGGTCAGCTTCTTGTGTTATGTTAGTGAAGGAATGCATAACATTTTCTTATTCTATTTTTCTACACCATTCATGATTTTCTAGGCATCTGACATATTTCTCCACCCATTAGTCATTTCTTTTCGAAGCTGAAAATTCCCAGTCTTATTAATCTCCCTAATCATTTCTGTTGCCCTTTCTGTACCTTTTCCAAATCCAATATATCTTTTTTAGATGGGGTGACCAGATCTGCATGCAGCATTCCATGGGCAAGCCTCCTGCCCCAACCTGAGCCCCACCCCTTCTGCAGAGGCCCCGCGTTCTGGGGGCCGAGCATGGGAGAGGCCAGGCTGGCAGATTGGCAGTTTGGGAAGGCAATGCCTTCCCCCACCTAGCATACCAACAGCCCCTGCAGTATTCAAGATGTGACCATATAATAACTTAATACAGAAAATATCATTTTGCCTCTATATAATTATCTATTCCTTTCCTAATGTTTTCCAATATTCTGATAGCTTTTTAGTTTTTAGATTGCCACTGCACATTGAGCAGATGTTTTCAGGCAACTACTCATTATTTTTGTATGCATAGTTGGGATTATGTTTTTCCTGGTGCATTATTTTGCATTTCTCAACACTGAATTCCATCTGCTCTTGTGTTGCCCAGTAATCCAATTTTGTAAGATCCCTTTATAACTCTTTGCAGTTAGCTTTGGACTTAACTATTTTGAGAAATTTTGTAGTATCTGGAAATGTTACCACTTTTAATATTTAAATATTTAAAAGTGGTAACTGTAAAAGTTTAACAGTCCTGGTCCAAATGCAAATCCCAGCAGCACCATGCTCACCGCTACTCTTCCCCCCTTCCCCAAGTCTTTTGAATGGAGTACCCAGCAAAGTTTTCGTGATGATCTCACAATCCTTTAATTACTTGAATGACCAGTTTTTTCTTATTCTTAATCACCTGCCTCCCTCTTCTTATAACAAACTTCCTCCCCCAAAGGCAATGCTGTAAGCAGCTCAAACTCTGTTGCATTTAAGAACTGCCTTGGGAGCCAGGGCATGCAGCTTTAAACAGACTTCAAGTATGAAATCCAGGGGCTCAAACTTTGGGGGAGGAGCAACTCCCTAAATGGTGCCCTTGCTGAGATACTCTGTTTCTAAAATCTTGAAGGACATGATAACAGAGAAAAATTGGTTCTTTTTTTCTCCACTCTCATCTGAGGAAGAAGGTTTTGCTCATGAAAGCTCATGATACCACATATATATTTTTTTGTTAGTTTCTAAGGTGCTTCAGGACTACTCGTTTTTTTAAGGTAGCACGCAGGGCCAAAGCAGAGCCCCCTTCCCTAATGCGCAGGGCAGCAACCAGGACCCCAGGTGTGGAACTGGCAGCAGAGACCCCACAGTGCGGGTGGCAGCTGTTTCTCCAGGCATGGGGCTGGAAGCAGAGCCTATGATGCATGTGGAGGCAGCCAGGACCTAGGTGCTAGACTGGGCACCCGGGGGTTCTGCAGCACCCCCTGCATCTCTAGTTCCCATGTATCTGATTTACAGACTGTGTTGTGAACATATAAAGTGCTGTAAAACATTAACTAGTCTAGATGCTTGGCTTCTCAAATTGAGCACCCAAACTTAGTTAACACTTTTAACAATTTTGCCTTGAATCTCTGTGCTGTAGTTCCCCATCTATAAAAAAGAAGCTAATACTGTCTCTTCTCACAAGGGTGTTGTGAAGAAAAATCAGTGATGACTGGTAAGCACTAAGATGTGATTATGAGAGTACCATGACAACTCATGAGGAAATTATAATTTATAATTCTATATTCAGAGGAGGGTTTTAATCTCTGCAGAAGACAATGCTATTAACAATTATTATAAAAAGAAATATAGAATAGCTACCCATTCTGTGAGCCCTTTCATCATGCGCACAAAATAAGGCAGGGGTTCAATGGGAAAAAATAGTATGCAGTCATGTAATCAAAAGGGATAGAATTAAAGTTGCACAGCAACTTTGATCCTGGCTGTGAATCTTATTGCAGACTTATTGGATGGTATATACAGTATAAGCTAAGTTTGCTGCATTACATCTAGGATGCTCTTTCATCTCCCCTTTAAATAACTATAATGCCTTTTTTAAAAAAAATATGTTTTCAGAAGTGAAATCCTTCCAAAATGACAGACAACCAGTCAGACATCAGTATTCAAATGTCAAGTACAAATGGCTTGCCCAGCAGAAAGCAGTCATCTCTGGACCCAGCAAGCAGCAAAGAAACTACTGTGACCTTTCACAACATCTGCTACAGAGTGAAGGTGAAGAGTGGTTTCATATGTTGTCGAAAAGAGGTCGATAAAGAAATTTTGAAAGATATCAAGTACGTATTTTAACGTCTGTCTCATAGAGTACATACTCATTTGATTAACTTTCTTGACAGGCTCAGATAAGTCATGGAGCCATGAATGCATGTGTAATAATAGTGTACCAAATTTGGTCAAGATTTCAAAAAAACAGGTGCTCAAAGTAGGCTCCAAAGTCCATATTTAGGAAAAATAAAAAGGTAACCTGATTACCAAAAGGGCTTGCATCTTTGAATTCCCATTGACTTTAACAGAAGCTGCTAGGTGTTCAGCTCTTTTGCAAATCAGGTCATTTACTCAGCTGCATAGCAGCATAACTTTTGAGAATCCTGGCCCTAGCTTTGAGTTAAGACTCGAGACTTTAAAGGTAGCAAAGAGTGATTATTCTGTAACCAGAAAAATGCATGTGAGTGTTTCAATGCCCACAATTTTATTGCACTGTTTTCTATTACAATTATAACCTAGTAATTGCATGATATTACTTTTGTTGTCAAGGATTCCTTGTACAATGCTTGCCACTTTCCAGTTATATAAGTCTGAATTGCAGGTCATGAAAGTTAGTTGTATAACCTGCCATTCCATGATGTAATTGTACTTTAGTTCTCTAATTTTAGCTCCCAGAATGCATGAAAGTTTGGACCTTGATGTATACTGCTCTTTACCCTTACATCATTTCTTAATACCCTGAGGCCTGGTCTACACTAAGGCTACGTCTACACGGCATCATTTTTGAGGACGAGGAAATGCAAATGAAGCACTCATTAGCATTTCTCATGCTCTCATTTGCATAGTCTCTTCCAATCCTTTTTGAGGAAGAGGTTTTTGCGAAAAAAAATGCAGTGTAGATGGGGCCATTTTTTGAAAAAAAACCCACCTTTTGCGCAAAATCCCTTATTCCTTAAAAATGAGGTTTGCAGGACCTAAGAGTTTAGATTGAATTTAGCCACATAAGGTTAATTTTCTAAACAATGAATCCACACTACCAAGCCCATTCTGTTGACCTTAAGTGCTGCTAAAGTCCATTTCAGTGCTCCTGATTTTCACAAGGAGTAACGTTAAATTCGACCATGCATGGTCGATTTAATGGTAGAGTAGATGCAGTGTTGTGAAAGTCAACATTCTTGGCCTCTGGGAGGCTTCCCACAGTGCCCCACTGTGACCGCTCTGGCCAGGACTTGCGACCCTATTGATCTCCGGTTGAAAAGGAAAAGCCCCAGGAAACTTTGAATTTCCTGTGTGAACAGTATGGCGAGCACACCTCAGAGCAGGCAACACACTTGAGCAGCACATCTGGCCATGAGTTCAAGTTCCATGAGTTTCAGTTCCCATGGGCACAGACGAGCATCAGCATGGAGTGTGAAGGATGTCCTCACTGAGGCATTGGGAGAGGAATCCATTCTTGCAGAGCTGCAAATCAACAGTAGCACTTCCCTGGCAAGCGGAGTGTGCCGGATACAGAGGGGCACTACATCAGCCACCACCCTGCTCAGCTTTCACAACCCGACTCCATTCCCTCTCTCGCCCACAAGCTCCCGCCCACAAGTAGCACTCTCCCAGCAAGCGGGGTGTGCTGGACACAGAGGAGTGCCGCATCAGCCACCATCCTGGTCCGGCAGTCTGACTGGACCACATCTCCTCTTCCACTGCAAGCTATTGTGGGAAAAGGGAAAGTAGCACTCTTGGAAAGCAGGGTGTGCTGGACACAGGGGGCACAGTGTCAGATGCTGCTCTGCCCCTCTGGCACAACTGGACCTCATCCCTCCTCCTGCCCACAGGATCTTGCCCTGGCAGGTCCATTACTATGCCTGCAACTTGACAACTCTGCATCCCTTGAGAACTTTGTTGTGTACCTGCTGTTCTTTAAAGCATAATTGTGGCCTTACACAAAATATATCTTCATTGTCTTTACAGAGACCTTCACTATATGTTAACAGATTAGGTTTTAGGCTCCACAATGTATCTCCTGTGCCCTTGTGACTTTTCATTACAGTGGGAACAGCAGGGAGCTTGCTGCCTATTCCCCTGGCTCCACCAACTGTCCCCCTCACACAAATCTGAAGGTACAAAATGGACAAGGGAAGACATGTTCAAGAAGCAAATGCAATCCCCCGCTTGGAGTGGGTAACCGAGTGGAGGAATATGTTACTGGACGAGATGCGAGCTGAGTGTCAGGAAAGATTTTGGAAGCTACTCCATAACTTCTGAGCTACATATACAGAAAAATATCCTCCTTTAAAAAACATTTTAAATACCCTTCTAATGCCAGAGGATGTTGTGTAGACCAAGACTTTAACAGGGTTTAAAAAGGAGCTAGATAAATTCATGGAGGTTAGGGCCATCAATGGCTGTTAGCCAGGATGGGTAGGAATGGTGTCCCTAGCCTCTGTTTGTTAGAGGCTGGAAATGGATGACAGGCGTGGGATCAAGTGATGATTACCTGTTCTGTTCACTCCCTCTGGGACACCTGGCATTGGCCACTGGCAGCAGACAGGATACTTGGCTAGATGGACCTTTGGTCTGACCCAGTATGGCCGTTCTTATGTTATGTAACTTTGACCAAAAATGCAATCTGCATTCAGAGGAATTCTTGAGTCTCAGATACAACAGAAAAAGAAAAAAACAGACTAATTTGTTTGAAATCAGAAGCAATTTTTAGCAGAGATCATGGAACTATAATACCACGCTGTATGTACATTCATATATAGTGTAGGTGATTTAACTTCTGATTGACAAAAACATCAGAAGAAGAAAGAACAAATATAATGTGTCTGCAGGAACAGGCTAGGGATGTAGGTCTGGGAGGGTGGGAAGTGTAGGAGAGATGTGGGGAGTCTGGGTTGGAGCTGGGGTGCAGGAGCAGGCTAGGGATGAGGGTGCAGGATGTGGTTCTTGCCTTGGACTTTATTTTCTCCATTCTGTATACTAATGCACATGAGGCTAAGGGAACTTTCAGAGGAGTTTAGGTTAGGGATGTAAGCAACTAGTTGACTACCTGATAAGCCTAGGGTTATTGGGTAATCGAGTTGACTACTCGCATCCCCCCCTTGCTGCCCTGTATCTGAGGCAGCAAGGGAGGAGGGGAGAAGCAGGAGCTGGTATTGGTGGGAGCTGGCTTAAAAGCTGGTTACCCTTAGCACCGTCTCTGCAGTGCTGCCTGGCCCCCCCAGCAGAGGCAGCAGCATGGGGAGGAGGCAGGGCAGGCTGCCACAAAGCAGCCTCTGCTTTGGTTCATGCAGAGACCGGGGGTGGAGGGAAGTCCTTCATGAATCAGATAGGCTAGATACCATGCCCTCATTTCCCAAGAACACAGAGCTGGTAGTAATTGACCCAACAGAATAAAACTTGTGCTATAAAAAGGAATAAAATAAAATAAACTCCAAGGTACAAATCAAAGTACAAAAACAGCAAGTGCTATAAGAGAAACACAGATAGAATTGCTAAAACCAGTAACTACTAGTTACGTAAATGATTGTGAGCTACATATACAGAAAAGAACTATTAAAATAAAAACAAATAGTACAATGACATGCATTGCACAGAGCTATAAAAGTAGCTTTTGCAAAGGAGCAAAACTGTAATTAAAATGGGTTACAAGGATGGAAGTGCAATTCATGGGATCAAAGCAGCTGATAAGACTAATTGTGAACTCTTATGAGATATAAGACATTGACATATACACTGATAAGAGACTTCTAAATCTTCAAAATGTGTTGCACACTCCCTCACATGCTGCATGTGGGATGTTTACAACATTCAGTCCCTTGTGCTGTAGCAGTGCAGAGAGAGAAGCTCTGTGGGGGCTAACAGTGAGGGACGAGGCATTAGGGCAGCTGTACCTTTAAGAGCAGAATCATAGCTGCCCTGTACTCCTGTGCTCCTTAAAGAACTCTGAGAAGGGAAATAAAAACCCCTTTCTGACCCTCCCACCTCTGCCTTTGCACACTTGGCAGATGGCTCACCCCCCTTGGTAACTGTTACCCTCTTCCCCCTTCCTGTATGGGGGCAAACCCCTGCACAGTCCTCCCTTCCCCAGACAAACCCTAGCTCCTACCCTCCCCCCACACCTGATTCTTCCCTTCCAGCCCCTCTTCTGCCTCACCCTAAAGTTGCTTGACACCCCCCCGCTAGTTAATTTTTGCCCCCTGCTCACACCCTGCCCATCCCCCTGCTGTGATTTGCCCCCTGAATCTCTTTTTAATGCAAGCCAGGAACAGCATGGCTACGTCTAGACTGGCATGATTTTTCGGAAATGCTTTTAACGGAAAAGTTTTCCGTTAAAAGCATTTTCGGAAAAGAGCGTCCTAGATTGGCATGGACACTTTTCCACAAAGGCCAATCTAGACGCGCTTATAAAAAAAGCCCCGATCGCCATTTTCGCAATCGGGCTTTTTGCGCAAAACTAATCTCAGCTGTCTACACTGGCCCTTTGCGAAAACTTTGCGCAAAGGGACTTTTGCCCGAACGGAGCAGCATAGTATTTCCGCAAAAGCACTGATTTCTTACAGTAGGAAGTCAGTGCTTTTGGCGGAAATTCAAGCGCCAGTGTAGACAGCTGGCCAATTTTTCCGGAAAAGCGGCTGATTTTCTGGAAAAACTGGCCAGTCTAGACACAGCCCATGAGTGTAGCAGCCACAGCAGCTCTTACTGAGCATGCTCCGTTCCACTGAGCTGCTCAGTGCACTCTAAGCAGTGAATTCTGGCACACTGCTGCTTCTGTCACTACAGGGGAAGGACTGACTCCCCCCTCACGTCTGGCAGACCCTGAGGGACTTTGGGGGGTGCGTTCACACCCTTTGCTTCTCCTCTGCATGTGGGCCTGTACAGGAAAACTTGAGCTTTGGGGAAGTTTATGGCTGTTGGTTTGTATATCTATAAAGGGTTGAACCAAACCTCCAGATTTGGACATCTCTGGTAGCAATGTTAAAGAGTTAGATGGTCACAGTTAATAATTGGATTCATAACACAGTTCATGTGTGTCAGTTTCTCCAAAATATCAAAGTTAATACTGTTCCTACTAATGATCTATTTAGTAAGTGAAGGGATCCTCATGCTTAACACAATTAGTCCAGCCCCTATAGTCCTTTCTCCTCATCAATGACAGTCTTGCCTGAATAAAGACTGCAAGATCCTTCTCCTGTTTGGTAGCTACATAGTCAACAGATGACAGAAAATTTAATAATGACAGAAAATTTATTTTGGCCTTTAACTTTATACCCATTTTAATTATAACCTGACGTTGCTCTATGGTTCTTGGAATTAACATTTTGCCCAACAGTTCGCTGGAAAGACAATATTAAGTATCTTTGACATTTCCCAGGGCAGATAGTCAGCTCACGCAGATTTCCTCACATGATTGATGGGTCTTTGTATTAATTATTCACAGTTAGATCACAATTACTTTAATGTGATTCCCACGGTGCATTCTAAAGACCTTGGAAGGTTTGCCAAACAGGGGTACTTAAGAGGAATCAGATGATGATTTCTCACATTGTGAGGTAGCATGTTGTATTTTAGAAATTTGCAGATTTTTTTATTAATAAAATTGAATAGTAAACTTGCCAGTGATTAGTGACTGAAGCATAAATAAAGTGTATGTACAAATCTTTATTAATTATTAACAGCTATTCCTTTTCCTGGGATGAAAGTGACAGCTTGCTTTTGCATTTAAGGTCTCTGTGGTTATTCAAGAAAATTGATTGAACATGATCTGTTTCCTGGGCAGCTTTTAAAGCATGGAACATGCTTCAGTTGTACAATACCCCCAACCATCTCTGCCCAATTATAAGCATGACTGAAAACATTTCAGAGTCATTTTCTATTTTAATTCCAATTGGTTTCTGTGTAGGACTCCCTACTTCATCCTTTGTCTTTAACTATTTTTGTGACTTCTTTATCTAATTGCTGTATTTCAGCTGTTTAAGCAGAACCTCTAGACATTTTTATAGGGCAGGGGGAAAGTGGTGCCTTATGAAAAATACCAATTATACTAGATCACAGAAAGAACTTACTAGAATCCAATGACACAGAGCAAGAAATAGCCATCAGGCATTGCCATGTGTAGAAAGTTTTGAAAATTAAAAGTTTGAAAGTTAATTACAAATTTCAAAGGGAAATACTGATTGTGAGGGAGCCCTCTGCCTGCCTGTTGCTACCTCAGACATTGTTAACTCATAATGTTTACATGCATCATTCATATATATCCAAGAGTGGAGTTTCTTGATTGGTCAAAAATCTATTTAGTTATGTAACCACACAGCGCAGTGTGAGAGAAGATACCCAACAGAAGTTTTATTCCAGGTGACTTGAAGACACCAAAAGATTCACCCGCACCAGTGAAAATACTGTATTCCTATGCTTTGGTTTATTAATTTAATGAATTTTAAATTTTTGTGCTGAGACTGGGGGTATGTCTACACTGCAGGGGTTTTCCGGAAAAACGGCCATTTTCCCAGAAAAACGACACATCCACACTGTTATTGTGTTCTTTCTACAGAAAGTTGAAAGAACATAGGATTTTTTCCGACAGCTGTAAACCTCTTTCTATGAGGAAGAAGCCTTTTTCCGAAAGAGCTCTTTTGAAAAAAGGTGTGTGTGGATGTGGAAGAGGGTGTTTTTTTTTTTTTGAAAGAAGAGGCCTCCAGGAAATAACACAGGTGCCCTGGTGATCACTCCATCCAAAGTGATCAGAACTCTATAGTTCCTGTCTCCTGCCAGCTCTTAAAGCTGCTGGCACCCTGGACAAGCCTTGTGGCAGGAAGCCAGCCCTGGGAGCAGCACCTGACCGCGCAGCTCTCCCTGCCACACTGAATTGGCTGCATGGCCCAGCCAGAAGCCCCCTGAGACCTCTTTGGCCCTCACAGGGAGCAACACCAGGACTCCCAGGACCCATCCAGAGGCAGCAAACGGCATGCGCCCTCCTGGTCTGGAGCAGAGATCCTGTCCCTTCCCGAGCTGTGGGGGCAGGAGGAGACCCGATCCCAGTGCAGAAATGCCGGTATCTATGGGCACATGGCCAAGGCCCTGGCTGAGAGGGTGCACCTTGCTGGGCCTTAGAACAAGTCCGGAGTAAAGTCAAGGACTTCTGCTGGGCTCCGCCAGGGTCAGAGAGCTCAGCTCTCACTCCGGGGCAGAACTGCATTCCTGCCCCTACTACCAGGAGCTCCACCAGATCCTGGGGGGGGTGGAAGGCCTTTCTCCACCCTCGGTGGTGGACTCAGGGCTTGAGACACCCATCATTGCCTGCCCAGAGCTCACTGCTGAGGAGGAGGAGAACGAGGAACAGCAGATGCAGGAGGAGGCGGACAGGGCCAGTATGGTCACCCTAACCCTCGAGCCGATACCCCAGGGCCTGGACATGTCGCAGGCATCCTCTGACGATGGGGAGGGATCATCAGGTGAGTGCGCTCAGTTTTCCACACACACAAGGCAGGAGAGGCGGGTGCAGAGGGGATGGGGTGCGATTGTCGCTCGGCCTTCTCAGCCTGGACATTGTGCTGCAGTCAGTGCATGTGGAAGGCATGCTCAGGAGGCAGCTCCGGAGCACCCTTGGAAGCAGGCTGGGGACAAGGGTGCAGGCACGATCCCATATAGACTGAGGAGTGCCATGCACAGCACACAGGCATGCCTGCTCCTGTGGACAGCACTGCCAGGCGCAGGTGTGTGTGCAGGCCCCATGGAGGGCCAGGCTGCTCCAGGCCCCTCTCCTGCCCATGGGATCCCACTGTGGCCGGACACTTCCCTTGCCTGCTTGTCCGTGGGCTGGGGGTGGAGGGATGCAGGAAGCATGGTCCCCTGGGCACCTCGGGGCCCCTGTGAGGCAGGGCCCACTATGCAGTCCACACGTGGCCTTGCTCCCGGGACATCCCAGTCCCCCAGCCTGAGGACTGTTGGTCGCTGCTCACAGAGGAGGGCTTGACAGTGTCCACATGGATGACTGACCCCCTCTCCCTCTTTATTCTCCACAGCTGAACTAACCATTGCTGAGGGGCGATCCACACCAACCGAGGCAGCTGCCCGACCCCGGGGGAGCCACAAGTGCACGAGGGTGCATGAGGACCTCCTGAGGTAGCATGTGGGCGTCCTGCGCAACATGTGGCAGACCCAGGCCCAGATGGTCCAGGAGGATGCTGAGTGGCGGAGCTGCATGTGGGACCAGCTTGTGCGGCAGGGTGACAACATGTGTGCCATCATGTGGAAAATGATGGCACACTCGGCTGCTGTCTCTGCTTCTGCCTCCCCCCGCCCCCCCGTTATGCCCATTTTCCCCCATCCCCTGAAGCAATGCTTCTGCTCCCTCCTCAAGTGATGTCTCTGCCCCTTCCCCCCACACACCATCCCAGCACCGCCTGGTGTCCCAGGCCCCACACAACCCCAAGTTCGCCGAGGTCCCTGGACCTGAGGTAGCACTTCCAGCCACTCCACACACCACTCCCAACCCTGAGCCACCCCCTTTCCTCCCCCATCCAGGTTCTGAGCTTCACTCCTCTCTCCAGTCCTCCCTCCCCCATCCAGGTTCTCAGCCCCCCTCCTCCCCAGTTTATTTTATTATAAAAAAATACAAAATTTGTTTTGTTGAAATCAAAACTGGTGTGTTTATTGAGAGTTCAGGGAAGGGAGGGCTTGTGGTGGGAAAGGAATAGTGGAGCAAGGCACAGGTCCTTAGTGGGGAAGCCCTGGGGAAAATTGCTGGGGTCCTTGAGAGAAACTCTGCCTCTGGGCCTCCCAGATGCACACCCCCAACTGATGGGCCTGGCTGATTGCAGCTGTGTGCAGCTGATCGAAAGCCCTTCCTGGCCAGCCTCTGCCCCCCATCTTGGTAGGATGACCTCTCCCTTCCTCTCCACAATGTTGTGGAGGACACAACATGCCAAGATGACCTCAGGGACGTTGTGCTCCCCCATGTCGAGGTGGGTCAGGAGGCACCTGAACTGTGCCTTGAGGTAGCCAAAGGTGCATTCTACCTGCATGGAGGGCCAGCTGAGGTGGGTATTGAATTGGTCCCTGCTGGGGTTCAGGTGGCCGGTGTATGGCTTCATAAATCACAGCAGGAGGGGGTAGGCTGCATCCCCCACAATACACAGTGGCATGTGCACGTCCCCAATGTGAAATTCACATTGGGGGAAGACTATGCCAGCTTCCAGCTTCCCGTAAAGGCTTGAGTTTCTGAAAATGCGGGCATCGTGCACCCTGCCTGACAATCCGATGAAAATGTCTGTGGTCGACCGGGGCCTGCACCACCATGGAGAAGTAGCCCTTGTGGTTTATATATTGTGACGCTTGATGATTTGGTTTGCGGATTGGGATGTGGGTTCCATCAATCGCTCCCCCACAGTTAGGGAACCCCAGGGCAGCAAATCCTGAGATGATCGGGTCCAGGTTTCCCAGGTGGAGTTGATGGCCCTCACTGCCTGCAGAAGGAGACAAAGAAATAGAGAATGAGAGGGAGTGTCTAAGCCCTTGGGAAGTGCCCGTCCCCTTTCCCTCCCCCCCTCAAACATTCCAGGAGCCACCCCCTATGAGGCCGCTCCCCAGCAGGGCTGCGTGAGGGCGGGACAGCACAACTCCCCCCGGGGACGGGGCTTCCCCCTGCACCCCTCCCTACCCTTTCCCTAGGGTCCTCCTTTCCAGGACTCCCTCCCCACCCCCCCGCAGGGATTGCAGCCTGAGAGTGCCTTACCTCCATGAGGAGGGCCCTGACAGTGGACTGCCCCATGCCAAACTGGTTGCCCACCGACCGGTAACTGTCTGGGGTGGTGAGCTTCCAGATGGCGATGGCGACCCGCTTCTCCAGGGGGATGACGGGCTGCAGGTGGGTGTTGCGTCGTTGGAGGGCAGGGGCAAGCCAGGCTCACAACTCCAAAAAGGTGGCCTTCCACATGCGGAAGTTTTGGAGCCACTGCTGGTCATCCCACCGCTCCATAACCAGCCAGTCCCACCAGTCGGAACTGGTGTCCAGCCTCCAGGGTCTTGCTCCAACACACAAGGAGAGGGTCTCACGGATGAGCTCCATGTCAAGCTTGTGCAAGGCCATGAGGACAGCCTGCACAAAGTGCTGCTGAAACTGCAGCATGGCAGTGTTGGGCCATTGCATGCCCAGGGGCAGCTCCAGCTCCATGGCAAGAAGAATGCTGTGGCGTCCAAAAGCTTGGCAACCAGAGCATGCACTAATAAAGCTTTGCTGTCCCTCTGAGAGGTAGGCAAGCAAGCAGCAGAAGCAGAGAAATGGCTGTACAGGGGGGTTCCTTTAAGTATGTGTCTCAACTAGCCTTAGGCAACAGCACCCGGAAGCAACTGCTGATCTAATGCCCTATCTGAACTGGTTCCGGGTGGCCTTAAATGTGAGATAGCGTCCAAATAATGTGGACACTATCTTTCAAAAAAGCAGGTTGCTTTTTTGATGCGCTTTTGCTGTGTAGACGTGTAACCATGGGTGGGCTAGTCTTTACTGATTTTCTCCTGTGTCTAAAAAACCCCCCCACTCTCATAGCTGTACTGGAGACCCAGAGTATCTGTAAGGAATTTCAGAAAGTGCCAAAAGAAACTAAAGAAATGAATTTAATTAAATAACTTTATAAAATATTATGAAGAAACAAATAATCTAATTCTTACAACATAACACAGCTATTTTATAACCCAGAGGTAATGTTCATAGTTACAGTAAACATAAGAGAAAACGAAAACTAAAATTTGAACAGTTCAGTCCACACAAACACAATAAGAAATAGTTAATTCAAAATAGCTTATTTCGAAATAACGCGTCTACACACAAAATACATTTCAAAACAGCATTTTGCTATTTCAAAATAGTGCATCCACACTGAGTGGATGCTGAATCGCATTTAAGGCCAGCCGGAACCAGGTCCAGCAGGGCATCAGGTCAGGAGTTACTTTGCGTGGCTGCTGTCTGAGGCTATCTGAGGCCTGTGCTTAAAGGGACGCCCCCCGGACAGCCAGTTCTCAGGCTTCCCTGCTTGCTTGCCTACCTCGATGAGGGACAGCAAAGCATTTTGTCTCTGTGTGTTCTGGTTGCTCTCACTCTGGACACCATAGCACTCTGCAACATGGAGCCGGAGCTGCCCCTGGGCACTCTGGTGCTTCTCTTGGATGCGTTGCTGCGAGCCTGGCTGCACTTTCTGCAGGCTGCCATCTGGGAGGTCCATTGGGGGGCTGTCAGTATCCAGGAGGCCCTGAGGGAGAGCTTCCACCCTGAGGAGCACTAACAGTCTCCCTGGTCTGCCTCACTGGGGGCTTGTGCCTCATTCCTCCCTCACGTCCTTCCACTTACCCTCCCAGCCCCCCTTCCTGATGTCAAATAAAATACACATTTTTTTCATAAACACGAACTGTCTTTATTTAACAAAACTGGGGGGGGGGAGGGGAATGAAACTCTGGTGAGACTGGGGAAAGGAGGCGGGAGAGGGGAGGAGAGAGGGTGGGAGAGGGGAGGGGGAAACCTGGGAGAAGGAAGCTGGAAGGGGGAAGCAAGGGGAAGGAGGGGGAGGGGAAGCTCAGGGCTCAGGGGTGGGGGTCTCACCGGACCAACTTGATCTTCATACAAACCTGCTCCTGGGTTTGCATGTGGCCTTTGGTGGCCAGGCTGGCAGCTATCCTGCCATACACAGCTGTGTTCCTCCGTGTAGTGCGGAGATCATGGATGTTGGAGGCATCCCCCCCAAACCTGAATAAGGTCCATGATCTCCGCCCTGGACCAGGAAGGTGCCCACCTTCTCCGGGCCGTCCCGGAGAAGGTGGGCACTGGGAGACTGCTCCTGGGGAGTGGTGGAGGGCTGGCTGCCAGTGGCTTGCTGGCTCATGTTTTGGGGCCACTGGGTCAGGGGCAGTGACTGCTGGCTCTGGGCTAGCAGGCTTGGAGCTGGCGCAGGCACTGTGGCCAGAGTCTACCCCTTTAAGGGCTCTGGGGAGGGGAGGAGGGAGAGGAGTGTTCTTGGTTGAGGCTGGAGTGGCCACCAGGGCATCCTGGGAAGGCTGGAGGCCCCCTATTTCGAAATAAGTGTCTACACAGCACTTATTTTGAAATAGCTATTTCGAATTTGGCATTATTCCTTGTAGAATGAAGTTTACCAGATTCGAAATTAGTGCTCCGCAATTTTGAATTTATTTCAAAATAGCGGTTTGGCTGCGTAGATGCTAGGAAATTTATTTCAAATAAGGGCTGTTATTTTGAAATAACTTTGCTATGTAGACATACCTTGAATGATCTCTCCTCTTGCTTGTAGGGAATCCTCAGTTGGAGTGCAGGCAGACTCTCCCTTTGCTGTGGACCACTGCTAGGCAGTCAGCTAACTGATTAACTAGTCAGTTAACTCACAAGTGAACAGGCTTAAAGAAAACCCTGTTACAAGAAAATACAAAAACTCAGAATAACAAAATAGAAATGACTCTTTTCCCCATTGCTACATTTACAGAGGAGCTGAGAAAGTGAACTAGAACAGTTTGGCTAAAATCAAAACAGCATTTGAAGCAGACAATTAACACAGAAGTTATTTTCCCTCCTAGGTTCTCCTAGCTCTAAGTAGCATTGCCCATGATCCCTGATAGAGGGTTAACAACATCACTACCTGCTGCAAAGCGCTGCAGAGTGAGGAACAGCAACCAGTTCTTTGCTCCTGGCTTAGCTTCTTCCAGTTCACACAGGCCTTAGAAAAGCATCCACCCTGCCTGATTGCTCATGGAGTCTGACCCCAAACTACAGTGTACTCAACTCCAGAAACTTCTGGGTGTGGAGTGCTAAATCTGCCCAGCAACAGTAACACTCTTACCTACCCCACAGGGGTCTCTTAAAGAGATAGCTCCCTATTAGGTGCATGGGTTACAGACACTCTCTTTCGAAAAAAGTTTTTCCAGAAGATCTCTTCCAGAAAAGCTTCTTCCGGAAAAAGCTTGCAGTCTAGAGAGAGCCTGAGAGAGACTAAATCTTCCCAAGAT
Organism: Rafetus swinhoei; assembly: GCA_019425775.1. Lineage (NCBI taxonomy): Eukaryota > Metazoa > Chordata > Testudines > Trionychidae > Rafetus > Rafetus swinhoei. The sequence continues at coordinate 121,905,004 of CM033449.1, forward strand.
TCTGATATTCAAAGCCATGCATGCAGTTCTGCCTTCAGGTCATATCCAAACTGGGAAGGGGCCTATTTTTGCTCTCCAGTTTCTATGCTCCCAAAATTTTATGTGAAAAGCTCATAAATTCCAGCTGATCTGAAACTAAAACTGCAATACATTTTTTATTTTTATTTTTTATTGTAGCAACCCTCATGTGATAGGTATTTTGCAGACATGTAACATACTGTTCTCTGGCCATCCCTCTGTAAGGGTTCATCTACACTGCACGCTTATTTCAAAATAAGCTATTCCAGAAGAAATACTCTGAAATAGCTTATTTCAAAATAGCAAGTCTACACTACAGGGAAGCCTCAAAATTAGTCTGAGGCAGGCTTCCCGAATGTGGACATGCTATCTTGATTTAGAGCCCCAGGAGGCACTGGGGAGTAATTAGTTTGAATGGCCCTGGGGAGAAGCTATTTCGAAATAGCAGCCATGGAGCATTCACACTACTTCTATTCCAAAATAGCTATTTTGGAATAGGCGTTATTCCTCGTGGAATGAGGTTTACAGAAGTTGGAATAAGCCGTCTGTTATTTCTAATTTATTTCAAAATAATGGCATTGCTGTGTAGACACTTACATTGTTATTTCAGAATAAATGCCGTTATTCCAAAATAACACTGCTGTGTAGATGCAACCTTAGAGAGGCATTTGTCATGTAGGAAGGACATCTATATTTAAAGAAATACTTGGAAACCTGACTTATTGACTCTTCATTAGATGCAAAGAACTATTTCAAGCTCAACAGCCAGAAGGAAATGATATTAAGTATGTATTTGAGTTGGCAGTCATTTGGTTTGGAGACAGCTCTTTCAATAAAACACAGTAGGCAGTAGACTCAGTAGGCAGTAGTTTCCGAGATAATGATCAACATTTCCCTTCTTTTAGTAATTGTTAAAGATGAAAGATTTAGTGGTAAGGGCCAAATTCTCATAACTAGCCCCAAATTGCACGAGCAGACAAGAAAAGAAATCTGATGAAGTTCAATAAGGACAAGTACAGAGTCCTGCACTTGGGATGGAAGAATTCCAAGCATTGTTACAGACTGGGGATCAACTGGCTAAGTAGCAGTTCTGCAGAAAAGGACCTGGGGATTACAGTGGATGGGAAGCTGGATATGAGTCAACAGTGTGCCCTTGTGGCCAAGAAGGCTAATTGGCATATCAGGTCTATTAATAAGAGCATTGCCAGCATCTCTAGGGAAGTGATTATTCCCTTTCATTCGGCACTGGTGAGGCCACATCTGGAGTACTGCGTCCAATTCTGGGTCCTCCCGTTACAGAAAGAATGTGGACGCATTGGAGAGAGTCCAGTGGAGGGCAACAAAAATGATTAGGGGGCTGGAGCACATGACTTATGGGCTTACTTAGTCTACAAAAGAGAAGGGTGTTTGATAGCAGCTTTCAACTGCCTGAAGGGGGGTTCCAACAAAGAAGGAGAGAGGCTGTTCTCAGTAGTGGTGGATGGCAGAACAAGGAGCAATGGTCTCATGTTGCAGTGGGGAGGTCTAGGTTGGATATTAGGAAAAACTATTTCACTAGGAGGGTGGTGAAGCACTGGAATGGGAGGTGGTGGAATCTCCATCCCTAGAGGTTTTTTAATCTCGGTTTGACAAAGCCCTGGCTGGGTTGATTTATTTGGGATTGGTCTGCTTTGGGCAGGTGTTTGGACTTAAATATAGGTTGCAGATGCAAATACATGTCTGTGTGTATGTAAATGAAGCTTGGTTCACTGAAGTTGGAATTTGACCATGGAAATGGACAATGAGATGTACAAATGACCATTTATATAGAGAGTATATGTAACTACTTTTGAAAGGTGGCACTGAACTCACAAATACCAGTACAAAGAAATCAAAACTAGCTGACTGAGTGATTATTAGAAACTTGGTAACTCACTTGTTGTCAGAGAAGCAGCATCAATCTGCATCAGACCAGTGGACTAGCAGAGTGTTTCTCAACCTTTTTTTATAAAGTACCCCTTTAAAAAATTATAAGTACCCCCAGTTTTTCTCACACACAATTTTTTCCCCACCAGTGCAACACATTTGTTTAAACAACTTAATCGTAGCTGGGTGGGCGATGAAACGTTTGGGTGTAAAAAGTACAAAAATAATAAAGCGCTGTAAAACTTAAAACAAAAATTCAGTTTTCTCCAAATTTCAGTTGTGTTGATGTACTCCCCAGACTTCTCTCGAGTACCCCTAAGGGAACTCGTACCACTGGTTGAGAAACACTGGACTAGCAGAGAGGATCTCCAGATATCTCTGATCTGGGATTTGGAATGGGCAAAAAATATTGTCACTGAGAAGTCATGTCCAATTCACTACTACTTAGTAACTTTAATTATATTGTACTCCACTCCATCTGCCTTTTGTCTAATTTGGATGATCAGATGTTCAGACAGAGAACTATTCTTGCTAAGACCATGTATGTATTCTCTAGTAACCTTGTGCTCAGTATACAGCTGTACATCAACATATGTCTTCCTATTGTTTGATCATTATGGTTTCTGGGTTGTACTTTTTAGTTAACAGTGTAGGATATCTCTTTTTATGTTAAGTTATCAATGTTAACTAAGCAGGAATCGTCATTATTTTATGTGACCAACTAGCTTCACTAGACCCAAAAGGATTTGATGCATAGCACATTTCTGCAATGAATAGAACTAGCCTATAAATAAAACAAGGAATAAAACAAGGAATTGGTTTTGTCTTACAGTGGGGTTATGAGATCAGGACTGAATGCAATTCTGGGACCTACTGGCAGTGGCAAATCTTCGTAAGTGTTGAATCAATGAAAGAACTTTCTTTCTTTCTTTCTTTCTTTCAAAATTTTTTTGAAGTGGCCCTGGACCACCCTGGAAAGGGTGAGGCCTAAACTGGAAGGGGTGAGGCCAGGATGTTTCTGGGCTACCCCACCCCACAGACTATGATTGGTCTGGGGATGGGGGAGCCCCTTTGCCCCCCCTTCTCACTAGGCACCCTTGCCCCTGGTAGGGCAGGAAGAGGCGTCACATACTCCCCCACCCCAGGCCAATCAAGGCCTGGGGGTGGGGGAGTGCACGAAGCCTCCTCCCACCCTGCGAGGAATGCGTGGCACTTTGAAGTGCCACGTGCTTCTCGTAGGGCAGGAGGAAGGTTCGCGTGCTCCCCCACCCCCAGGCCCTAATTGTCCTGGGGGCGGGGGAGCAGCAGGGCCTCCACGAGCTGGATCAACCTGCTTGGTGGGCTGCATCCAGCCCGTTGAGGCCCTTTTGCCCACCCCTGCACTATTCTATGCTTTAAAAAGGTTTTTCCTGCAGGATGACAGAGTGACCTGCAGGGTGCCAGGTGGGAGCTGGTCAGCAAGGGGAGCTAGTTTAAAAAACCAGCTCCTCTCATGAACCGGCTGCCTGTTGCTATGTGCTGCTGCTTCTGATAAAGAGGCAGCAGCGCAGGGTGGCAGCAGCCCCTGATAAGAGGAGCGGTCTGAGCTCCTAGTTCAGTGCGAGCTGGCCTGAGCCCGACTGCCTACCTGCTGACTCCTAATACACGTTAAATGCAGAGTCATAGTAGGGATAGGTCCCGGACCTGGCATGAGCCAGGACGGAGCCGGGGACGCTGGCAAGGGGGAGAGAGGAAAATGCGTGTAGTCTATAGCAGTAACCTATAAGCTTTTGCTTCTCAGTTAATTGGTGAATCGACTACACTATTACATCCCTAGTGGGGGCTGGGACAAGGGGGCATACAGGAACCACAGAGCCTCATGGGGGCTCAGTTGGGGGGAAGGGGGCATGCAGGACATGTGCGGCGTCACTGGTGGTCCGGGGGGAGGGGGCACAGGGGAGCTATGAGGCCTTGTCCCTTGCCGGCAGGGGGCTGGAGCTGTGTGGCCTCCCCCTTCATGGCCAGAGAGACAGGGCCGGGCCAGCCGTGGCCTCGACCCAGCCGAACCCCCTGGCAGCCAGAAGGGAGAGAACTGGGGGGCAGCCTCAGTCTGGCCCAACCCCTCCCCAGCCGCGGCCTCAGTCCAAACCAATTCCCTCCCTCCCCCCGGTGGCTGGAGGGGGGAGAGCCGGGGCAGGCCGGGGCTGCTCTGCCTTGACCTGGTTCTCCCTGGCAGCCAGGGGGAGAGCTGGGGCTGCCTACCCCCAGAGAGGGGGGTTGGCAAGTGCAGCAAGCAGGGGGAACCGCCCCCTAGTATTTATTTAAAGTATTTGTGAACACTCCAAATGCAAGATTTTGATCTAATAATTCCATAGATTTTAGAGCAGAATTTCATCCCAAGTGGAAATTTTATATAACAGCAACAAAAAAGACAAAAAAAGAAAAGGAGAGCCAATTTTACTAATTTATTTATTTTCATTTATAAATCAATTCATTTATTTTTAGTAAATAGTTTCCTGACATGCTCCCCTTATGGATCAATCACAGTAGGGGGTGTATTTTACTGAAACAGGCCAGTTCTGTTCTTTGAGGGGATTTTAAAAATATGAACTATAATTGCAAATGTTTAGCATGGGAAAGCTTGTGCACAATTGGCTATACACTGTTATTTGTCTGCCAGATTTGCCTTTCACTAGCCCCAATTTCTACAGCTTGGTGAAAATGTATACTTCAGAGCTCTTTAAGGTGATGGATTTTTCTTCTTTTAGGCTTTTGGATATTTTAGCTGCAAGGAAAGATCCTCATGGGCTGTCTGGAGATGTTTTGATAAATGGAGCTCCTCAGCCTGCCAATTTTAAATGCATCTCTGGATATGTGGTACAGGTAAGTCAGCCTACAGTCACTATAATCTGCCTTTGTCATTTTAACATCCTCAGGGCCAAAGTGCACCAAAATTGTTCAGTATGAGTCAACTGCAATAGCTGACTTGCCAAAAATGACCTAGGATATAATTTAGAAACATTATACATTTTATTTTAAAATGTAAATGGAATAAGATTATTTCCATACTCAGGATTATTCCCCAAGAGTATGTCTAGACTACATGGCTCCGTCGACGGAGCCATGTAAACTAGTTTACCTGGCATAGGCAAAGAAACGGGGATTTAAATAATCCCCGCTTCATTAAAATAAACATGGCCGCCGCGCTGTGCGACGATCAGCTGATCTGGCACAGCGCGAATCAAGACAGGATCTGTCAGCTGGGAAGCCTTTGCCGACTGACCCCTTATGCCTCGTGAAACGAGGTTTACAGGATCGGTCGGCAAAGGCTTCCCCAGCCAACAGATCCCCGTCTTGACTGCCGCGCTGTGCCGGATCAGCTGATCGTCGGCACAGTGCGGCGGCTATGTTTATTTTAATGAAGCGGGGATTATTTAAATTCCCGCTTCTTTGCCTAGGCTGGGTAAACTAGTTTACATGGCTCCGTCGACGGAGCCATGTAGTCTAGACGAACCCCAAGCTTCAGCATGCAGTGAGGATGTGGCTCTTCCCCCATCTATTCAGAATGTTGCTTCTGCAGCATCATCACTCCTCCCCTAGAGCTCCACTGAGTCTAGAGGTCAAGAGGGCTGGAGCTGGTACCCTCCACAGCACCTGCAGAATACTGTACCTGCAGAAGTCCAGGGAGAAGTTTAGACAGCTTGGAACTACATTATATCCCTCTGACTGCTACTGTGCATCTGCAAGAAGACCCAGAGAACACAGCACAGTTCCTATTGGTGTACAGTTCCCAAAGGCGAGCAAGGACATTTGAATAGCCACCATCCCTGTAGGACATCATTTGTTTCCATATGGAAAGAGGCTCTATTCCTGTGGATCTCTTGGCTCTGTAGAGGAGGAAGGGGGACACAGCCTCTAAAAGCCTTATCACTCCATAAACCCCTGGCACTATGGGGGAAATGTCTCCAGAAAAACTCTACAAGATGAGCCAGGCTGAGTTTTCTTCCCCCTCCCCTACACATGTGGGTGTGGGTGTAGTTGTCAGAGTGAGTAATCTAGCCCTATATTATATATATTTTTTCCTATCATAGCATGTAACTACACCTCAAATTTTGAAGGTTTGACAGGTGTGTGTGTGTGTGTGTGTGTGTAATATTCTGAGTTGACCTGTGCTTAGCACTACTCTCTGAAAAATAGGTCAGAATTCTAATTCATCTAGAATTTTGAGCCTACAAGAAGGTATCAGAAAAATGCATTCAAAATTTTAGGAATGTTCCCTGCCCTCTCAGCTGGGTGGAGATGGTTCTTGAGCAGGAATTGGCAGCCGTGTTCCCGCTAAGATTTTCCATCCATGAGTGGAGTGAGTTTTGTCTTGTGTACCAACAATGAGGTCATGTGTGCTTGTTCAGATGTGTGCCACTGTGGCATGCAACAGTGGTGCTGCTCCCCAAGAGACTCTCCCAGTGCAGAGACCCCAGCCTGGCAGGCTTTAGTGGAACCCCAAGCCCTGGTCCCAGGCAGCACCCCCCACCTCAGGAGGAGAAGGTGAGACCTGCCTCCTAGGGAATGCTGCTCCTGGAACAGCCTGTGGGCAGGTCAAGGACTGCTCCAGGCTGTTCCCCTGTGGGACTCACTGTGAGTCTCTGCCTGGGGAAGAGGGAAACTGCTGCCAGTACCCAGAGTTTGCAGGGAGTGGAGTGCTGGGGGTGGGGCAGTGACAAATGGGGAGCCAAAGTGGAGAGCTGGCAGGGGGCTGAAGGGGGCAGGAGGCTCTGAAAGCCAGAGAGCTGGGAGGGGGAAAAGGGGTGAGGGAGAGGGAGAGAGGAGTGTGGGGGGGGCCCTGACCCCAGAAGCAGCCACATCGCAGCCCAGCTATGGTTCCAGCAGCTGCCTGCCATGTAGCCTGGCCAGGGAGAAGCCGGGCAGCCACCATGCAGCGCTGGCTGCAGCTCCAGCCCTGGGGAAGGGCTGGACCTGGCCCCCCAGAGTAGCCACAGCCTGCAGCTGATTCAGGTCCCAGCCCTGGCATACGAGGCAGCCACCCACCATGTGGCCCCACCCTGGGAGCAGGTGGGCAACCACCATGCGGCCCTGTCCCCCCACTCTCCCAAGCCCAACTGCATCAGCAAGGAAGGTGAGTACGTGGCTCTGCTGAGGAGGTGGGTGGGATTTAAATTCTCTGTGCACGCCCTCGAAGAAACGTAGGTTGGGAATAATTTTTGATAATTTTTATGTGGGGGCACTCGAAGAATTTGATAAACTCTTTCATGAGATTAATGGAGGAGGTGCAGGATCTGGGATGGAGGTTGGGTACAGAAGAGAGCTTGGGATAAGAGTTTGGGGTGTGGGATCTGGGAGGGAGTTTGGGTGAAGGATTGGGGTTGGGAACTGGAATGCAGGGTCCAGAAGTGGGTATGGGAGTAACAGAAGATTCTGAGCTGGAGGAGAAGGGTAGGAGGGGATGCAGGGGTTTGGGTTGTGACCTAGATCAGGTGATTGGGGTGCAAGGTCTTGGAGGGAGTATGGGTGCAGGAGAGGATTCTGACCAGGAGGAAAGGTGCAGGAGGGAGTGCAGGGTCTGAAAGGAGGTTATGACCTGGTGCAGGAGTACAGGAGTGGATGCAGAGATTTGGGTCATGACTGGGGGTAGAGATTGGCGTGCATGGTCTGGGAGGAGGTTGTGATCTGGAGGAGGGGAGTGGGAGAGGGTTCAGTGTCTGGGAAGAGATTTGGGTGCAGGGATGCAGAGGGTTTGGGGGTCTGGGGGGGGGAGGGAGGGGGGATGGGATGCCAGAGGCAGGTTCTGGTTGTGAGGCACTTACCTGGGCAGCTCCTGGCCAGTAGGCCAGCAATTTCCTTAGCCAGGGTCCCAGCAATTCATACCCTCACATGTGCTCAGAGCAGTTGCAGGCACCATGTGTGCTGCTCTGAACACTGTGAGCCTGGGGAAGAGGGGGAAGGGTACTTCACATGCTGCTTGTCCTGCAAACTTAAAACTGGACAGAAACCAGCCAATCCGAGCTGCAAGATTGTGCTGAGGGCAGGGGCAGTATGAGAGGCCTTTCCACCCTCCCCCCAGACTCACAGCATTCACAGAAGCACATGGTCCTGGAGCCAGCATTGAGCGGGGACAGGCAGGCAATGAGCCTGGCTGAGATCTGGTAGCTGGGCGAGCTGGATCTGCCCTGGAGGCCATATTTTGCCCAGCCTTGTTCTTGAGAAACACCATAGGAAATTCAATTTTGCAATTATCATTGTAGTGCTTTGCTACTTGGCTGCTGTTCCACAAGGAAAGAGAGGGCATGACAGCCCTCTGATGTGCTGGAGATCTCCTTTGGGGTCACTCTTGGGATTAAAATAGTTAATAAATGGAAGGAAGTTTGGGATTATTTCTGTATCCTTGATGGAACCCCAGAACTGATTTTATTACTGGGGATCATAAAAAATGTCAGCATGGCAATTTCCCCCCTTTATAATAAACCAGATTGCTGCAAATGGGTTAGTATTTTCAAAACTTGTTCCCTGAGCTTCCTCTGCAAAGAATCCATATACAAAGACAAATCCGTAGACAATCAATAGAAAAAGAAAAGTTGGACATAGCTCTACACTACCAACATGTTTAGTACATTTTTCAAAGTATAAAGTTTTGTACAAATGTACAGCTTGTAATTTTGTTTGCCCTGAGATGATGCGTCCTTCCTTAAATGTGAGAGGGTGTTATAGCTTCAGTGGGAAAATAAATGAATGCATTACCCACTCTCTTGTCTGTCTTAAATGTAATACATATGGTCTATTACAGGCTAAGGAAGAGAACATTTGACGGACCCTTGCTACAAATGGTCAGCCCATCACTGAGCAGTACTCTCTTAAAAGAAAGATATTGGGGAGATAGCTAAACTTTTGTCTGATTAAATATTAAATAAAAAAGTCATTCCCTTTATTATCTCTCTCTCAATACTCCAGATGTGGCCTCACCAGAGCTGAATAAAGGGAAATAATCACTTCTCTGGATCTTCTGGCAATGCTCCTCCTAATGTACCCTAATATGCCATTCGCCTTCTTGGCTACAAGGGCACACTGTTGACTCATATCCAGCTTCTCATCCACTGTAATCCCCAGATCCTTTTCTGCAGAACTGCTACTTAGCCATTCAGTTCCCAGCCTGTAACAATGCTTGGGATTCTTCTGTCCCAAGTTCAGGATTCTACACTTATCCTTGTTGAACTTCATCAGATTTCTTTTGGCCCAATCCTCTAATCTGTCCAGGTCACTCTGGACTCTATCCCTGCCCTCCAGCGTATCTACCTCTCCCCCCTAGCTTAGTGTCATCTGCGAACTTGCTGAGGGTGCAATCCATCCCGTCATCCAGGTCATTAATAAATACGTTGAACAAAACCGGTCCTAAAACACATCCTTGGGGCACTCTGCTAGAAACCGACTGCCAGCCTGACATCGAGCCGTTGATCACTATCCATTGGGCCCAACAGTCTAGCCAGCTTTCTATCCATTTTACAGTCCATATTCCTTTCTATCCATTCCTTTCTATATTCCTTTCTATCCATATTCCTTTCTATCCATTCCTTTCTATCCATATTCCTTTCTATCTTACAGTCCATATTCCTTTCTATCCATCTTTATCCAATCCATATTCCCTTAACTTGCTGGCAAGAATATTGTGGGAGACTGTATCAAAAGCTTTGGTAAAGTCAAGGTATATCACATACACTGACTTTCCCATATCCACAAAGCCAGTTACCTCATCATAGAAGCTAATCAGATTGGTAAGGCACTACTTGCCCTTCGTGAACCCATGTTGACTATTCCTGATCACTTTCCCCTCTTCCAAGTGCCTCAAAATGGATTCCTTGAGGATCCCTCCATGATTTTTCTGGGTAAGGCTGACTGGTCTGTAGTTCCCTGGATAGTCCTTCTTCCCTTTTTTTAAAGTTGGGCACTACATTTGCCTTTTTCCAATCATCCGGGATACCTCCCGATCTCCACGAGTTTTCAAAGAGAATGGCCAAAAGCTCTACAATGACAGCTGCCAACTCCCCTCAGTACCCTCAGATGCATTAAATCCGGTCCCTGGATTTGTGTATGTCTAGCTTTTCTAAATAGTTCTTAATCTTTTCTTTCTCTACCAAGGGCTGCCCACCTCCTTCCCATACTGCGTTGCCTAGTGCATTAGTCCAGGAGCTGACCTTGTGAGTGAAGACAGAGGCAAAAAAAGCATTGAGTACTTCAGCTTTTCCCACATCATCTGTCACGAAGTTACCTCCGTCATCCAGTAAGGACCCCTCACTCTCTCTGATCACCCTCTTATTACTAACATGCTTGTAGAAAGCTTTCTCGTTACCCTTCACATCCCTTGCTAGCTGCAATTCCAATTGCGCTTTTGCCTTCCTGATAACTCCACTGCATTCTCAAGCAATATATTTATACTCCTCCCTAGTCATCTGTCCAAGTTTCCACTTTTTGTAAGCTTCCTTTTTGTGTTTAAGCTCACCAAGGATGTCCCCGGTAAGCCAATTTGGTCGCCTACCATATTTTCTTTTCTTGCTGTGCATCGGGATGGTTTCTTCCTGTGGCTTTAATAAGGCTTCTTTAAAATCTGCCAACTCTCCTGGACTCCTTTCCCCTTCATGTAAGCATCTCAGGGAATCCTGCCCATCAGTTCTCTGAGGGAGTCAAAGTCTGCTTTTCTGACATCCAGGGTATGCATATTGCTACTCTCCTTTCTTCCTTTGGTCAGGATCCTGAAATCTACCATCTCATGATCACTGCTTCCCAGGTTGTCACCCACCTCTACTTCCCCTACAAGGTCCTTCCTGTTTGTGAGCAGCAGGTCTAGCTGCGCATGGCCCCTGGTCGGTTCCTTCAGCACTTGTACCAAGAAGTTATCCCCAACATTCTCCAAAAACTTCCTGGATAGTCTGTGTACTGCCGTATTGGTCTCCCAACATATGCCAGGGTGATTAAAGTCGCCCATGAGAACCAGGGCCTGTGATCTGGAAGCTTCTCTCAGTTGTCCGAAGAAAGCCTCATCTACCTCATCCACCTGATCCGGCAGTCTATAGCAGATACCAACCACAACATCATCCCTGTTGCTTCCACCTCTAAACTTAACCCATAGACTCTCAACAGTCTTTTCTCCCTCTAAATACTGGAGCTGCAAGCAATCATACTGCTCTCTTACATACAATGCAACTCCTCCTCCTTTTCTCCCCTGCCTGTTCTTCCTGAACAGTTTATACCCTTCCATGACAGCGCTCCAGTCATGCGAGTCATCCCACCGTGTCTCCGTTATTCCAGTCAAATCATAGTTCTTTGACTGGGCCAGGGTTTCTCATTCTTCCTGTTTGTTTCCCATTTGTGTACAAACACCTCAGATAGCCAGTTGATCGCCCTACCTTCTCCATTTGAGTCAGGAGTCCTCCTTTGTTGCTCATTCCTCCTTGTGTTCCAACTTCCTCACTTACCTCAGGGCTTTGGTCACCGTCCCCCAATGAACCGAGTTTAAAGCCCTCCTCACTAGGTTTGCAAGCCTGCCCACGAAGATGCTCTTTCCTCTTTTGGTTAGGTGGATCCCAGCTCTTCCTAACAATCCTTGTGCCCAGAACAGAGTCCCGTGGTCGAAGAAACCAAAGCCCTCTCTCCGACACCACCTGCGCAACCACACATTTACTTCCTCAATTAGACGAGCGCTACCCAGACCTTTCCCTTCAACCGGAAGGATGGACGAGAACACCACTTGCGCTTCAAATTCCTTGATCCTTCTTCCCAGCGCTACATAATCTGCAGTGACCCACTCAAGGTCATTCTTGGCTGAATCGTTAGTTCCCACATGGAGAAGCAGGAATGGGTAGTGATCTGAAGGTCTGATCAATTTTGGAAGACTATCTGTCACATCCTGATTGCGAGCTCCCAGTAAGCAGCACACTTCTTGAGATTGCAGGTCTGAATGGCAGATGGATGACTCAGTCCCTCTTAGGAGGGAGTCCCCGACCACCACCACCCGTCTTTTTCTTTTGGGGGTGGAGGTCATGGAACCCCCATCCCTAGGACTACACATCTCATGCCTTCCGGTAGATGGTGTTCCCTTCTGATTTCTTCCCTGAGAGGTCTCTGCCACAGCATTCTCCACCGCAGTGCCTGTGGAGACAGCCTGAAAGTGGTTACTTACCTCTACAGGAATAGGGGAGACATGAGTTGGCCTTCTTCTTCTTCTAGAGGTTACATGCTACCAGTTTTCTTTCTTGTCCTGTAGTGCCCTGACTGGCTCTTCAGCCTGCTGTGCCTGCAGGATTAAATGCTGCCTTCTATCGAGAAAGTCTTTATTCTTTCTGATGGAACGTAGGGTCAATACTTGGGCCTCAAGTCCTCTAATTTTTTCTTCCAAAATGGTAACCAGCTTGCACTTAGTGCAGATGAAATCCCTTCTTTCTTCCGGGAGGAAGACAAACATGGCACATGCTGTGCAGGTAACAACAGCAGACCTATCACCATCCATACTTGCCTTCCTTCTGAGAGATTCCTCAGTTGTTATTAAATGCCTCCTTGAAGGGCAGGAGTGTAGGGAAAGATTTTAAAGAATGGCGAGTGTATCTCACCCCCTTCCCAACTCCCTCTCCAAGCTCCCTGGTTGCTGACTCACTCCTTTATAAAGTCCTGGACTGCCTGATGGCGTCAACAGTTTGGGGACAGGGGTAGGTGTAGCTGAACTGGAAGGAGCCCTGTGGGCCGCATGGTCCACAGCGACGGGACGCAGCGAGCTCCATGCTCGCCCTGCTGGTGGCTTCCTCACTCCCTGCTGCCCCTTCCCCCACACCTCTCACCCGCCAGGTCAGCCCCCGTCAAGATTGGAGCACCAGCACCGGCTTCCTGCGGAGTGAAATGGGGGGAAGGCCCCAAGCGTCCCCACTGGATCTGGTTTGCCAGCTCTGCTTGCTGCCGTTCACTTCACCCTCCCCCAGCCAAAAGTGACCCACACAGCGGCCTGGCCCAGCCTCCAACCCAACAGCCAGCCTGGCTCACAGGGGCTTCCTCCTTCCTGCCCCCAGGCCAGCAGGGAAAGCCACCTGCAAGCTTCTCACAGCCTGGAAGCTGCCTGTGGCTGGGGGGTGAGCTGGGGCTGCTGTAGCCTTGGCCAGGGAAGCTGGAGTTGCTGAGGCCTCAGCCTGGCTGCTGGAAAGCTGGGGCTGTCTCGGCCTGGCCCTCCCCAGCAGCCGGGGTGTGGGTGAGGGCGAGGGGGGGAGGAGCGGGAGCTGGAGCCGCCTTCTCCCCGAGAAGGGGGTTGGTAAGCATAGCGAGCAGGGAGCACAGCCTCCTAGTAAACTATAAACAAAGCCCGGTATAAAGGAACTTTTCCACGGTGCATGTATTTAGTTACGCAAATGCTGCTCCAAGGGAGGTAATAGGACTGAATGTATTCATGTAGAGTTCTGGTTTTCATTTGCTTTGTTGATATTCCTTACCCCCAACATATTCCCATTTTGGAAGTAACACGTAATAGTTACTAATAGATAATTATTATTATATCCATTTCACTGAGAGGCAAATTAAAACAGGAATGTCAGGGAACTTGCCTGAGACCGTTTAGCCAACATGAATTGCTAAATCCCACAAACTGCTGAGCACTGTGAACCAGCAAAACAATTAAACACACACTTTATTTTTAAGCATGTGTGTGTTCCTTCTCATGATACTGCTCGTGTACTTGAAGTAAACGTGGGCTAATTTCATTGGGGCCAGTGCTCAGCATATGGCAGTATCTAGCTCTGGTGCATTCAAACTCAGTGGCTCCTCACTCTCCAGATTGAGCTCATTCCTCCTGACCAGGCTGCCCACCATCTGCTCTGGTAACCTCAAGAGAACATTTAGTTTAAATCAGCAGCTTCACAGCACACCATGGAGCTGTCCTCATAATTTCTCTGCACTTCTTAGTTTTATTTAGTTGTGGTCTGCAGTGATCACATTTCCAAAACATGTCCTCAGATATTTGAAGGAAGATTTTGCTCATAATTGAAAAAATAACTCATTCTATATACTGATTCTGCAGAGTGCTGAGCATCTTTAACCTCCATGAAAGGCAGTTGGAGTTGAGGGTACTTAGCTTCCCAGAGGAGGGGGCAGCACCTGGGAAGGACCAAATCCAGATACATTTTGTTGACAATTTTCAACTGTATTAAGGAAAATCCAAGTTTGAATTTTTGTTGTGCTGCCAGTCTTTAACTGCTATGCAAAACACTCTTGTCAGGTAGGCATATGAAGGGTGTAAATATATGTGTTGATAAGTGATATTTCTAGAATTTGATACATGTAGGAAAGTCCCTTGTTGTCATAAATTGTACAAACATGCAGAGACTATAACTGAAGCAAACATTTGATGTGCTGTTCAGGTTTTGAAGAGCTGTTCTACTTGAGTTTAGCAGCTGTCATTGCCATATAAATGCACTCTCTGCATGTAAAGTCCACAAATAAGATGCATGTGCAAGTCCCAGAAGAGGAAAAATGAAGCCTGGAATGAACATTACCTACATAATTTTGTTTATTTAGGATGATGTGGTGATGGGAACCTTGACAGTGAGAGAAAATTTTCAGTTCTCTGCAGCACTCAGGCTACCCACATCTGTGAAGGAACGGGAAAAGAAGGAACGAATTGATCAGATCATCAGGGAACTGGGGTTGACCAAAGTGGCAGATTCCAAGGTAAATAGATGTGTGAACTGTCATAGTATGGTTCCTAATGTGGCCAAATGTCACTAGGTGGTGTCCTGACAGGCATTTTGATCTGTCCAATGATAACCATTCATCTGCATGTGTGTGCTCCACTATATGTTGCACTGGCTCTGCACAGATAGCCAGCACAGCAGACTCTGTGAGAACCTCCAAAGACCACAGAATCAGATAAGGTATGAAGGCACCAGCCCAGGTTTATTGTCAATAAAAGACATTCCTAGTGTCCTGGCTCAATGGCTACAGGTGCACTAACATACGTATTCCCATTGCAATGGACTAAGCTCAGTCTGTAGCAGGCGTTTCTACCGCCCCCGTGGCTGGACAGAGTTAAAGAAAGGTATCCCAACATTTATAGAGTGAGACAGACAATCTGATACACCCTTTATATATCATCTTACGTGTTTTATGACATGCTTGTTATCTCCCTTTGTGCTTTCTTCCTGATATTTCAAACAAAACATTCCCATTCACCACCTGTCGTTGAACTTTCACTCCTGATGTTTCAGACAAAATATCACTATTCATCAATTTTGTCAAACCATTTTATTGTGTGCTAGGTTGGGGTGTTCTTATACTGTCCTGGTAGAATGTATTGACACATTCCATGTTTTTTTAGCATTGCTACTAGTACTAGTGCCAAATTCATGTCTGGGACACTGATTTGCAAGCAAACATCTGCTTTTGACAGGGCCTGCCTGTTATTCTTGCTCACTTTGATTCAGACCTCAACATTTGCACCAGGCCCATGATTCAGGATCTTTCTTCTACTAAACTGAATAGCAAATATTAAATAATTTTATATGACAAAATGGCTGTACTTTAGCAGCTTTTTAATTTAATTAATTAGTCTAATAGCAGAAAGGCTAATAAACACCAACCCAGCTGCGTATAAAAATGAAGAAAAGGCTTATTACTTCTGTGTCTATCCATAAATTACCAGACACAGGACAGTGGTTACCAGAAGGTGGAAAGCAGGTAACTTGCATGGCAAGACTGTCATGAAGAAACTTAGATTTGAGGGTGAAAACTTTTATGGCAGACCTTTTTGTTGCAACTTTCCAATGTACACTATTCAGTTTTAGAATGTGAACCCCTGAATCCATGGTGATTATGTAATCACTCATTTCTCCCAGATGTTAATATGCTGTTACATGTGTTGCATGTTCTTTGCGTGAATACTTTCATGTCAGACAAAATGACACAAGCTATCTGTTTTGCACTAGGTTGGCACCCCGTTCATTCGTGGGGTTTCTGGGGGAGAGAGAAAAAGGACCAATATTGGAATGGAACTCATTACTGACCCTGCAGTCTTGTTCTTAGATGAACCAACTACTGGATTGGATGCCAGCACTGCCAATGCTGTCTTACTGCTCCTGAAAAGGTGACTGCAATGGAATCCCTGGGAAAGAATCAGTTTTGACACAGATGTATGCCATACATCTGCAATTAAAATGTGGTTAGAATGGTTAATGTGCAGTTACTGTATTGCTGGGCTTGTTTGATTCTTTTTGTACCATGCATTGGATTCTCCAACAGACTGAATTGTGTTTTTTTACTGATTTGTATTTGAAGGAATTTGAAAGAAGAAAAATCCACAAAGAGCTCAGATAGTTGATACTTCTGTTATTTTCCACTTACATTCAGGATGTCAAGGCAGGGGAAAACAATAATATTTTCCATTCATCAGCCCCGCTACTCCATATTCAGATTGTTTGACAACCTGACATTGTTGGCTGCAGGACGAATGCTGTACCATGGCGCTGCTCAGAATGCCATCGAATACTTCAAATCTATTGGTGAGCTTTCTTCTGGGGCTGTAGTCACAGCCGTAGACGCTGAACGAAACATGCTTAAAATATGGCCTTGCTTTAAAAAGTGACTTAGTAAAAATGACTCTTGACTCACGGGATTCAATGGTTAATGTGTCTCATTGTTTCCCATACAAAACATACTAAATAATTGCTTTTTTAATATAACAGTAATATGAATGCAAAGTTAAAATTGAAAAACCAAGCACTCAGAAGTCGAGAAATGCAGAATTGAGGGTGAAGGCTGACCCTTAACTGTTACCCTTTGTGCTTATTAATGATTACTTTAAAAGTAAAGAGTAATGCATGTTATATCACAGCATGTAGTTCTGAACTGATATAAGAATTGTACCCAGAGACCCTAATTCAGTAAAATACTTAAGCACATGACTAACTTTAAGCATATGTTCAAGTTCTGTTGAATGGGGATGGATTTACTCATGAACTTCACATGTTTAATGGTTTGCTAACCTGGAGCTAAAGCATTCTAACAACATAGCCCTATCTCACAATGTTTACATGGGCAAAATTCCCAGTGATGCCAATATTGTTTTTTCCTAAGTATTGGTTGTAGAATGAGACTCATAATGCTCAATTACCAAACCAACTGAAAACAAAATGCCAATGGTATTTACCTAAAGTTGGAAACAAAATACATTGGGAAGTCTTGGGTTCTGAATTTTGAAGTGTTTCTCCTGGTGTTTAGTCACTTTACCTATAAATAGGTGAGTTTGGTAAATCCAAATATTTAAAACTGCCACAAGAAGTAGAAAAATGACTTCTCAAGTCTATTAGTACCAACTTAAAGGTCAAAATGCAAGCAATAAGAGACATGCAGTTAGAATTAGGAGGAGCATTGCCAGCAGATCAAGAGAAGTGATTATTCTCCTTTATTTGGCTCTGGTGAGGCCACATCTGGAGTATTGTGTCCAGTTCTGGGGCCCCCACTATAGAAAGGATGTGGATGCATTAAAGAGGGTCCAGTGGAGGGTGACCAAAATGATTAGGAGTCTGGAGCGCATGACCTATGAGGAGAGACTCAGGGATTTGGGTTTGTTTAGTCTTCAGAAGAGAAGAGTGAGGGGGGATTTGATAGCAGCCTTCAACTTCCTGAAGGGAGGTTCCAAAGAGGGTGGAGAAAGTTCACAGTAGTGACGGATGGCAGGATGGCAGAACGAATGGTCTCAAGTTACAGCGGGGGAGGTCTAGATTGGATATTAGGAGAAACTATTTCACTAGGAGGGTGGTGAAGCTGTGGATGGGTTACCTAGGGAAGTGGTGGAATCTCCATCCCTAGAGGTTTTTAAGTCTCAGCTTGACAAAGCCCTGGTTGCTTTGATTTAGTTGGGATTGGGGGCTGGACTTGATGACCTCCTGAGGTCTGTTCCAGCTCTATGATTCTATGATTCTAGGACTCATTTGTTAATTATCACTCTGGCTATTTTGCATTCTCACTGCTTTTCTTTTTATGGCAGCTTTGATAAGGCTACTTTGCAATATCCTTACTCATGCTTAGTAGTAGTTCATGCCATTTGGACCACATAGTGGTGCAGATTCCCACTCAGCATAAGTAAGGGTATCATAGTCTTGCCCATGGTATATTACTTCAAGTGTTTTACAACACATCTTACCATCTGTAGAATGATTGTAGAGTGTTTCTTTGCAGGTTATGAGTGTGAGCCATATAACAACCCTGCTGATTTTTTTCTGGATGTCATTAATGGAGACTCAACTGCTGTGGCATCAAGCAAGACTGATGATGCTGACCTAGGTATGAAACTGAATTTCTTCATAAAGTTAGAAGCTGATTTGCTGGGTGACAAAATGTGTTTTGGATGTATCAATTCTGGAATGAAAAAAATCACTTTCAGGTGCATTAAGTTAACAGTAATAGTTTCTTCCATACATAAATTCAAGAGTTACTTGGACACCCACATTATACACACGAGGGACACTATTTTCTATAATATTTCTTCACCACAAAATCTCCCTTTATGAAGCCATCTCATGATTATGTAGAGCATGAAATAACTTTGGTGCGTAACATTTAATATCCATTGCTGTTCCATGAAAGGCAATAATTACATGTGTCTCCTTCTCCCCAACAATAAAGACTGCTCTGCCAATGAATTAAATAGCAAAACTCCCATTGTCTTTCATGAACGCCACAGTCAGTGCCAAATTGTGATACAGTAGTACCAAAATCCAAAATACTAAGATGCTTTCTAACTATGTGCTGTAAATCATAATATTAGCTTTGCACGTGTACTTAATGCGTAAAATATTTGTCATGTTATCGGATTGATTTTGTTTTTCCATCTAGGCAATGGTAGTTTGTTGCTCATAAATTCAGCTGAGATAATTTATCATTAATATCAATTTCTTCAGGAACTAAACCATACATGATTATCATAATGACATTAACACTGCTATGGACTGTTCTACTACAACCCCACATAGGGATTGATTTTTTTTTAATCTCAACAAAATTATAAAGAGATATGTCTGCTCTACACACAGTCTATGTACACCTATAACTGTTAGGATGTGATCTTTAAAAATGAAAAAGCTATATTGGTACAATCCCTAGTGTGGATGCAGTTACACTAGTATAAAAGTGATTTATACTAGTGTAGTTTGTCCATCTTTTGTTCATCTTAACATATAGGAATAATCTATATACAGGCATTAGCACCTTTTATACCACTATAACTACATTCACAGTAGGGGGCACTGTCCCACTTTTATCTATGCCAGTGTTTTGCAACCTTTTTTTTTTATAAAGTATCCTTTTTAAAAATAAATATATAAGCAGGGCTCGACAAATCAGTGAATATACTCGCCTGTGGCGAGTAGATTTCAGCCAGTCGTCCTGTTCACCGGTGGCGCGCGCATGTGCAATGCGGGTCTTGTGCATGCGCAGTGTGGGGCTGGCGAGTAGATTTTGCCACGGTTTGTCAAGCCCTGTATATAAGTACTCCCTTTTAAAAAAATTATAAGTACCCCCAGTACCTACAGTTTTCAGACACATAACGTTTTTTCCTACCATTGCAACACATTTGTTTAAACAATTTAATCATAGCAGGGCAGGCAATGAAATTTTTGGGTGTAAAAAGTACAAAAATAATAAAGTGCTGTAAAACTTAAAACAAAAATTCAGTTTTCTCCAAATTTCAGTTGTGTTGATGTACCCCCCAGACTTCTCTGAAGTACCCCGTAGGGTACTCGTACCACTGGTTGAAAAACACTGATCTATGCCACTGTGGTAAAAGCAGCACAACTTTTGTGCACAGATAACCCCTAACTTTTGTGATGAAAAGTTAGTTAAGGAATGATTGGCTTTGAGACCCTTCATTTCAAGTAAAATTTCTCTCATTTGAGGGAGTCTATTTTCCCCTTTTACAGCCTGATCCTAAAGAGACCATACAGTATAGTGAGTTTTGGATCAAGAGCTATATGCACACACGCTGTAGGAGGAAAATATACCCCTTAAGAATGAAGAGATTCAGTCAAGGTTGCAGAATGATCCCTACACAGTATCAGAAGCCTCTCAAGGACTTTCTTTAGATTTCAACTGAATTAAAGTAATTGCTAGTATTTTTTGCTCTAAATTAAAAAATAAATTTGTAGTTTTCAGAGACTATAACAAACAAGTGCCTGATCCTGGTCCATTACATTCATTAAGAGCTTTATCAGTGACTTCAAATGAGTGCAGGATCAAGCCCCAGATGAGAAACTCAAGTCCTCCCATACCAAAGGCATATACTGTAAATAATCCAGAATTGAATCAAACATGAAAACAAATAGAAATGAAGGGATAATAAAGGCTTGGGTGTGTTTTTAATGCCTATAAATCTCAGTGCTGGCACATTAATGACATTTCCAAACTATACTATACCTAGCCAATATTGAATTAATTTTTATAATTGATTTAACAATGGTTTAAACAAACCATTATTAAGGTATAATTTCTGCTGCACAATATAAGTAAAATATAAACCTTTAAGGGCTAAATTTAGCATCTAAGATCTAGAGAAATCTGCCCTCCATGCAACTCTTATGCTTCACCATTCTAACCATGAATTGTTTAAAAGATTTATTTACATATTGAGTCTTCAACACTTGACAGATTTGAGGAACCAAAATTAATGCAATACTTTTCAAAATGACATAGATCAGCTGATTTGGGTGATCAGGCAGATACAACTGTTCTTACTAGTGGTCCCTGACAATCTTGCAGGTGGGCTGTGGGCTCGGGGCACCCCCTTCAGCGGGAAGTCTGCACTGGCACTTCATCCCCATGCCTCTCCCCACTCCCCTGTGATGTTGGAGTGACAACTCTAGCTTCCCACTGTGGAATGGGGGAGCCTGGAGGGCCAGATCCAGTTTGTGGGGGAAGGAAGTGACTCCACCTGCTGCTGTTCCTCCTCCCTCCTGGTGGAACAGCACTGCAGGAAACCACTTACCTAGAGTCATTCCCAGCTACTCCTATTGGCTGGAATCATGGCCAATGAAAGTGGGGGGCAGTGCCTGGGAGTGGCATACCCAGGCCCCACAACCTCATCCCCCTCACGGACCCCTCTCACTGAGACCCCACATCTCCACCCCACTCCTCCATCCTGTCCCTTCTTCTCATACCCTGATCCTTAGTCCACTCCAATGCCCTATCACCCACTCAAACCTCCCACTACTGCACACAACCTCCTCCCAGCCAGATCCCCCATCCCTAGCCCTCTCCTACACCTTACCTCCTGGCTAGACCCCATATCCCCAGCTTTCTTGCACCCATTTTGTGAACATGGGTGGTTTTCTGAAGGTCCCTGGAAAGGTCTGCATTGAGTAAGATGAACTATGGACCAAAAAAATGGAGAACCACTGTTCTAGACTGAATGGAATGGATTAATTTAACTAAATAAGCCACTGTAATTGCTATCTCATTGATTAGCAACAAAATCTTCAGTGTAACTTTATGGGCTTGATTGCTGGAGAATTACTTTTTTTCTGTAAATTCAATAAAAGGTAACGAAGTATTTTTTTTCTCTTTAACCTGAAGATAACATTGAAGAACACATCAACCGTGATAAGACTTTGGCAGAGAAGTTAGCAGAACACTATTCCAGATCCACCTACTACAGAGAAACAGAAGCAGTATTAGAGAAAATTTCTTTGGAGAATAAAAAGAAAGTGAAGACAATTTTCAGACGAATTACATATGCCACTTCTTTCTTCCATCAGCTCAAGTGGGTTTCTAAACGCACATTGAAAAACTTAATAGGCAACCCTCAAGCCTCTGTAGCTCAGGTAATCATAGTTAACGGTTGTAAATCTGATTTGATTTAGACCATTGAATCTGAAGATGGGTTAAGCACAATTTTGCACCTGCAAATTATTGGGCCTAAAATTTGCACCTAAAATAGAATCTAAAAATAGTAAATTTGCACCTAAAATTGTATCTGAACCTCTGAGCTATAAAATGTAGAGCTAAATGATCCTAAATAAAGAGCATAACAGGAACATTCAAGAATTCATTAGCTTACATTTACCATTATTTTAGATGTGCAGATACTGATTCTCCTCACATTACATCATTAAGGACACAGTTCTGCCACACTGATTCACAATAAGTAGTACCTTACCCTGCAAGTAGTCCTTGGCAACCCTACCACCACACTACAGGAAAAGCTGGCTCTCAGAATTTGGTTGTTACCTCTGAGTTGTGCACTAGGCAATACATCTGTATGCCAGGATCTGGCCCACTGTGTTTTGTTTTTTCTCCCAAAGGAAAGAAAATTAGCCAGTGTTATATAGCAAATTAGCTCTCAAAGCATAATTATGTCCTAGGAGCTGAGTCAAAGACAGAGATGTTTTCATGGTCTTCTAATATATAGGCAACTTCACATATAAAGTTGATGGCTGCACCTAAAGAACATGACATGTTATTTAAAATGTGTAATGCAAAATATAAACATAGTTTGGTTGTAGCAGGTCTTAAAGTAGGGGAAGCATATTTATAGTGAAGAGTCAAGACCTTCTTACCATTGTATTTTTGGAAATTCAGCAGAGTACTATGACATTCATGGATTTTTAAAATCTACAAGTTGCCTTTAAATAAACAATTTGTTATTGATTTCTCCTGGGGGATCAGAAATTAGGAAATAACATTAATTAGCTAGATCTGGAGATCCTTACTCCAGTAGCACTCCCATTTGAATACGAGAAGGAATCCAACCCATAATAAAAGTTTCTATAAGTTGTCTGGGTTAAGAAAAAACATCTTGAGTAAAATAAAATCAATAGCAAAGGGAAATGTGTTCGGAGTCCCTCGGGTTAAAAAGCTTTGTATGTGTATATCTGTATGTTGAAGGTATGGATATCTCAAATAATTGCTGTGCAAAAGCTTGACCTTGTGATAAGAATTATGCTCTCAAGTGCTTTATAATACTCTAGGGTTAATGGTTCTGGCTTTTTTCTCACAATCTTTTCTATTTCCCAAACCTAATTAAAAATGGATTTCAAACCCAGTCTATAAATGGTACACAGTTCACTAAGCCATGTTTGCTAATCCTCTCTAAATTGGTTTTGATATGATCCTTTTTTCTCACTATAGTTGGCTTAGTGACTGAATTATCCCTGACATTTGGTCCTTTCGGCAGCTTTTTAACATGTATCAAATGCTTTACAGTGTTAAGACTTATGCATCCCACATGCTTAATCGTGATTGAACTGCCCAATACCATTATTTTTGCTGAGATTTTCTTCACTTCTACTTAGTGTTAAGAAATTGTGACACACAGATATAATCATGCTGATTATATCACTGAATCCACTGATAATTTTGCTATTTTTTTAAAAAAAATCCAAGTTGCATGTTTCTATTTCCAGAGTCAGATTCTGATACCCTTACTTATGTTGAATAACACTTACTCCATGAGCAGAGTGCTATTTAGTGCAAAGCTGTAAGAATCTTACTCTTAGGGTTAAATCCTGCCCATCTTTAGAGTGAAAAGGCAGTTCCAAAACAACTGTCTAAAGAAACAGAATGTGAGGTGAGGACTTGCCTCAGCTAGCCAACAGGAAATTCTTCCCAGAGAGGTGAGTCAACTCCCCTCTGGGAGCTAGGCACCTAAATCCAGGTGGTAGGGAGATGCCTAGTTTTGCTCAGCAATCCACAAATGGGCATCCACTACCTGGAGTCATTTAGTTTAAGTACTTAAGGCATTTCTTGTGGGAATAAGTTAGGTAGCTGCTTCTTACCACCCAAAAGCAGCCACTGAAGGAGGTGGGGATGGCACTATTTTTTTATAAACTTTTAGCCAATGATTAGAGCACTCACCTGGGTTGTGGAAGACACATGTCAAATTCCCCTTCTCTGCTACAGGGGGAGAAAGGATTTCAGCAGGTATCTTCTACCTCTCAGAAGAATGCTCTAACCACAGAACTCAGTCTCTCCTGCTGAAGCTGTTCTACAGTGGATAACAAATGGAAGTGTGATTAGAGCAGGGGAACTGGCCTCAGGTAGCTTCCCTATCACTGGGCAATAGAGTCATTTCCCCCACCCCTTTTCTGCCCTAATGACTTGCCCCAATGTGTATAAATACTTAAACTACCATAGTTGAGGGTGTAGGCACCTCTATGCATTTGTGGATTCCTACTTTTTATATGCTCTAGACCTTCTCCCATCTCTTATCACTCTCTCTCTAGTTTGCATACATATATTTCTTTTCAAACTATAGTCATCACCTAAATATTTATGTAATTTTTGCAATTTTGAACTTTTAAAAATATTCATTACAAGTGTATATTGTATTTCTCTTTTTAAATTATTTTATTTTATTTTATTTTATTTTATTTTATTTTATTTTAGCTGTGTGTTACAATTTTCCTGGGTCTAGTTGTAGGTGCCATTTTCTTTGGGATAAAAGATGATTTGACCGGTGTGCAAAACAGGTTAGTCAACTCATGCAGTAAATATCAACAGAGCTGATAAAACCTTTGTGTTATCACCATAATGAAAAATTGAGGTTAAAAATGAGCTTTTCTTGTCTTTTGTGAGCTACTGCATTAAAGCAAATGCATACTTATAAGACATAAATTACAAAATAATCTCTAATCCTACTGTGAGCAATATTTGGCTAGATCTCTCCAACTACGTAGAGTTCATTGCAGAGTTGAGTTGTAGGGACCATGGGCAGTCAGTGAAGGTAGGTCTGGGGGCTTGCCACCCCCAGCCCACCCCTTCTGATGAGGCCCCCATGGGAGCCAAGCCACCTTCCCCCCCCCCACCATGGGGAGGCGAGGTAGCACACTGTGCACATGCCTCCCACCACTATGGGGCGGGTGGGTAGGCACGCGCACAGGTGCCTCAGCCTCCCTGGCCCTGGAGCATGGGGAAGGTGGGTGGCATGCGGCCCCAGCCTCCCTGGCCCTGGAGCACAGGGATGGCGGGCGCTGGGGAGGCAGAAACACTCTTCCCCCAGAGCACCTTCAGTAGGCGTTCTGGGGGTGGAGTGTGGGCGGGGCCAGGCTGATGGTTTGGGAAAGCAATGTCTTCCCCCACCTAGGATACTGGACGCCCATGGTAAGGACCCATTTCTGTAATCCTTATTTATGTTGTCTACTACCTGGTGAAATTAGTGGGGTTATTTGTGTTGTAAGGTAGTTTTCATTGGAAGTAAGTGTGCTAACTCTGGGTACTAAGTTTTCAGTAAAAGACTTCTGAAAACTATACAAAATATTAAAAATGCATAACTGTACATTAATCACTTCAACAATTAAACAAAGTGTATCTGGAAAGACTGAAGTAAAATTTCAATAGCCAGCTTTTTCAGACTTCCTGCCTGAAGTTAGGCAGCTAAATGGCCAGATTCTGCAATCACTTAAACACACGCTTAAATTTAGAGGTAAACCTAAACTGTATGCTCATGTGAATGAAGTTACTGGAGTGTGTGTATGACTGAAGCCTAAATTTATATTTGGTACCTAAATAAAAGTGGCATGATTACCAGAGGGGTTGAGCATCTGCACCTGTTGGTAATCAACACTTCTTAAAATCTGGCCATTTTTATTAAAGTGCTTCAGAATCTATATAGGCCAGGGGCTTCAATCTGGAATCCACATTTTAAAATGCTGGCTTTTTATTTTAGCAGATAAAACCCATCTCCCATTTTCATTGCTCATAATTTTCTCAAATTTCTTGTAGGCTAAATTTTTGATCTTATGTTTGGGCTCAGTCCAAAGATGATTTAAAGTCAGTCAAATAGTTCTTCATTGATTTGACTCTGACAACTTCAAGCAACACTGTTACCCAGATATTCTAATAATAAGCACTGAACTCAGCTTTATCAAGAATTGCTTAAGTCTTAGGGCCAAACCTGCTTCTGTTTAAGTGAATGGAAGTTTTACCATTAACTTAACTAAGGCTTTGTCTACACTAAAATTTTTTTGCGGCATAAAATATGCTAATGAGGGACTCATTAGCATGAGTCGCGATGTCATTAGCATATTTTCTGCCGATTCTTTTTGCGCAAGGGGTTTTTGCCCAAAAAGAAGCAGTGTAGCCGCTTCCATTTTGTGCAAAAACCCCTTTTCCCACAAGGTCCTTATGCCTGTCCCGGAGAGTCATGTAGTCGATACAACTACACGATTAGTCGATAAGGGGGGCCGCTCTGCAGAGCCGCAGCGGAGGTAACTCCTAGAGTCAGCATGAGCCATGACTGAACAGTCCCAGCTGGTGCTGGCTCCGGACCGCGGTGGCTCTGCATTTTAAATGCAGTAAGTGCCACTAGGCTCTTACTACATTTAAAATGCAGAGCCGCAGCGCAGGTGGCTCCTGGAGCTGGTGTGAGCTGGGACCAAGCAGTCCTGGCTCGTGCCAGCTCCAGGACCGCTGAGCCTTACTACAGTTAAGGGCCCGTTTCTTACTACATTTAAAATGCAGAGGCACAGCAGTCCTGGGCTGGCGTGAGCTGCGATTGCTCAGTCCTGGCTCGCACCGGATCCAGCAGCCCCTGTTTGTGGCAGCCCAGGCTGGCCATGGGCTGGCCACGGGCTGGCCACGGGCTGGGGCTGCTCCCCACTGGGACCCCCAAAGAGAGGGGCTGCTGCCAGAGCAGCATCTGCCCACAGCGAACCTTGGCCCACCGCGGACAGAGACTGCTTTGCAGCAGCCTCCCCTCCATTTCTCCTCCTCCCCCCCCCCCGCTACCTCTGGTAGAGTCAACTGGGGGCGGCAGGTAGCAGCCCCCAGCTTTTAAGCTTACTTCCTCCAGCATTGGCTCCTGTTTTCCCACCCCCCTTGCTGCCTCTGATACAGGCAACAAGGCGGGGAGGAAGTGAGTAGTCAAGGACTCGCCTCAACTATCCAATAAGCTTAGCCAGTGCTTGGTTCTGCCCTGAGGGCAGGGGACTGGACTCGATGACCTATTGAGGTCCCTTCCAGTTCTATGATTTGATGATTCTACTTGACTACTCTCTTACATCCCTAATACATGTATGAAGATAATTGGTTTAGCTGTTTGAATGAAAATGCTTTAAAACTTGTTTTCCCAGGTCTATTTTAGGGACACAATTATTCAGGATTCAGCTAATGAATCTCACTTAATGATACCTTGCTTCTCTGGTGATGAGTTATTAAATGTTATGAATTAGTTAAGGAAGCCAACACAACCAGAAAAGCATAATAAAATATACTTTGCTCATTTATATTTTGTAAAGAATTCTTAGTTATATAAATCCATCCTACAGCCTCTATTTTAAATCTCTGCTGAGAAATAAGGAAAGACAGGCAATTTGTGCATGAATTATGAAGTATGGGGAGTAGAAAAGCACATAATAGTGAATGCCAGTAGTTTTTCAGAAGAGTTTAGACATGGTCTGTAATAAAAGTACTGAAAATATATGCAAAATAAATTAATAAAGAATGTATGTAGCTGATTTTGTAAGTGTAAATATTTGTTTTACCATAGAGTTGGAGCAATGTTCTTCATGACTACCAATCAATGTTTCAGCAGTATTTCAGCTATTGAACTTTTTATCGTGGAAAAAAAGATATTTATGTAAGTGAAGCCGGATGTAATGGGTTACATTTTCTGTTGTTAACAATGCTTATTCAACTGCTAGTCTTTTTGTCACCTTATTAAATTGTCATCCACATATGACAATTTAGTTATTCAAACGGGTCAAATTATTCATTGCAAGTTGTTTTCATTGCAAACATATTTTTAAATCCTGTTAGTAGATTGTTTGCAAATTAAATCATCACTTGTATGGATGGTTTTGTCCATAAAACCTCATAGTTTAGATAGTCACATTGCGAGTTGTTTGCTTACTTCTGTTACCAGAATCATATGAAGTTGATACTAATTGGGTACCGGGAACTTTACAAGCTTTCTGTAAGTTGTGTGTTTTCATTATGCAAGCTGTACATTAAAGATTATGGGTAATACTGAGAGGTCTGTGTACACAATTGTGTACAACAATATACATGCATATTTGCATTTGTAATGATCAAAATTGTAATTATGCATCTCATTGGCCATTTGTATGTGTAATTACAGCATGTGCAGAAATGCATTCTTATTTATCCATTTGGAATTGCATGCATGATTTATCAAAACCTGTCCATATGTGAAAATGGTTTGATTGAAAATGGTTTGATTGCTTTATAATTGATGCAGTATGAAATATGCTGTATATATTTCTGTGTTTTAGACATGAATATATCAGTGGGTACTACAGAGTGTCTTCATACTTCATCTCAAAGCTAATGGCTGATCTAATACCCATGAGGACTTTACCAAGCATCATCTTTACCTGTATAATTTATTTCATGTTAGGTAAGTGCCCTATCCACAAGTTGTATTAAAACTAAAAAGAAAATTGCTTCAGAACCAAGAGTGCTGATGGTGTTGTCTCACCCTTTGGCTTGAAGCAATTTCATATACAAGTTTACAGCTTGGTTCAATGGCTCTCCACACCCCCACTATACAAATTGTTCAAGCATCCCTATTAGCAGAATGCAAGAACAGAACAAAAATCATCTCTAGTCTGAGTTTTTCCCTTAAAGAGATGAGCCACCAGGGCACTATTAGGCTATGCAGTAAGAATATTTACATGAAACAGAGGTGATTCAGAAACCAATGCCTAATCTACAGTTGCCAAGCACCCCCTGGGAGTTTTGGCGCTCCAATACTCATGGGAGACCTGTCCCCATTGGAAACAAGTGAAATACTATTTGATGTGCATTGCTTATTGCTGATTTCAACTGCTATATGGGGTGAGGTGTGAGCTGCTCCCTATGCAGTTTTTCTGTGGTGATAACTTGAGCTGCTAGTGAATCAAGAAGTTGCTTCTTTTACCTTGGCTTGGCTGAGACACATTACAGCTTTTTCTCCCTCCATGTAACTGAAAAATTCCATCTACAATCCCTCAACTGCTTCCACAAATACACATACCAATTCTGTTCTAGATCAATGATTCTCAAACTGAAATCCATGGACCGTTATTAGTCCGTGGCCGCCTCCCAGGTGGTTTGTGGTTCAAGTTCAGCCCCCTCTTCCTCCTGCAGCAGAGAGCCCTCACTGGCTCTGCAGCCTTTCCCTCCCTCCCCCCGATGGTTGGAGCGCCAGTGTTGGATTCCTGCTGGGGGGGGACCCCAAGCCTCTCTGCGTGATCCAGCTTGCAGGGAACAAGTGCTTACCCTCCTCTGGCTGGAGAAATAGCAGCACGTAGGCACGATGCTTAGAGGCTTTCCCTGCTGCTCCCATTGGCCAGAATCTGGCCAATGGGAGCAGCAGGAGGCAGTGTCTGGGATCAGCGCAGTGTATGAAGGCAAGTAAGTGCCCTCTCATGTCCAGACTCTAACACCTGCAGCCCCCTCACATAACCCCATCCTGCTGAGACCCCGCACACCCAGCCTGCTCCTACATCCTCCCCCCTGGCCAGACACCCTACCACCAGCCTGCTCCTGTCCCCACCCTCCTGGCCAGATACCTACCTCCAGCACACTCCTGCCTCCTCCCTCCTTGCCAGACACCCTACATCCAGCCTGCTCCAGCATCCTCCTTTGCTCCTGCACCCTCCCCCTTGGCCAGACACCCTATCTCCAGCCCACTCTGCACTCCACCTCATATCCAGAGATTGCACCTTCACCCCCATCTGCACCCTACCTCCTACCCAGATCCTGCACCTTATCTCTCTCTGAAAGCTCTCTTCCACACACTGAACCCCTTATTGTTGTCCCAACCCCAGAGCTAGGGGGATCCACAAAATCCACTAACCCTGGAACCCCAGAAGAGTTAATCTGGCCTATGAGAAGCCCTGTCCTCCCTGTCCCTCCACCTTCCTCAGTGAGGTTGGAGTGCCAGAGGAGTGAAGTGTCTCAGTTGGGGGCCACATTAAGGAGGGTTGGGGATTTTTGGAGGGGTTTTTGGTTTTGGGTTTTTTGCTTCTCACTTGTGTGGTCTCCAATTGATTTTTCTGTGGGTCAGTGGCTCCTGACCCAAAAAAGGTTCCCCACCCCTGTCATAAATAAAGAAAACATGAGAACTTTTTGTGTTGGCCATAAATTAATATTTTACTTTATTTAAAATTAAGTTTGATAAACTAACATAAGAAAGTTAAATCGCTTAATCTGTTTAATAGTTTAAATTAATATTTACTTTCTTACTGGTTAAATTAAACTGTTCTCCCTAGCTGCAGCACTAGCAAAATGGCTTGGGTGTAATTATGTAATTAATGGAGTTTCCATTAGCAACCGGTGGTCTACGGAAAGGTCTGCATTGAGCCACGTGGGCCACGGGCCAAGAAGTTTGAGAACCACTGATTCTAGACAAATTCCCTTGTCTTTGTGCCTGTGAACTCCTTCTCAGAACCAGCAAGGCATAGGAATTTGGGATACTGATCCTTGGGACTTGCAGCTAGTAATCCAAAATGCATGGTTTGGTGGGGGGAAGGCAGAAATTTCTTGAATCAATCCTCTCACAAAATTTGTTCTAATAAGTGAGGTCAATTACATATGTTAGGATATACTGACAGCCTTCTTGTTCTGCTCCCTAAGGTTTGAAGCCAAGAGCAGATGCCTTCTTTATAATGATGTTTACTCTTATGATGGTATCCTACACAGCCACTTCTATGGCGCTAGCGATTGCAACAGGACAAGATGTGGTAGCTGTTGCTAATCTACTCATGACCATCACATTTGTTTTTATGATTGTGAGTAGCATAATTATGTTTTTATTTATTTAGACATAAGCCAAAGCAGCTGTGAAATTCAGAGTCAGATTGAGATCTGAATTTGAATTCTGCAAAAAAAAATCAAGAATCTGGAGCTTTTGTGTTCCACTTTGTCCCAATACATACATTCAGGCCCTCCAACAGGGCAGGGCAAAGGGAGCAATTGTCCCAGGATCCAGCAATTCAAAGGGGCCCAAGGCTCCCAGCTGTTGCTGCCACTACTGTGGCGGAGTAGCCAGAGTCCTGGATGCTTTAATTTGCTGCCAAAGCCCCTCAGGACAGTGCTGGAAGAAGGGCCGACGTCACAGTCCAAGTGGCTATGACGGCCTGCTACCCCAGCCCTGCTCCTTCTACCCAAGGCCCTGCCCCTTTCGGGAGCATGGAGCTGGCCCCTCCATCCCTCGTCCAAGGGCCTAGTGAGTCTGTCAGCTCACCTGCATACATTAACGAAAATCACAAAATTCAGGCTTGTTTCTGAACTTCTGCACAAATGTGGGGTTATGGTGGATTTTGTATTTGATGTTCTTGTTAGGGTCAAGGTTTAGTGGTAAGAATCATGGGGAAGAAGAGGGGATGGATCATGCCAGAGGTAAGAGTGGGTGTGGTGTGCTGTATGATTTGCAATTAATGCATAGTTTCCTGTAGGACTGTTGCAACCAGCATAATCTAGAGAGAACCTGAGCTGATCCATGGTGGGGGAGCAGAGAGGAGGCTTAGGTGTGAGCTATACTATGCATTTA
The DNA here is from genome assembly GCA_019425775.1 of Rafetus swinhoei. Classification (NCBI taxonomy): domain Eukaryota; kingdom Metazoa; phylum Chordata; order Testudines; family Trionychidae; genus Rafetus; species Rafetus swinhoei. Next base: position 121,936,424 of record CM033449.1, read on the forward strand.
GGTAGAATTTAGCTACATTAGATTGATTTTCTAATCAGTGAGTTCACACTACTGTCACCTTCACAGGCTGTTAAAGTTGGTTTTGGTACTCCTACTTTTCACGGGGAGTAACTAAATTGACTTTATAGTAGTGTACATGCAGCATTGTGAAAGTCGACTTTCTGGGCCTCTGGGAGGTGTACCACAGTGCACTGCTATGATGGCTCTGGCCAGGACTTGCGACTCTACAGTAATTCCTCATTTAACACTATAGATATGTTTCAGAAAATGATCATGTTAAGTGAAAATGTGTTATGCGGGATCAATTTTCCCATTGAAAATAATGGACAAGGTGGGGGTTGCATTTCAAGCGGTGGTGTCTGTTGGGACCGGGACATAAGGTTGGGGAAGAAAGGGGACTGGGTTATAGCGGGGAGGGGAGGTGTTTGGCTCTGGGGAAGAGAAGGGTAGGAGAGGGGAAGGGGATTGGGTTGGGAGTATGCCCCTGTGACGGGTCTGCCGGGACCCGCACTGCGTCCGGAGACAGGGGGTCGCCGGGGAACGGCACGGTGAGTGGCGAACCCTCTGCCGCTTTGCAGGGAGGCGGGGGAAGCGCCGCGCAGCCGCCAGCGACGGGCCGGCTGGGGAAACCCAGCCTCCAGCCTGCAAGCGGGGGCGGAGGAGAGGGGGCAAGACGTCCGGTGAGGGGGAGTCAGCAGGGAACGGCGCGGCGAGTGGCAAACCCTTCGCCACTTTGCAGGGAGGCGGGGGAAGCCCCGCGCAGCCGCTGGCAATGGGTCGGCTGGGGAAATCATGTTATTCTGGGGATGGTCGTGTAATTCAAAAAACGTTCCCTAAAAAAAAATCGTGCTATCGCGAAAACGTGTTAAGCAGGCACGTGTTAAATGAGGAATTACTGTACTGCTCTCCAGGTGAACAGGAAAAGCCCTGGGAAAATTTAAATTTCAATTCCTCAGAGCAGGCAGCACACCTGAGCAGCACAGCTGGCCATGAGTTCCATGAGTTTAGGTTCCATGAGCTTCAGTGCCCAGGTTTGCAGACAAGCACCAGCAGGAGATCTTTCTATGAGCAGCTGCATACAGTCCTGGGGCATACAATCCTGGGGCGGGGGACCTGACTACCTTCCCAAGACACTCCAGCTACCTCAGTCAGCGGTGTGGAGGACAGCATAGATGAGGAAGAGGAGGAGGGGAAGAATATTCAGCAGGTGACCAAGGCAACCGAGTTCGCCAAAAGCCAAGAACTTTTCATCATTTTGGAGACAATCCCCTCCTTCCAGGACTGTGAAATCAGTCAGGCATTGATCCTGGGGAGGGCAATTCTGGTGAGTTAATATTTTTTATCTTGGTCCCAATGGGTTAAGGAAAATGGGTGTGAGATGGTGATCTATGGTATTTTCTGTGCCTACTCTGCATGGGGTGGGGGGGCCTGAAACAGCTTGTTAACATGTCTGGAGATGGAGCAGGAATTCTCCCTGCCCATCTCCATAAAACTCTCAGGGTATGTCTACACTACAGTGTTATTTCGAAATATCTTATTTCGAAATAGTTAATTCGAAATAACTTATTTCGAAATAACACATCTACACACAAAATGCATTTTGAAATAGCGCATCCACACTGAGTGGACACTGAATTGCATTGAAGGCCGGCCGGAACCAGGTCCAGCAGGGCATCAGGCCAGGAGTTTATTTGTATGGCTGCTGCCTGAGGCTTGTGCTTAAAGGGACCCCCACCCCGGGCAGCCGGTACTCAGCTTTCCCTGCTTGCTTGCCTACCTCGATGAGGGACAGCAAAGCATTTGTATCTCTGTGTGCTCTGGTTGCCCTCACTCGGGACACCACAGCACCTCTGGGCAGTCTGGTGCTTCTCGTGAACGTGTTGCTGCAAGCCTGGCTGCACTTTCTGCAGGCTGCCATCCCGGAGGTCCATCGGGGGGCTGTCAGTATCCAGGAGGCCCTGCGGGAGAGCTTCCACCCTGAGGAGCACTAAAAGCCTCCCTGGTCTGCCCCACTGGGGGCTTGTGCTTCATTCCTCCTCCACATCGTTCCACTTACCCTCCCAGCCCCCCTTCCTGATGTCAAATAAAATACATGTATTTTCATGAACACAAACTCTCTTTATTTAACAAAACGGGGGGAGGAGGGGAGAGCAATGAAACTCTGGTGAGACTGGAGAAAGGAGGTGGGAGAGGGGAGGAAAGAGGGTGGGAGAGGGGAGGGGGAAACCTGGGAGGAGGGAGGTGGAAGGGGGAAGCAAGAGGAAGAAGGGGGAAGGGATGCTCAGGGCTCAGGGTTGGGGGTCTTGCCAGACCAACTTGATTTTCATGCGAACCTGCTCCTGGGTTCTCATGTGGCCTTTGGTGGCCAGGCTGGCAGCTATCCTGCCATAGATGGCTGCGTTCCTCCGTCTAGTGCAGAGATCATGGATGTTGGGGGCATCCCCCCCAAACCTGAGTAAGGTCCACCCTGATCTCCACCCTGGACCAGGAAGGCGCCCGCTTTCTCCAGGCCCTGGCAGGCTCCTGGGAGCTGGCAGGCTGCTCCTGGGGAGCGGTGGAGGGCTGGCTGCCAGTGGCTTGCTGGCTCATGTTTTGGGGCCACTGGGTCAGGGGCCCCCCTATTTCGAAATAAGTGTCTACAGAGCACTTATTTCGAATTAGCCATTTCGAATTTGGCGTTATTCCTAGTAGAATGAGGTTTACCAAATTCGAAATAAGTGCTCCACTATTTCGAATTTATTTCGAAATAGCGGTTTGGCGGTGTAGATCCTAGTAAAGTTAATTCGAAATAACAGCTGTTATTTCGGAATTAACTTTGATGTGTAGACATACCCTCATAGAGGAATTCTTTCATTCTTCTCACAAGGTTTCTGGGGAGACCTGCCTTATTCTATCCTCCACAGTAGAACACCTTCACATGCCAAACCAGCAGTAAGTGGTCTGACGTCATTGCAGCACAAAGCATTGCAGCATAAGGACCAGTTTGTTGGTCACATTCAGTCAGCATAAGCTCCCTATCTCTGAGTGTGATTTGGAGAAGACTGACATCTTGCATGGCAACCTTGTTGAAGGAGGGGAAGCTGCTGCCTCTGCTTCTAACCTCCATTTGCCCATCCCCAATGAAACATGGCTTCAGCCTCTGGCACCCTCTTTCTCCCTCCTTCCCTTCTGCCCGCAGGCTCTTGCACAATGGGAATGTAGCATTCTCCCTAGGAAGCAGGATGTGCTGGACACAGAGGGCAGTTGCATGAGCCACCGTCCTGCCCGACTGGCATCATAGGACCCTGTCCCTCTTCCTGTCCACAGGAATGTGCCCCAGTATGTCCCTTACCATGCCTGACAACAAACAAAATCCAGCTGCTCTTCTAAGAACTCTGTTGTGTACTTGCTACATAGTGGCTGCTTAAAAGCATAACTGTGGCCTTGCACAGAACACATCCCTGTTGTCTTTAGAAAGACCTGCACTGTATGTTAGCAGATTAGATTTTATGCTCCACAATGTATTTCCTGAAAAGTCTTTACAGTAGGAACAGCAGGGAGCTGGTGCACACTCCCCCAGCTCCACCAGCTGTCCTTCTGATGCAAATCTGCAAGAAAAAACCAACAAGGGATGAAATATTCAAGGAGCAGATGCAATCTGCCCTCTTGGACATGGAGCTATTAGGGTAGGGGTGGCCAATCTGCGGCTCGCGAGGCACATGTGGTTCTTCCCCCCCAAAAGTGTGGCTCGTGAAGCCACCCCTGCATCCCCCCCCAATGGCCCCTGGCTCCCCTGTGCTCATGGGCGCTGCCCCCAAGATGAACGCCATGCTGATGTTACCTCCAGGGACAACGGAGGTAGCACGGGCTACCAGTGGGGTGGGGGGGGAGTTCTGCAGCTGTGTGCCAGGTCCCGGAAGTACGCGGGCTGCTCTCCCGCACCACCCCAAAAGCCGGCGCGGTACCTAAAATGCCGGTCCGTCGCACGCTGCGGACTTTGTTCCCCTGCTGCCTTCCTGCATCGGGAGGGGAGAAGGGGAGTCCTGGATCGCGCCTGCTCCAACTGCTTGAGCAGTGTGCGCCTTGCTCCTCCACTCCCCACGTCAGCATGCATTGCCTGAGCAGTTGGAACTGGCGCGGTCCAGGACTCCTCATCCCCACCCCCCATGCAGGAAGGCAGCAGGGGAGAATGAAGTCCCCAGCTTGCTGGCTCCAGATGCTTGGTCAGCATGTGCTGCTGTGGGGAGTGGAGGGGCAAGGCACTTGCTGCCCAAGAATTTGTTGCTGGCGCGGTCTGGGACTCCCCCTCCCCTCCATGCAGGAAGGCATCAGGTGCGTGATGGACCAGTGTTTCAAGTACTGCGCCGCTGTTTGCGGGATGGGGGAGCAGCCCGTGCACTTCCTGGGCCTTGGTGCACAGCTGCAGGATCCCCAGGTATCGGTTCCTGTCCCTTCCCAGACCCCTACAAGTACCCTGCCCCGGCACCCACTAGCACCCTGCCCTCTGTCCCAGACCCCTATCCCAGCACCCACAAACACCCTGCCCCAGCACCCTGTCCCCTGCTCCTACCAGCACAGTTGGGGCCACATTAGTGAGGCTTGGAGGTATTTGGAGGGGTTGTTTTTTGCATCTCACTTGTGTGGCCCCAACTTACTTTTCTGTGAGTCAATGACCCCTGACTCAAAACAGGTTCCCTGCCTCTCTCATAAATAAAGACAACGCTGAAACATTTTGTGTTTGACATAATATTTTATTTAAAAATGAAGCCTGGCCAATTGGGGCCAAGCCCCCACCTGGCCGCAGCATCATAACACGCCTGCACCCCCCCAGACTCCAAACCTGAGCCTATCATACACTGGAATGTCCTGTCCTGAGCCTCTCACATCCCCAAACTCCTGCACCCCCACATCCCCAGTCTTCTGCCACAACACTCCTGCACCATCCACACACTGCAAATCTGTGTCCTGAGCCCATCATACTCCCAGCCTCCCAGCCCTGAGCCCTTTCATGAACCCCAGCCCAAACTCCTGCACCTTCACAGCCACAAGCCTGCGGCTTTCTCAGCACCCCAACCCTCCCCCTGACCCCAACACTCTCCATCCTGGAGCCCCCTCCCTGAGCCAGCATCCTCTTCTCTACTTCCTCCTGCACCCAAATTCCCTCCCAGAGTTTGCACCTCTCACCCCTTCCCAGTGCTTTTTTCTGATGGTATGCCCCGGGACGGTGTACCGGCACCTATTTTCCCCCGGCGCGCTTTTTTTTTTTTTTGCTCAACAGCTCTTCCCCCCACCCCCTGGTACATGGTGCTTCGCACTCTATCCACCACTATTTTGGCTCTTTGTCTCTAACTGGTTGGCCACCCCTGTATTAGGGGAATGGAGGAACATGCTCCTGGAGGAGATACATGCTGAATGTGAGTACAGGCGAGCATTCAGGGACTGGAAACTAAGAAACTAGAAGAGACTGATGTCATTCATGGTGAATGTGATGGACCACATGGTGGCTTTCCAGGATGTGTTCCTGCAGAGGCCCCCCCTCCAGCCTTTGCAGAGTAACATTCCCTCATTACCGGGATCCATAGACTTCTCTCCTGGGGCCCTAGAACATGGGGGGGGGAGGGGAGGGGTGAAGTCAAGGGCATCCTCCATGCTGTATCCCAGAGCAAAAGGCTTTCCTTCCCACATCCCTGATTCCTCCCCAGCCCACTCCCAACCTGAACTCCTTTTCTTTTAATTTGTGTTTCCTAAATAAAAACACGCATGATGTCTGAAACAACAGTCTCTTTATTGCTTGTTTTGAGGATGGAGGAGAACAGAAGAAGCAAGCATAGTGAAAGCTGGGGCATATTGTTAAGAGCAACAGGCATGACTCTCAAATCTGACCATTCATAAAGCCATCTTTCAATGTATCTCTGAATCATTGCCCCTCACTGAGCTTTCCTTATTGCCCTGGTGTGTGGCTGCTCATAATGTGTGGGTAGGCACTCTGCCTTAAGATTTCACCCTGTACCATAAACTTCCCCCTTGCCCTCACAAATATTATGGAGCACATAGCATGAGCACACAACAGACTGCCACCACAATGGGAATGTTATTTTGCTGAGGTCTAACCCAGTCAGTAAACTACAGACCCTTCCGTTTAAACATCCAGAAGTATGTTCTACCACCATTTTGCACCTGCTCAGCCTGTAGTTGAACTACTCCTTACTGTGGTCCAGGCTACCCATGTACAGCTTGCAGCTTTGTGGACAGACAGGAGTTCCTAAAGATGCACATATCATGCACCTTTCCAAACCATCCCACGTTGATGTCAGTGAATTGGTCGTTGTAATCCACCAGTGCCTGCAGCACCATCGAAAAGTACCCTTTACAGTTTATGTGCTCCTTGGCAAGGTAGTCAGGGGCCAAGATAGGAATATATGTTCTGTCTGTCACCCCACCACAGTTGGGGAACCCCAGCTCAGCAAAGCCTTTCATTATGTCCTCCACATTTCCAAGGGTCACTACTCTATGCATCAGGCGGGGATTGATTGCCTTGGCCATTTAGATCACTACATCTCCCACTGTAGATTTTCCCAAACTGATTCCCATCTAACCAATAGCTGTCTGAGGGCAATTGCCACACACTTCTCCATTGTCAGAGTGGGTCTCATTCTGGTTTACACTAGGACTTTACACCAAATATAGCCCTCCACGGTTGATTAGCTAAGTAATTCATCCACGCTACTAAGCCTGTGTGCCATGTTTAGGGAGCACTGAGGTAGAATCCTGTAGTACTAGTTTTCATGAGGAGTAATGCTATTCCTGACCATGTATAGCCAAAGCTAGGCTAGTGTAGATGCTGCGCTGCCAGAAATCCAACCTGATTGGCCTCTGGGAAGCCTCCCGTAGCTGCTATGACTACTTTGGCCATACCTTGTGTCTCTGCTGCTCTGTCACTGAGCTCAAAAAGCCCCTGGAACTGTAGAATGGCCTATCCCATCTGGTCAGCTTTGCGAGTCCTTTGCGAGCGAACAGCACACCGCGGGGCATGTGGACATGAGTTCCACCACCAATCTGTCTGACACTGCAACGACAGTGAGTTCTTGTGCTCCCACAACCTCCACTTCCCAGGGGCCCAGAAAAACTCCAGCCTGGAGTGGTCAGGAGATCCTCTGGACCTCATCAAGGTGTAGGGAGAATGAAGCCATCCTCACAGAGCTCAGGACCAAAAAACATAGTGCCTATATCTGTGGCAGGATTGCAGCCAGCCTCACAGTGAAAGGCCATGCCAGGACCTTCGAGCAGTGCAGGGTGAAAATCAAGGAACTGTGGCAGTCCTATCAGAAGGCCAAGGTGTGGTGCAGATGCTCTGGGGTGGCACCTCACACCTGCTGCTTCTGCAACCAGCTGGATGCCATTCTGGAGGGGGGGCAGACAGCTCCCCCACCGTGTTCATCGAGTCGGGACAAGACATGCCTGGTGTCAGCCTGCAGGAGAGCAGGGTGGCAGAGGGCCACGAGTAGTAGGAGGAAGAGGCTAGCTAGATGAAAATGTCCGAGAGCCAGGAGCTGCTCTTGACGTTGGAGCCAGTCCCCTTCTCCCAGGACGTCTCCCAAGCCATTGATGACTCTGTGGAGGGCACTTCCAGTGAGTTCTTTAACTGTCTTACTACAAGCAGGATCAGACAACAGGGTGGGGGTGTGTGGCACTCTCTCTCTCTGCCTGCTCAGTGTGGGGGGTGTGGAACAGCTCTTTCATGTGTCTGCAGATGGAGCACCAGTCTTGAGTTTTGAGCTCCATGAAGCTCTCACATAAGGAATACCTCGATCTTTCTCACAAGGTTCCTGGCGAGGCTAGCCTTATACTGTCCTCCGCAGTAAGACACTTCCCCACTCCAAGCCACAAGTAAATAGTCTAGTGTCATGGAACCACACAGCACTGCAGCATAAAAACCAAGTTCATGGCCACATTCGCTCTTGATCAGTTGCGGTGATGTGGAAAAGACTGATATCTTGCTTGGGAACCTGGAGGGACAAGGAGGAAGAGGGGAACCTATTAGCACTTTCTCCAGCAAACCTTGAGCGCTGCTCACACATTCCCCCTTCTCCCACAGTCAGGAAAAGAAGGATTCTCTCCCACAAGCTGTGAGTGCCTCTCACATATCCTCCCCTCTCCCCATGAGCAGGAAAAGAAGCACTCTCTCCAGCAAGTTGCAATGCCAGACCTGGCGTGTGTCAGACACAGCAGGAAGCCAAACCACTCCTATCCCGCTCCCACCTGCAGGCTCCTGGCATGGCTGAGAAATTTGCACTATCTGAGAAGCTGCGTGTTTTGGACACAGCAGGAAGCCACCCTCTGCTGCCATCCCCCTTCCGCCTGCTGGTTCGTGGTCTGGCTGTCCCATTACCATGGCTGCCTGCCTCCAGACCAAGTGTGTCCCACTGCTCCCTTGAGACATCTGCGCACCTGCTGTAAAGTGCCCCTTTTAAAGCAAAAATGTGGTCTTGCATGAAGCATATCACCATTATCTGAACTGAGACCTTCAGTGTAGGCTAAGGGATTGGGGTAGGCATCACACAAAGTGTCTATTGTGATGTCTGCCCTTGTAACTTTTCTTTACAACTGGGACAGCTGCCAACTCGGTGCATCCTAAACCTCTCACTGCAGCTGCCTGCCTGGCTCACATCAGCAGGCAAAAACACACCAGGAACAACATGTTCAGGGTGCAAATGTATTGCTTGCACTCTCTCATGTAGGAGATCCAGGCAGAGTGGCAGGACTGGGTCACTGAGTGGAAGGAGAGGAGGGCCGAGCAGCAGGAAAGGAAGACCACCAGGGAGCAGCTCACATGCTAGCATGAGACAATGTTCCCCACCCTGACATCTGTGATGGAGTGAATGACGACCTGCCTAGAACAGGCCACTGGCCAGCACCCCACCCATCCCTTGGGTTCCACTGCCAGGGTCGGAAGGGGCTCCTGAGGCCCCAGGACGCGGGGGAGACCTCAAGGGCAGCCGGAGCCTCCAGGTCATCTGGAGGCAAGGTGGCAGTCCCACTCCCGTTCCTGAGCCCCCCTCCCCTCTTCTAGTTCCCAATCCATTCCATTCCCTGTGGTTTTTCCCCAAATAAACACTCCTGTCTTTGAACAATGGTCTTTTTATTGCTTGAACTGCAGGAGCAGGGTGGGGTAGGGACAGCATGGCAAAGGAGGGGAGGAGTGAGGGATGAAAGGCAAACACAGGGAATGCCGGGGCACCTTGTGTAGAGCCACCAGGGTAAGTCTCAACCCTGGTCTTGCATAAAACTGTCCTTCAAGGTGTCCCTGATTAGCACTGCCCCTTGCTGTGCTCTCCTTATGGCACTGGTGTTCGACTGCTCAAACTCTCAGGGCAGCCTCAGCTTCCTATACCTGCCCTTTAAACATCCGAATGCACATTCCACCACCATTCTGCACCTGCTCAGCCTGTTGTTGAACTCCTCCTTGCTGGGGTCCAGGCAGACTGTGTAGGGCTTCATGAGCCAGGGGAGCAAGGAGTAGGCTGGGTCGCCCAGGATCACTATGAACATGTCCAACTCTCTGACTATGATGGTCTGGTCTGAGAAAAAAGTTCCAGCATGCATCTTTCGGAAGAGGCAGAAGTTCTGAAAAATGCACGCATCATGGGCTTTTCCTGATCTCCCACATTGATGTCAGTGAAGCATCCCTTGAGATCTGTGAACGCCTTCAGCAAGTACTCCTTGATGTACTCTGAGGCATTGTGATGTACTCTGAGGCATGGTGGTCAGGGGCCAGGATGAGGATGTGTGTTCCATCTATGGCATCTAAAAGCCCTCCATGATGTTGTCCACGTTCCCCAGAATCACATCCCTATAGCAGGATGTTACTGATGGCCTTGGTTACTTGTATAAGAACAGCCCCGACTGTTGATTTCTGCACCCCAAACTGGTTCCGACTGAGTGATAATTGTCTGGTGTAGCAAGCATCCAAAGGGCAATGGCCATGCACTTTTGCAAGGTCAGAGCAGGTCTTGTGCAGGTATCCCGTTGCCTAAGAGCAGGGGTGAGCCATTTGCAGTGTTCCAGGGGATGTGGAAGTTCTTCAGCCACTTCTTATCATCCCATCCCTGCATATTATGAGGCAGTCCCACCAGTCTGAGCTTGTCTCCTGATGCCAAAAGCGGTGTTCCACTGTATCCAAGGGAGTGAGTGGCAGCCACAGTAGCCTGAGCACCAGGGCTTGCCTGAGCAGGGCTTCTGGGCCATGCTGAGGTTTGTTGTTGTCCTACTCCTCCTCCTCTTCCTGGTGGAGCAACATGTGGGTGCTCTCGAAGTACTGTACCATGAAACGCAGCACGAGAGACATAAGCATGGCAGTGCTTTTCAGCACCTCAGGCTCCATGCTCATAGTGCTGTGGTGTCTGCGCAAGCAACCAGGGCACAAAAAGGCAAGTGCACACTGTGGCTCCTTTATGCCTTCTGGGACACAGCTGACATGAGCCCCTGTAAGCAGTAGGGATATAATAGTGTAGTCAATTAACCAATTAATTGATAAGCAAAAGCGTATAGGTTAATGCTATAGACTACAAGCATTTCCCTCCCCCCGCCTTGCCAGTAACTTTTTTAGCAGGCTGGCCAGCAGCCCGGCTCAGTCCTGGCTTCTGATGGATCTGCCTCTTTATCAGAGGCAGCAGCACAAGGCGACAGGCAGCCGGTCCGCAGGGGGAGCTTTTTTTAAACTCCAGGTGGGGTGGCAGGGTTCTCCTCAGGGATGAAACCAGAGTGGACTGGCTACTGGTCCTGCCCCCAGGAACTATAGAACAGTTGACTAACCAATAAGAATTCATGAGGTTACTCGACTATTCAATTAACCGATATTTAACATCCCTAATAAGCAGCCACTCTCAATTTTTGGACTCAGCGAACACCGGAAGCATAGGTTGGACTGCCAAGCTCTCCATGGTGCCTCCTTGCTCTCTGAATTGCCTGTAGGGTCCATAAATATTGACGTGCTATCTCGGACAACATTCGATTCTTGCCCATATTGGGGACAGGGCCTTGCCCTTTCTCAACATTGGGTGCCCAGAAATTGCCCAGAGTAGATGTGGTCTTCTCTCATAGGGTATGTCTACACTAGCCACCCTAGTTCGAACTAGGGTGGCTAATGTAGTCATTCGAACTTGCAAATGAAGCCCGGGGTTAAAATATCCCGGGCTTTATTTGCATGTTCCTGAGTGCCGCCATTTTTAAATGCCCGGTAGTTCGAACTCCCTGCCCACGGCTACATGCGGCACGGGCTAGGTAGTTCGAATTAAAGCTCCTAATTCGAACTACCGTTACTCCTCAGCAAAACCCTGATTTGAGGTTCTAAAGTAAACCAGCATAACCAATCTCTATAGGAGTTATTTTTGGTCTGACTGGAGGACATAAACCTCTTATTATTCCCCAGTGTAATATGGTTCAGACTTCTGTAAAACACATAGATCTAATGGGAGTTACTTGTGCACATTTGGTTAGTAATAGTGATTTGCACGGAGAACAGTTCCTGTGAAATGAAACTTAGATTTTTTTATCATGTCTTTACTGTCTACAGATTTTCTCCGGGTTGTTGGTAAATCTCACAAGCATCATGTCTTGGCTCTCCTGGTTGCAATATTTCAGCATTCCTCGATATGCCATGACAGTAAGTGCTATGTTTTCATGTGCATTGTGTTTAGAAGCATTCATGAAAAGGGATCATCTAAATCTGTTGGGAAAAATGAATCCAAGTTCCATTGATTAATGAGCAAAGGGTAAGCTGTTAAAACATATTGAAATTAAAACTTGACATGGCACACTTTAGTCAAAAGGCATGAGGAAGTTACAGATACAGCAGCTAAAAGTGATTACTGTATAGGAGTCAGTGTCTCCTATCTGCAGATAGGAATGTTCAAGTGTGCAGTTCAAATGTGCAGAGATGTGTGGGTATTTAAATAACTATATCTCAGTTATAACTATATTGGTCTATAGTTTGCAAAAACACTATATAAAATGAAACAGTACTGTATTATTTAAAAACGAGAGATTTGCTGTTCTTCACAAAGTTGCTTTAGTCACACAAAATATTTATCTTAAAAAAAACCCTGAAAGTGAATAGGTGGAATTATATGAGCATTTTCAGGAGGTGGACTTGATAAGAATTGGATCTTTTCCATCTCTAACTCCAATAATATTATTTTTAGGAAGCTGAGTTAGTAATGCAGTTAACATGGATAATAGAGTCTTTTGAGCAGGGGTGGACAATAATTTTTTGTCGGGGGCCAGTTCCGGAAGGGGCGGGACCTCAAAAGGAAGGAGAGGGGCCAGGATGATTCAGGCTTCTCCACCCACAGACCTGGATTGGTCTGGAGATGGGGGATACTCTTTGCTCCCCCTTCCCACTAAGCACCCATGCCTCTGGCGGTGGGAAGAGACTTCTCGTGCTCCCCCACCCCAGGCCAATCAGGGCCTGGGGGCAGGGGAGTACGTGAAGCCTCCTCCCCCCCTGCCAGGAGCGCGCTGCACTTCAAAGTGCCATGCCCTCCTTTCAGGGCAGGGGTAGGACAGAGAAAACTTCATGTGCTTCCCCCCTGCCCTCGGGCACTATTTGGCCTGGGGGCAGAGGCGTGGCAGGGCCTCCGTGGGCCAGATCAACCCGCTTGGTGGGCTGGATCCGGCCTGCGAAGGCCCTTTTGGCCACCCTTGCTTTTGAGAGTGCTGGGATAGACAGCTGCTGTATATGGGGTGCTGAATAAGCTATATTCTTACATCATGTATTCAACTATACTTTTACAACCAAAATAAGCTATGCCATTATATTAGAAAAGGTGGAATTATCTGAGATCATAAGCCAGGCCTGGGCAAAATACGAAATATTCACAATCACTTTAAATAGTCATTCAGTTATTGTTTTCTTCTTTTATCTTAAAAGGCTTTGCAAATTAATGAATTTACTGATCTGAAATTTTGCAATGATAGCACTAATACAAGTCCGACTAATATGAACTGCACACAACTTAGCCAACCGTAAGTATATGTTTTTCATTAAAATAAATCCCATTACAAGGCATCCACAAGATCTCAAGAGTTTTTTGAATGTTAGAGAATTGGAGGTGCATTCACTACCTACAGTAGGATTCTTTACAGTAATATTTCTTTAAGATTAAGAAAAAAGCATTTGGGTTTAGGGTTTGTTTATTTATTTATTTATTTGGCATTGTGTGTATTGCGATAACATGCTGCAAAGGCCATTAAAAAAAAAGAAACAGTAAAGGTATTGTAGTGCAGTAGAGCTTGGGAAGGGGCTCCTCCCCCTCTGGGTCAGTGGGCAGCCACTCTGCCCCACTACACTCAGCTTAGTCTCTTTGGGGAATTAGCTGTGGTTTTTCAGCTCTGGGACAGTCCACAGTCTCAGATAGCCGTCAGTGGCAAACAGTTCTCCGGCCAATCCTGATTCAGGGTGGGGCAGCAGGCAAATAAACAGTTCAGAACCCAGGCCTTTATTCAGGGCGTCGCAGTAAACAAACAGTTCTGAGCCCAGTCCCTTATTCAGGGAGGGGTGGCAAACAAACAAACAGTTCTCAAGTCCTAGTCACTACAAATCCAGGTAGGCCCCCTTGCTCAGGCAGGGATCTGGCAGGTTCAGGCTGCTGTTCAGGAACAGCCGAGGGGGGAAACTGCCACCCAAGAGTTGGGTGACAGGGGGGGACACAGGCCCACCCACTCCACTGTGTTCCAGCCTAGGGCCCTAGTAGCAGCAGAGCAGTCTGCTGCTGGGTCAGTGGAGATTTGTACTGCAACACACTGACCTGGTTCTGGCCCAGCCAAACAGTGGTCGACTACCCCAGGGCTCTTTCCACACTCTCCCTCGGGCTGTACCTGGGCCCTATGCAGGTCCTCTGGGCTCTATCGCTCTGGAACCTTTGGCTAGGTAAGCAGTCCTTCCAGGCAGTCACCCAGTTGTGGGCCCGGCAGCCTAGGCCAGTCTTTGGCTTCCCCTGGGTTCAGCTCCTCGTTTGGGCACACAGGGTAGGCTTCCGGCTCCTTCTGCCAGTGGGCCCTAACTGGCCTCTCTGGCTAGCCTTTTATATCCCTGGCCCCGCGTCATGGCTTCCGGTCAGGTGGGTTGCAGGGCCAGGTTCTGCCCTCCAATGCTCTGGGAGAGGCTTCTACCCCTCGGGGTCAGTGTGCGGCCATTCCACCCCACTACAGATATGCATTGCAGTATTGATAAGCCTTTGTGATTTTGCATTCATCATGTCTATTAAAAAAACCCACATAAAACAGCATATCAGGCAACCTTGCAATATCTACTCACCCACTCACCTGGTAAGCTCATTGCTACTAAACTATTAATCATACTACGTGAAAAATAAAAGTACACATTGAAAAGAATAGGTTGGGTACTTATATAGTTCATCTCACACTCTTTAATGTAGTTATCCTCACAACAACATTGCTGGGGAAAGGATGTGCAGATTGGGGAGGCACAGTGGGTATGCTATGAGTGCAGGACTTGAAGACCTCTTGAGGTCCTTTCCAGTTCTAATAGTCTATTTTTACATTGCATCTGGAAGCAAGCCTCTCAACAAGTGCATCTTGTGATAGCATGCTAAAATTAGCTGTGTACACATTTGCACCTTGGGTTCCTAAGCATACGGCAGGAGGCTTGAAAGCCCAAAAGTGTCAAAGCAAGGTCTACATGACTACACAGCTAGTTTTAGAAGATTAGTGCAAGCCCTGTTAACACAAGTCTGTGGATCCAGATTAAAGGGCTCATTCGCAGATGGAGTGTAGACATATTCAATGAGACTAAGGCCTGGTCTACAGTAGGAAATTAGGTCGGTATAACAGTGTCACTTAGAGATGTGTAAAATCCACCCTGAGTGAAGCAGTTAAACCAGCCTAGCCCTTGGTGTAGGCAGTTCTAGGTTGACATGAGAATTCTCCTGTCGATTTAGGTGCAGGATGTGGGGTACTTAAGCTGACAGGAGAACCTTCACTACTGTAGTGTCTTCACTTAAACACTACCATAGTGCAGTCACATTCTTGCAGTATTTTAAATGTAGACATGCCATCAAGTACATAAAAGGTCTATGGGTACGTCTACACTGCAAGCTTCTTTCAGAATAAGGTCCTGCATGAGCTCAACTCCAGCTGGAGCAGGGACTAGGACTGGGGCCGGGTACGCCATCATCTCCCAGACAGTCACACACATGTTGCAGCCCTGCTGCAGCAGCTCGGTCCACATCCGGGCCCGCCACTGACCGTCATCCTGGACCTTCTGGGCCAGCGTCTGCTGTATGTCCTGGAGGACAGACACAAGCTCCCTCATGATGTTCTCCTGGACCTTCTGACGCTTGCAGCTCCCGGGGTCGGTCGGCTGGCTCGGCTGCTGCTGATTGTTCCACAGTCACGGCTGGTCCAGCTGGAGAAAATAAAGAGAGGTGCTCAGACACTGTCCCTGAGGCCTTGTCCTCATCTGTGAGCAGAGAACAACAGTTCTTGGGGCTGTGGACGGTGATGTCCTGGGAGAAGGGCCGCACATACACCTGTGCCTGGCAGTGCTGTCCCCGGGAGTGGGTGGTGCCTCGAGCATGCAGTCATGCCTGTGTGTCGTGTACGACACTCCAGAGTCTGTGTGCGTGCATGTGTATGTCCTTGTCCACTGCCTTCTTCCAGCAGTGGTGGGTGGTGGGAGGGCGTCCCCCCCTAGGGGTCAGAAGTGTGTCTGGCCTCCCCAGAGCCTGTGAGCAGGAGTGCTCTGGGGCTGCTTCCTGGGGCTGCATGGTGCAGACTGGCACTGCAAGTGCATCCATGTGCATGGACTGCAGTGTGATGGCCAGGCTGAGAAGGCCGAGTGACGATTGCACCACAGCCCCTCAGTGCCCGCCACCCCCGCCGTGTGTATGTGAAAAACTAAGAGAACTCACCTGATCATCCCTCCCTGATCTCGGAGGATGCCTGGGAGACATCCAGGCCCTGGGGTACTGGCTCCAGGGTGATGGTGCTGGCCATTTCCTCCTCCTCTTCCAGCTCCTCCTCCTCCTTGTGGGCTGGGACTCCCAGGCAAGTGATGACGGGCATCTGCAGCCCTGAGTCCACCACCAGGGGTTGGGAAGGGGCTGCACCGCCCCCCAGGATGTGGTGCAGGTCATTATAATAGGGGCAGGAGTGGGGTCCTGCCGCAGAGCGTGAGTTGCACTCCCTCACCCTAGCGTAAGCCTGCCAGAGCTCTTTGACCTTGCCTTTTCCGGCCCCTGGCAGGCTCCTGGGAGACCTATGCATGCTCCCTGGGAAGGCCAGTGGAAACTTGAGGGGCTTGTGGCTGAGACATTGGGGCCCAGACATCAGGCACTGGCAGCCGTGTGGTGTCTGGAAGCTCCCAAAGGCCAGCTTCCTGCCTGTGTCTGCAGCTTTAAGAGCTGCTGGGAGACAGGAACTATAGAGTTGTGATGAGCAGGGCTCGACAAATAGTGTAATCTACTCGCCCGTGGCGAGTAGATTACACCCTGGAAGAGCTGGCGTGGAGCGATCTGCGCATGCGCAGAACGATCTGCGCATGTGCAGAGCGCAGAACCACGCGGCTGGCGAGCAGGGCTTGCCGCCGCTCGGCGAGCCCAAGTGATGAGTATGGACGGAGTGGCCAGCAGGGTACCTGTGTTATTTTCTGGAGGCCTCTTTTTTCGAAATAACTCCTTCTTCCACGTCCACACACTCCTTTCCGCCATCGGAAAAAAGGCAGTGTGGACGCTAGTATTGTTGTTCTGGAATAACGGCCGTTATTCTGGAAAAACACTGCGCTGTAGATGTACCCTATGGTCAGGGCCGGCCTTAGGCCGATTCAGCCGATTCCCCAGCGTGGGGCCCTGCGCCTGAGGGGGCCCCGCTCCCAGGGAAACGACGCATGCGCCATGCGCTGGGAGCACGACGCTTGTGCGGGGCCCCCGGGCGCACTGCGCATGCGTCGTGACATCCAGGAAGCACGGCGCATGTGTTGTGCCTCCGGCACGCGACGCATGCGCCGTGCCTCCTGGGGCCCCGCACATGTGCGGCCCCGCCCCCGGAATCGGGCCCCGCGCTCCGTAGAGCCAGCCCTGCCTATGGTACAACTGAAAATTGAACTTGACTCCTCAGTCCCAGGCTAGCGCTCTGTCCATTCCATTGGACCACCCTTTCCACGGAGTTGAAATGTGTGTCAAGTGCTATAATCTTATCTAAAATCAATCTAAAGAGAAAAAAATGGAATTTAAATCCTTGGGGTCAGGTTCTCCTGACACATGAAATGTTTCCATGCATTTTTTTCTTAAGACTTGGCTGTTGCAAAAATGCCTTCATTGTCATGTGATATTCCAATTTAAGTAACAGATACCTAACAAAGAATTCACTTTTAAAAATCTATATATATATATGTTTGTAGGTATTGTACTGGAGAAGAATATTTGAAAAACCAAGGAATTGATGCAACTTCCTGGGGGCTGTGGCAGAATCATGTGGCTCTTGCATGTATGACAATAATTTTCCTTACAATTTCTTATCTGAAACTACGCTTCATGAAAAAGTTATCTTAAAACAAAGGTATAAATGAATTGGTAATTCACACTGGGTAGTTTTATAAGTAAGTAAGTTAGAAAACCGACTTGATTGTTTTTGTTAATAATATTCTTTTGTATGTTTTATCTCTTGCCTCAAAATTTAACAAAGTTAAAAAACTTCACTGAAATGCACTGTCCTGAAGTTTAATGTATGTTTGAATTTACTTTATTGTCGTGAAACATACAAAAGGGTATTCATCTCTTCATTAGACCAGTTGAAAGGCATTTTTAAAGTATATGCTATTTGTTAAAATACAAAACAAGTATGAAATAGTAATACTTAATGACTCCATCCACAAAGAAAGGGTTCCATGGTTGCAAATCATTGAAGATTTTCTTAATTTTGCACATCCAGAGTGATCCTCTGATAGTGGTGCTGAACTATTTTTAGAGTGAGGGATCTGAGCTGTGCCACTCCCCACCACCTGTTGCCACCCCTCATCGTTCCAGGCTAGAGTCACACCTAGGGTTGCCAACTCTCCCAGACCTGATGGACTGGACACCATTGCCACAAATGGCATCCAATTCATCCAGTCTGGGATAGCTGGCAACCAAGCCACAGCTAGAGGCAGTTGCAGAGCCTTGGGCTGGCAGTGGGACCTGAGTGGCAACAGAGCCTGCAGGACTGGCAGCCTGGGCCCTTGGGATGGCAGGCGGTGTAACCCATGGGAGTACCGAAGCTAGTGGGGCCGCAGAGCTCTGGAGGGGCTGCCCAGAGGCTGGGACATCTGGGTGAATGGGAAAGCTGGGTTCAAAACCTGGAGATGCTGCAGCACCACTGGTGTGCGTACGGGGTACGCTGGGTGTGCCCAGGCACACCCTAATGTCTTAGGGTTGCCAGGTGTCCGGTTTTCTACCGGACAGTCCGGTTTTTTGGAGCTCTGTCCGGTAAAAAAAATCCAGAAAATACCGGACATGTGCAATGTCCTGTATTTTCTGGTTTTCCGACTGGGCGCACGGAAACCTGGCAGGGGGTGTGGCTGGGAGGCGGGGCGTGATCAGCGCTGGGAGCCCTGGTTGCATGTGAGGAAGAGGGGCAGCCCGGTCCGTGCTCCTGCACGCTGGTCAAGTGAGTGGTGGAGCCGCAGCTGGACTGACTCGCGCTTCGCCTGGACCATGCGGGGGGCAGGAGCACCCTGGGATCTGCACTGCCCGGGTCAGTCCCGCTCCCCACCGGCTGATACGCTCCTCCCCCAGTACCCTCTTCTGGCTGGCCGGTTGGTTCTCTCCCACTTCTCCTCCCAATCTTCCCCGGCCAGCCCTGCTGCACCTGCCGCCAGCCCTGCTTCCAGGCAGCCAGTTCTCCCTTCTCTCCAGATCTCCCCCGGCCAGCGCCGCTGTACACAACCCCCGGCCCCGCCATCAGCTCTACCTCCCACCGGCCAGTTCCTCCTCCCGATCTTCCCCGGCCAGCCCCGCTGCACCCCCCACCAGAGCTGCTTCCAGCAGCCAGTTCTCCCCTCCTCCTCCTGAGCTCCCCGGCCTGCCCCACTCCCGCTGGCCACCCCCTTCCTCCGATCTCCCTTGGCCAGCCCTGCTCCGCCTCCCCTCCCCACCGACCAGCTCTGCTTCCCGTCGGCCGCCCCCTCCCAATTTGCCCCGGCCAGTCCCCACCCCACCAGCTCTGCTTCCCACCTGCCCCCTTCCTCCCGGCCAGCCCTGCTCCCCTCCCGGACAGTCCCTCCCCCCGCCCATGAAGTGGTATTTTTTTTAAGACTACCTGGTAACCCTATAATGTCTCCAAAAAAAAGTGCCTTTGGGTTTTAATTTAATCACATGATACGCTCTTTGGCTGTGTCTACACTGCACCCCTTTTCCAGAAAAGGGATGCAGATGAGACAAGTCGGAATTGCAAATGAAGCGGGGATTTAAATTTTCCCCGCTTCATTTGTATAAACATGGCTGCCGCTTTTTTCCGGCTCGGGGCTTTGCGGAAAAAGCGCCAGTCTAGACGGGGATCTTTGAAAGGTCCCTTATTCCTCTTAAAATCAGGAATAAGGGACCTTTCGGAAAAGGCTTTATTTTCCGAAGATCCCGTTTGACTGGCGCTTTCGGCAAAGCCTGAGCCGAAAAAGCGGCACATGTTTATACAAATGAAGCGGGAAAATTTAAATCCCCGCTTCATTTGCAATTCTGACTTGTCTCATCTGCATCTCTTTTCCGGAAAAGGGGTGCAGTGTAGACACAGCCTTTTAGTTTTAAAGTATGGATTGCTGTATTATGCAATAAGCGCCGAATTGCACATGTAAAAAACAAACTAAGAAGTACAATGTCTCATACTTAAGTTTGTATTTTTAAGTAAAGTTTAGTTGTTAATTTAAAAAAAAATAAGTTTAGTTAAGTTTTAGTTTCTTTAGTTTGTTTGATGAATAAAAATAATGTCCTTTGTGATTGAGTATTCAATAAATGTTCGCCTTTAAAAAAAAAAATTTAAAAAAATTCCCTGGGTGCACACCCTAATGAAATGTGCTGCGCACGCCTATGTGCAGCACCCGTTGCGTAGGCTGCTTCCCACGCCTATGTACTCTGACCAAAAAAAATATGTATCTATTTTTAAGGCCTTGGTAAACTCTTTTAATATTTTATCTCTTTGTTCCCTCCTCCACACACATTCTCCAGCAGCTGTAATCATAAAATGTACCATGAGCCAGCTTTTGCCTGGCACTTACATGGTTGCATAATTGGTGGTGGGGAGGGGAAGGCGAAGAAGGTGCCCAATATCCATGTAGTCTGTATAAGAGATAGGAAGAATTGCAGTCCCTGTGGTCAGTTGAGGACAAGCTGAGGCTGTGTTATTCCTTGGGGTGCACAATGCCACAAAAGGACTTGGAGGAACAAACAGAAGATGAGGTTATGGTTCTGCCCCACCTTTCCTAGCCAGATGCATGGCTTCAATAATGTGGAAACATTTATTGCTGAATAAAAAAAACCTTAACAGCCATGCATGGAAAAATGTGCATTAAAATATACATGCCAAATATCATTTGTTCTCTTTGAACAATATTTCAGTTAGGAATACAGAAATTACCATACAACAACAGACCAATAATCTACTTTGGTATCATGAGATTTAAAAAAAAATTGGGGGGGGGGGGGCGTTATTTTTGTCTTCTGATGTTTGACCTTGTAGGGTGCATTTGATTCTTATTTTCAACTGTTACTCTGCAACCGTGGGCTAGAAACTTCTTTGAAAGCGGTTCATGTAATTTCTTGATTTTAGCAGTTGAGGGTTTAAGGAAAACACTAAGCATTGCCAGACTAATGATCAAATTCTGAGAGTTGGTAATATTCTCTTAATAACATACTACAACTGTTATATGTTAAAATGTAGTTTCAACAGGTAAATGTATTCCTTTATGTTGCATTTTAAATTTCCTTATCTCACGTATCCTACCCTCCTATTTTTGTGTTATATAAATAGATAGGTCTACTGTAATGACACTCTGTTCTGTTCATTTATGTAACTCTGTTGTATTTATATCTGCTCTCCTTGAATGGAATACTTCTCAGCTCCTATGCAATGATTTTTTTGGATTTTTTTCTATTGTAGCTACCATGTGTCTTTTTAATGTAATGGGCAAAAATAAATGAGTTACTCAGAAGACATTCCATCTGGTTTTGATGGTATAATAATATTTTCTGTATTTGACTCTCCTTAATGGGGCTAACATCTTTTCCTTTGTTGCACCTCTTCAGTGGGCTGCTTTCAATGATTCTTCCTGTGATAACAATTCAAAAACAAACAATTCAAATAATTGAACATGCAAAGTTCCCTCTAATATGCATTACTTCCCTTGTCCATACTGAATTCTATTTAACATTAGGTAGCTCAATTACTTAATTGTGTTAAGTCCTCCTGAAATTGCACACAATCCTCCCTAGTCTTGATTAATTTAAATAATTTTGTGTCAGCCACAAATTTTATTCTCTCAACATTTACACTCTTCTAGATGATCTGTAAATAAATTGAGTATCGCCAGTCCGCATGGACACCATTTCAGATTTTGATGGGGAGGGCGACCTGGGCATGCTGTGATGGGGGAGAAGAGTGAGAGCACGGGAGGCAGACTGAGGACAGCAGCTTCAGCGGTGTTACTGAGCATGCTCACTACAAACCACACACCAAATGGGGGGAAGCAATTCCTTCCGCCCCCCCAGTCCCACATCATCTCTATCCCAGGGCTACTAAAGCACTGGAAAACTCTGCTTTTTTTGTCAGACAACTTAGCAGTTAGCAGAAGCACTGTATCTAATTCCTATATAAAAGAAAATTAAATAAGTATTATACCCACTCAGCTCTAACTCTAATGTATTCTGACATCTTGTAGAAAGGCATTTAAGGGACACTAGTTAGCCTTAAAATTTTAATGTATATTCTTACGTTGTTACTAACTCTGTGGAGAGAGAGAGAGAGACCATGTCAGGACTCCTGGGCTCCCTCTCAGCTCTGGAAGGGGAGTGGGGTCAAGTGGGTTACATGTATCTTATATAGATACATTTCAGCTCTATATAAGAAAATCAGAATGGCCATACTGGGTCAGACCGAAGGTCCTTCTAGCCCAATATCCTGTCTTCCAATAGTGGCCAATGCCAGATGTTTCAGGAGCAATAAACAGAAGAGGCAATCATCATGCTCCATCCTTTGTCTCCCATGCCCAGCTTCTGGCAAATAGAAGGTAGGGACACCATCCCTGCCCATTATGGCTAGTAGCCCTTAAGGAACCTATCCTCCTTGAACTTACTTTGTTCTTATTGGAATCCTATTGTAGTTTGGGCCCTTCCACCATCTCCTGGCAAAGAGTTCCACAAGTTGACTGTGAAAAAATAATGTAGTTTGTTTGTTTTACATCTGCTGCCTATAAATTTAATTGGGTGAGCTTCTTGTGATATGTTAGTGAAGGAATGAATAACATTTCCTTATTCTATTTTTCCATACCTTTCATGATTTTCTAGACCTCTAACATATCCCCTCCCCTTTAATCATTTCTTTTCCAAGATGAAAAGTCCCAGTCTTGTTAATCTCTCCTCGTGTGAAAGCTGTTCCTCCCCCTAATCATTTCTGTTGCCCTTTCTATACCTTTTCCAAATTCAATATATATATTTTTAGATGGGGTGACCAGATCTGTATACAGTGTTCAAGATGTGAGCACACAATGATTTTATATAGAGGCAATATGGTATTTTGTCTTATTATATATTCATTTTCCTACTGATTCCTAATATTCAGTTAGCTTTTTAGTTTTTAAACTGCCACTGCACAATGAGCAGATGTTTTCAGGGAACTATCCACATGGATCCCAAGATTTCTTTCTTGACTGGTAACAGCTATTTTAGCCCTCTATCATTTTTGTATCTATAGTTAGGATTATATTTTCCCATGTGCATTTCTTTGCACTTATCAACACTGAATTCCATCTGCCTTTGTGTTGCCCAATCACCCAGTTTTGTGAGATCCCTTTGTAACTCTTTGCAGTCAGTTTTGGATTAGTCATTGTTTACCCCTTTTTCAGGAACATTTATGAGAAGTTTAACAGCAGTGATCCAAATGCAGATGCCTGCAGCACAACACTGATTCCTGTATTTTCTCCCATCTTTTAAGTGCTGTTACCTGAATAACCAGCCTTTTGTTATTCTTAATCATCCTGCCCTTCCCTCTTTTTATAGCAAACTCCCTGTCCCAAAGGCAAAACTGCAAGCTGCCCAAATGCATTTAAGAACTGTCTCTGGAGTCAGGGCATGTGCTTTAAGCTACACTAACCATCAGTCCCAGATTTCCCAGGGCAGTCCCAATTTTTAATGTCCTGGTCTGGTGCCCCGCGCAGCACTGAAATGTCCCGAAAAGTCCCCAGGCTCTAAACGAAGCTAGAAGTGGCTGCACGCAGCTAATTCTCCTCCCCCTTCCTCAGCTGGGGGAATACAATAGGAGTCAGGGATGCTTCCCAGGCTTTCCCTGCTGCTGGGGAATCCAGTCAATAGCAGCAGCGGGAGGCGTTGCCTGTTGCGAGCATGCAAAAGCAAATACGGGGCTGGGGATGGGGGGTGGCGGAAAAGCAGCACATAGCTCAGCTGGGCTGGGGGAGCAGAAAAGCGGTGCATGGCTTGTCTGGGCTGGCGGGTGTGGAAAAGCGGCGCACAGCTGTGCTGGGGGCGCAGGGAACCGACACGCTGCTCAGCTGGGCTTCGGGGGAGGAGGGAGCCAGGAAGCCCAGTGTGAAGGGGAGGGGGAGGGCAGCAGGGGGCCAGAAGTGATCTCCCCTGATCCAGAAAAATCCCTCATCTGGGACCAGTCAGGTCCATAGGGTGCGGGACCAGGAAGGTCCAATCCCCACCCCAAGTCGCCTCCTGGACTCTCCCTCTTGGCCAGACACCCTACCCCCAGTCCTCTTCTGCATCCTCCCTCCTGGCCAGACACCCTACCCCCAGTCCGCTCCTGCACCTTCCCTCCTGGCCAGGCACCTTACCCCTAGTCTGCTCCTGCATCCACTGTTGCTCCTGCACCCTCTCTCCTGGCCATACACTGCACCCTCCCTTGCTCTTGCTCCCTCCCCTGGCCAGATACCCTACTCCCAGCCTGCTTCTGCACCCTACCTCCTCCCACACAAAACTTCCCCCATTTTGCCCCCACCTCCCTCCTGGATCCTACAGCTCATTCCTATCCCACTCACTGGTAGCCCTATCACACACACTGAACCCCTCATTTTTATCCCCACCCCAGAACCTAAGGGGAGAAGGTCCATAAAATTCACCTGAAAAATAAATCTGACCTATAGGAAGACCTGAACCTTAGCCCTCCCTGTCTCTCCCCCTTACCCCTCGGGGCTGGAGCATCAGAGGAGTGAGGTGTCTCAATTGGGGGCCACCTCAGTGAGGGTTGGGGTTTTGGGGAGGATTTGTTATTTGCTTCTCACTTGTGTGGTTCTCCAACTGATTATTCTGTGGATCAATGGTCCTGACCCAAAAAAGGTTCCCCATCCCTGCCATAAATAAGAAAAACATTGAAACCTTTTGTGTTGGACATAAATTAATATTTTATTTTATTTAAAATGAAGTTTGATAAACTAACATGAGAAAGTTAAAAAGCTTAATCTGTTTAATAATTTAAATTAAACTGTTCTCCCCAGCTGCAGCACTAGAAAAAAGGCTCAGGCATAATGATGTAATTAATGGTGAGTTTCCATTAGCAACTGGTGGTCCGTGGAAAGGTTTACATTGAGCCAGGTGGTCCATGGGCCAAAAAGGTTGAGGACCACTGAAATAGAAGTACCCCTGGCCTCTCCCCCAGAGAGACCGCCCCACTCTCCTTGATGCTCCACAAGAGCCCACAGAGAGTTTGGGTCTGTTACCACGGTGGTGAAATCACCATGTCACTCCAGTGTGGATGATGGACAGACTCTTTGTGAATCTTCCTCATCCAAGCAGTTGATGGTTTAAACAACGTGTTAAGATACCACATGAAAACACTAGGTGCATCCACAGAGAGGCAGGATATATTGTCTCTTTCCAGAGAAGGTTGTCATGACTTGTGTGTCTGGGTAAATAAGCCCTTTGTGAGCTCTGTGAAGAGGTGAGATGTTTTGACTTCATGCTTCAAGGGATTTGTTCTTCTGTCTTTGGGCTGCACGTTGCCTAGACCTGAATGGAGTTAGCTGTCACAACACATTTCTGAGTTATTCTGACACATAAAGTGAAACCTGTTCTAAAGACCCCACATCCAGTGAGAGAAAGTGCTACATTCAGAAGAAGTCAATTCAAAGTCTCTCCAATTTTCTTCAAAGATCACCTTTACCAGGCAGTGTGGCTTTGACTGTTTGGTCCCTTATATTTTGGAAGGGTGACTAAATATTAACTGGATCTTCTTGGGTAATATCAACAGATTGCTTTGGGCCCACTCCTAGCTTAAAATTTAAATTGGATCAGGCCCTTTTTAAGCAGGTTGGGAAGTGATCTAATCTGGCAATTTTTAGGCATTATTTACATAATATAGGCATTGCCATCATAATATTGACATCTACATTTCTCAGTATCTTTACATATAAAATAGCCCAACCCCATTGATTTTCATGGGAAATATATCTTTCAAGCAGTGGTGGTACGGGTTAGTGACATGGTCGTCTCCACTGTAATTGTCAGTTAGTTCAGTATTGTCATTCTGGCTTGTGGAAACGGAGGACACTTGATAGTTTTACAGTACCTCCAAAAATACAATTGCAGTACATCTCATTAGGGATGTAAATTCTCATTAATCAGTTAACGGATTAATGTTAGGTCACACTGGGACTGCCGCCAATTCCTAGCCCCCTCTGGAGCAGCCCCTATCCACAGCAAGCTGGACTCCCATGGAGAGAGGCTGCTTTGGACACTGGTGCAGTCCCTGCCTGCAGGGCCCCGTAGTTCCCCACAGACAGGGGCTGCTCCGGACAAGAACAACCTCTCTCTGCAGTGGGGCTGGAGCAGCCCCCTCTGATTACCAGTTAATTGGAACCAGAAAGCATCATCCATTAAGAGGACTAAGGAAGTTGCTCCATGAAATTGTAAGATAGTTCTGGATGATTCACAGGCCCTGAGTCAAATGGGGCTGCATCTACACTGCAAAGTAATAGGTCTAGGATCCTGGATCTCATCTAGCACTACAGTGTCATGGGACCCTAGGTCTGGAGCCTGGGTTAATGCAATTGCAGTATAGTTGCATGGGGGGGCTTCTATATTGCCCAAACCCATCCCTATTGGTAGAGGATGATGGGAATAATTCTTAGAGGGGTCACATGACACCCTTCCAGTCATGTGTCCATCTTGACCCTGGTAGTACTATGCTCATGGGTGGGAATTCCTGTGGCAGGTGGGCAGGGCCTAAGGGCTCTGTGTCCCTAAGGGCTAATGTGTCCCTATTTTTGGTTCAGAAAATATGGTCACCATAGCTTCAAGCACACCTCAAGCATGAAATCCAAACTCGTGAGCAGGGGGCTACTGTCCCCTAGCGCCCCCAAATGGTGCCCCTGCCAGTCCTGCTACTGACCCATTTTCTCTCTGTGAAATTTGTAATTTGAAATAAAATATGTTAATAATAAATTACAAAAGCATGTAAAAAGAACCCATTTCAGCAGTCCTTACTGTTCATTTGAGGTCAATAGGGCTACAGGATTATGTCCAAGTATACATGTGAATAGTTTTATTTTGATTTTTCTAATCACTCAAAAGTTCATGGCTCTCTCAATGGTGGGCACAAAAGGTTGTTTTGGGGGCCCAAGAAAATACCTCTTGTCATTAATGCAGCATTAGTGAAACACGTTTTGAAAAAAACATTGGTGGGTTGTAATCATGGGTGGTGGGTATTAGGGATTTAAGACAGAAGTTGACTAGTCGCTTCCCCCCACCTTGCTGCCTCTGTGTCATCTGTGGAAATTTTATTTTTCATCTTTTCAGGACA
The DNA here is from genome assembly GCA_019425775.1 of Rafetus swinhoei. Lineage (NCBI taxonomy): Eukaryota > Metazoa > Chordata > Testudines > Trionychidae > Rafetus > Rafetus swinhoei. The sequence continues at coordinate 121,963,418 of CM033449.1, forward strand.
TGATGGTCAGTCACCCTGCTATCTAAGTGCCTAACACAATTTTTGTATAGTATAACTGATTATTGTTATTCACATTATGTATGTTTAATTAAAATATAAAATGTATGTCTGAACATTTATTGAACTGATTTCAATTGTATATATTATTTGTTTTCTTCTGACCTTTCAAAGAGTAAAATGTTAGACTCTCTATTTAGATATCATGCGAACTATACAGTACCTTCAAATGACATCCCGGTGTAACAGATATAGGTTTGTATGTAAACTGATATTTTATGCAAAGCCTTCTAATAATCATACAATACAGTTACAAAGTAGCCATCAGCTTACCAATGTCAATATCTTAAAATCAGCAAACTTCTAAGTAAATGATTACGGTTTTGTACCATGCTCACAAATAAAGCTTTTATCTGAGTGCGCCATTGATTTTTAGCGAATTATTTTCCTAATTCCTACACCGCTTTACGTGAGGTTCTTTAAACTGGTGTATATGCACCTATAAATGAGCAATATCGAAGGAGAGCATTGGATTTTTATTGCACACCTTTTCAGTATAACCACTTGGCAGAAAAAGCTCGCGCACGAGATGTTTCGGGCGGGGGATGATTTAAGATTTGACAGCGGCACAAAACAGCCTGTTCACGCTAGAAACCACGCTCGTACTTTCAGACAAGAGGGATCTGCGCACAGGCGGGAGAGACTGCAACAGCAAGGGGCCAGTTGCGCACGGGGCATAGAACAACCCAGGCGGCTGCTTCCCTCGCCTGACTGTTCAAACACGCGCGCGCTCCACTAGCCCGTTGCAGCCGTTACGCTCTGCACGTGCGGGGTGGGGTGCGGCAGGCACTACTGCGCGCGGGCAAGAGGGCTTGCCTGAGGGGAGGGGTGAGACGGGATGGACAGGCGCCAGCCTCTCAACCGAGCACCCGCCATTACCCCACCTTGCCACGTGACTGACAGAGCTCGCGCCCTTCCGCTTGGCTGCCCCACTCCTCTCGGGCTGCCGCACGGAGCAGCTGACTTGAGTGCAGGAGCGGAAAGAGGCTGGGACCTCAGCAGCAGCCGACAATCCAACCAGCGCCTCCCCTGTGAACGAAACAACGTAAGCGGGAGGGGTGTGGGGAGAGGAGTTTAACCCCACCTCAGCCACACATGCCCACACTCCGTCCACATCGCAATCATATGCACGGCTACACCCCATCTGCACTGCACCCATATACACACCTACACCCCCATCAACACCTACACCCCATCTGCACTGCACCCATATACACACCTACCCCATCAACACCTACACCCCATCTGCACTGCTCCCATATACACACCTACACCCCCATCAACACCTACACCCCATCTGCACTGCTCCCATATACACACCTACACCCCCATCAACACCTACACCCCATCTGCACTGCACCCATATACACACCTACACCCCCATCAACACCTACACCCCATCTGCACTGCTCCCATATACACACCTACACCCCCATCAACACCTACACCCCATCTGCACTGCTCCCATATACACACCGACAACCCCATCAACACCTACACCCCATCTGCACTGCACCCATATACACACCTACACCCCCATCAACACCTACACCCCATCTGCACTGCTCCCATATACACACCTACACCCCCATCAACACCTACACCCCATCTGCACTGCACCCATATATACACCAACAACCCCATCAACACCTACACCCCATCTGCAGTGCACCCATATACACACCTACACCCCCATCAACACCTACACCCCATCTGCACTGCACCCATATATACACCGACAACCCCATCAACACCTACACCCCATCTGCACTGCACCCATATACACACCTACACCCCCATCAACACCTACACCCCATCTGCACTGCACCCATATACACACCTACACCCCCATCAACACCTACACTGCATCCACACTACAGCCATATGCGCGCCTACACTCCGATCGTCACCCCACACATTGACTATGACACACCAGCCATAAATGCTCACTGCCATCCACAATGCCAATATATACACATACCTAAGTTCCTTCTAGGTTGTAAACAAAATTTAATCTTGCCCACCTCCTAAGCAGAGCCAGGAAGCAGCATGGTGATGCAGTCAGGTTAGCTGCTGCTGGTGGTGGTTGCCAGGCTGATCCCAGGGTGGGCTATGTGGTGGGCAGCTGCTGGAGCTGGCTCTGCTGTGGCTGTTCCTGGAGACAGCTGCACTGTGGCCCTGGACCCAGGAGCAGCTGCCACATGGCCTGCCCCAGGAGCAGCCAGGCAGATGCTATGGGGCAACTGGCCCCAGCTCCAGTCCTGGGCCGTGTGGCGGGCGGCTGCAAGAGCTGGGCTGCGGTGTTGCTGCTCCTGGGACAGCGGTCTAGCAAAGGGGGGACAGGGAGGGGCAGTTGCCCCCAGGTGCCATGCTAGGGGTGTGCCGGGCTGGGGTGGGAGCAGAGCACACACTGCGCAGGCCCACCTGACGCAGGCCCAGTGAGCCGGCAGCTGGGCCACGTGCTACCGCCCGGAACACACTGCGAGCAGAGGCAGCTGGCAGGAGCGGCCTCTTTTAAAAGTAAGATGAACTTACCCGACCAGTTCCTCCGGTGCCTGGCTCTGCGGGAGGGAGATTTGTTTGGGGGGTGAGGGGGAGGCTCTGGCTGAGGTTGGGTGCCTGGCTCTGGCATCAGCTGGTAGAAAACCTGCCAGTCTCCAGCGGCAGCCCATGGTCAGGCAGGCCAGGGCCAGGGGGCTTGGAGCAGGGGTTGGGGGCCAGAGGCATGTAAGGGCAGGCAATGGCAGGGGGAGAGCACAAGGGGGGGGGGTGGGTCTTGGAAGGAAGAGGTAGCTCAGGAGCATTTTTTTTGGGGGGGGGGACAGTGTGTGGGTGGGAGCCTTGGGACAAGAATAGCAGGGTGGGGGATCACAGGTCTGGGTGCTTGTGCCCCCCAGCCCCACTTTTTGGGCACTTCTGTGATTCTGGGCTAGGAGAGCCAGGCCCACCCCGGAGCACTGCCCAGCCAAGGCAAGGGACAGCACATGTTAAGGACCTGGAGTAAAGTGATAGCCTGGCTGGCGGGGAAGGGAGAAGAGCTTTGTAATTTGTGAACTCTGCCCGCAAGTGCTCGGAGCTGGGGTGTGGGGAGCCCCCTTCCCCGTACGCTGAATTTGCCAGTGACCCACCGCCTGGCACCCTGTTCCCTGCCCACTGACTTTCAGCCACTCACCTGCTTGTCACTGGACCATCTCACTTGATTTCATACGGACACAAAGCGCTGTCAAGCAACTGACAGCACCATCCACCTGCTGGAACGGTACCAAGCCCACATGACCAAGGCAAGGCTAATCTTTGCCAGCCCTCACTCTGTCCATTGGTAGCACTCAGTGGGCTTTCCCAAGGAGGACAGCATTGTTCCTATTTTACAGCTGGGGAAACTGAGGCACAGTGGGGCCTGCGACATGCCTGAGGTCACACACCAGGCCAAACTAGAAGCTCAGTTTCCAGTGGTGCAGGGACTGTCTGCATGGATAGCGAAGACGTGACTGCAGCACAGGCCAGCATAACCCGGCTCGCTGTAATCTGGCTAACGCGGGGAACAATCACGGGGTGGGGGTGGGGCTTCAGCAATCACGCCCTGGCTAGCTCGTGCTGCGATCAAGCCACCCTGCTCAAAGGAGACAGTCCTGGGAGCTGTCCGCTGGCTCACGGTGCAGCCCAACTAACAACAGTGAGGGGCAGAGACTGATACCCAGCAGCCACCCTCCTACCCCCGCTTCTCCCATCTGCTCAGCTCTACCCCGAGGCTTGCTGAGCCCTGTGGGGGGAATGCTTCGGACCTAGCCAATTCACTCCCCTTGCATCGCGATACCTGCCTAGAGGCACCACAGAGCCTGGCCCTTGGGATCCCACAGTGTGGGAGAGAACAGGGCCTGACCTGACCCCCAGTTCAAGGGATCCACTTGAGGGAAGGGCCTGGCATCAAAATCCCACTGGTGCTCAGGAGGCTACAGGCTCCTCTAGGGGGCGCTGTCTCCGTTTCAGTCCAAGGGTAAGGGGCCTAGGCTGGCTTACGGAGGTGTGGATGGGTTCTGGGGACCCGTCCCTTCTAGGGGGCACCGGCCCCTATCTAACCCTATGCGGGCAGTATGCAATCACAGAACACTACAGCTGGAAGGGGCCTTGAGAGGTTATAGAGTCCAGTCCCCTGCCCTCGTGGCAGGATCAAGTACCGAGGGCTACTCAACACATGGTCCGTTAGCCACATGCTGCCCACGGCTGGTTTGTTTGCAGCCCGCAGTGCGGTTTGGGTTTATCTGGGGATCAACATGCGGCCGGCAGGTGGGAGCCAAAACAAAAAAGTAGTCAATGTAATGGTCTTCTGTTGAGATATGTAGTTAAATTCTTGGACTGTCATTGCTCGTGAAAAATGCTGTCATATGGGTGGAAATCGGGTAAATGTTGCATTTTATTAATATCAGCAGAACTGACTTAAATGGGGACTGTGTGTTGTGTAGTCTTGCCTTAATCTTTGTATTCATGCCCATCAGTGTGAAAGAAGGTATTTGCATATATATTTGCTTGTCTATGCAACCACACTTAAGTTGAGGCCCTCAGCATGTTCTGTGAGTATCAGTGAGGCCCCCAGGGCTTCCAAAGTTGAGTTGTCCTAGCTCAGTGGTCACCAACCATAGATCAGGATCTACTGGTAGATCTTGGAGCCTCTGACAGGTGATCCTGACTGGTTTGGCCAAGAGGCTATCAAGTGCCAGCGCTTCAGGAGGGGGGAGCAGTGGCATAGCATGGGGGCCAGAGGGGTCAGTTGCCCCTGGGCACCATGCTAGGGATGCCCCAATTTAATCCCATTCTGCTCCTCCTGTCATTCCTCGACTCACCTGCTCCTACTCCGCCTGCTGCCGGCAGCTGGAGCATCCTCCCTGCCTCTCTGCTCCTAGCCCAACCCTCCATCTCCACCAGTGGGTTAGTGCATGCAGGAGCCTGACCCCAAACTGGAGGGGGAAGGGGAAGATGCGATACAAGTTCCCCTCCCTCCCTCCTCCCAGGGTCAGGCTTAGCTGTGCACCAGGTTCGGGGCCCTGCCACATGGTGGCGGCAGCTGGGGGTGTGTGTGCAAATTTTTCCTTTGCCCCCTGGTGCATAACACCCTCGCTACGCCTCTGTCCTGGGGCTGAGGCCCTGGAGCAGCCACAGCACAGCTCCAGCTCCGGCAGCCTCCCGCTGCACGGCCCACCCTGGGATCAGCCAGGCAGGCACCACATGGCCCTGGCCTCAGCCCTGGGGAGTCAGGGACGCACAGTAGGAAAGAGCTCCTATTTGACAGTCTTTTGTGCAAAACAAAAGGAACATGAATTTGTATTGTTTGAGTTCTAAAATATAGAGTCAAAGTGCAATGTTTTACTTGCTGCCCTACATCTATGGTGCCAGTGTAGTTAGTACATATGAATGGATTTTTTCCAATAAATGGTGGCTTTAAAAAAACACACGCTTAACCACCAGCAAGTTTTGTAGAAAGGCATTTTTATTCTGTGTATGTTTCTTGCAAATTTTAGTCGTGAAAAAGGCAGCGTAAACCTTCGTATTCTGAAAGGCATTTTAGGTGAGATGCTTTGACAACAGCAGCTTCTGCTTTCTTTTGTTCATAGGCAGCTGTAGCTTGGACTACGTTTCTCAGCAGGTTGCACGGACAGAGCCTGCCAATAAGAAGCTGCGTTTCCAGTCTCCCCTTCCCCCTCCCAACACACCCCCCCCTCCCCCCCCCAACACACACACACTCTCTCTCTCAGTCTCTCTCCTTCCAACCAGAGTGGGACTTCTCTCTGTTCTCTTTGGTTTTTGTTTGTGTTGCCAGTAAGAGTATGCCTGCACTGCAGTAAAAAACCTGCAACATGGCTCTGGCTGACCCTGGGGTCAGCTGACTTAAACTTACAGGGTGGGGGCAGGCCTGTGTGTTGGCTGCCAGGCTGCTCCTGTGGTGGGGCCACGTGTCAGCTGCCCCATGTGCTGGAGTTGGGTCTGCAGTGTGGCTGCTCCTGGGGCTGAGGCCGCAGTTGCAGCTGTCCCCTCTGGATTTTGGTATTTTGCTTTTATTGCTATTTTTTTATCTTATTCAAATTTACATTCCTGAAGCACTAAATGTGAAGTAATGGTTAGGATGTGCTCCACCATGAACTAGTGTCTATGCAGAATTAATATGATGGTCTTAAAGAAGATTTATTTTTAATACTAATGTTTATATTTAAAGGACTTTCTCTTTGGGTGATAACAGAGGCATTAAAGTCAAAACTCAAAGCCTGTATCTGAACAGTGAGTTGATCTTAATAAAAAGGCAACATAACACATCATGTAGCTAATTTATTTAAAATGCACTTACTCTGTTTTGAAAAATGGAATTGTGGATGTATTTGGAGTGTGGGGGAGCTCCAGGTTTTTTCTTAATGATTTTTATATCAAATCTGCGTTGTTTGAGCCCAGCTTGCAGTCACTGGGGTTTCTCACATGTTTAAAAGTACGCATGTGCTTAATTGCTTTGCTGGATCTGGGTCTTTAGAGGCACATCTTCTAACTTGCATCCTTACTGATACGTCAGTGTTCAGAGTCAAGCTGGATACTCTCCATCTTGTGTATAATCACCAATAAAGGTTTTATTAGCCAAATTTGCTACTTGGTGGCAAGTGTGCAATTCTCCCAGCTATGATATGAAGTATTAATTTTCTTTTTATTTGATTTCATATTAAATAAACATTTAAAGTCATGCACCTGGTTAATTATACCAGTTAGTATTCTTTCTTTCTTAATATTTAAAAAATACATATATGATATTTGTTAATAACGCGGGTACCACGGTGGCATACATCCAAACAAGCACATATGACTTCAATATTGGTGCACAAGGCAAAACTCACTCCACTCCCTCGTGGATGGAAAATCTTAGAGGGAACACTGACGCACTTCTGTTAATACAGATACTGTGGTACTTGTCTCTTTGCATGCTTGTTCACTTTGTATGCAAGTTACAGTATCAAAAAGTAAACTATGGTATCTTTTAAGTAAAGATATGTAAGTTCTGGTACTGCCTTCTTTCCAGAGATGTAACTTTATGGGAATGATTTAACTGAATAAATGTTCATGGGTGGGTCCAAAAAGTAATACTTTGAGGAAAAGGCTAACAGAGTAGTTTGAAGAAATTGGGCTTAACATAAGATCATAAGAACGGCCATACTGGGTCAGACCAACGGTCCATCCAGCCCAGTATCCTGTCTTGCCGACAGTGGCCAATACCAAATGCCCCAGTGGGAGGGAACACAACAGGTAATCCTCACGTGCTCCCTCCCCTATCACCCACCTCCAGAGAAACAGAGGCTAGGGATACCATTCCTACCCATCCTGGCTAATAGCTATTTATGGACCTAACCTCCATGAATCGATCTAGTTCTTTTTTGAACCCTGTTAAAATCCTAGCCTTCACCACATCCTCAGAAGGAGTTCCACAGGTTGACTATGCGCTGAGTGAAGAAAAAAATTCCTTTTGTTTGTTTGAAACCTTCTGCCTATTAATTTCATTTGGTGATCCCTAGTTCTTATATTGTGGGAGTAAGTAAATAACTTTTCCTTATTCACTTTTTCCCTACCAGTCATGATTTTATAGACCTCTATCATATTCCCCCTTAGACTCCTCTTTTTTAAGCTGAAAAATCCAAGTCTTTTTAATCTCTCTTCATATGGGACCCGTTCCAAACTCCTAATCATTTTTGTTGCCCTTTTCTGAACTTTTTCCAATGCCAATATATCTTTTTTGAGATGAGGCGAACAAATCTGTATGCAGTATTCAAGATGTGGGCATACCATGGTTTTATATAGAGGCATTAAGATATTTTCTGTCTTACTCACTATCCCTTTTTTTCTAAATAAAGCCCAATATCAGAGTCTGCATCCCCATTCCTCGAGCCGCAGTCCTCTTCCCCCAGTCTTATTTGGGCTTTATTTAAAAAAAGGAGATGTGTAACAGAGTCAGAAGGTATTTAAATGTCATTTGGAGTATAAAAGCATTCATTGCTGGTATGCTATGATTGGTTGAAATCTTGTGGTTCTTCTTTGAGAGATGTCCCTGGGGGTGCTCCACAGTAGGCGTGGGTGCGTCCCAGCGCCTCAGAGTGGATTTTTGATAGCAGTGCATTGGGGCCATGCATGCGTGGTGCACGGGCCCCCCCAGGACCATCGCACATATGCGGCCATCCTCCCTTTAGTTCCTTTGTACCGTTCCCGGCTTCAGATGGTCCTCTGCAGTGCTCCTCGATCCTCATTCATTATAGTCAGTTAGATAGATATACCAGTTTACTCCAAGTTTTTTCTCCCTGTTAGTTATTAGAAAAAAAAACCCCAACTGCTGCTCGCCTCAGCCAGCTCCCCCGGCCATTAATTAATATCACCACGGGATGGGCTCAACTGGCTTCAAACGCTGCACAGACTGCAACGATGCTATGCCGGCCTAAGACGGCCACAACAAATGTGTTAAGTGCCTCGGACACTCCCACTCCCAACGGGACTGTTCACACTGTGCCAAACTGAAGGCACGCACACAGAGAAACAGAGACCATGTTTAAAAATGATCCTCAGACAAGGGTAAACACCCTTCTTCAGACCCGGGCTCCAGGCAGACCGCCAAGGACAAAGGGGATAAACTGCTTAAATCCCCCCAAAAATGGACCATCTCACTTCCTCAAAACCTGCGCTCACCAAAATGGCATTCATTTGAGAGGCAGTCAGCTAATCCCGACAAGCCACGCCTCAGTACTTACGACAAGCTGAGCACCTCAGGTGCGGCCAGAGCTCGTTATAAAAGCACCACACAGAGTGCCCAATCAGAGGCTTCAGGCCACACGGTGCCTGCCTCAGAAAGCTCGGCACTGAGCACAGCGCCAACCAACACTGCGCCAAACACAGTGGCACCACAAGTGCTTACCAGGGCACTGCAACAGCTGACAGGGCAGTCGCATGGCACGACCCGCCCCCCTTCGCTGCCCATAACAACTCCTCACGCTGTGTGCTCTGTTTCTTTAGTGCCACAGGCACCGTTATCTTTTAGAGCAATGACAGCTTTGGCGTCTTGCACCCCTACCATCACCTATAGAGATCACAAAGACCTTGTGATCTCCTCAGCCTTTAACTCTCCATTTTTAAGTAATGACAAACCAGCTTATTCACCATGTGGCGACCACACAGCGTCACCTACCATTTTATCAGCTGACGGGGATGATGACCTAGGGGTTTTCTCACCACAGCTATCCCCACACACAGAGGCATCAGGGCAGTCTTTTCACTCTGACGTGCCCGACTTCATCAGAGCAGACATGGCTTCCTGGACACCATATCCATGGATGCCACCACCAATGCCCTACCCCACCCATGACAATTTTGGAACCCATGGCCTCAACAACACAAAAAGACATCATACAAGACGAAGCACACTGCAAAAGCACTTTCTCTCCTAACCCAATCCCCTCAAGTAGGGAGGGGACAAAATGATTAACATCATTCCCCGAATTCTAGTCCAGAGGCATTATTTGACACAAAGTCACTGTCTGTGACAGACGAGGCCATCATGCCACCGCCCTCGGCAAACACCGAGGATTTCTCCTCTTTTCAGGACCTTTTTAAGAGAGTTGCAACCAATTTGAACATTCCCATGGAGGAAGTCCAGGACACACAACACAAACTCACAAATATCCTTCAGGCGACACCTTCTGCAAAAATTTCCTTGCCAATTAACTCGGCTATTCTAGAACTGGCCAAAACTTTGTGGCAAACCCCTGCCTCAATCCCAACCCACCTGTAAAAAAGCAGACTGCAAGTATTATGTCCCACGAAAGGGCTCAGAATTTCTAGTCACTCATCCACCACCAAACTCACTGGTAGTCGATGTGGCTCAGCAGAGGAATAAGCAACAAAACAGTTCCACACCATCCAACAAGGACAATAAGAGACTTGACACGCTTGGTAAGAAAGTGTATGCATCAGCCATGCTACAAATGAGAGTAGCCAACTATGCTGCACTCCTTAGTAAATACGGTATCAATAACTACTTAAAGTTTAATGCCTTTATTGGTGATATACCAGACAATAAGAAGGTGCAATTCAGAGCAATTGTCTCAGAGGGTCAGGCAATATCACGCACAGCCCTTCAGGCTGCCTTAAATGCATCTGATACAGCTACGAGTACAATAGCCATGGCAGTTGTCATGCGATGGACCTCTTGGTTTAATTCATGTGCTTTCTCTCGAGAAATCCAACTGTCAGTGGAAGACCTACTGTTTGAAGGAGAGAAACTCTTGTCATCAAAAACTAATGCCGTCCTCCACTCAATGAAAGACTCCAGTGCAACCTTACACGGTCTGGGCATCCAGACACCTGTAACAAGGAGAAGGCAGTACAGATATCAACCGTACTAGAGTCCAAGATACCCACAACGCACATATCAATATCAAAAGCAAGATCACCTGCCATACCAGAAATGTGGCCGTAGTAGACAACAGCATCGACGGCCCCAGACTAATACCTCTAACCGTCCACTCCAACTAAATAAGCAAATTTAAGCCCTCCGTCGAGAGACTGAAAACCATACTACCTCCTCCAGAACTCCCAAATGCCACCAAAACTTTCACTTTGACAAATGGCACACCATCACATCCGACAAGTGGGTGATACAGACAATTTCCTGTGGATACACCATCCCCTTCCTTTCTCTCATCCCCCACCTCACCCCACCCCACCCATCCACCCCATCCCTCACAAGATCATACTGCAACAAGAGGTTAATCACCTGCTACAACTAGGAACCATAGAACCAGTTCTGCCAGAGTTTCAGAGGACTGGCTTCTACTCCCATTACTTCCTCACCCAGAAAAAAACTGGCGGCTGGCATCCAATTCTTGACTTGAGGGCCCTAAACAAATTCATCAAAAGACAAACATTCAAAATGGTTACACTAGTAACCATTATCCCCGCTCTGGAGCTCGGCGACTGGTTTTTGTCTCTCGATCTACAAGATGCATATTTTCATGTGTCCATACGACCTGCTCATAAACGTTTTCTTCGTTTTACCCTAAATTCGCAACACTACGAATATATAGTCCTACCCTTCAGACTCTTCATGGCACCAAGGGTTTTTTTCCAAGGTGTTAGAAGTGGTCACAGCACACCTCAGGAAGCGTGGTGTCACTATTTCATAGAGTAATAGAATCATAGCTCTGGAAGAGACCGAAAGCCTGTAGAGTACGACAGAAAGGACACTACACATCAGTGTCCTCGAACTCAGGGCTGTACAGCTGGCATGCCAGCACTTCCTTTCCCACGTTACTGTAACCCATGTGTCAGCCGACGGTCAGGGCAGAGTGAGTGTGTGTGTGTGTGTGTTTCCGAGAAAAGGTTTAACGTCCGTGTCTTTACTGCTAGGACCGGGGGTCCCGTCACAGAGGGTAGCCAGCAGGCCAACAGACGCCCCCTGTTTATAGGAAGAGCTTATTACACCTCAGATTTTAGCTGCTAGGATGCAAAAATCCCTTTGCAGCGGGCAGCCTAGGACAGACTGAGAGGTGCCCCAATGGACCTGTCACCTGGGAGTGACACAGATCCAAACGCTCAGCTCTGCCTGTATCTGTCCCTTATGACCGGCTGAAGTTCTTTTAAATTGTGCTTGGTTCTGTTACAGCAACTGAAGGAGTCAGGTTACAACTTAAACAATTACAGGTTTATTAAACAAGCTTATAAATCATATGGTTACAATGGCTATTGCTCTATTTCTTAACTGCTAGCAAATATAGATTTTAAAAATGGTTACAAAGAAAATAAAGATAGAAAATAGAAATAATGGTACCAAGTGACAGCTTAATCTTTAAAGAGCTCTAAATTTATGTGTACACTTAAGACAAAGGACCACATCCAGGTACAATTTTTACCCCCTTCTGTGCCTCTCTCGACTCCAGCGGGTCAAGCCAGGGCCGGTCCTCAATTCCTAGGAAAGACGAATACGAGGTGGGCGTCGCCGTGGAACCTCGGGAGGTCAAACACCTAACCCGACCAGCAGATAGATGGTAGATTGACGCTCAGAGTAAATGTGCTGCTGGACCCATTTTTATACCCATAGGGCCCGTATCCTCTTTCTTATCTAAGATGCCAGATTGTGTTGGTTCGTCCTTTGTGACGCCAGTTCTTACAAGCAAGTTTCAACTTAATTTACACTTGCAAGAGAGATAACTAAATTGTGAGTACTAGACATTTTTTTACTGGGCGAGAGATTCCTCCCCCCGCGGACGGCTGTGTGTTCGTATCAATATGGGTTCAGTCAAGGACACTCCTCTGCAGCCTCTTGGTCAGCAACTGGCGTATCTCTGTTTACAGCCATTCAGGGCCACAGCAGCCTGCCATATCCAGGCAAGCAAAGATGGATGTTACAGGGGGGTTCCTGTCTGGCTACACCATGTCAGAATTTATACAGACAATACAACCTGTACGTTTTATATCAACAGGCAGGGAAGGGCACAATCCCAGGCTCTTTGCAAAGAAGCCATAACACTCTGCGTGCCACCTCCCTGGTATCCTAAACACAACAGCGGACACCCTCAGCAGAGCCCTACCCCAAGACCATGAGTGGGAAATCAACAGTTCAGTCCTGATGGACATATTCACATACTGGGGACAACCCCACGTAGATTTATTCGCCACCAAAGTGAACAAGAAATGTCCACTGTACTGCTCCAGGGTGGTCATGGGGAAACACTCTCTTCGAGATGCTCTAATCCTCAAATGGGATGCACCCTCGCTCTACGCATTCTCCCCCTTTCCCTTCCTCAACAGAGTGCTCATAAAGATATGCAGGGACAGAGCGAGAGTGATCCTAATAGCACCTTGCTGGCCCCAACAACCATGGTTTCCCCTCTTGAACAGCATGGTCCAACATCACCCAATCACTCTTCCGCACAGCCCGACCATACTATCCCAACCAGGGACCGATATGCCTCCCCCTCAGTTCCCTACCCTTCACCTCAAAGCATGGTACCTCGATGGTTCACGGGCATAGAACTCCAATGCTCACAACAGGTGCGAGATGTCCTCTTACACAGCAGGGCCCCTACAACAAGAAAGACATATATTAACAAGTGGATTAATTTTGCATATTGGGTGGCCTCCCGCAATATATTACTGCAGGATGCCCCCCTCTCTACAATCCTCGATTACCTACTACGTCTCAAGCAATCAAAACTTTCCCTGAGCTCAATCAGAGTCCATCTTGCAATAATAACAACCTTCCACATTCCTGTTGATGACACTGCGGTGTTTGCACATCCTATAACTAAGCGTTTCCTAAAAGGCCTACATGCCCTATATTTCGATATTAACGCTCTTTGGGAACCATGGGATCTACACTTGGTACTGATGATGCTCACAAAACCTCCATTTGAACCCATGGCCACGTGCTCTTTACTCCACCTAACCGTAAAATGGCATTCCTAGTTGCAATAATGTCCGCACATAGAGTCGGTGAGATGGCTGCCCTGATGGCAGACCCACCGTTAGCCATCTTTTTTAAGGACAAAGTCTCGTTGTGACTGCACCCCAAGTTTCTACCAAAGGTGCGCTCCCTCTTCCACCTAAACCAAACGTTATACTTACCTGTATTCTTCCCAAAGCGCACGTCTTCGAGGCACAGATGCATACCTTCGATGTCCGAAGGGTGCTCTCGTTCTACATCTACAGAACAAAATCCTTCAGATCATCTCCACGACTCTTTGTTTCCATTGCTGAACGCAACAAGGGAAGTCACATGTCGTCCCAAAGATTATCTCATGGGATTTCTGACTGCATCACCCAGCACCTACCTCAATCTGGGCACACTCGACTAGAGCGGTCGCCACCTTGGGCGCTTACCTTAGGAAGGTTCCCATATATGACATATGCACTGCTGCTACATGGGCATCAGAACACACCTTTGCAAAGCACTATATACTTTCCTTTGGGCCTCTCTGCTACACAAGAGTAGCAAAAGCCATACTGCAGACAGCTTACCTGCCTGATCCGAAGTCCCTACCTCCTTAACACAAATTGCTTTGCAGTCACCTACTGTGGAGCACCCCAGGGACATCTCTCTCTCGAATAGGAGGTTACTCACCTTGCTGTAACTGACGTTCTTCGAGTGGAGCGTCCCTGGGGGTGCTCCACTATCCTCTCTTCCTCCCCTCTACTTTGAAAAAAAAAAAGCCTTTCCCCTATGCCGGGGTCCAGATAGAGAAGGAACTGAAGGGAGGGTGGCTGTGCATGTGCGAAGGTACCGGGAATCCCATGGCACTGTGCGCAACGCATGCACAGCCCCAATGCACTGCTATCAAAAATCTGCTCTGAGGCGCTGGGACGCACCCACACCTACTGTGGAGCACCCCCAGGGATGGTCATCTCGAAGAACGTCAGTTACAGCAAGATGAATAACCTTCTCTTATTGTATAGTTGATTTTTTTTTTAAAAGAGCAATCAGGAGAATGAGAGTACAGTAAAACCTGCGCTATCTGGCACTTCACTATCCAGAAAACTTTAGAAACCGGCAAATTTTCCTAGGACAGTGTTTCCCAAATGGTGCAAGGGTTCCGCGAAAAAATTCTACTCCCCCGGCCCCTGCAGAGCCCGTAGGCAGCTCCCATTTGAGCTTTGCTGGCAGGGGTGGGATTCTGGTGGCACGCGGCTCTGACTGCCCCCCCCACCAGGCAGGACTGCCCCTGTCCCACAGGGCCTCCGGTACCATGCAGCCTCCTCCTCCTCCATGTGTGCAGGCAGCAGCTTTTACACTGGCCGCTGCTGCTAGGAGGGGGGAGGGGTGGCTGGGTATGAGGCGCTAAGTAGCTGCTCTCAGACCTCGGCGTTTTTAAACTGCCACCTGTGCGGAACTCAGCTCAGGCTCTGTTCCCCCCCCACTTGGGGTGTGCTTGGGCTCTGCTGCCCCCCCCTTGGGGTGCGCTCAGGCTCGCTGCCCCCCCGTGCACTGTCACTCTCTCTCCCCCACGCCTCTCCCCAGCCTGCTGGGGAAGTGGCAGAGTTTGGTCTGGCAGGGAAGGTCAGAGTTTCTACACCCGCCCCCCCATGCCCTGCTAGCGGGAAGCCTGACCTGGTGTTGCAGTTGCACTGGGTTCCCTGTTGCGGGGGCGGGGTGGAGGAGACTGAGCTCTCTCCCTTCCCCCCCGAGGAACACGAGCATGCTGCCTGGAGGCTTTCCCTGCTGCAGCAGGGTGCCAAGCCAGGTAAGTGTCCCCCCTCATGCCCAGACCCCACACCCAAATCCCCCTCAGTCACTCTCCTCCCCCCACCAAGACCCCGTATTCCCAGCATGCTCTGACACCCTGCCCCCAAGACTCCTCCTGTACCCTGCCTCCTGGCCAAACACCCTGCCCCAGATCCCCTCTTGTACCCTCCCTCCTGGCCTGACACCCTGCCCCAAGCTGGGCTGAGCAGCTGGGACCCTCAGATAACCGGGAATTTTTAGATGACCAGAACTCACTAATCCCCAAGCGTCCTGGATAACAAAGATATTACTGTATCATGAATATTACCATATATCAGTAGTCTCCAACCTTTTTAAGCATGAGATCACTTTTTGAATTTAAATGCAATCCAGGATCCACCTCAAACCCAAATACCCTTGCCCCACCTCCTTCCTGTCCCTTCTCCAAGGCCCCACCCCTGCTCACACCATCCTCCGTCCCCCATCCTCATTCACTTTTATCAGACTGGGGGAAGAGGGTTGGGGTTCGGGGGAAGGGGATGCAGACTCTGATCTTGGGCTAAAGGATTTGTTGTGTGGGAGGGATTCTGAGCTGAGCCTGGGGCAGGGAGTTGAGGTGCTAGAGGGGGTTGAGGGTGCTGGCTCTGGGAGGGAGTTTGGGTGCAGGGGGACTTGGGGCTAGGGCAGTGGTTTGGGGTGCAAGAGGGGTTCAGGACTGGGGCTGGGGTTTGGAATTTGAGCTCCAGCTTGGCACCACTTACCACAGGTGGCTTCTGGGTGGTAGCGCAGAGGACTAAGGCAGGCTCACCCCTTCTCTGGCTCTGTTCCACTCCCAAAAGTAGCCAGCAAACTCTCTCCATCCCTGCCCCCTTCCCTGCTCTGTGGAGATGTGGTACCCTGACATTAGCATGTGTACCTTGACATTGCACAGCAAGCAGGAGGCTCCTGGGGCTGGTGGGGCAGCTCCAAGGCAGAGGGCAGGAGCAACACGGCAGTACTTACAGGGACAGATGAAGTGCTGGCACTTGACAGCCTCCTGTCAGGATCACCCGTCAAAGGCTCCAAGATCTAACAGTAGATTCCGATCTACTGGGTGGTGACCACTGCCGTACATGTAGGTTTATCTTCCGACAAAAACATTACAATTCTATTTTAACTATTTGTTTCTATTGATTTTATATTGTGAATGTGCTTATGATAACTTTTACTAATTTTTTTTTGTTATAAACAGTAAAAGCATCATTCCAGAATGTCAGAGAACCAGCCACACAGCAATACTCAGATATCAGAACCTAGTACCAATGGCTTACCTTGGAGAAAACTGTCCTCAATAGAAAAGCCAAAGTTTCCTGAAGAAGCTACTGTGACCTTTCACAACATCTGCTACAGAGTGAAAGTGAAGAGTGGCTTTTTATGTTGTCAAAAAGCAATTGCTAAACAAATTTTGAAAGATATCAAGTACGTATTTTAAAGTATCTGGTGTATGTTGATTTTGTTTTCTTTTTCATACAAGTTAGTCAATAACCTCATGTCAACATCCATCAGATACTTTCAGGAATGAATATACAGATGAAATAACTGTAAGAAATACAATTTTTGAATTCACACTTTTTATGTTAACTTTTGTATTTGTTTATAAAATACAATTCATGTGATATTGATACATATACAAGAGGGTTATAATATCAGTTGTGTGTTGTTTAATTTAAACTGAACACCGTACCAGTATATCACCAATTGGATGTATTATTATTTTTATAAAAGTTGTGTGATAATTTTTTAAACATGAAGAAATTATCTGAGCTGGTAGTTTAGAACCCTTATATAGAAGTGGTGGTTGCAGCACAGCATAGAAATACCAGTTCAGTTGAAATTTGAAATTCATATTGAAACTCTGTTGTATTTGTGAGTTTGGAAACCATTGTGCAGACACTTAAAACAAGGTGTATCTTAGTTCTGATGATAAATAGCTTTCTGGTCAGGTTTGTGAATAAGTCACAGGTTTGTCAGAAAAAATGTAAGGAAAGATGTATAAATGTCCACACTACAGTAGGTATGCAATCAGACCTGAACTTTGGGAGAAAAAGAGGAGTTAAATGTGTTGTTTTTAAAAAGCCTATGAAATTATAATATCTCTCTTTTTACAAATATATTACAAAATTGTCCTGCGGGATGATGTCATCGGCATCACCTTGCCTCCCCCAGCCCGTGTTTAGCTCCAAGCAGCTTCTCTAGCCTCCCTCTCCCTGGTGCTTCCGGGAGGCAGGAGCCACGCAGTCTCTTCCTCTCCCCTCTCACACACACTCCCCATCTCTGCCAGTGAGTGGGATGGGAATAGGGGTGTAGGATCTGGGTGGGAGGCGGGGTGCAGTAGGGGATGATGGTGCAGAGTTTGCCCAGGAGGGAGGGTGCAGGAGCATTCTGGGGGTAGGGTGTGGGGCCAAGGGGGAAGGTGCAGGAGCAGGCAGGTGGGAGGCCGTAGCACCCAGAGGGGAGGCAGGGAGGTTGGTGAGCGTAGTGAGCAGGGGGTGCAGCCAACTAGTAATTTTGTATATTTGAAAACTAAAACATTAATTGCTAGAAGATCATTACAAAGTTTGCAGTTTTGTAATTTCACATTACTGTGGAACTTAACCAGTTTCCACAGGATTTTTTTTTACAAACACTCAAGGCCTTCAAATTAAATGAATTAAATCTACAAATAAAACAGTGAATTTGGGAAATGTTGCTTTTGTTTGCAGTGGCATTATGAGACCCGGTCTTAATGCAATTTTGGGACCTACTGGAAGTGGCAAATCTTCGTAAGTGTTGAAGCCATTAAATGACTTGTTTTATGTTATGCATATTCATCATGTTGAGAAACCATTGCCAAACAGAAAATGTGCCTGAATACTTGAATGGTTATAACTGGGTCAGACTAAAGATCCTTCTAGCCCAGTGTCCTGTTTTCCAAATAGCTAGTGCCATGTGCTCCAGGAATCAACAGGCAATCATAAAGTGATCTTTCCCCTATCATTCATTTCCAGGTTCTTGCAAACAGAGGCTAAGGACACCATCTCTGCCCATCTTGCCTAATGGCCATTGATTATCTAGTTCTTTTTTGAATCCTGTTCTGGTCTTGGCCTTCACAACATTGGCAAGGAGTTCGACTGGTTTACTATATATTGTGTGAAAAAAACCATTCTTTTGTTTTTTTAAAACCCGCTTTCTATTATTTTCAGTTGGTGATCCTTTATAATATTGATTATTAAGACCACAAAAACCATGTGTTAAATCTGACTTTAATCCACACTCTTAATTATGCCCCAAATGTCACCTATATCCCCTCAAAAACAACTCAGATTTCCATGCTCAAAAATGAGGTATCTGGAGTTGAGATACTTGATTTAGGTGTACAAACTTCATTTGTGATGTAAATATAAATTTGGGGAACTTATCCAGCTGGCATATATCACAGCAGCTCATAGGTTGCTCAAACCTTTGCCAGGGCCAGCATAAAGACTCCATAAAAATTGGGGAGCCCTAACCCTGACAGTTCCATCTCTGCTTACTAGGTGAGCAGATCTTGTCAGCATCAAAACTGATTGCACGACACATTTAGTTAACTAGATTTGTGTGCAAATTTGTCTTCCACTTACTCCAGTGTTCAAAGATTTAATTTTCAGAATCCTTTTGGGAGCCTGATTTTTCTTTTTCTAGGCTATTGGATATTTTAGCTGCAAGGAAAGATCCTCATGGGCTATCTGGAGAGATTTTGATAAATGGAGCTCCTCGGCCTGCCAACTTTAAATGCATCTCCGGATATGTTGTACAGGTAAATGAACCTGCAGTTACTATCTGCCTTTACTGTTTTAACTTCCCTCTAGAGAAAGGCATTTTGTTTTAAAATTAACCATTAACTGACGCAAGATCATCTCATCTGGGTTGTGCCTACGAAAGCTCATGATACTATACATATATTTTTGTTAGTATCTAAGGTGACAGAGTATCAGAGGGGTAGCCATGTTAGTCTGGATCTGCAAAAGCGACAAGTAGTCCTGTAGCACCTTATAGACTAACAGATGTATTGGAGCATAAGCTTTCGTGGGCAAAGGCCCACTTAGTCAGATGCATGTGACAGAGGACTACTTGTTTTATTAAAAGTTGTTTTTAAAGTTGCAGACTAACACGGCTAGCCCCCTGAGACACTAATAGTTAGTTCATACCTATAATGAGAATTATGGTGTAAAAGTTACTGAAAAAAACCCAACCATGCTCTCCGGGCCGTGGCTTACTTTTCATCCCGTTCCCCAGATGCTACGGGAGTGAGAGGGAAGTACTTGCATTCTGTGCTTGCCTCTGTGCTTGCCTGACCAGGTGTGAGGGGCATGCATGGAATGCAAATACTTTCCCCTCACTCTCTTAGTGTCCAGAGAATGGGATAAAAATCAAGCTGCGTCCTTGAGCGCACGTCTGCTGCCCTCCCTACCCTCCCAAAATTCTGCCCTTGCCTCAGAACCCCACTGCAGTGGGGCCGACAGCTGCAAGAATGTGCGTCAGGCAGCCAGAACCCTGAGGCCAGCAGTGAAGGTCCCAGAATTGGTAGTCCAGCAGGATGCAACGCTGGCAGCGAAGTCTCCAGCCAATAGATTTCCTGGATCTCTGGGCAAGACAAGGGATGGGGGCAAGTGAGGGGGACCCTGCTCTATGCTTCCAGAAGGGGTGGTGCCTCAGGCAGAAGTGGCAGGGTTGGGCGCAGCCAGCCCTTAGTGCTGCTCGCACTGCACTCCCCGCTCCAGCCCTTAGTGCTGCCCAGGAGCGGCCCTAGACTAGCTGCCAGCAACTGGTACCCTAGGCAAACCATGCAATCGGTGCCCCTACCTCCAAACCCCTCAATGATATTGCGCCACCATTTAGTGCCCCATTTCTCCCCATTTAACTTGGCGCCCTAGGCAACTGCCTAGTTCGTCTATATGGACGGGCTGCCCCTGGTGCTGCCTGGAGTGCGCCGCATGACATTCCAGGAGCAATTTAAAGGGACTGAGCCTCTGGCTACTGCAGCATTAGTGGTGGTGGCAGTGGCTGAAAATCCTGGGCCTTTTGTATCACTGGATCCCAGGGCAGTTGCCCCCTTCCCTTTCTGTCAGTGTGCCTGGCCATGTGCTTAGCAACCAGGACACAGGGCACAAAATCTAAGGTTGCTGCATCACCTCACACCTCTGTTTCTTGCACCTATGCTCACACTAGCTTCATTCAAGTTAGTGTGCTAAAATAGCAATGTGGGTGTTGCAGTTCTAGAAGGCTGTGTCTACATTGGCGCGATCTTGCGCCAAAGCGGCCGCTTTTGCGCAAAAACATGCTGCCTGTCTACACTGGTGGGGAGTTCTTGCGCAAGAACACTGACGTTCTAATGTGTGAAATCAGTGCTTCTTGCACAAGAACTGTGATGCTTCCGCTCAGGAATAAGCCCTTTTGCGCAACTGTTCTTGCGCAAGAGGCCAGTGTAGACAGGCAACATGAATTTCTTGCGCAAGAAAGCCCGATGGTTAAAATGGCCATCGGAGCTTTCTTGCGCAAGAGAGCGTCTACACTGGCACGGATGCTCTTGCGCAAAAGCACATCTCTTGCGCAAAGGCACATGCCAGTGTAGACGCTCTCTTGCGCAAATACTTAAACGCAAGAACTCTTGCGTTAAAGAGTATTTGCACAAGATCATGCCAATGTAGACGTAGCCCAAGAGATTTAGAGTAGCCACTTGAATTCTGACTGAGGGGGTCAGGTGGTCTTGAGTGCCTGAGCTGGAACTTCCACACTGCTATCTTTAGCACACTGGCTTGAGCAGAGTTCGTGTGAGTCTGTCTACCCCAGCAGTTCCCAACCTTTTCCAGATGGGGACCCATTTTGACAATTCAGGAAGAGTTGGTGACCCAGGGCAGTTCAAAAAATGTGTGAATGGCTCCTTAAGAGCTACCTGGGGAGACACCTGGTGACGCTTTTGAAATGTAATGGTGACTCATATTTGGGTCCTGACCCATAGGTTGGGAAACCCTGGTCTACCCAGACTGGAAGGCTTACTTCCAGCTCCAGTGTATTGTATTGTAAACGTGTAGTTGATAAAAATTTTCGCCATTACAGTTACATGCTGGCTTCCCCAGGAGCAGGGTTGGCCGGCAGTGTGCTCCCAGCTGCTGGCACCGCTCCTGGGGAGCTGGCTGCTGCCATATGCTGCAGACTCTCACACAGAGTTAGCAGCGCAGGGCAGCAGCCGACTCCTCAGGAGCTAGTGCGCACAGGGAGCTGGCTTTTAAGCTGGCTCCCCAGGCGTACTGGCTCCCATCTGCTGCCCCAGTCCCAGGGAGCTAGCTGCTGCCTCTGGTACAGAGGCTGCAGCATGGGGCAGCAGCCAGCTCCCTGGGAGTAGGACCGGGAGGCAGCATGTAACTGTTTGGGTAACCGATAAGCACCTGCATATTGGCTACCTGTTTAAACGGTTATACTCTTACATCCCTAGTGTAGACAGCGGCGGATATAGGGCAGGGCGAGCGGGGCGGCTGCCCCAGGCTCCGTGCTTCAATAGGCCCCGCGCCCATAGGCGTGCGCACGGGGTGTGCCCAGGCACACCCTAATGTTTCAAAAAGGCCGGCTGGCGGCTGCTGGAGGAGGAGGGGTTTGATGGGGAAAGACTGTCCCCCCGGCCCCGCAAGAAGATGCTGGCGGCTGCAGCGTCAGAAGCTGCGCCGCCTAGTGTGCCTCAGAGCTGCTGCGCATGCTCCGGTGGCTGTGCGGGCACTTCAAAAGCAGGGTCCGCACAGCTGAAGAAAGGGAGTGGGCCAGAGAGAAAGCTTGGAGGAGAGGTCACGTGCACGCGCCACAGCGGACCAGGGTGCGCACGCGCGCGTGCGCTGGAACCCTGATCTTTGGGGGCGCTGGGCTGGAGTGGGAGTGGAGCGCACAGCCCCTATGCAAACTGCAATCAAGCCATTTTAAAGGTAGGGTTACCCGTCCCGTACTTCTGGTGCCTGGCTCTGCAGGAGGGGGATTTGGTTGGGGGGGCTGGGAGTGCCTGGCTTTGGGGGAGGAGTGGATGCATTGGGATGGGGAGGGCTGGGAATGCCTGACTCTGTGGGAGGGGTGGGTGCTTTGGGATAGAGCTGTGGGCTCGGGTGCCTGGCTCTGGGGGAGGGTTAGGGCATTGGGATAGAGTGGTGGGTTGGGGTGCCTGGCTCTAGGGGAGGGGTGTGAGCATTGGGGGTACTTATAATTTTTTTTTTTAAAAGGTACTTTATAAAAAAAGAAAAACTTAAAAAACAACAAATAGTCTAGTGGCACTTTGAAGGCTAGCAGAACATGTAAATGGTATCGCAAGCTTTCGTGGACAAAACCCACTTCTGCCCATGAAGGCTCATGATGCTATCTACATGTTATGTTGGTCTTTGAAGTACTACTAGACTATTTGTTGTTTTTTAAGTTTTTTCCTGTTCCAGACTAACTTGGCTACCCCCTCTGAAGCTTATAAAAAAAAGGCTGAGAAACCTTTGGGCAGGCAGGACTTTTGGTAAAAATATATCAGACATGTGCACACAGTGCCAGCTCTACCTCAGCTGGTGCTGGATAATCAGAGCCTCAATTCTAAAGGAGTTGGCATTACTGAGGTGATAGATCCCCCCCAAGTTTTGTTGTGGATTTTCCAAAAAAAATGCACAATGCTGTGCACTCCACTCCCACTCCAGCCCAGCGCCCCTAAAAATCGGGGTTCCAGTGGACGCACGCGCGTAACCCGGTCCTCTGTGGCACGTGCATGTGACCTTTCCTCCAAGCTTTCTCTCTGGCCCACTCCCTTTCTTCAGCTGTGCGGCCTTTTTGAAACATTAGGGTTGCCTGGGCACACCCCGTGTGCACGCCTATGGGTGCGGGGCCTATTGAAGCACGGGGCCCGGGCAGCCGCCCCGCTCGCCCTGCCCTATATCCACCGCTGTCTACACTAGGGATGTAAGAGTATAACCGTTTAAACAGGTAGCCAATATGCAGGTGCTTATCGGTTACCCAAATGGTTACATGCTGCCTCCCAGTCCTACTCCCAGGGAGCTGGCTGCTGCCCCATGCTGCAGCCTATGTACCAGAGGCAATGAGCTGGGAGCGACTGGTGGGCTATGCAAACTACAAGCGTTTTGTAGGTCTTTCGATTATATCAATTGAAAACAACCTGTGTAAAGAAATGGACTTTAATGACATAATTGAAGAATGTGCTGCCAAAAGAGCTAGACAGCTATAATAGACTTAAATACAAATGAAAATTTTTAATTATTAATGCAGAATTTTGTTTAAGAATGAATTACAATATAATTAAAATAAAAATTATCCAACTAAATTAAGTTTCTATCAAATTTACCCAATTCACATTTAATATGAAAATAGCCTTCAATTTGCGCATTTGACGCCTTTTTTCTATTTTTTCTCCAAAGGGGGGCCCCACGAAATTGTGCTGTCCTGGGCCCCGCAAAACTCTCATCTGTCCCTGAGTATAGACATGGCCTTACAGGCGTAGTTATAGGGAGGAGTATGACTTATTGTAAGGACTGTCAAAAATGGTGAGCATGTCAGATTTATAATTGACTAATTATTCCCAATAATTTTTTGGGGGGGTGACTGAAGGGCTGGCTTGTGGAAGAGTAGCAGTTGATTCTTCTTTGAGTGATGTCCCCCGTGTGTGCTCCACCCTGGGCTGCTGGGCTGCTGGTACATTCTTGTGCCGGCGACCGGAGATTTTTATAGCAGTACTGTGCTGTGCTGCACATGCACAGTAGAGTCTTCTCGTCTGTTGGTGTCTGTTAGGTGCGCGTGTGATGCGGTGCCTCAGTTCCTTCTCTACTGTCCTCGGCAGCAGACTGAGCTCCCCTTTCTTCACCTGAAAACAAACAAACAAAAAAAGCCATTAAATTCCTTCAGTTTTTCCTCATATCCAAGTTTTTGACTCCTACCCTTCCTGTTCATCACAAACAAAACAAAACAAAAACCCTTTTTCCTCAAAAAACCAAAAACCAACCCGATTCTTCGTCATTCTTGTTCAACATAAATGGACTGTAAGATAGATAGAAAGCTGGCTAGACTGTCAGGCCCAACGGGTAGTGATCAACGGCTCGAGTTCAGGTTGGCGGTCGGTTTCTAGTGGAGTGCCCCAAAGATTGGTTCTAGGACTGATTTTGTTCAACATCTTTATTAATGACCTGGGTGAGGGGATGGATTGCACCCTCAGCAAGTTTGCAGATGACACTAAACTAGGGGGAGAGGTAGATACATTAGAGGGCAGGGATATGCTCCAGAGTGACCTAGACAGATTAGAGGATTGGGCCAAAAGAAATCTGATAAGATTCAACAAGGAGAAGTGTAGAGTCCTGCACTTGGGACGGAAGAATCCCAAGCATTGTTACAGGCTGGGGACCGACTGGCTAAGTAGCAGTTCAGCAGAAAAGGACCTGGGGATTACAGTGATGAGAATCTGGGTATGAGTCAACAGTGTGCCCTTATAGCCAAAAAGGCTAATGGCATATTAGGTTGCATTAGGAGGAGCATTGCCAGGAGATCCAGAGAAGTGATTAGTCTTCTTTATTTGGCTCTGGTGAGGCCACATCTGGAGTATTGTGTCCAGTTCTGGGCCCCCCACTATAGAAAGGATGTGGACGCATTGGAGAGGGTCCAGCGGAGGGCGACCAAAATGATTACAGGGCTGAAGCACATGACCTATGAGGAGAGACTGAGAGATTTGGGTTTGTTTAGTCTGCAGAAGAGAAGAGTGAGGGAGGATTTGATAGCAGCCTTCAATTTTCTGAAGGGAGGTTCCAAAGAGGATGGAGAGAGGCTGTTCTCAGTAGTGACGGATGGCAGAACAAGGAGCAATGATCTCAAGTTACAGTGGGGGAAGTCTAGGTTGGATATTAGGAAAAACTGTTTCACTAGGAGGGTGTGAAGCACTGGAATGGGTTACCTAGGAAGGTGGTGGAATCTCCATCCCTATAAGTTTTCATGTCTCAGCTTGACAAAGCCCTGGCTGGGTTGATTTAGTTGGGATTGGTCCTGCCTTGGGTGGGGGGCTAGACTTGATGACCTCCTGAGGTCTTCTCCAGCTCTATGATTCTAACATGCCTGGTTCCCCAGGTTTTAAGCACTGCGACTCTTGCCAAGAGGCCATGCCAACCTCAGATGGCAACGCTTCCTGTATACAGTGCCTGGGATAGGCACATATGATGCAGAAGTGCTTGCACTGTTCAAACCTCACTGCCAGACTTAGGCTAGACCGCACCAACAGGCTCAAGACATATCTATGACTCACCTCCCAGAGCCAAGGACGCAGATAAGTCCAGAGATATGGACAAAAGTCATTCCTCTACCTCTTCAGATGAGGCAAAAGCGAAAGCAGGGATTTTTATGGCAAAATCACTGCCTCTGGCACTGAGCTCTTGCAGGGTGAGCATAGGCAACAAGCCTGGCATCTCAGGCACGGCACCGCCTAAACCAGGGGTTGGAACCTCAGGCCTCGGGGCCGGACACGGCCCTTGGCTTGCCTAGATCTAGCCCCTGAGGCTCAGGGTCCCACCCCCCACAGCATTGGAGAGCCTGTGCTGGTGTTCCAGCTCCCCGGCTGCCTCCCTGAGGCACAAAATCTACTAGGCTGGGCCCCCCTAGGCTCTGGTGTAGGAGGGGAATGTGGGGAGTGTCTTCCTCTTTCTCAGTTGGGGGCCACAGTGAGGGTGCTTTTTTCCACTTCTCACTTGTGTGCAGCCCCCGACTGATTTTTCTGTAGGTCAGTGGCCCCAACCCAAAAAAGGTTCCCCACCCCGGCCTAAACATTCAGCGCCTCAGAAGAGAGCTTATTCAAAGCCTTGACAGAAGTTGTAAGCACCGACTGCACTGCCATCCACTGTGCCAACCAAACATCGTAAGTCGTCACAGAAGACAGCACTGGACATGGCACTTGATGTGGCACCCAAGAGATCCTGCACTGATATGCCTCCACCTCGGACTCTGACGCCAACTCGGTACCGTTGGCACCGCCCATAGCACATCCCATCTCGGCACCATTGCATGACTGTGCCAGACATCCTACCACATCAGCCACCTGTGCTTCCTTGGTTCTCCCCACCACCACCGTCACCAGCATTGTCAGTGCATTCTATACATTCACCTAGATTGCCAGCTCCATTGCTGTCAGTGAGGCAGACAGCGGCCAACCTAGTCGCTTTTCCTCTCAACACTCCAGTCCCACTCAGTGGCATCCCCCATGAGAGCCCCACTCCACAAGACCATCACAAGGTCCACCATCACTGCACCGGTGTTCTCATCATTGGCCGTATCCACTGCCTCCATGCCCTGGTCAGTGGCATCCTTGGGACACTTGGTCCTCTCACAGGAGCCACCATACTGCTTCTTCCACACCGGCCAAGAGACCACCACTTTCTTCCCAGTCCACACCTATGGACATGGCACCGAATTCCCCCAAACATCCACAATCAGTGGAAGAGGACTCCCTCTCCGAGGGAGAGGGTAGATTCTCCACTCCACAGGTCTTCTGCATCGCCAGACAAGGCTATCATTCTGACTACTCCACCTCCGACAGATGACACTAAGCAGTTCCAGGAACTGTTTAAGAGACTGGCTTTAGCACAGGAACGAGATCTGCAAGAGGTGCAAGAGAAACGGTATAGGCTCTTGCATACATTTCAACCTCCTACCACTTCCCATTATGGACCCTGCTGACAATACCTGGCAGACCCTGGCATTGGTCATGCCCACCAACAAAAGGGCTGACTGAAAATATTTTGTCCTGGTCAAAGTGATGAACTTTCTGTTTTCTCACCCAACACCCAATTCCTTGGTCTTGGACTCAGTCCAACACAAGACAAAGGAACCAAACATGAGGTCTACCCTCAAAGTTAAAGACCATCATGCTACGGTACACTATGAACTTTTTCTGTTAGAGGAAATGCAAATGGAGTGCTCATTTGCATATCTTACACTCATTTGCATATTCTCTTCCGATCCTTTTTGCGGAAGAGGTTTTTGCACAAAAAGGCACCGTCTACACAGAAAATGTTCGTAGTGCAGCCGTAGCCTAAGTGTTTAGGTATCCCAGGCAGGAAAGTGTATTCATCCGCAATGTTACAGCTTAAGGTTGCCAACTACTCTGCTACACTTGCTGACTATGACTACACCAACTATTCCAAGCTTCAGGAGCTTTCTCAGTTTCTTCCGGAGCAGAAGAGACCCCAGCTCCATAGCATTATTCCAGAGGGCCACACAATTGCCTGCACTGCTTTACAGTCTGCGATGGATGTGGCGGACACTGCAGCTCACACAACCATGACTGCTATAGTCATGCGCAGAGCCTCGTGGCTCCAAGCACCCAGACTACCTAGGGAGCTGCAGCAAAAGGTGGAAGACCTCCCATTTGATAAGACCAACCTGTTTGTGGGCAAAACAGACAAAGTCCTACATTCTATGAAAGATTCCTGGACAACCTTATGAACCCTAGGCAGCTATACACTACCTAACAAGAGGCTAAATATAATAACTATTCAAGACCAAGAGAGTCCTACAGGCAACCACTCTGGTACGACTTCAGACAGAAATATAGTGCCATCGGCTTTCAAAGGGAGAGGGTTCTATGTGAAGTATTTTCTAATGCAGAAGAAAACCGAAGGATGGAGGCCCATTTTAGACCTAAGGAAACTCAGTAAGAATGTAACATACAGAAAGTTCAAGACGGTGATGCTAGCAACAATTATACCTGCATTGGATCACAGGGATAGGCTCTTGGCCCTTGACCTTCAGGATGCATACACATCCACCATTCCACATAATGAGCCATCCTGCACACAGACGCTTTTTACATTTCATAGTGGGCAAACAACACTATCAGTATCACATCCTCCCATTGAGACTCTCAATAGCACCCAGACATTTTTCGAAGACTCTGGCCATAGTAATAGCACATCTCTGCTGTCTGGGAGTAATACTATTCCCATACCTTGACAACTTCCTCATAAAGGGTATGTCATTCCAGGAAACTCAGGTCATGGTCAACACAGCCATTTTTCTCAGACTCAACCTCGGATTTCACACAAACTACCAAAAGCCACACTCCAGACTCTAGAATGTATAGAGCGCGCCTCCATTCCACATCAGCCATGGCAACACTACCTAGATGCAGATTCAAGGCCCTTGCAGGCCTTATAGCCACAGCTTGCAAAATGCCAACTATCACAGTGCGTGAATCCCTCAAAATTCTGTGTCATATGGCAGCAACCACGTATGTGGTGAGACTGGCCAGACTGCACATGAGGTGCTTACAAGCATGGCTTGCTACGGTCCATACCTTCTCCAGGTACTCCTTACTCAAAACTGTTTTTATGCCACCACATGTCCTTATCTTGCTACATTGGTGGACATAGCCTCACAACATGTTACAAAGGGTACCCCTCCAGCAACCTGCTTCCACTGTTACCATTACAATGGACACGTCTCTTCTGGAATGGGAAGTCCATCTCGGACCCCATACAGTGAAAGGCAAGTGGTCCTACAATGAACAAATGCTCCACACCAACCTGCTCGAGCTGAGGGCAGTCCGTTATGCACGCTATCATTTCCTCCCATGCATAACACACAGAATGATCAATATCATGACAGAGAACACAGTGTGCATGTACCACATCAGTTGGCAGGGTGAAGCCCAGTCCATCTCCCTCTCTACAGAAGCCTTGAGACTTTGGAATTTGTGCATTACGCACCATATCACTCCTATTGCTACATACCTACCAGGGACACTCAATGTGATGATGGACAACTTTAGCTGCATTTTTTCAGACCAACACTAGTGGGAACTAGACTCTCAAGCCCTGCAGGAGGTCTTTCACAAATGAGGACAACTAGACATAGACCTGTTCGCAACCAGGTCCAATCGAAAGTGCCACCTATTCTGCTCCAGAGCAGCCCTTTACAAGATGGGCTTTTCTCTTGAAATGGGACGCACCTCCTCTATACACATTCCCACCTCTTCCTCTAGTTCACAGAATAATAATGAAAATCAGACAAGACCGAGCATGGGTAATTCTCCTTGCACCAGCATGGTCGAGACAAACCTGATTCCCTTACTTGCACAGGTTAGCGACAGCAGATCCTCAGACCTTTCTTCCACAACGTAACCTCCTTACTCAACACCACAGCCACATTCTCCATTCTGATCCAGAGAGACTTCATCTGAAGGCGTGGCAACTTCATGTCTCCAGAATGCCAAAACTATCTGCTCAGAGAGGCTACGTCTAGACTGCAAGCCTCTTTCAAAAAAGAGCATCTAGACTACAACCAGTACTTTCAAAAAAGCAAGCCACTTTTTCGAAGAGAGCACCCAGACAGTCTGGATGCTCTCTTTTGAAAAACAACAGTTTGCATTACATAGCACCTTTTTTCGAAAGAGCACGTTCGAAAAGCGTTATTCCTGGTAAAATAAGGTTTTCCGCGGTCGAAAAAACTGCCGCGTTCTTTCAATTTACTTTCGAAAGAATGCAGCAGCAGTCTAGATGCAGGGGAAATTTTTTCGAAAAAGGCCATTTTTTTCGAAAAATCCCTGTAGTCTAGACACACCCAGAGAGTAAAACAAATATTCATCAATAGTAGAAGAGAATCCACTAGAAGAACTTATATATACAAATGGATGAGGTTCTCCCAATGGGTAAAACAGAACCACCATATACCTCCTGATACCACATCCATTCCAATCATACCAGACTACTTTTTGGAGCTGAGGGAAGCGGGGTTCTTTTTTAACACAGTAAAGGTTCATGCGATGGCCATAGCAGCCTTCCACAAAACTAATTATGGCACTTTGATTTTTTCCCACCCCATCACCAAATGTTTCCTTATGGGTCTCCAGAACACTTTCTCATCAGTACAACTGCTAATGTTTATTTAGCACCTGAATCCTGTCCTGAAGAGCTTAACTAAACCTCCCTTCAAAACACTAGACCCCTGTTCTGGCTACATCTCTCCATGAAGGTGGCCTTTTTAGTAGCCATAGCCTCCAGTAGGAGATTCGGTGAGTTAGCAGCATTAATGGCTGACCCACCGTACGCAATATTCACCAAGGACAGAGTAACCCTTCGACTCCATCCCAAATTCCTCCCGAAGGTCCCATCCCCTTTCCATATCAATGAACCCATTCACTTACCTGCATTCTGTCCCAAGCTGCACACTGATCCATCGCAGGCAGCATTACGTACCTTAGATGTCCACAGAGCACTTGCCTTCTACCTCGATCAAACGAGACCCTAGAGAAACTCAGCAAGACTCTTCTTGTCATTCACAGAGCACTCCAGGGGTCAAGCTGTCTCCTCTCAGAAAATATCCAAATGGATCTCGTCTTGAATTCACACATGCTTATACCACTCATAACAAGCAGCCGCCAAGCATCATCACAGCTCACTCCATCGGAGCGGTGGCTTTTACCACAGCCTTCCTTAACAACATTCCTCTAGAGGACATTTGCAAGGCAGCACCTTTGCCAAACACTATGCTCTTACCTCTGCTATTTCTCCAGCAACATCAGTCAGATAAGCGGTGCTATTCTCAATTTTGGGAACAGGGCTCCAAACCCGTCTTCACGATACAAACACTGCTCTGTAGTCACCCAGAGTGGCGCACTCACAGGGACATCGCTTGAAGAAGAAAAGAATGTTACTCACCCCATGCAGTAACAGGGGTTCTTTGAAATGTGTGTTCCCGTGGGTGCTCCACTATCCTCCCTCCTTCTCCTACTTTGGAACTTGTTTGGGGGGCTAGAACCAAGATAGAGAAGGAACGGAGGCACCATGCACACTCCTGATAGACACTAATGGCACAAGGAGACGCTATTGTGCACATGAGCAGCATGGCAGGGCACTGCTAGAAAAGTCTCCAGTGCAAGGATGCACCAGCACCCCAGAGTGGAGCACCCACAGGGGAACACATCTTACTGCACAGGAGTTACTGTAGAGAGTTACTGTAACTCTCTTTTATGGATCAACCGTGTATGACCAAAAATGGCTTTGGAAGCTTGTAAATGATCTCAATTTTCTTATTTAAAACAAATCTATATATTTAGCTTAAAGAGACTTAAAATTCAACAAACTCCTGGAGTCTTCTTTGACAGACCACAATTTGCAAAAGACATAGTAATACAGTTAAGGCACCAATTAGCAGAATAATATTCAGATTTAACATAGCTATCTAGTGAAATATTTCTGGATACTATGAGCCAGGTTTAAAGCCAGGCATAAAGGTGTAAACCATAGTAACACAATTAATATATATAAATTTTTTCTGACCATTTCTATGGAGATCAGAAAATGGCTCTACATACTTTTTAAAGTCTTTCCTGAGCAGTTACTTCTCTCAGAGACAACCTTAACGTGGGATCAGCAAAAAAAAAAAAAATGTTTTGTGTCCTGTCTTTTCCATGCTTTTCTATCTGGGGCTTGCTCTGTGAATATTGCTCCCATGGGCAGTGGGTGAAGGTAAGCCCCAAGCCCCGTCCCTAGCCCTTACAGATTCCCTAACATGATAAAACCCCATTCAAAGAATGGGCTTTCCCTGTACTGGGGTTTTCCAAATAAGAATGGCCATACTGGATCGGATCAAAGGTCTGGCTAGTCAAGTAACATTTTTTGACAGTGGCTGGTGCTAGCTGTTTCAGAGGGAATGAACAGAATGAGTAATCATCACATGATCCATCCCCTGTCACCCATTCCCAACTTCTGGAAGACATAGACTAGGGATACCATCCCTTCCAATCATGGCAAATAGTCATTGATGTACCATAAACTTAGCTAACCCTTTTTTGAATCATGTTACAGTCTTGGCCTTCAAAACATCTTTTGGCAAAGAGTTCCATGGATTAACTCTGAGTTATGTGAAGAAATACTTCCTTTTCATTTGTTTTAAACCTGCTGTCTATTCATTTCGTTTGGTGATCCCTAGTTCTTGTGTTATGAGGAGTAACACTTTCTTATTTACTTTCTCCACACCAGTCAGGATTGTATAGATCTCTATCATGACTTTAGATTATCTAGCACTGCATATCCAAACCACTAGGGCGAGGGTGAGTAATAATTTTTGATGGGGAGCTACTCTAAGTATTTTGTAAGTGGTGAAGGGCCACATTCTTCCATGATATTAGTGGAGGAGATGTGAAGTCTGTGATGGTGGTTGGGTGCAGAAGGAAGTTTGGGGTAAGGGATTGGGGTGCAGGAGGTGGTGTGGGATCTGGAGGGAGTTTGGGTGAAGGAGAGGGTTGCAATCTGAATCAGGGGACTGGGGTGTAGAAGGGGATGCAGGAACCTGGAGGGAGTGTGGATGCAGGAGAGAATTCTGACTTGAAGGAAGGATGTAGGAGGAGGTGCAAGCTCTGGGAGAGGGTTGTGCCCCTGGGGCAGAAGTTCAGGAGGCGGTGCAGGGATTTGAGCAGGAGCAGCCCGAGGCTGGCTGCAGCAGCTGGCTCCCCAGGCAGAAGGCGCGATTGGCGCCCCCGCCTGCACGGCCGTCAATGGCCATGACGTCATCATCGGGCGCCTGGGCGCCCCGTGACATCATCATCGGGCGCCCCGGGCCGGCGGCGCCCTAGGCAACTGCCTAGTCTGCCTAGACTCACGGGCCGCCCCTGGATTTGAGTTGTGAACAGAGGCAGAGGATTCAGAGGGGCAGGATTGGGAGGGGATATGGGTGCAGGAGAGGATTCTGACCTGGAGGAGGGATGCAGGAGAGTACAGGGTCTGGGAGCAGTTGTGACCTAGGTTCCCTGTAAGCTCCGTAGCTGCGTGGTGGCACAGCTGTTCAATGAGCCACCCTCCTTCCGGCAGGGAGCTTAGCTGACCGGGTGTGGGGAGGGGCCATTTCATTCAGCAGCTTCAAATGGAGCTGCTTTCTTGAAACGGAGGGGAGGGGAGATAAGGAGGAGGGAAGAAGGGAATAAGTGGCTGGGAGGACAGTTGTAAGGTAGGGGAGTTTGGGGAGATGAGCAGGGAGAGCGTAATTGACTGTGAGTAGTTGAAGGGTAGGGGAGTTTGGGGAGTCCCATCTGTGGAAGGAGAGAGAGAGAGAGAGACAGAAATGTAGCACTCTCCTCAAGCCTCCTGGGCTGAGAAAGAGGGTGGAGAGGGAAAGCTGACTGCATGGAGTAGGTGTGGGAAATAAGGCGTGGGTGGGTGCAGACATTAGGGTGGGGTGGAACTGGAGAGTTTGTGCTGTGTCTTGGGTTGAGGTAGGCGAGGGATGGAGAGTTTGTTTGTGCTGTGTGTCCTGGCACTCTCAGATAGGCTGATGGTGCCAGTAAGTCTGAGAAGCAGGATTTTATCTCAGCCTCTGGCTGGGCTGGGGGGAGCAGATTGTACAAAGATAGATGAGAGAAAGGATGTGTATGGTGGGGTGCTGGCATTGGGGTGAGGTGGAATTGGAAAGTTTGTTTGTACTGTGTGACCTGGGGTGAGGTGGGGGAGGGGTGGAGAGTTTGTGCTGTGTGCTATCACTCCCAGCTAGGCAAGTGACAGGACACAGTCTACAAGTCTGAGAAGAAGGATTTTATTCCAGTCCCTGGCTGGGCTGTGGGGAGCAGATTGCACAGAGGTAGGTGAGGGTAAGAAGGGGTGGGTGGGTGGGTGGGTGCTGGCATCTGTGCAGTGAGGTGGAGGCAGAGGGGAGTTTGTCGGGGGTGTCCTGACTTACTTGGTACAGTCCAGATGGCAGTCCTCTCTGTCTGGGTTGGTGGGAGGGCAGGGGAAAGCAGGCTGCATGGTGTGTGCCAGGACATTTGCATGGTTACATTTCAAACAAAGTTTACGTAGGTGTTCATGGCTTAAGGTAAGAAAGAAAAAGATTCTTTTAACAGAATTTTTTTGTGTGTTGAGGATATCTAAAATTCCGATTTTAATGATTTTTTAAAAATCCTGTTTTACTAATTAATACATGATATATTGTATTGCATTATGGCCAGATCTTTGCTATGTGGTAGAGTTCTGGCTCTTATGAGTCAGAAGTAGCAAGGGTGTGATGCTAGTTGTTTTGTAGGATGAAACCTTATTTGCATGGATCTGTTTACAGACCATGAAGCCATGTGTTAATTTGCTCTGGGGCTTCTA
Organism: Rafetus swinhoei; assembly: GCA_019425775.1. NCBI lineage: Eukaryota > Metazoa > Chordata > Testudines > Trionychidae > Rafetus > Rafetus swinhoei. The sequence goes on from CM033449.1 coordinate 121,997,834, forward strand.
CACATACAAAGTGAAAGTTTCAAACCAGGAGAACATTTATCTTTTTTTACAGGTCTCCATTTCACTTGTTCTTGTATAGCATGGCTCCTAAACATTCCACAGAGAAACTGTATAAGCCTGAGTGAATGCCTTTTACTCTCTTTTCCAGTGTCAGTAAATATTGTATTAATATTTGCAAGTAGTGCATGATTATTTCTACTTGACATAGATTTGTTTAGCATCTTAAAGCTCAGCTATGTATGGATAATATGCATTTTAGTGTGTTTACTAGCTTGAGTTGTTAGAAAGGATGATGATACATGCACTCCAAAGGTAGTGCTAATTTTCTTTTTATTTGATTTCATATTAAAATAAACATCGTAAGTATTGCTCCTTTTTAACTATCCCTTGTTTTAATATATTTTTCCACACCTATGGACAGTTTCAAATCTCTCTCTCTCTCTCTCTCTCTCTCTCTCGTTTTTTTGTTTGTACTGATGGTGCACATCCACACACTACCTCAATATTAGTGTTGCACATAAGAAAATCCAAACTGCCCAAAGACAGAAAATGTTAGAGGGAACACTGGCTGTGACCTGGGACAGGGATGCAAGAGGGGGCAGGAGATTGGGGATCAGAATCTGGGAATGGAAAAGGGGTTCAGGAGAAGGGCAAAGGTCTGGGGGGAAGGAAGGACTGGAGTACCAGAGGCAGGCTTTGGCTGGGAGGCCCTTACCTGAGCAGCTCCCAGCCAGCAGGTTCCTCAGCCAGGCTCCCTGCCTTCCATGCCCCACACATGCTTAGAGCAGATGGCTGTGGAGGCCATGTGGGGGCTCTGAAGACTGCGAGCCTGGAGGGGGAAGGATACTTCACGTGCTGCCTTTCTTGCAAACAGGCAGCTCCCATTGGCCGAAAACCAGCTAATGGGAACAGCAAATAGCGCTGTGAGTGGGAGCAGCACTCAAAGCCTCTCTCTCCTCCCCTCTGGCTCACAGCTTTCAGGGCACTGCTCTGAGCAGCGTGGGGGTGCGAGGGGTGGTGAGAACAGGAAGGGAGCCTGTTTGAGAACTGCACTAGGGAGTTAGGCTTCTGTTTCCTGAGAAGTTTCCACAGGCCATTGCCAGGCATTCTCCAGCCCAAGTAAACAGGTTGGGATTTCTCTGTGCTGGGGAATCACCCCAGTTCATGGGCAGGAAATCCCGTAGCACAGGTAACACTGTGGGAAGTTAAACAATGTTAACAGAACATTTAATTGTAAAAGATGAAGCATGTATCTGAAAAGATTTTTCTTGGTGATGGAAAATTCTGTTGGATTTTTGCATCAAAAGTATATTTATGAACCTTGGTCTCGTATGGTTTTTCTTTCCAGGCTTGTTACAATATTGTTACATGTTGGTATAAATAAAGAAAAAATTAAGACAAACTAGAACTTGCTAATATTTTTGTGTCTTCTAAGAATGATGTGGTTATGGGGACTCTGACAGTGAGAGAAAATTTTGAGTTCTCAGCCGCACTCCGTTTGCCAAGCATTGTGCCCGAACAGGAAAAGAAGGAACGAGTTAACCAAATCATCAGGGAACTGGGTTTGGTCAAAGTTGCAGATTCCAAGGTAATTACACATAGTATAGCATGACATAGGTATTTAATATTATCAAACAAAAAACTGAGGAATCATAAAGTTGACATTGAAATTACATAATATTTAACAAATAAACCTTAGGATGTTGTAGTTACAAACAAGATAGCATTTGAAAAAAAAAGGAAATTCAGAGTTAAGACTACCTTAATGAAAAGAGATTGGAAAATGCCATTATGATGTTCTATATGTAATATCTCAGTAATTTCTATATCAAATGTGTTCAATTTGCGATTCAAAAAGTGTGTTTTAAACTTCCATCTCTGAGACAAACCTTGGGTTCTTAAATGAAGCTGGGATCTTTCTTTCTAGCACATTTTCACCGATAATAAAGATACTGCATATTAAATGATTCCTTATGATACTTATGCAATCCTATTCAGTGAATGGGGGAGTGTGCAGATGTTACTGATTGGCTGAGCAAATGGAAGTTAAATAATTCTGTGAAAAGAACAGACACCATCTTAGTGTCTCTAATAGAAGTAAATTGCAGTACATATTATTTTTGTGCTGAAAGTCACTAGACATGACTCTACATACATGCAGGAATCAGATTTGTTGAGTTAGAATGTGCATTTATATGTAATCACTTTTGATAATAGTGTTGTTCTTTGCTCCCTAACATCCCACCATTTGTGGCACCATTCACATACTGTAAGTACAGGTCTATACATATATTTTTTATCTTGAGGCGCTTAGAAATCATAGGGATTAGCAGTATGGAGAAAGATTTTTCTTATTTTAAACTTACAGCATTCTAATAAGGCTTTTTTTAAAGCTACCTAAATTTACAAACTTTATCTTAATGGATTCTTAATGGATTTTTTTGTTAGAAAACTGGCTCATTTTTTATGCATTGCTATCATTTCATCGCTAATGTGTTATTCCATGTAAATATTGATTTCTGGTCTAACACCTGAAGTTGGCTCTACTGTTTTCCTGGATTTTGAGACTGTTAATTAACTTATTTATTTAAAAAACACCTCTCCTTTTAGATGTGATTTTTTTTTGCACTAGGTTGGCACCCAGTTTATTCGTGGGGTTTCTGGGGGAGAGAGAAAAAGGACCAATATTGGAATGGAACTTATTACTGATCCTGCAGTCTTGTTCTTAGATGAACCAACTACTGGGTTGGATGCCAGCACTGCCAATGCTGTCTTACTGCTCCTAAAAAGGTGACTGGAAAGAACTTTGATAGAAAGGTCTTTGATAGAAATGAACTCCATATATCTGGGGAAAGGAAACTATGGGCTTCCACAAATGAAATTTCCTTCTAATTCTGCTATCCATGCAGTGTATTAGTGTTCATCGCTCCCCTCTCTGGTTCAGTGGGAGGTCACTCCATCTCATTATATCACTGGAGTACCACCTCATTTCAGGGGAGTCATGATTCAAGCAGTGGGGTCAAGGCAGCTCTGGCAGGATAGAATAGGGTAAACAATCTCAGTCCCTCAGTGTGAAGGAATCAAATAGTTGTGGGGCTCAGTCTCTCAGGTATGACAGAGCAAACAGTCTTAGGGTATAGGCCCTCAAGTAGAGTGGAGCCACAAGCAGGCAGAGCTCAGGCCCTCAGGCAGGGCAGAACACCATACAGCCTGTTATCCTAGCTCTGGCAGACTCCAGACAAATGCTGGCCCCTTGGCCTAAGGTGGGGAGGTCGACACCTCAAGGATGGGTTTGGCAGCAGGTAGTAGGGGTTCCAGCCCTACTCTACTCTACCAGGTCCTAGCCCAAGGCCCTAACAGTGGCAGATAGTTCCACAACTGGATAAGGGGGCATCCAGCCTAGAATCAGGCACCAAAACAATCGGACTATAGTCAGCTGTCCCTGGGCTACTTTCTACTCTCCCACCAACATGTACCTGCAGCTCAGAGTTGTTCCTGGCCTCTTCAGGATGTGTGGCAAGTAGCAGTCCTGGCAGCTTTTCACCCAGGTCAGCCTTCTCCAGCAGCAGGGCATAGTGTGGCAAGGTGCAGTCCAGGGAGCTGCAGCAGCCAGGAGACATCTGCTCACTTCCATGGCTCAGATTCATGCTTCCTGTCCTACCCCTTAGTTTCCAGGAGATGGGTGAGTCTGGCATGGCTCTGCTCACCAAGAATCACAAAGTGGCTTCTCCTTCTCTAAGTCAGTGGAAGGCTACTCTGCCTCACTATAGTGGGTCAGACTATGTCTTCTGTCCCACAACCCACAAAAGAGACGAGGAGTTTGTAGTAACAAACTAATTATTTTGGAGGATCTGCCTGGGGAAAGGGACTTAGATGTAGAAATCTTATGCATGCACAGTTAGCTATCCTGCCAGTTCTGTCTCATTGTTTGGAATGGGTGAGGAAATGCCACACCTCGTTGGAAAGAACAGCAATGTTAGTTACTTTACACTTAAATACTTCTGCAGTAACTTAATTACTTTGTCCTTAGGCTATAGCTATGGGAAGTTAGAATCTGACCAAAACTTGACACTTCCCTCTTTCTCTTTGCCCAGCATAATAAGGGCCTTAGGATTTGGCCCTTTAAAACTTTTTTCTGTTTTGTTTGCTCAATTATATCTTGTGAAACAACATACAGCTTTTCTGAGATGTTACAAGTAGTTGTACAAGAATGTGTTTTCTATAAATCTTTCTTTGGAAAATATATGGCCTTTCACCTCATTTCAGCTATCAAGTCAGCAAGAGACTATTGAATGCTCACTATTCAATATTCATATAATGAGAATAATTCTTTATAAGAGAATAATATATGGATAGTGGACCAAATTCTGAGATCCATATTTTTGTTTTATTCAGTTTTTACTTAAACAAGCTACTATTGAAGGTAATGGGCCCTTACTTAAGTAAGGATTGAGTAAAAATTGAAAGGAACTCAGGATTTGACCTGATATGCTTGTCTTGACTTCAGATTATGAGTATTATTAGGCATTCATAGCAAAAAGAAAATATAACAGAAAAAGGACAATTGCAGCCATTTAATGCCTTTTTCTTTTTTGTGCATTCAGGATGTCAACTCATGGGAAAACAATAGTCTTTTCAATCCATCAGCCCAGGTACTCCATATTCAGATTGTTTGATAGCCTGACGTTACTGGCTGCAGGAAAACTGTTGTACCATGGCCCTGCTCGGAATGCTCTACAATACTTCAAATCTATTGGTGAGCTTTCAAAGGGAGCTCAAGTCACCATGATGGTCTTACAGCACATTGTATTGATGTTGGCCTCTGGTCTTTCAGCACAGTATACTGATTTTGACACAGAATCTCAAAGATAGTTAGGCACCTAAATACTTTAGAAAATCTGGCCCCTACTGCATAAGTAAGGAATGAAATTTTGTTTAAAAATGCAGTTGGTATAAAAAAATGTAGCAAAAATGGTTTATTTTTAAGCGATGATCTCTGTCAGTGTGGCCTGTGAGATGATGGACTATGATAAAGCTTAAGATCCCAAGACCAAAGTGAGTGTATACAATCATTATCTTCCTGTAGAGCTTGAATCCAAAGGACTGTGAGATATGACCAATTAGATATAGCAGTTTTTAATATTTTAAACAACTAAATGTTTACTAACCACATATCTTAATTAAAAGTCTTAAATGTACACATAACAAAATTCATGTGGTGGGGGGTGGGGCTGAGGGGTTGAGGATGCTGGGCTGGGGCAAAAAATTGGGGTGTGAAGGAGGAGAGAGTTCTGGGGTGTTGCTGGGAAGGAGGGGCTCAGGGCTGGGGCAGAGGGTTGTGGTGCAGGAAGAGTGGGGGCTCTGGCTGGGGGTGCAGGCTTTGGCATGAGGCCGTGGATGAGGGGTTTGGGGTACAGGGTGCCCAGGGGCTACAGCACGGAGAGAGGACTATCTCTAGCTCTCTCTCTCTCTCCCACAGTAGCACATGGGCTGCATGGGAGAGATGCTACCCTCCAACTGTGGCTAATCTCTGTTGTTGCAGGCATGTTTTCCCTGCTACATCCCTGAGTCCCAGCATGGTGCTAATAGGCTGCTGCGTGGCCATGTAGTCACACAGCTTAGAGGGAACTTACCTCCATGGTCAATGGCCTTCCACTAATAACATCCTGCCTGCAAATCCTGGATGTTTGTATATCAGGACTACTTTTGAGCAAGAGCACCGCAACTTATTGCACCTATACAGAATGCACACACAGAGAGAAGTTATTTATTAGGTTGCCGAGTCCCAAATCTTGCAGAATTTGATATGTTACTATCAAAACCTTGAATTGCATTGTGCAGACTGCTGGCTAAACCAGAGCTCTGCCACTTCAGCCTCTCTGAAAAGGTCAATTACAGCTAGCTGAGTAAGCCCATGTCTGAAGGGCTAATGGAAGCAGCTATGGGCCTCATTAGCCAGAGGGCTATATAAGGCAGCCAGAGGAGGGAGAGGGAGAAGCCAGAGAGTAGCTGAGTGTGTGTGCACTCCAGCCAGAAGGAGAAGGTAGCTGAGTTAGCAGCTGGGACAACCAAGCTTTGTAAATAGAAGGTGGTGGGAAGTTGGCACAAGGAATAAAAAAACCATGGGTGATTGCACAAGAGAGGGTCTCCTGGTGATTTGTGGCTGAAGAAGGGGTCCCAGGGCGAGGGGCCTGGTCAAGGACCTTGCCACAGCATCCAAAAATGAATAAGAGGAACCCTATTCAAACCTTGGAGAACTAATCCTGTAATGATCCCTGTACTGTCTGCCCTGCTCAATAAGTGAGCCAAGTTCTGAACCAAGTATTGTTTCCAAATAGTCTCGTCCCAAATGAAACATAGTATGGATACGTCTAGACTACAGGCTTTTGTCGACAGAAGTTTTGTTGACAGATACTGTCGACAAAGCTTCTGTCGACAAAGAGCGTCCAGACTACATCCAGTTCTGTTGACAAAGCAAGCCGCTTTGTCGACATGACAGTGTAGACACAAAGGACAGTGTAGATGCAATAACATCTTCTGTCGACAGAACTCTGTCGACAAAAGGCGTTATTCCTCGTAGAATGAGGTTTACAGCTGTCGACAAAACTGCTGAGTTCTGTCGATGTTATGTCGAAAGAACTCAGCGGCAGTGTAGACGCAGGTATAGTTTTGTCGACAAAAGTCCACTTTTGTCGACAAAAGTCCACTTTTGTCGACAAAACCCTATGAGACTCCCACAAGGAAATGACAAAGGCATGGATGAGATTCATCAAAGAGAAAAATGTTCACAACCAAATGGAAAAGACACTTGAGACTACTAATGCTTCCCTGGAATCCAGAAGGAGTCAGGGATTTAGCAGTAAACCAGTGTAATGAACTTCAGTCAAAAGTGATGGGTACATTCTCAAATATAAAGACCAATACCACACCCCCCCCAACCGCTTTAGATGCTTATGCCACCCTAAATTTATCACTGTTTGGTCTGGATAGACTTCAGACAACTCAGTGTCTCATTCAAAGCCCCATTTTAGACAAGCATTTAAAAACATGATGATCCAAATCCAAATCTGAACTTTGCCATAATGGAATGAATCAAAATTCTGGAACCAAAGATCCACAAACTTTGTAGTTTTGGCTGACTCTACTTTTGTCTCTGGTAAAGCTGACTTGTTACATAGATGGTCCCTTTTGATAGTGGAGTGTCTAATGATTTCCCTGTAAGACAAGTTTTAATAATATTACCCTTAATATTGCAAAATATATCTCCCATCTATTGAATGACTTTAGATATCTGATAGTATTTCTTTTCAGGCTATGAATGTGAGCCATACAACAATCCTGCTGATTTTTTTCTGGATATCATTAATGGAGACTCAACTGCTGTGACATTCAGCAAATCAGAATCTGTCAATCAATGGAATTTATCAGGTATGGGATCTAGCGGTCGAGTGATTGTCCACACTGATCTCCATTGTTTGCAATTCTTTTTGAAAAGCAGCAACTGTAAGGGCCGCACCCGATGTCCTGAAGACCTCTTTGGCTATCATAGGTGAGAGATAAGAGATGGAGTGGGTGGAACTATTACTCTGCTCCTTCTTAGTAACTGTAGTGTGAGCTAGAATGCCTGCAGCATGTGCCTTTGTGCAGCATAACTTCTCCTAACTCACTTTGTGAGCTCGTTTAGCTTTTTAGGATTTAATTTGCTAGTTCTTCTTTGAGATAAGTCACCGTGGATGCTCAACATCTGGACTTGATGCCATCCAGGTGTCTGAATCAGAGATTTTTCAAGCAGTCCCTGCATGGGCTGTGTATGCATGGCGCCGACGGTGCATGCCATGCCCATCAGTAGCGCACATATGCAGCCCGAGCTTTCCTGTTCCTTCTCAACTGTCCTCGGCCTGAGACAGAGCTGTGCAGTTTTCTGCACTCTTCTCAGATCTAGATAGTTCTTCTTCAAGAGACGTCCCTGGGTTGCTCCACAGCAAGTGTCAGTGCGTCTCAGTGCTGCAGAGCGGATTCTTCCTAGCAGTGCATTGGGGGTCGCGCATGCGCGGCATGCAAGGCACATGGCGCCCTCCGGTACTATCACGCATGTGCAGCCACCCTCCCCTCAGTTCCTTCATACTGTCCCCAGCTCAAGATGGACCTCTGCAGTGCTTTTTGTTCCTCAATAGTTCTTTGTAGATAAGTAGATTAGTTAACTCCAAGTTCTTCTCCATAGTTGTTTGCCAAGTTCTTTGCAACCCCCCCGCCCAGTCCCCCAAAACCACCGTTCTTCCCCAAGTTGGTTCTCCTGCTACTTAAGATCACCCACCTGGGTTGATGGGTTCATCGGGTTTTAAATGTTGCGCAGACTGCAATACGGCAATGCTGGCCTCAGATGGCCACGCAAAATGCATCAAGTATCTTGGGGGATTCCCATGTTCAACAGGACTGCCCACACTGCGTTAAACTTAATGCACAAATGTGGAGAGACAGATCTCCCTTTAAAAATGCTTATGATTGAGAAGGGCAAACAGGCTTCCTCAGACCCGGGCTCTCAGCAGATTGCCAACGATAAGGGGGACAAACCCAGAAAATCCCCAAAGAAATCTGTCACCTCTCTGCCACAAGACCTGCAGCTGCCTAAATGGTGTTTGACCGAGAGGCAGGCGAGAAAAGCTGACAAATCATGCCTCACAGCACCTATGATAAGCCGGGCACCTCCCGTATTGATCAAGCTCTCCATAAACATGCCTCACATGGTGCCTGTACAGAGGTAACAGGCCATTCAGTGCCTGCCTCACAGAACTCGGCACCAAGTACGATGCCGAACAGCGCAGTGCCTGAGATCACAGTATTGTACTTAAAACTACTGCACATGATCTTTTCAGGGGGAAAAGGCAAAACACCACTTTTATTGGTAGCACATATATCAATCAACACTTCTCATATGCATGATATATAACAGTGTTTCTCAACCTTTTTTTAAAAAGTACCCCTTTTTCAAAACAAAAAAAAATTATAGGTACCCCCAGTACCTACAGTTTTGAGACACACACAATTTTTTCTACCTTTGCAACACATTTGTTTAAACAACTTAATCGTAGCCAGGCAGGCAATGAAATTTTTGGGTGTAAAAAGTACAAAAATAATAAAGCGCTATAAAACTTAAAACAAAAATTCAGTTTTCTCCAAATTTCAGTTGTGTTGACGTACCTCCCAGACTTCTCTCGAGTACCCCTGGTTGAGAAACACTGATACGTGTACTCACACACACAAGTGCATGCCGTCTTGTTGTTGTTACCAGTAGTTGCTTCCCCTAACTGCACTGGCTAGGTGAGTTAGACGGAGGAAGGGTGCAGCCAAGCTTCTGCTGATCTGGATTGATGCTCCGATGTTGACAAGACAAGACCTGGGGTCCCTCTGCAAGATGCCTTAGATTTATAGTGTCTTCCCTCTCATGCAAATTACACCAGTTAGTAATCACATGTATATGCATAATCTGTGAGAGTCATCATATGCATATGCAGTTAGACATCTGTGGCGCCTTCTGGGTGGTGTCTCAATGCTTCCTCATTCACCTTCCAAAAGCAGGCACTTGCAGTTTACTCCCAAGGCGTCCATATGTCCAGTTGTCTTTCAGTGAGCCCACTTCACATGTCGCATTGTTCTCATTGCTCTTAGATCTGGCTTCCATTCCTTCTCCAACCTTTGCAAGTGCCCAAAGGTGATTGCCTTTCACATCTTATCCATTCACACCTCATTCACTCAACAGGGCAATCAGTTAAGCAAAACGGCATCTCCATAAGCGCATGCCATCTCCCCAGGGCCCTACATACCACAGCCAACACCCGAAGCCCTACCACAAGATCAGGAGTGGCAGATCAACCATTCATTTCTACCAGAGGTATTTGCACAGTGGGGATACCCTCACATAGACCTATTCGCTACCAGAACAAACAAAAAGTGCCCACTTTATTGCTTCAGGGCAGGCATGAGAAAGCACTCACTCGGAGACACTCTTATCCTCAAGTGGGACGATCACCTACTCTATGCATTCCCTCCCTTTCCCTTCCTCAACAGGGTACTCATCAAAATATGGAAGCACAAAGCGAGAGTTATCCTAATAGCACCTTGTTGGCCCCGGCAACTGTGGTTTCCCCTCCTGAACAGAATGACCCTACATCGCCCAATCACACTCACATGCAACAGGAGTATACTATTCCAACCAGGATCCAAAGCTCCCCATCCACAATTTTTCACACTGCACCTCAAGGTGTGGTACCTCGATGGTTCATAGGCATAGAATTACAATGTTCAGACCAAGTATGGGACAACAGGGACCCTGCAACAAGGAAGACATAAAGTAACTAAAGGTCTTGTTTTGTACATTGGGCCGCTTCCCGTAACATATTGCCAGAGGATGCCCCTCTACCTGCAATCCTTGAATACTTACTGCATCTCAAGCAATCCCACCTTTCCATGAGCTCAATTAGGGTATGTCTAGACTACATGCCTCTGCGGAAGGAGGCATGTAAATTAGACATACCAACATAGTCAATGAAGCGGGGATTTAAATATCCCCCGCTTCATTAGAATAAAAATGGCCACCCCGTTGTGCCGGATCAGCTGTTTGTCGGCACAAAGCAATCAAGACAGGGATTGGTCTACAAGGAAAGCCGTTGTCGACCGATCCTGTAAACCTTGTTTCATGAGGCATGAGGGATCAGTCAACAATGGCTTTCCTTGTTGACCGATCCCCGTCTTGACTGCCGGTGTGTGCCAACAAACAGCTGAGCTGGCACAATGCGGTGGCCATTTTTATTCTAATGAAGCGGGGGATATTTAAATCCCCGCTTCATTAACTATGTTGGTTTGTCTAATTTACATGCCTCTGTTGGGAGAGTCATGTAGTCTAGACATACCCTTAGAGTACATCTTGCAGCAATAACACTGTTTCACATGTTAATGACACCACGGTCTTCGTACATCCCACAATCAAATGCTTCCTCAAAGGCCTACATGTGTTATATCCTGACGCTGCCCCACAGGCACTGTGGGACCTACATTTGGTACCAACCATGCTCACAAAACCTCCATTTGAATCTATGGCCACATGCTCCCTTCTCTACTTAATGCTCAAAACGGCGTTCCTAGGTGCAATAAAGTCAGCACATCGGGTGGGAGAGATGACTGCCCTAATGGCAGACCCACCGTTCACCATTTAAGGACAACATCTCTCTATGGACACGTCCGAATTTTTTACCCAAAGTATGTTCCGCCTTCTACCTTCATCAAAGAATCATAGAATATTAGGACTGGAAGGGACCTCGAGAGGTCATCGAGTCCAGTCCCCTGCCCTCATGGCAGGATCAAATACTGTCTAGACCATCCCTGATAGACATAGAATCATAGAATATTAGGACTGGAAGGGACCTCGAGAGGTCATCGAGTCCAGTCCCCTGCCCTCATGGCAGGACCAAATACTGTCTAGACCATCCCTGATAAACATTTATCTAACCTTCTCTTAAATATCTCCACAGATGGAGATTCCACAACCTCCCTGGGCAATTTATTCCAGTGTCTGACTACCTTGACAGTTAGGAACTTTTTCCTAATGTCCAACCTAAACCTCCCTTGCTGCAGTTTAAGCCCATTGCTTCTTGTTCTATCCTCAGAGGCCAAGATGAACAAGTTTTCTCCCTCCTCCTTATGACACCCTTTAAGATATCTAAAAACTGCTATCATGTCCCCCCTCAACCTTCTCTTTTCTAAACTAAACAAACCCAATTCCTTCAGCCTTCCCTCATAGGTCATGTTCTCTAGACTTTTAATCATTCTCGTTGCTCTTCTCTGGACCCTCTCCAATTTCTCCACATCTTTCTTGAAATGCGGTGCCCAGAACTGGACACAATACTCCAACTGAGGCCTAACCAGTGCAGAGTAGAGCAGAAGAATGACTTCTCGTGTCTTGCTCACAACACACCTGTTAATGCATCCCAGAATCATGTTTGCTTTCTTTGCAACAGCATTACACTGCTGACTCATATTCAACTTGTGGTCCACTATAACCCCTAGATCCCTTTCTGCCATACTCCTTCCCAGACAGTCGCTTCCCATTCTATATGTATGAAACTGATTGTTCCTTCCTAAGTGGAACACTTTGCATTTGTCTTTATTAAACTTCATCCTATTTACCTCAGACCATTTCTCCAATTTGTCCAGGTCATTTTGAATTATGACCCTATCCTCCAGAGCAGTCGCAACCCCTCCCAGCTTGGTATCATCTGCAAACTTAGTAAGCGTACTTTCTATACCAATATCTAAATCGTTGATGAAGATATTGAACAGAGCCGGTCCCAAAACAGACCCTCACGGAACCCGCTTGTTATGCCTTTCCAGCAGGATTGTGAACCATTAATAACTACTCTCTGAGTACGGTTATCCAGCCAGTTATGCACCCACCTTATAGTAGCCCCATCTAAGTTGTATTTACCTAGTTTATTGATAAGAATATCATGCGAGACCGTATCAAACGCCTTACTAAAGTCTAGGTATACCACATCCACCGCTTCTCCCTATCCACAAGACTCGTTATCCTATTAAAGAAAGCTATCAGATTGGTTTGACATGATTTGTTCTTTACAAATCCATGCTGGCTATTCCCTATCACCTTGCCACATTCCAAGTGTTTACAGATGATTTCCGTAATTACTTGCTCCATTATCTTCCTGGCACAGAAGTTAAACTAACTGGTCTGTAGTTTCCTGGGTTGTTCTTATTTCCCTTTTTATAAATGGGCACTATATTTGCCCTTTTCCAGTCTTCTGGAATCTCTCCTGTCTCCCATGATTTTCCAAAGATGATAGCTAGAGGCTCAGATACCTCCTCTATCAGCTCCTTGAGTATTCTAGGATGCATTTCATCAGGCCCTGGTGACTTGCAGGCATCTAACTTTTCTAGGTGATTTTTGACTTGTTCTTTTTATTTTACCTTCTAAACTACCCTCTTCCCACTAGCATTCACTATGTTAGGCATTCCTACAGACTTCTCGGTGAAGACCGAAACAAAGAAGTCATTGAGCATCTCTGCCATTTCCAAGTTTCCTGTTACTGTTTCTCCCTCCTCACTGACCAGTGGGCCTACCCTCTCCTTGGTCTTCCTCTTGCTTCTATTGTATTTATAAAAAGTCTTCTTGTTTCCCTTTATTCCGTAGCTAGTTTGAGCTCATTCTGTGCCTTTGCCTTTCTAATCTTGCCCCTGCATTCCTGTGCTGTTTGCCTATATTCATCCTTTGTAATTTGTCCTACTTTCCATTTTTATATGACTCCTTTTTATTTTTAGATCATGCAAGATCTCGTGGTTAAGCCAAGGCGGTCTTTTGCCGTATTTTCTATCTTTCCGACACATCGGAATAGCTTGCTTTTGGGCCCTTAACAATGTCCCTTTGAAGAACTGCCAACTCTCCTCAGCTGTTTTTCCCCTCAGTCTCGATTCCCGTGGGACCTTACCTATCAGCTCTTTGAGCTTACCAAAATCCGCCTTCCTGAAATCCATAGTCTCTATTTTGCTGTTCTCCCTTCTACCCTTCCTTACAATTGTGAACTCTATGATTTCATGATCACTTTTACCCAAGCTGCCTTCCACTTTCAAATTCTCAACCAGTTCCTCCCTATTTGTTAGGATCAAATCTAGAACAGCTTCCCCCCGGTAGCTTTTTCAACCTTCTGAAATAAAAGTTGTCTCAATGCAGTCCAAGAACTTATTGGATAGTCTGTGCCCTGCAGTGTTATTTTCCCAACATATATCTGGATAGTTGAAGTCCCCATCACCACCAAATCTTGGGCTTTGGATGATTTTGTTAGTTGTTTGAAAAAAGCCTCATCCACTTCTTCCACCTGGGTAGGTGGCCTGTAGTAGACTCCTAGCATGATATCACCTTTGTTTTTAATCCCTTTTAGCCTAACCCAGAGACTCTCAACACTTCTGTCTCCTATGTCCATCTCCACCTCACTCCAAGTGTGTTCATTTTTAATGTATAAGGCAACACCTCCTCCCTTTTTTCCCTGTCTATCCTTCCTGAGCAAGCTGTACCCTTCCATACAAACATTCCAATCGTGTATTATCCCACCAAGTTTCTGTGATGCCAACAATGTCATAATTGTACTTATTTATTAGCACTTCCAGTTCTTCCTGCTTATTTCCCATACTTCTCGCATTTGTATATAGGCATCTAAGATCCTGATTTGACCTTGCCTCCCAGTTTTGCCCTGACCCTCCTTTCTCTCTGCCATTGTAGCCCATGCTCCTCCCATTTCCGACCCATCTCCCAGGTCTCCATGTTCTCCACTTACCTGTGGGCTTTGCTCACCTGTCCCCGTCGAACCTAGTTTAAAGCCCTCCTCACTAGGTTAGCCATTCTGTATGCAAACAGGGTCTTCCCCCTCCTCGTAAGGTGGACACCATCCCTGCTTAGCAATCCTTTCTGGAATAGCATCCCATGGTCAAGGAAGCCAAAGCCCTCCTGGCGACACCATCCTCGCAGCCAGGCATTCACCTCCAGGATGCACCTGTCTCTGCCCGGGCCCCTACCTTCGACAGGAAGGATCGAAGAGAACACCACCAATACACTTACCTGTATTTTTTCTCTAGTTTCATGCCAACCCATTCGAGGCATAGATACACACGCTTGACGTCTGAAGAGCGCTCTCTTTCTATATCCACAGAACTAGCCTCTTTATGTCGTCCCCAACACTTTTCGTCTCCATTGCGGAGTGTAGCAGATTATCCCATTGGATCTCTGACTGCATCACAATGTGCTACAATTTGAATCATTTATCACCAGATACCTCAGTCCGTGCACACTCCATGAGAGCAGTTGCCACTTTGGTTGCTTACCTGAGGAAGGTTTCCATTGACGATATGTGTGTGCTGCTACATGGACATCATAACAAACTTTTGCTAAGCACTATGCACTTTCCTCCGGCCCTTTTCACTCTACAATAGTAGCAAAGGCCATACTAAAGAGCGTTTACCTCCCTGATCCGAAGTCCCAATCTCCATAAGACAAATTGCTTTGCTGTGGACCACCCCTAGGGATGTCTCTCTCAAAGAAGCAGAGGTTACTCACCTTGGCTGTAACTGATGTTCTTTGAGATGAGCATCCCTGGAGGTGCTCCACTACCCTCCCTTCCACCCCTCTACTTCAGGATCCCCTCCTCCCCCAAAAAATCGTTTCCACCAGGCCGGGTTCTGGATAAAGAAGGAACTGAGCGGAGGATGGCCGTGCATGCATGGTAGTGCCGGATGGCACCAAGCGCCTTGTGCGCCGTGCATGTGCAGCCCCCAATGCACTACTAGGAAGAATCCACTCTGTGGCACTGGGACGCATTGACACCTGCTGTGGAGCACCCCCAGTTATAGCCAAGGTGAGTAACCTCCTTTTCTTTAGCTAGTTTGTTAGATAGTTCTTGTTCTTCATGTTACTTTTACTGTTAGTTCGTTAGTAGTTTAAAAAACAAACAAACTTTGTTTCTTCTATCAAGATGCCTGGTTCTCCAGGCTTCAAACAGTGTTTCCTGCAGAGAGGTGATGCCAGTTTCTGAGGGACATTCTCAATTCGTCAGATGCCTCAGAGAAGATTATTCACCTCAGCACAGCCCTCACTGGGCCAAACTTAAGGCTAGGTGGATTTCCCAACCTATAAGTTGGGACCCAAATATGGGTCGCCATTGCATTTCAAAAGGGTCGCCAGGTATCTCACCAGGTGGCTCTTAAGGAGCCATTCATACATTTTTTGAATTGCCCTGGGTCACCAAGTCTTCCTGAATTGTCAAAATGGGTCCCCATCTGGAAAAGGTTGGAAACCGATGGCTGAGCTTGCAGGGATAGAGACCTTTGATTGAAGTTAATTCTACTAGAGAAGAATTCACACCCTGCTTCTGACCTGGGATCACAATCTACAGTGGTACGATCACCCCCAGGTTCTCCTCAGGGCAAGAAGGTGCCCGAGAAGAGGAACTCCTCAGTACCTCACAGGAATCTTTCTGCTAAGAAACAAGTATCAGAGGGGTAGCCGTGTTAGTCTGAATCTGCATAAACAACGAGAAGTCCTGTGGCACCTTATAGACTAACAGATTTATTGGAGCATAATCTTTCGTGTGCAACATGCATCTGAAGAAGTGGGTCTTTGCTCATGAAAGCTTATGCTCCAATAAATCTGTTAGTCTATAAGGTGCCACAGGACTTCTCCTTGTTTCTGCTAAGAAACAGTCCTCCACAAGGCTGAGGTCATCAAGTGTCAGTACTTAGGATGCCCCCAGTATCTGAGGCACCATGGCACTGCCTGCCAGCTCAGGTACCAATCCCAAAGGATCCAAACATCCTAAACTGGTGCCAGCAAAGGCCACAGCACTGATGACATTGGCACCATCGTTGGCATTCGGGGACTTCTTGAAAATCTCCGATCCAGATGCCAGTATGGCACCAAGACCAGATATGGAACATCCATGGGGCACTCATCTCGAAGAACTCCAGTTACTGCTCAAGGTGAGTAACCTTCATTTTTAAATTTTGTTTTGCCTGTTGGGAGGAGGACTTAACTAAGAGCTTGCCAACACCCCTTCTGTATACAAGGATATTCCCATATTCAGGTCAGATTCCAAGTCTCTGGGCTTCAAGACATGCCTGTGGTGCAATTGCACTGTGCCTGTTAACAACAGCCACTCCAGAGGTCTCACGTCATTTGTCTGGTAGAGGAGTACATACCACGGCATTGTTCCATATGCTACTTCTTATCTAAACATGGAAAACAGTTTTGCTTCTAATTTTGTGTCTATAGTTACTTGATTAAGGCTAGATTGTGTGATTCAGCTTCCAAGATTTTAACAATTTTCTGCTTTACATTCTTAGGGAACTTCTTGGAAAGTTGCATTCAGAAAATATAAGCTCTCTGAGAACACAAACAGAAAATTGTGTGACAATCTTGCAGAGGTGGAAAAAGTACCTTAAAAAATTACTTGAGTAAAAGTACTGCTATTTAGAAAAAAAAATGAATTTAGGTAAAAGTCGAAGTATCCTTCTGCAAAAGTACTTGAGTAAAAGTATAAAAAGTATCATACATTAATTGTACTCAAGTATCCAGAAGTAAAAAGTAGCTGTCCTATGGAAATCTATGGTTAACCACCTGATTTATCATAGCGCACTATTATTTGGGTCACGGGGGGCACTGATCTACAGAAAAATCCTTTGGGGGGGCCACACAAGTGAGAGGCAACCCCCCAAACAAAAAACCCCCCACACAAACCCTAAAAACCCTCACTGATGTGGCCCCCTACTGAGATACCTCACACCCCTTGTGCTCTAGCCCCACGGTGGGGAGGAAGGGGGGGAGGAGGCAGGGAGGACCAAGCTTCAGGGCTTCCCACAGGGCAGATTAACTCACTCTTTTGGGGTCCCAGAGTTAGTAGATTTTGTGAGCTCCCCTCCCAGCCTCTGGGGTGAGGCCAAAATGAGGGGTTTAGTGTGCAGGAGGGGGTTGCCAGGGAGTGGGATAGAGATGGGGGTGAGGGTTGGGGTGTGGGTGGAAGATTGGGTGCTGGAGCAGGCTGAGGGTGGGATGTCTGGAAGGGTGGGAGTGTGCAGCAGCGGACCAGGGCTGGGAGAGCTGGGTGGGAGGGGAGGCATAGGAGAGGGATGGGAGTGTAGGGGCTGGCCATGAGGGAGAGCTCTGTGCTTCCTGCCGCTCCCCGCTGCTCCCATTGGCCAAAATCTGGCTAATGGGAGCAGTGGGGAAACCCTCCCATAAGTGGTTTCCAGCACCACATTCCCCCAGCCAGGGGGAGGGTGAGTGGCATTGCGCTGTACCACACTTCTTCTCCCCAACATGCTGGATCTGGCCCTGAAGGCTCGGGGCTCTCCACCCCTGCATATATACTGTTTTTGAATGAAAATGTGTTGATGCGGCTATTAAAAGGCTCCTTCATTGGCAGGGTCATTGTGTTTATTGATTTTTTTTTTTAAATCATCACTGCATGACAATTGGATGCTTTGCACATGCAGCTGTGCTTTAGCAAATCAGAATGTTGGCTTCCTCAACTGTCAGTTACTCATTGCTTTCAGAACCCCACTAAGTACTTAAAACGACTTGAGTAAAAGTCAAAGTATTAGAGAAATAAATTACTTGAGTAAAGTACAAATATCAAAAAAATGTACTTGAGTAGTGTAACAAAGTATTTCTACTTAGTTATTTTCCACCTCTTCAGTCTTGGCATCTAAATCACACAATTTATTCTGGGATATGTTTAGTTTGCCATTACACATTCTGGCCATGATGAAAGAAAAGCAGGCGGCAATAAATGTAATTTAACTAGGTCACAGTTTTATTCACTTAAAATACCTGGGACACGGTGCCCAGAAATAAATTGTACAGTGCATGTCATCATTTTCATAAACATTTCCATATAATCCCTAACCTGGTCCTAGCCATCCTGCTGCTGGGATTCTCTCTTTTGCCTGTTATGGAAATGAACTAGAACTTTGAAACTTTGATCCTGATCTGAATTGTTGTAACATTCTGCAGATTTGGATATGGGATTCTGGTTCAATCTCATCTCTATTTATTTATGGTAAGAGATTTTTGAGAATAAAAAGGAGCACTTTTGGGAAAGAAGAAAAAAAAAGAAAACTTCAGCATACCTAAACTGACATAAAGTAATTTGTGTCTTTAGCTTTTTATTACTACTGCTCCTACAACAATATTTTTCTTTTTAATCTGAAGAAACCATTGAAGAGGTGAGAGCTGATAAGACTATTGCTGAGAGATTAGCAGAGCTGTTTTCCAGTTCCCCTTACTACAAAGAAACAAAAGCAGAATTAGAGAAACTGTCTTTGAAAAATAAAAGGAGGATGAGTGCAGATTTCCAACAAATAACATACAGCACTTCCTTCTTACACCAGCTCAAGTGGGTGTCGAGACGCACATTTAAAAACTTGATATATAACCCACAAAACTCCACGGCCCAGGTAATTGTAGTGAATCTTCAATACATGAATATTTATAAATAGTCTTTTTCTTCCTGAAGATGAATTTGATTGAAATACAAAATTTTGGCTTCTAATAATTAAGAAATTAGCAAAAAAAAAAAAAAGATCATCCGACTGATAAGCTAACAGTATGACTTTAAACTCTCTTTCACATTATGGAAATCTTTACATAGTCATAGATCATTAACAGAGAAAGCCATAGACCTTCATTCTTTTCAGAGCTGCCTTTGGCACTTTTGCTAAGTATCAAATACAGTAGAACCTCAATGTTACAAACATCAGAGTTGTGAACTGACCAGTCACCTATACACTACAGTTGGAACTGGAAACACAAAATCAGGCAGCAGCCGAGATTTTAAAAAAGTACAATAAATCACAGTACTGTGTGAAAATAAACTATTAATAAAGGGAAAGCAGCATTTATCTTTTATTTTTCATTTTCCTTTTCATAATAAAGTTTCAATGATATGTTAAATCAATGTTCAGTGTTAAGAACAACCATAACATTTTGTTCATAGTTACAAAAATTTCTGAGTTATGAACAACCTCCATTTCCAAGGGGTTCATAACTCTGAGGTTCTACTGTATATGTTAAAGGTTTTCTGCTACCCAGTCCTACATCTGTTTATCACACGCTAAGATCAGAATGTTCTCTATGTGATAATCATTTCCAAAGCAATGGGCTGTATTTTCAGAAATAAATGAGCTCTGGTAGTCTGAACACGGACAAAATTCCTATTGACTTCAGGCCAGATCATGTCACCATTACTTACATGGAATATCTTATACTCTGCATTTGGTTCCATTGATTTAAATGAGACAACTTATGGAGCAATATACTTCTCAATATGAGTAAAGATGGTATAACCTTTCTGCCAGGTAGCACCAGCAGCAGCCAGGGTTGGATTAACTATCTAGGGGTTCCTCTCCATTGATCCATCACAGAATCGGCTGTGGGTGAGCACAGGTTGAGCCTGCACCCAGTAACCTGGGAAATTCACACAACACCCCTGAGTGCTTCTGGGAGGCAATGCTTCCCCACCCGCAAGCACAGAGTCTGAGTGTGGAAAAGAAACTTTTATTAAAAGGGGAGAGAAGTAATGTGGCATTATTTTGGGAAAACACCACAAACAAAGTTCATAACCAAAACCATGAATGAATGTCCCAAGCTCAAGTAGGTTCAGCAGTGTCCTTTTCCTCTCAAGCCCAGCAATGTAAACGTCCCCTTCACATGCCCAACCCATCTTTGCATGCCACTCACAGTCACTGCTCTTGGTCAGGGCAGACCAGAGTTCAGAAGTGATCGGCAGAGTTCACCATCCATCCTGAGTGGGGGGGGAGTGTGGGTAAGAGGCATCTCACCTACTGTACTGGTCACTCGCCATCGACCTGCTCACTGCTCTGGTGCTGCTGTGCTGGCCATTCGTCGCCCCTCACTGCCGCCACTCTGCTGGCTGCTCCCCACACCTCTACATTATCACCCTACTAGCTGCTCATCTCATCTTCCACTGGCTTGTGGTGGATTTGGCTCTGGACCAAATCTAGTGATTTCAACTCTCAGTGATTTCAGCTCTTGGCCCAAAGCACAGTCCAGCCACAGGAGATTCCTTAGGGAGCCTTTCTTTCACTCTCATTGAAACAGTGGGGAGAAACAGGTTGGACCAGTCTTACAGTTCATGCCTGGAGGGCATGCAGCCTGCTGACTCAGCTCCCTCCCCAGTTTAATCTATAGGTTTGGTGATCATATTTTCTGAACCAAAAATAGGGTCACAGTAGCCACACACCCTGACCCCTGCTAACCATGCCCCGACCCCTGTTAGCCACACCCACCTGCCACAGGAAAGTCCCACCCCTCGGGGTAGTACTTCTGGGATCAAGATGGATACATGACCAGAAGTTTCATGTGACCCCTCTCAGAACTCCTCTCACTGTCCTCTACCAAGAGTAATGGGTTTGGGCACAATAAGATGCCCTCATCCAACTATTCTACATTGCATTAACCCAGGCCCCAGACCTAGCGTCCCATGACACTGCAGCACTAGAGGTCCAATAGGTCGATTCAATAGGTCTCAAGATCTGAGACCTATTACTTTACATAGTAAATGTAGCCCCATTTGACTCCGGGCCTAGGAGTCATCCTGAACTATCCCACAGTTTCATGGGACTACTTCCTTAGTCCTCTTAATGGAAGATGCTTACGAGTTCCAATGAATTGGTAATCGTTGGGGGCTGGAGCAGCTCCCCACCTGCTGCAGACAGGAGGCTGCTGCAGCCCCCACAGAGGGCCCGCTGCAGACAGGGGTTGCTCTCCTCTGGAGCAGCCCCTGTCTGTGGGAGACCGGGAGGGCCCACTGGCAGGCAGGGACTGCGCCAATGTCTGGAGCAGAGTCTCTGTGGGGAGTCCAACCTCCTGTGGACAGGAGCTACTCCAGAGGGGGCTGAGAGCCAACAGCAGCCATGCTGTGAGTTAACATTAACAGGTTAACTGATTAATGAGAATTTACATCCCTAAATGTACTATAACTACATTTTTTTGAAGTTACTGCAAAACTATCAAGTGTCCTCCATTTTCACAATCCATCCTGGCAATACTGAACTAATCGTGACAATTACAGGGTGAAGAAGACCATGTCAGTAACCCTCGCCACAACTGCTTGAAAGGTACATTTCTCATGGAAGTCAATGGGGGCTGAACTATTTTATATGTAAAGCTGCTGAGAAATGTATATGTCAATACCATGATGGCAATGCCTATATTATGTAAGTAATACTTAATTGCCAAATGAGACTTCTTCCCAACCTGCTTACAAAGGGCCTGATCCAATTTAAACTAAGCTAGGATTGGGCCCAAAGCAATCTGTTGACATTACTCAAGAAGATCCAGTTAACATTGTCACCCTTCAAAAATATAAAGGAGCTATCAGTAAAAACCCCACTGCCTGGTAGACCCGATCTTTGAAGAAAATTGAAGAGACTTTGAATTGACTTCTTCTGACAGCAGAGCTTTCTGTCACTGGCCATGGGGTCTTTTGCACAGGTTTAACTTTGTGTGTCAGAATAACTCAGAAATGCGTTGTAACAGCTAATTCCATTCAGGTTTAGGCAATGTGCAGCCCAAAGACGAACAAATCCCTTGAAATTGGAAGTCAGAACATCACACCTCTTCACAGAGCAAACAAAGAGCTTGTTTACCCAGACACACAAGTCATGACAACCCTCTCTGGAAAGAGACAATGCATCCTGCTTCACCGTGGACACGCCAAGTGTTTTCACGTGGCTTCTTAACATGCTGTTTAAATCATCAACTGCTTGGATGAGGAAGAGTCACAAATAGTCTGTCCATCATCCATGCCGGAGTGATGCGGTGATTTCAGCACTGTGGTAACACACCTGATCTCTCTGTGGTCTCTTGTGGAGCAGCAGACCAGGGCAGTCTTAGGGAAAATTTTCCAGCACTGGTGCATGTGACAGGCATACACACACCTACGTTGCATGGACATGAGCAACACATCTCAAAGAACAGCAGTTACAGAATAGGTAACTGTCTTTTGTGGGCCCCTCAAATATGAATGTTCTCATGATTTAGTGGCTGAATTATCATCCTTAAACCAGTCTGATAGCTTCTAGAATTTCCCATGTGCCATTTGTGTATTTAAACAAACATTTGAGACTCTTTTTAAATAATATCAACAGTGAATGAGCAAGGGGCAACTAGTTGTTATAAGTGTGTTTCTTAGAGGAACTGTTCTAGTGCTTCTTTGAAAGCTTATGACTTTTGTGAAGAAATACATTTGACATGTATTGAGAGAACCAACTGAAAAATCCCATTGCCAAAGCAATGAAGGATTAAAGGATGGAAATATAACTAATGCCCATCAACATGCTTTAATGGAAAGCAGGCCTCAAAAAGTGATAGAATCATAGAATACTAGGACTGGAAGGGACCTCGAGAGGTCATCGAGTCCAGTCCCCTGCCCTCATGGCAGGACCAAATACTGTCTAGACCATCCCTGATAGACATTTATCTAACCTACTCTTAAATATCTCCACAGATGGAGATTCCACAACCTCCCTGGGCAATTTATTCCAGTGTTTGACTACCCTGACAGGAACTTTTTCCTAATGTCCAATCTAAACCTCCCTTGCTGCAGTTTAAGCCCATTGCTTCTTGTTCTATCCTCAGAGGCCAAGATGAACAAGTTTTCTCCCTCCTCCTTATGACACCGTTTTAGATATCTGAAAAATGCTATCATGTCCCCCCTCAATCTTCTCTTTTCTAAACTAAACAAACCCAATTCCTTCAGCCTTCCCTCATAGGTCATGTTCTCTAGACCTTTAATCATTCTCATTGCTCTTCTCTGGACCCTCTCCAATTTCTCCACATCTTTCTTGAAATGCGGTGCCCAGAACTGGACACAATACTCCAACTGAGGCCTAACCAGCGCAGAGTAGAGCGGAAGAATGACTTCTCGTGTCTTGCTCACAACACACCTGTTAATGCATCCCAGAATCATGTTTGCTTTCTTTGCAACAGCATCACACTGCTGACTCTTATTCAACTTGTGGTCCACTATAACCCCTAGATCCCTTTCTGCCATACTCCTTCCCAGACAGTCGCTTCCCATTCTATATGTATGAAACTGATTGTTCCTTCCTAAGTGGAGCACTTTGCATTTGTCTTTATTAAACTTCATCCTATTTACCTCAGACCATTTCTCCAATTTGTCCAGGTCATTTTGAATTATGACCCTATCCTCCAGATTAGTCGCAACCCCTCCCAGCTTGGTATCATCTGCAAACTTAGTAAGCGTACTTTCTATACCAATATCTAAATTGCTGATGAAGATATTGAACAGAGCCGGTCCTAAAACAGACTCTCGGAACCCCACTTGTTATGCCTTTCCAGCAGGATTGTGAACCATTAATAACTACTCTCTGAGTACGGTTATCCAGCCAGTTATGCACCCACCTTATAGTAGCCCCATCTAAGTTGTATTTACCTAGTTTATTGATAAGAATATCATGCGAGACCGTATCAAACGCCTTACTAAAGTCTAGGTATACCACATCCACCGCTTCTCCCTTATCCACAAGACTCGTTATCCTATTAAAGAAAGCTATCAGATTGGTTTGACATGATTTGTTCTTTACAAATCCATGCTGGCTGTTCCCTATCACCTTGCCACTTTCCAAGTGTTTACAGATGATTTCCTTAATTACTTGCTCCATTATCTTCCCTGGCACAGAAGTTAAACTAACTGGTCTGTAGTTTCCTGGGTTGTTCTTATTTCCCTTTTTATAGATGAGCACTATATTTGCCCTTTTCCAGTGTGATATCACATTCACTTGACTTGGTAAGATTGCCACACAATCATTATGGATCGCCTTTTTTGTTGCTTTTCCCAACAGTTTCCTATGTTCAAGACCTGACACTCTAGTCAGATACCTTTAAAGTTCCTCCCCTTCTGGGAGAGGACTTCTGCCTATGCTGTCATGTAGGCCTCCTTCATTTGACTGCCCTTTACTCTTTCTTTTAATTTCTTCTGTCAACTTGATCATGTGTGATGGGTTAGATCACAGAGGTTGTCACGCAGGCTATGTCTAAACTGCAGTCTTTTTCTGCAAAAGATTATCGCTGTGCTTCATTTGCATAATTAATTAGCAGCTGTTTTTGCACAAGAGGCTTTTGCACAAAAAGGAGCTGTGTAGATGATTCCTTTTTGCGCAAAACCCCCCTCTTGCGCAAGAGCCATTCTTCCTGAAAAAATGAGGCAAAGCCTCTTGCGCAAAAACGGCTGATAATTATGCAATTGAAGCATGGTGATATTCTACTCTGCACTTCATTTGCATAAGCTTTTACAGAAAAAGGCTGCAGTCTAAACTTAGCCCCAGTGTGCTGGTCATGCTACTGAGCCTGCCTACCTATCTTCTGGGGCACCCCACCAACCTGTCCTGCTTGTCCAGGAGCTCTGGTCTCCCCCCAGCCAAGGCACAGAATTGGGGTAACAACCCCCCAATAGAGCAACACAGACGCTGAACCATCTCAGCTATAGGAAGGCTTAGTTATAAGGCCAGTGACAGCACCAGGAACACAGCCCCAAAGTAGACCAATATTCCAAATAAATCTTATCTTATATAAAAGTTTTACACACAAAAAAGCTTGTAAGTTCATCCTCTTTATCAATGAGTGAGATAGTCATAGTGGCTGCTCCCCTCTAGGTAACAATTATTTACACTGGGGTACACAAAAGTGTTTTTATTAAGTATATAAAGTGGGATTTAAGTGCTTGCAAGTGAAAACAGACAGATCAAAGTAAGTTACTAAATGAAAATAAACAGAACATGGCAGTTAAGCCTAATACCCTAAGATAAATTGTTTCAAAGTATGTTCCCCATTCCTTGTCCTTGTTGGAGATAAAATCTTTCAAGACAGTGTTGTTGTCTGGGTCTACAGCTTTTTAGAGTTCTTCAGAGGTCTTTGTTTTCAGGTTTCTTCGTGTGTATCCTCTTAAAGTGGGGAGTCAATTTCAAAAGTCAGCCAAAGACAAAAGCCTGATTGCTTTCCATTCCTTAAATAGACTTCCCCGGAGATGAACCCTTTGTTTAGTCTCCCCATCCCCATGGAAAAATACGAATTTTTTTCATAACCACCGATCGCTGGGTCCGAGACATAGTCACATCAGGATATGCCATCCCTTTCAACACTCTCCCCCCTTCCGCCCCACCTTCCCCATCCCTCTTCAGAGACTCCTCTCACGAGCCTCTTCCACAAACAAGAGGTCCTCCGCCTACTTACCATTGGAGCAGTGGAGAGGATGCCAGATCAGTTTCATGGGAAAGGTTTTTATTCTCGGTACTTCCTCAGTCAGAAGAAGTCAGGAGGCTGGAGGCCTATTTTGGACCTGCGCTGGCTCAACTGTCACCTACGCAAACCAAATTCAAGATGGTCACATTAGCCTCTATCATCCCAGCTCTCGACAAAGGGGATTGGTTTGCGTCCCTCGATTTACAGGACGCCTATTTTCATGTAACGATACACCCGGCCCACAGGCGGTTCCTCCGATTTGTAGTGGGCACGGAGCATTACCAATACAGAGTGTTACCTTTCGGGCTTTCAGCAATGCCGAGAGTGTTTTCCAAGACCCTAGCTTCACCACTCATCTCAACAAAAAGTGCCATCGTTATTGCTCGCGAGCAGGCATCGGCGCAGCTTCCTTATGAGATGCCTTTCTACTCGACTGGACTCATCACCACTTGCTCTATGCCTTTCCCCCTCTCCCACTCATCCCGAGAGGACTGGAGAAGATAGCATTGGATGGTGCAACAGTGATACCGATAGAGCCTTTTTGACCCTGACAGACGTGGCTAACGCAACTATTGCGAATGTCGGCATCCCGACCACAACAACTAACAAAGCTGTACAACTTACTGTCGCAACAGCAGGATACAATAATCCACCTGTACATCAATCGCATGCACCTCACCGCATGGCTCCTAGTTGGCTCCAAACCCTGGAAATGAGGTGCTCTCAGCCGGTAAAACATGTGCTCATACACAGCAGACGCCACACCACTCGAAAGACTTACCTCCACAAATGGTATTGGTTCCAGTCCTGGTGTTCAGCGAGAGGCTTCAACCCTCTTTCCCTGCCTATCCAACAAATACTCGATTATATCCTACATCTAAAGATGGCAGGCCTGGCGATATCTTCCCTCAAGGTTCACCTGGCAGCAATCTCAGCCTTCCAATCTCCCATTGATGATCATTCAGTATTCACTCACCCATTAACCAAAAGATTTTTAAAAAGGCTCATAAATCTGTACCCCACTCAGGATTCCGCCAGAACCGTGGGACTAGGTCTGGTCCTGGACACTTTGACTCGCCCCCCCTTCAAGCCACTTGCAACATGCGATCTCCGCATGCTCTCTATGAAGATGGTGTTCTTGCTTGACATAACCTCGGCACGACGGGTGAGTGAGTTAGTGGCTCTCTCTGCTGATCCGCCCTACACATTATTTACCGAGCACAGGGTAGTGCTTCGCGTTCACCCTCCCTTTTTACCAACGGTGAACTCCGTCTTTCATATGAACGAACCCATAAGCCTGCCGACGTTCTACCCAAAACCTCAATCCAGCACGGAAGAGATGCACTTACATACACTGGATATCAGAAGAGCGCTGGCCTTTTATCTTGAAAGAACACGCGTTTTCAGAAAATCACAGTGTCTGCTTTTATCTACAGCAGAACGTTCAAAAGGCCAACAGCTCTCCGCACAACGCATTTCCAACTTGATCGTCTCTTGCACCACACGATGTTATGCCTTGCGCAATAGATCTCTATTGCACCGACCGCGAGCCCATTCCACCAGAGGGATGGTCACCTCCACAGCTTACCTTCAGGGCGTACCACTACAGGACATATGTCGTGCAGCAACCTGGTCCTCTACTCTTACCTTCGCCACACATTACGCCCTCGCAAATATATTGAAGAACGATTATGCAGTGGCCCAAGCAGTCCTATCCACAGCACAGAGACCATGAGTCCGAAGCACACCAATAGCACTGGACCACTGCTTTGTACTCACCTTCAGTGGAGCACCCACAGGGACACTACTCGACGAAGAGAGAGTTACTTACCTGGTGAAATAACATCTGTTCTTCGAGATGTGTGTCCCCGTGGGTGCTCCACGTCCTGCCCTCCTCCCTGCTTTGGAGCTAGGGTTCTTATCTCTTTCAGATGCTCCCGGCTAGGAGGAACTGACGGGGCCGGACCGTGCTCCGCGAAAGGGCGCGAACGGCACGAGACAACACGCGTGCATGAGCGGTCCGGCTGGGCTACTGCTGATGAAGATTCTCCGGCCTGTGGTGCCAGGACAAGCCCGACACCTTCAGTGGAGCACCCATGGGGGACACACATCTCAAAGGACAAACGTTACTGCACCAGGTGAGTAACTCTTTCTTCTCAACACATTGATTAACAAAAGATGTCAGAAATGAAGTCTCCTTAGGTATCCCAGCCCTCATTTCACCACCCAGACATAAGACTAGAGCCGTGGTCACCAACTGGTCGATCGCAATCGACTGGCCTCGACCAGTCAATCGCGAGGCGTTCGGGCTCCCCCCACCTCCCATTTTCCCCCCACCCCTGAGAAGCCCCACTACCTACTTCCAGCGTAGTGCCAGCTTCCCGCGGGGTGGACGGAAGTTCGGCCTGCAGCTTCGCGCCACTTCCGGGGGTTCCAGAAGTGCGCTGGCTGCTCCCCTCCCACAGCTCTGTGGCGTACTGGGCGTGCTGCGGGTGGAGGCGTTGGCCCCAGACAAGGAGTGCAGTGGCTTCCCTGCGCTGCAGGAGGGGTGAGTCGAGCGCAGAGGTTTCCCTGCGCCGCGGGAGCAGGGGTTGGCCCCAGGGCAGGCACGCGCGGGGAGGTTTAGCTGCGCCGTGGGAGGGGGCTTTGGCCCCAGGGCAGGTGCACGCAGGGGTTTGGCCCCAGGGCAGGCGCGCGCGGGGGTTTGGCTGCACCGCAGGAGGCACGCGCCGGCCCCGGAGGAGGCACGCGCCGGCTTCCCTCTGGGCGGGGGGGGAGGGGAGAATCTTGGGAGGAGGTGGGTGCAGGGGACTCTCTGCCCCCACTGCCCCACAGTTTCCTCTCCCCAGCCCTCTCTCCCCACTCTCCTGTTCCTTGTCCCCACTCTCCAGCCCCCTGTTCCCTCTCCCCACTCCCCTGTTCCCTCTCCCCACTCCCCAGCCTCAGAAACCTGTCCCCAGCGGCACCCTGTCCCCTGCTGAAGCACCCACTAGCACCCTTCCCCAGTACTATGTCCCCTGCTCCCACCAATACAGTTGGGGCCACATGAAGCTTGGGGGGGGGAGGGGTTGGAGGAGGGTTTTTTTTGCATCTCATTTGTGTGGCCCCAACTGACTTTTCTGTGGGTCAGTGACCCCTGACTCAAAACAGGTTCCCTGCCCTTCTCAGAAATAAAGACAATGCAGAAACTTTTTGTGTTTGACATAGTATTTTATTTAAAAATGAAGCCTAGCCAACAAAACCCCAATTGGGGCCAAGCCCCCATCTGGCCACAGCATCATAACACTCCTGCACTCCTCTTTCCCCCAGACCGTACATCTGAGCCTGTCATACACTGGAACCCCCTGCCCTGAGCCCCTTACATACCCCAACCCAAATTCCTGGACCCTCACATCCAGAAGTCTAGTAATAGAGATGTAGCCGTGTTAGTCTGGTCTTGCTGAAACAAAAGACAGGACTATGCAGCACTTTTTACAAAGACAGCTTCCCTAATTATCACCTCTAATATCATTATCTCATAGACATTAACCTCCCCTCTTCTTTCCCCCTCTGTTCTAAAATCTGATTTGTCTATTTTATATGTGTTCACTTTTTTTGATTGTATCCCTTTGGTATATATGGTCATGCCAATTTTCTTCCACAATTTGATCTGAGGAAGTGGGTCTGGCCCACGAAAGCTCATCACCTAATAAACCATCTTGTTAGTCTTTAAAGTGCTGCATAGTCCTGTCTTTTGTTTCATCCAGAAGTCTGTGGCTTGCTTAGTACCCTAACCCTACATCTGACCCCAACGCTGTCCAGCCTGAAGCCCCCTCCCCGAGCCAGCGTTTCCTTATCCACCTCCTCCTGCATCCAGATTTCCTCCTAGAGCTTGCTCCTCTCACCCCTTCCCACACTCAAATTCCTCATTCCCACCCCGGAGCCTACACATCCTGAATCAACCCAGCGAGGGTACGGCTAGACTACAGAGTTTTTCAGGATTCCGGAGATATCCCAGAAAAACTCTTCTGCATCCAGGGATGCGTTTGTTCTTCCACTTCTTTTAGTGGAAGAGCAAACATGATCTTTTGGTCACTCCTATATTCCTCTTTCCACGAGGAATAAGGGGATTCCAAAAGAAGACTGACATTTGGTCCAGTCTAGACAGGCCAAATGTTGGAAAAACTTCTTCCTACAGAAGAATTGGGAAAAAAAGCAGCAGTATAAGGGTTGGGGATAGCAAGTGATAGAGAGGAGAAGAATGGAGAGGGCGGGGCTTCAAGGAAGGGGCGGGGCCGTAGATCTTGGCTTGTTCTGTCATTTAAAAAGTGATCTTTGGTGTAAAAAGGTTGAAGACCACTGGACTAGAGGTTGAGTGTTTATTTAAAATGAGTTGCATCAAATAAAGGGTTCAATAAATCTGTTAGTCTATAAAGTGCCACAGCACTTCTCGTTGTTTTTCTAGTCTTTTTAATCTCTCTTCATAGGGGACCCATTCCAAACACCTAATCAGTTTTGTTTCCCTTTTCTGAACCTTTTCCAATGCCAATATATCTTTTTTGAGATGAGGCAACCACATCTGTACGCAGTATTGTTTTATATAGAGGCAATAAGATATAAAACAATGGTTTTATATAGAGGCAATAAGATATTCTGTCTTATTCGCTATCCCTTTTTAAATGTTTCCTAGCATTATGTTTGCTTCTTTGACTGCTGCTGCACATTGAGTGGATGTTTTCAGAGAATTATCCAGAATGACTCCAAGATCTCTCTTGAATAGTTATAGCTAAATTAGTCCTCATCATATTGTATGTATAGTTGGGATTATTTTTTCCAATGTGCATTACTTTACATTTCCCAACATTCATTTTCATTTGCTATTTCGTTGCCCAGTCACTTAGTTTGGAGAGATCTTTTTGAAGCTCTTCATAGTCTGCTTTGGTCTTAACCATCTTGAGCAGTTTAGTATCATCTGCAAATTTTGCCACCTCACTGTTTATCCCTTTCTCCAGATCATTTATAAACAGGTTGAATAGGATTGGTCCCAGTACAGACCTTTGGGGGGCACCTCTAGTTACTTCTCTCCACTCTGAAAACTTACCATTTATTTCTACCCTTTGTTTCCGGTCTTTTGAGAAATTATTTAGCAGTTCCTGCTTCTGATGTACTTAAAAGAACATTTTGCTATTTTTGATTTTTTGACTAGCTGTTCTTCAAAACTCCTTTTTGGCTTTTCATATTAAATTTTTACACTTAATTTGACAGAGTTTATGTTCCTTTCTATTTGCCTAACTAGGATTTAACTTCCACTTTTTAAACAATGCCTTTTTATCTCTCACTGTTTCTTTTACTAGGTTGTTGAGCCACAGTGGCACTTTTTTGGTTCTTTTATTGTGTTTTTTATTTTGGAGTACATTTAAGTTGGGTCTCTTTAAAAAGTTTCCATGCAGCTTGCAGGAATTTTACTTTCGTCACTGTACCTTTTAATTTCTGTTTAAAGGAATCCAATGCATCAGGGAAGTGCAGACAAATAAACAGTGGCAAATTTTTAAAGTGCTTCTACACAAATGCTAGGAGTCTGACTAATAAGATGGGTGAACTAGAGTACCTCGTATTAAAGGAGGAGGTTGACATAATAGGCATCACCGAAACCTGGTGAAATGGGGAAAATCTGTGGGACACAATCATACCGGGATATAAAATATATCGAAAGGATAGAGCAGGCCGGGTGGGTGGCGGAGTGGCACTGTATGTGAAAGATAATGTAGAATCAAATGAAATAAAAATATTAAATGAATCAACATGTTCAATAGAATCGCTATGGATAGTAATTCCATGCTCCAATAATAAGAAATTAGCAGTAGGGATATATTACCGACCACCTGACCAGGACAACGATACTGACATTGAAATGCTGAGGGAGATTAGAGAGGCTACCAAAATAAAGAACTCTATAATAATGGGGGATTTTAATTACCCCCATATTGACTGGATACATGTCACCTCAGGAAGAGAAGCGGAGATAAAATTTCTCAATGGCTTAAATGACTGCTTCTTGGAGCAGCTGGTGCAGGAACCCACAAGGGAAGAGGCAATTCTCGATTTAGTCCTGAGTGGAGCGCAGGATCAGGTCCAGGAAATAACCGTTACAGGACCGCTTGGGAATAGTGACCATAATATAATAACATTCAACATTCCTGTGATGGGAAGAACACCTCAGCAGTCCAGCACCCTGGCATTTAATTTCAAAAAGGGGAATTACACAAAAATGAGGAGGTTAGTTAAACAGAAATTAAAAGGCACAGTGACTAGAGCCAAATCCCTGCAAGCTGCATGGAAACTTTTTAAAGACACCATAATAGAGGCCCAACTTAAATGTATACCCCAAATTTAAAAACATAGCAAGAGACCTAAAAAAGAGTCACCGTGGCTTAACCACTATGTAAAAGAAGCAGTGAGGGACAAAAAGGTATCTTTTAAGAAGTGGAAGTCCAATCCTAATGAGATAAATAGAAAGGAACATAAACACTGTCAAATTAAGTGTAAAAATGTAATAAGAAAAGCAAAAAAGATTTTGAGGAACAGCTAGCCAAAACTCAAAAGAAATAACAAAATGTTTTTAAGTACATTAGAAGCAGGAAGCCTGCTAAAAAACCTGTGGGTCCCCTAGACGATCGAACTATAAAAGGCGCAATCAAGGGCGATAAAGCCATTGCAGAGAAACTAAATGATTTCTTTGCTTTAGTCTTCACGGCTGAGGACGTTGGGAGATTCCCAAATCTGCACCGTCCTTTGTGGGTGATGAATCTGAGGAACTGTCCGGATTGAAGTGTCATTAGAGGAGGTTTTGGAACAAATAGAAAAACTTAATGTTAACAGATCTCCGGGACCGGATGGCATTCATCCAAGGGTTCTAAAAGAACTCAAATGGGAAATTGCTGAACTATTATCTGTGGTTTGTAACCTATCCCTTAAATCGGCTTCCGTACCTAATGACTGGAAGGTAGCCAACGTGACACCAATATTTAAAAAGGGCTCTAGAGGCGATCCGGGCAATTACAGACCGGTAAGTCTAACTTCAGTACCGGGCAAATTAGTCGAAACAATAGTAAAGAATAAAATTGTGAAGCATGTAGAAGAACATAATTTGTTGGACAAAAGTCAACATGGTTTCTGTAAAGGGAAATCCTGTCTTACTAATCTATTAGAGTTCTTTGAAGGGGTTAACAAACATGCGGACAAGGGGATCCAGTAGATATAGTATACTTAGATTTTCAGAAAGCCTTTGACAAGGTCCCTCACCAAAGGCTCTTGTGTAAATTACATGGCCATGGGATAAGAGGGAAGGTCCTTTCTTGGATTGAGAACTGGTTAAAAGACAGGAAACAAAGGGTAGGAATAAATGGTAAATTTTCAGAATGGAGAGGGTAACTAGTGGTGTCCCCAAGGGTCAGTCCTAGGACCAATCCTGTTCAACTTATTCATAAATGATCTGGAGAAAGGGGTAAGCAGTGAGGTGGTAAAGTTTGCAGATGATACCAAACTGTTTAGGATAGTCAAGACAGAAGCAGACTGTGAGGACTCCAAGAAGATCTCACCAAACTGAGTGATTGGGCAACAAAATGGCAAATGAAATTTAATGTGGATAAGTGTAAAGTAATGCACATCGGGAAAAATAACCCCAACTATACGTACAGTATGATGGGGCTAATTTAACTACGACAAATCAGGAAAGAGATCTTGGAGTTATCGTGGACAGTTCTCTGAAAACTTCCACACAGTGTGCAGCGGCGGTCAAAAAGGCAAATAGGATGCTAGGAATTATTAAGAAAGGGATTGAAAATAAGACCCAGAATATCTTACTGCCCCTGTATAAAACTATGGTACGCCCACATCTTGAATACTGTGTACAGATGTGGTCTCCTCACCTCAAAAAAGATATTTTGGCCTTGGAAAGGGTTCAGAAAAGGGCAACTAAAATGATTAGGGGTTTGGAACGGGTCCCATATGAGGTGAGGTTAAAGCGACTGGGACTTTTCAGTTTAGAAAAGAGGAGACTGAGGGGGGATATGATAGAGGTATATAAAATCATGAGTGGTGTGGAGAGGGCCGATAAAGAAAAGTTATTTATTAGTTCCCTAAATATAAGAATTAGAGGACACCAAATGAAATAAATGGGTAGCAGGTTTAAAACTAATAAAAGAAAGTTCTTCTTCACACAGCGTGTAGTCAGCCTGTGGAACTCCTTGCCAGAGGAGGCTGTGAAGGCTAGGACTATAATAGAGTTTAAAGAGAAGCTAGCTAATTTCATGGAGGTTAGGTCCATAAAAGGCTATTAGCCAGGGGATAAAATGGTGTCCTTGGCCTCTGTTTGTCAGAGGCTGGAGAGGATGGCAGGAGACTAATCGCTTGATCATTGTCTTCGGTCCACCCTCTCTGGGGCACCTGGTGCTGGCCACTGTCGGCAGACAGGATACTGGGCTAGACGGACCTTTGGTCTGACCCAGTACGGCCATTCTTATGTTCTTAACTAACCTCCTCATTTTGTGTAGTTCCGCTTTCTGAAATTAATGCATTATGGTCACTATTTCCAAGCGGGCCAGTTATATTTACCCCTTGGACTATTTCCTGCACTCCAATTAGGACTAAATCAAGAATTGCCTCTCCCCTTGTAGGTTCCAGAACCAGCTGCTCCAAAAAGCAGTCATTTAAAGCAGTGTTTCTGAAAGTGTTTCTGCGGGAACACTTAGAGAAACACATTAATTGTCTGCCCTGGTGTGTTTACTTACGGGCGCCGCAGCCAAAGAGCCTCGCGGCTCCCATTGGCTCTGTTTCATCCTTTGGAGCCAAGGGGAGCCGCGGGAAGCTGCAAAGAGTGAAACAGAGCCAATGGAAGCTGTGAGGCTCTGTGACCACGGCACCAGTAAGTAAACACACCAGGGCAGCCAGTTAATGTGTTTCTCTAAGTGTTCCCATGGAACACTTTCAGAAACACTGATTTAAAGTATCAAAAGTTTCAGGGGATAGCCGAGTTAGTCTGTACAGGATAAACTTAAAAAACAACAAATAGTCTGGTAGCACTTTATAGACTAACAAAACATGTAGGGATCATAGGCAGGGTTCGTCGAATTGAGGAAGTCAATGCGTGGTTGCGCAGGTGGTGTCGCAGAGAGGGCTTTGGTTTCTTCAACCATGGGAGTCTGTTCCGGGCACAAGGATCGTTAGGAAGAGATGGGATCCACCTAACCAAGAGAGGAAAGAGCATCTTCACGGGCAGGCTTGCAAACCTAGTGAGGAGGGCTTTAAACTAGGTTCGTCGGGGGACGGTGACCACAACCCTGAGGGGAGTGGGAAAGTTGGATACCGGAAAGAAATGCGAAGAGGAACGAGCAACAAAGGAGGACCCCTGATTCGAATGGAGAAGATAGGGCGATCAACTGTTTATCTGAGGTGTTTGTACACTAATGTGAGAAGCCTGGGCAACAAACAGGAAGAACTGGAGGCCCTGGCCCAGTCCCAGAAATATGATTTAATTGGGATAACGGAGACTTGGTGGGATGACTCGCATGACTGGAGCGCTGTCATGGAAGGGTACAGACTGTTCAGGAAGAACAGGCAGGGGAGAAAAGGAGGAGGAGTTGCAATATATGTAAGAGAGCACTATGATTGCTCTGAACTCCAGTATAAAGAGGGAGAAAAACCTGTTGAGAGTCTATGGGTTAAGTTTAAAGGAGCAAACAACAACAGTGATGTTGTGGCTGGTGTCTGCTACAGGCCACTGAATCAGGTGGATGAGGTAGATGAGGCTTTCTTTGGACAACTGAGAGAAGCTTCCAGATCGCAGGTTCTCGTGGGGGACTTGAATCACTCTGACATCTGTTGGGAAAACAATACGGCAGTACACAGGCAATCCAGGAAGTTTTTGGAGAATGTTGGGGATAACTTCTTGACACAAGTGCTGAAGGATCCAACCAGGGGCCATGCGCGCAGCTTGATCTTCTGCTCACAAACAGGGAGGAACTAATAGGGGAAGCAGAGGTGGATGACAACCTGGGAAGCAGTGATCATGAGATGTTAGATTTCAGGATCCTGACCAAAGGAAGAAAAGAGACTAGTAAAATACACACCTGGGACTTCAAAAAAGCAGATTTTGACTCCCTGAGAGACCTGATGGGCAGAATCCCCTGGGATGCTAACATGAAGGGGAAAGGAGTCCAGGACAGCTGGCAGTATTTTAAAGAAGCCTTATTGAAGGCACAGAAAGAAACCATCCCGATGCATAGCAAGAGAGGCAAACATGGTAGGAGACCGGATTGGCTTACAGGGGAAATCCTTGGTGAACTTAAGCACAAAAAGGAAGCTTACAAAAAGTGGAAACTTGGACAAATGACCAGGGAGGGGTTTAAATGTATAGCTCAAGAATGCCAGGGGGTTATCAGGAAGGCGAAAGCACAGATGGAATTGCAACTGGCTAAGGATGTGAAGGATAACAAGAAAGGTTTCTACAGGCACGTTAAGAAGAAGAAGGTGATCAGAGAGGGTGTGCGGCCCCTACTGGATGAGGGAGATAACCTAGTGACAGATGATGTGGGGAAAGCTGAAGTACTCAATGCTTTCTTTGCCTCTGTATTCACGGACAAGGTGGGCTCCCGGACTAATGCGCTAAGTGACGCAAGATGGGATGAAGATAGACAGCCCTTGGAGGGTAAAGAACAGGTTAGGAACTATTTAGAAAAGCTAAACGTACGCAAATCTATGGGTCCGGACTTAATGCATCCTAGGGTACTGAGGGGAGTTGGCAAATGTCATTGAGGAGCCTTTGGCCATTATCTTTGAAAAGTCGTGGAGAAATCCCGGATGATTGGAAAAGAGCAAATGTAGTGCCCATCTTCAAAAAAGGGAAGAACGATCCAGGGAACTATAGGCCGGTCAGTCTTACCTCGATTCCTGGAAAAATCATGGAAGGGATCCTTAAGGAATCCATTTTGAGGCACTTGGAAGAGAGGAAAGTGATTAGGAATAGTCAGCATGGATTCACAAAGGGCAAGTCGTGCCTGACCAATCTGATTAGCTTCTATGATGAGGTAACTGGCTCTGTGGACGTGGGAAAGTCAGTGGATGTGATATACCTTGACTTTAGCAAGGCTTTTGATACGGTCTCCCACAATATTCTTGCCAGCAAGTTAAGGGAATGTGGATTGGATAAATGGACGGTAAGATGGATAGAAAGCTGGCTAGAAAGCTGGGCCCAGCGGGTAGTGATCAACGGCTCGATGTCAGGATGGCGGTCGGTTTCTAGCGGAGTGCCCCAAGGTTCAGTTCTAGGACCGGTTTTGTTCAATATCTTTATTAATGATCTGGATGAGGGGATTGATTGCACCCTCAGCAAGTTTGTGGATGATACTAAGCTAGAGGGAGAGGTAGATACGTCTGAGGGCAGAGATAGGGTCCAGAGTGACTTAGACAAATTGGAGGATTGGGCCACAAGAAATCTGATGAGGTTTAATAAGGACAAGTGCAGAGTCCTGCACTTGGGACGGAAGAATCCCAAGCATTGTTATAGACTGGGGACCAACCAGCTAAGTAGTAGTTCTGCAGAAAAGGACCTGGGGGGTTACAGTGGATGAGAAGCTGGATATGAGTCAACAGTGTGCCCTTGTAGCCAAGAAGGCTAATGGTATATTAGGCTGCATTAGGAGGAGCATTGCCAGCAGATCCAGAGATGTCATTATTCCCCCTTTATTCGGCTCTGGTGAGTCCAAATCTGGAGTATTGTGTCCAGTTCTGGGCCCGCCACTACAAAAAGGATGTGGACACATTGGAGAGGGTCCAGCGGAGGGCAACCAAAATGATTAGGGGGCTGGAGAGTATGACCTATGAGGAGAGACTGAAGGAGTTGGGTCTGTTCAGTCTGCAGAAGAGAAGAGTAAGGGGGGATTTGATAGCAGCCTTCAACTTCCTGAAGGGAGGTTCCAAAGAGGATGGAGAGAGGCTGTTCTCAGTAGTGACAGATGGCAGAACAAGGAGCAATGGTCTCAAGTTGTGGTGGGAGAGGTCCAGGTTGGATATTAGGAAAAAGTATTTCACTACGAGGGTAGTGAAGCACTGGAATGGGTTACCTAGGGAAGTAGTGGAGTCTCCATCCCTAGAGGTGTTTAAGTCTCGGCTTGACAAGGCCCTGGCCAGGTTGATTTAGTTGGGATTGGTCCTGCCTAGAGCAGGGGGCTGGACTTGATGACCTTCTAAGGTCTCTTCCAGCTCTATGGTTCTATGATTCTATGTAGATGGTATCATGAGCTTTCGTGGGCATAGCCCACTTCTTCAGATGACCAGTGTTTTGAGTTTAGGATGTCCAGGCCCAAAATATTTTATTTTGGTTTTTTACTATATATTATGTTATATTTTGGGCCTGGACATCCTAAACTCAAAACTCCGGTCATCTGAAGAAGTGGGCTGTGCCCACGAAAGCTCATGATACTATACATGTTTTGTTAGTCTATAAAGTACTACCAGACTATGTGTTGCTTTTTAAGTTTAAAGTATCAAGAAATTTTATCTCTGCATTCTGTCCTGAGATGATGTATACCCAGTCAATATGGGGATAGTTGAAATCCCCCAATATTATTGAATTTCTTTATTTTGATAGCATTACATAGTCACTATCACTATCCTGGTTAGGTGGTCGATAATATATCCTTACTGCTATATTCTTATTATTAGAGCATGGAATTACTACTATCCATAGGGGTTCTATGGAACATTTTGCTTCATTTGATTCTACATTTTCTTCACGTACAATGCCATTCCCCCACCAGCACAACCTGTTCTGAACCTAGGATATATTTTGTACCCTGGTATGACTGTGTCCTATTGATTGTTCTCATTCCACCAAGTTTCTGTGATGCCTATTATATCAAAATCCTCCTTTAAATATGAGGCATTCTAGTTTACCTATCTTATTATTTAGACTTCTAGCATTTATGTATAAACACTTTAAAATTCATCACTGTTTATCTGTCCGCCATTACCTGATGTGTTAGATTCGTTTTCATTTGATTGTTTCTCATCTGATCTTACCCAGGGCCAGGCGGGGAGCTCAAATGATACCTCCATGCCCCCTTGCTTGGGCCAAAACTTTGAAAGGTCTCAATTCTGCCTTCTTCCTGTTCTACTCCTCTCATGCTACTGCTCTGCTACCTACATATGCACCAGCAGCAGACACAATTTTCTACACTCTGGGTCCTAGTGGCACCCCCCCCCCATAATCTGGCACCTGAGGCGGCTGCCTCAGTTCACCTCGTGGTAAGGCCAGCCCTGATCTTACCCATACTTTTATCATCTTTCATCCTCTTCTCTTTACTAGAATATACAGAATCTCTATTAATAGATCCTCCCCTAGGGGATGTCTGTCTGATCCATGTCCAATCCATGTGCTCCTCTACACATTGGTTCCTTTTTATCTTAAATTTATAAAACTATGAAAGCTTTAACCATAGATATATAGAAAGCAAATCCCCTTGTATTTTCTGCTCTATTTCTAATACACAGGAAAGATAATTAAAACTTAGACACTCGTGCTGACTCCAAATTCCCAAATAGATACAAATAATCTACAAAGAATATGTTAAATTCTGTATTTTCATAACAAAGCTAGAAGTCCTAGTCAGGAGTGACTTTTGAGCCGATATGTATATTTACTGATTTTTTAAAAATGTTAAAGCTGGAATTGCTTATATTATCAGCTGACCTCTTAGAATGGGTGATGACATGTTTCTGATGCCCTCCAGGAAGACATAATTTCAAATTTGTCAATTTATCTTTCTATGTCATCTTCTGCGCTGAGTATCACACTTCCTTTTGTTTTTCCTGGTCCACAGATGCACTTCAGTTTTTGGTAGATGCTATTCATGTTGCTTTTTAATCTGAAATGTTTCAGAATGCCAATTATTTTCTCTCATTGCTGTCATGAGTTTACATTGGAGACCTGCTTTGTCTACTCAACAGACTTTCTATGCTGATATTATAGCTGATTACTGAGGCAATAGTAAAAGAACCAGATGTTTATTTTCCAGTAAGGATCATATCTCTGGATCCCTTTATTATTAAATTAATTTTTAATATCTGTTTGAAACATCCTCCTACTTTTGAACTGTACAGTAGTTAGCTATATCTTCTGCAATTAAACTATTTTTAGTAATACAATATTCTGTTTAATGTATAATTCTTGTTGGTTATAAAATCACATTATTCTCTTGTCAGAACTTAAAATGAAAATAGAAGACAATGAAGTACTCTACAGTATTTTTTAAACATTTTTGTCACTGCATTAATAAGTAACTGCTACTGGTGTTTAGCTAAGTCATTACTGTAATTATTACATTTTCAACTATATTTTTCTGTAACAACATGCAAATTCTTACTTGATTTTTTCTTTCAGCTGTGTATTACAACTGGTCTTGGAGTAGTTGTAGGAGTCATTTTCTCTGGAATAAAAAATGATTCCAGTGGCATTCAAAACAGGTAAATAAGCATGGGAACTAAATATTTGCATACAAATACACACTTTAGTTTATTTTGTTGATTTTCTACTTAGCCTTTGTTCTGTAGAACACCGTAGAAAATAAATTATATTTTAAAGAAGTTGTGAGAGATGAAATATGGTATGTGTTTATTTGTACTGTGTTAGCATCAAGGGACCATAGACCAGTACACCACTGTGCAAGGTATTGTACAGATACAAACAAAAACACAGTTCCTGCCCTGAGTTTATAAGCTCCAAAAAGTTATGTTGTAGTGAAGCAGTACTTAGGGTATATACAACAAAGGGAGTTGATGAACAATATAGGAAGTAGCGTCCACCAGTGTTCTAAGATTTTCCATCCAATCAGTGTGAGTTTTGTCTTCTCCACCAATATTAACAT
Organism: Rafetus swinhoei; assembly: GCA_019425775.1. NCBI lineage: Eukaryota > Metazoa > Chordata > Testudines > Trionychidae > Rafetus > Rafetus swinhoei. Next base: position 122,038,565 of record CM033449.1, read on the forward strand.
CATGTGTGCTTGCTTGTATGTGTGCCACTGTGGTACCCACCAATTACTAACAACATTAACAAGGTGCATGACCCTGCACCCACCCACCCTGAAAAACCACCCAGCTTGCTGGCCTCTGCCCCCAACACACACTGTGCATGCCCCATTGCCTGTGCGCACACACAATCATCTGGTATCTGTATAGGCCTGGCTAACTGCCTCCCCCCCCTGTAGTTGTGCCCAGCCTTGCAATCTGCCTCCCTATATGCCACCACTGTATATGCCAGGGCCATGCTATCTGCCCCTCCCAAACACAAACAGCCAGTACCTGGGCCTAGGGCCCACAGCCCAAGCACCACTGTCCAGAGACCTGTGCCCGGCCCACACCCCACCTGTTCTTCCTCCCCATTGTCCAGAGACCTGTGTCCAACCCCGCACCTCGCCCTGTCCCCACCCCTGGAATTTACTTGCACCCAGTACCTCCCCCCAGTACAGCTGGCTGGTGCCTTTGCCCCCTACCTGGCCAGCTTCAACATCAGGCTCCAGCTATCCTTGGCCCAACTTCCTCCCCCCCGCTGGTACTGACCCTGGTACCTGCCCCACTACTCTTCCTCCCGGGCTCCCACACAGCAACTCCGGCATGGGAGTATCCAACACCATCATCATGATGCTGATCACAGTGCGTCAATGTCATGACGCTGGACTGCAGCATGACAGCATCCAGTCACAATATCAGGTGACCACTTTCTGTCCCAATGTGCTATCATGAAACCCTCCTGGCACAGCATCACACACTCATGATGCAACTTGGCTCAGAAGCAACCACATTCTTATCTCAATTACAGGTTGTGCCAGCCATCACCTTAGAGCAGAATCTGGCCCAGTATCATGACACTGTGACAGATTTGTTCTTCAATCTTCCTTTCCAAGATAGGTAGCAACCCTACCACACTCCTGTCCTCTACCTTGGAGCTACCCCTCCAGGAACCTCCTGCTTGCTCTGCAGGGTAGAGGAGGTAAAAGAGGGGGTGCTGATGACAAGATGTTCCCTTCCCTGTACTCCATCTCCACAAAGTGAGCAGGGTAAGGCCTTGGAGAAGGGGCAGGGAAGGAGGCAAGCAGCCCTTTGGCTCTGGTTGTTTCACAAGTCCTCTCTCTCATTTCAATTTCCCCCTGGAATTTCACCCTCCCACAGCAGCCCCTTCTGCAGCACAGTTCTTATGCCTTGGCAAGGGAGCACTTGCTCTGCCCCTAATCATGCTGAATCTGTCCTGGGACTAAAGACACAGCAGTATCATGGCTGACCTGTGGAATGTCCTGTGTGTAAATGGGAACAGGTACAAATCCCTCTTAATCCCTTGTAGAAGCAGAAAGCTGGCACCTTTCTTTAGCCTTGATCCTGAGATGGCTTGCAAATCTGATATGGCTCAGCAGAGCGGGTGGGGGCTTAGCACCACCCTGAATCAGGCAGGGTGTTCACATTAAAATGAAAAGAGGTCAAAATAAAAGACAAAACCCATATGAAAAAGGAGTGAAATGGGGGAAGTAGTTTGCTTGCCTGCTGCTCATTAGAAGAAGGAATACTTAACAGAACACAGGCAGAAAACTGCCCTTTAATCATTGCCTTCTTAGGCTGGGGTTTTGTTTTTTTTTACTGTAAAGTGTGTTTAACGCTTTCCCCCACCCCTGCAACCTTGGTGACTCTGGCTTGCCTCCTGTTTATTCCCCAGCTGCTTTCTTGTCTCCTATCAGCAGAATTAGGGACAGGAGCGGCCCTAGATGAGCTGCCGGCAACTGGCGCCCTAGGCGAAACGTGCGATCAGCACGCAATCGGTGCCCCCACCTCCAAAGCCCTCAACGGCCGTTTATCTTGGCACCCTAGGCAACCGCCTAGTTCACCTATATTGACGGGCTGCCACTGATTAGGGAGCCATGTCAGCAGAAATACTCCTGTGCAGCCAGGGAAAAGTTCACACAGAAAATTGATATTCGATACAAATTATTTTGGATGATTTACTGGAATGATTTAACTCAGAGGGACATGGGGGAAATTCCAATGGTGCCTTCACTGCCTGCCTGCCTGCCCTAAGTCTTCCTTGCAGGCTTTGGGACAGAGCTGGCTTCAGCCCTGGCTGCTGAAGCTGCCACCGCCCACCATGCAGCAGCTGGAACAGCAGCCTGCTGCCTGCCATGCAGCTCTTCTGGCCTCGGCTACCAGAGCAGCCACCTGCTATGCAGCTGTGTAGCTCTGTGTAGGTGATGGTTGGGGTGGAAATTTTTTCTGCATGCCCATGCAAGTGCGCAGCTTAGAGGGAACCCTGGTGCCCACCTGTCATCAGCCAGAAGTTTGATTATTTTCTAAAATAAGATCAAAGCCTACTATTTCCAGTAAACAATTAAATTGCTTCCTGAATCTTGATTCCATTTTCATATAGTAATGGCATAGCTATTTCTTCCTCATTCACAACAAACTATTTGCATAATTTTCTTACTAATTGTTTGTTCTTTCCACAGAGTTGGTGCTTTATTCTTTTTGACCACCAATCAGTGTTTGAGCAGTGTTACAACCATAGAACTTTTTGTCACAGAAAAAAAGATATTTATGTAGGTAAATCTCTGTGGAGTAGATAGCATTGCATGTTGTTTTATTTGTGCTGTATCAGTTTACTTTTAAGTTTTAGTCTAAAGTCACCATGTAGATAACCCCTTATCTATCAGTCATCTTTAGGGGCTAGTGATGCAATTATTATTAGCATTTGGTGCTACGATAGAGGTGAACTAGCCTATCTCTTTTTCTATTATATTAACTCAAAAGTTTAATGATAATAAGAATTTCAACATTGTTAACAGAAAAACACAACTATTCTGGGGCTAGAGACAGAGCTTGAATAAATCACCCCACTTTACCCCCACACAATTTTGCCTGTTTACTAAAGTCTCTTGCTAGAAGTACAGCCCCAAACCAGAAACTAGTTGTAATTGTTATAGGCTTAATAGATATGGTAAAAAACTCCACTATTGGGTAGCGTAATAGAAGTCAGTTTTCAGATCTGTGATTTTTCACAGCTGAATAATATGGCATTTTTAAAGTGTGAGAAATATAAAACAACTTTTAAAGCTGTGATGATGTTCCTCTTTCTTAACTGAATAGTCATGATATTTATCTTCAGGGAGAGGAAGGGTATGTCTACACTTGCACCCTAGTTCGGACTAGGAATGCAAATGCAGGCATTTGAAATTGCTAATGAAGCAGGGATTTAAATATCTCGCGCTTCATTTTTTGAGGAGTAACATTAGTTTGAACCAAGGGGTTTGGTTCGAACTAACGCGTCCCGGCGCGCACTTCCTGGTTCGAATCAGCTGTGATTCGAACTAGCGCACCGGTGAGATCTTGCTAATGAAGCGCGGGATATTTAAATCCCCGCTTCATTAGCAATTTCGAATGCCTGTATTTGCATCCCTAGTCTGAACTAGGGTGCAAGTGTAGACATACCCGAATTGAATAAAGTCACTGGGGCTACAAATCTTTCATGGAGAAGTAGCAATTTAAGGAGAAGCAGAATATAAACAGGAGTTGGAGAATTTTAGAAAATATTTTTTCCCTAGGTCATTCATGCTCTACCACTGATATTATTTAAGAAGAGTGAGGCTACTATAAGATTTATTGGCTAGATGCAGAATTTAAATATAACTTTCTCTTGACACAATCAGCTGCTCATACGTAAACTAATCAAATGTTACAATGTTTAGAGAAATAATTTCTTGATATTTTAAACACGTGTTTCTTAGAAATGCTTAATCTGGGATAGTGATTCTCAACCTTGCCAGATTATTGTACCCCTTTCAGGAGTCTAATTTGTCTTATGTAGCCCCAAGTTTCACTTCACTTAAAAACTACTTGCTTACAAAATCTTTGAAAATTCATGGAAGTCGGGAGAGATTGCAGAAGACTGGAAAAGGGCAAATATAGTGCCCATCTATAAAAAAGGAAATAAGGACAACCCAGAAAACTACAGACCAGTCATCTTAACTTCTGTGCAAAAGATAATCAAGCAAATAATTAAGGAACTCATCTGCAAACATCTGGAAAGATAATAAGGTGATAGGTAGTAGCCAGCATGGATTTGTAAAGAACAAATGTCAAACCAATCTGATAGCTTTCTGTGATAGGATAACAAGTCTTGTGGATAAGGGGGAAGTGGTAGACATGGTATACTTAGACTTTAGCAAAATATTTGATATGGTCTCACATAACCTTCTTATCAATAAACTAGGGAAATACAATCTAGATGGGGCTACTATAAGGTAGGTGCATAACTGGCTGGAGAACCATTCTCAGAGAGTAGTTATTAGTGGTTTACGGTCATGCTGGAAGGGCATATATAGTGGGGTTCCGTAGGGGTCTGTTTTGGGAACGGTTCTGTTCAATACCTTCATCAATGATTTAGATAATGGCATAGAGAGTACACTTATAAAGTTTGTAGATGATACCAACCTGGGAGGGGTTGCAAGTGCTTTGGATGATAGGGTCATAATTCAAAATTATCTGGACAAACTGGAGAAATGGTCTGAGGTAAATAGGATGAAGTTTAATAAGGACAAATGCAAAGTACTCCACTTAGGAAGGAACAATCAGTTTCACACGTACAGAATGGGAATCATAGGGTTGAAAAAGACCTCAGGAGGATATTGAGTCCAACCCCCTGCTAAAAGCAGGACCAACCCCAACTAAATCATCCCAGCCAGGGCTTTGTCAAGCTGGGACTTAAAAACCTCTAGGGATGGAGATTCCACCACCTCCCTAGGTAATCCATTCCAGTGCTTCACCGCCCTTCTAGTAAAATAGTTTTTCCTAATATCAAACCTAGATCTTCCCCACTGCAACTTCAGACCATTGCTCCTGTCATCTGTCACTACTGAGAACAGCCTCTCTCCATCTTCTTTGGAATCCCCTTCAGGATTGCAGCAAGGCTGCAATCAAATCCCCCATCACTCTTCTGTAGACTAAATAAGCACAAATCCCTCAACCTCTCTGTAAGTCATGTGTGCCATCCCCTAATCATCTTTGTTGCCCTCCACTGGACTTTCTCCAATGAGTCCACATCCTCTGTGTAAAGGGGGCCCCAGAAATGGAAGCAAAACTCCTGAGGTGGCCTCACCAGTGCTGAATAAAGGGGAATAATCACTTCTCTAGATCTGCTGGCAGTGGTCCTCCTAATGCATCCTAATATGCCGTTAGCCTTATTGGCTACAAGGGCACACTGTTGACTCATATCTAGCTTCTCATCCAGTGCAATCCTGAGGTCTTTTTCTGCCAAACTGCTGCTTAGCCAGTTGGTCCCCAGCCTGTAGCTATGCTTCGGCTTGTTCTATCCCAAGTGCAGGACTCTGCACTTGTCCTTGTTGAAACTCATCAGATTTCTTTTGGCCCAATCCTCCAATTTGTCTGGACCCTATCCCCCCTACCCTATCCCCTAGAGGGAGAGCCCTCTAGCTTAGTGTTATCTGCAGACTTGATGAGGGTGCAATCCATCCCCTTATCCAGATCATTAATAAAGATGTTGAACAAAAATGGCCCTAGAACCGATCTTTAGGGCACTCCACTTGATACTAACTGCCAACCAAACATCGAGCCATTGATCACTACCCGTTGAGTCCAACAATCTAGCCAGTTTTCTATCCACCTTACAGCCCAATTATCTAATCTATACTTCCTTAACTTGCTGGCAAGAATACTGTGAGAGATCATATCAAAAGCTTTGGTAAAGACAAGGTACATCACATCCACCACCTTCTTCATGTCCACAGAGCCAGTCACCTTGTCATACAAGGCACTCAAGTGGGTCAAGCAGGACTTGTCCTGTTGAATCCATGTTGACTATTCCTGATCATTGTCCTCTCTTCCAAGTGCTTAAAAAAAGTGAAGTGACTGTCTAGGAATGAGTACTGCAGAAAGAGATCGAGGGGTCATACTGGTACACAAGCTAAATATGAGTCAACATTGTGATACTATTACAAAAAAAGCAAACATGGTTCTGGATGCATTAACAGGTGTGTTGTGAGCAAGATACAAGAAGTAATTCTTCCACTCTATTCTGCGCTGATTAGGTCTCAATTGGAGTATTATGTCCTGTTCTGGGTACCACGTTTCAAGACAGACATGGAAAAGTTGGAAAGGATCCAGATAAGAGCCACAAAAATGATTAAAGGTCTAAAAAATATGATCTATGATGGAAGACTGAAAGAATTGGGTTTGTTTAGTTTGGAAAAGAGAAGACTGAGAGGGGACATGATAGCAGTTTTCAAGTACCTAAAAGGTTGTTACAAGGAGGAAGGAGAAAAATTGTTCTCCTTGAACTTTGATGATAGGACAAGAAGCCTTAAATTGCAGCAAGGGAGATTTAGGTTGGACATTAGGAAAAGTTTCCTAACTGTCAGGGTGGTTAAACATTGCAATAAATTGCCTAGGGAAGTTGTGGCATCTCCATCATTGGAGATATTTAAGAGCAGATTAGATAGATATCTATCAGGGATGATATAGATAGTGCTTGGTCCAGCTGTGAGGGCAGAGGAATGGACTTGACCTCTCAAGGTCCCTTCCAGTTCGAGTATTCGGCTATGAAAATGAGACATAAAAATAATAAAGTGCCATTGCACATTTATTACTGAAAAAATTGCTTATTTTCTCATTTTTACAATGTCGTTATAAAATACATTAACTAAAATATAATTATTGTACTTATATTTCACTGTATAGTATGTAGAAGCAGATAAGAACAGTCATATTAAGCAGAACAAAGGTCCATGTCTTCCAACAGTGGCCATTGCTAGGTGCCCAGAGGGAATGAACAGAACAAATAATCATAAAGTGATCCTGTCACCCATTCCTAGCTTCTGACAAACAGAAGTGAGGGACACCATTCCTGCCCATCCTAGCTAATAGTCATGGACCTATCCTCCACAAATTTATCTAACTCTTTTTTGAACCTGGTTATAGTCCTGGCCTTCACAACATCTTCTGGCAAAGAGTTCTACAGGTTGACTGTGTTGTGTGAAGAAGTACTTCCTTTTCTTTGTTTTAAACCTGCTGCCTATTAATTTCATTCTGTGACCCCTGTGACAGGGTCAGTCCCACTCCTGGGTCCCAGACCCATGCTCAGTCCACAATCTCCAGTCTAGGTACTGCAGCATAGGTTTTTCTTTCCCCTTTCAGCATTTTGTGGAGGATTGTCTCTTGGCAAAATGGCTATCAGGACAGATGCTTCTGGTCAGCTTGGGCTGGGTTATCAGTCCTCCCCAGTTACCAGCTGGACTCTCTGATTGCTTGGGGGAAGGAGCCCAAACACTCCCTGTTGGAGCACCTCCCCTTTCTTCTTCGGGTAGTCCCCGTGGGTGCTCCACGTTTGGTGTCGGGCTGGTCCCGGCGCCGTGAATCGGAGCTTGCCAGAGCTGTCATCAGCCGAATCGCATGTGCGCGAGCAGCTTTCGCGCCTTTGATTAGCCACGCGCGATCCGGCCCCCGCCAGTTCCTTCTCATCCGCCCCTGGTCGCGGACGGAGCTCTCCTCATCTCCTCATTTACCTCACAATAAGTTAAAGAAAGACTTATAGAATAACTTCTTACCCTCTGCTGTTTACTGCTTTGTTCTTCAAAAGAAAGAGAAAACAAAACAACTCTGATATATATTTCATTTTTAAGAGTTATAGTTGGAAGCGCGGCTCTCCGATACTGTTGCCGCAGCCCTTAGCCCCGCGGAGCGATCATCCCTCAACAACAACAACAAAAAAAAGAAGAAGAAAGAAAGGGAAACAAAGGGCACAAAGAAGCAAAGACAGACGTTAATAACATTAGGAAGTTAAACAGTTACAATTTGTATATAGTTACAGTTTTCCTTTTAGTTACAATCTTTCGTTTCTGAGCTTCCTTTAAAAAAAAAAAGATACATTTCCGCAAGTTTTCTAGTCATAGTTTTCTGTTGTGGCTACTGTTCCTGTTACATTTAAGTCCCGTTCTTCAAAAAAAAACCCACAAAAAAACAGAGAACAAGGCAGCATAGAGAGGCGCGAAATAAACCCCTCTCAATCTGTTAAAATGCCGGGTTCCCCCGGCTTCAAAAAATGCTCCATGTGCAGAGAGTCTATGCCGCTCTCTGATGGCCATTCTGCCTGTGTCTGCTGCCTTGGGGAGGCACATATCCCCCAAAAATGTGCCCATTGTGCGAAGCTTAAAACTAGAGCCCGCAAAGAGTGGGAACGACGACTTAAGGAGATCCTGTTTGATAAGGCACTGATGCCTTCTAATTCAACAGGCTCCTCTGCTTCGGACCCCACTCTAGAAAAGCGAAGGGCTCCTTCCCCAACTGTGCCTTCCCCAAAGAGGAAGAGAGCCTCTCCTGCTAAGTCCCTGCCAATAGCCCCGCAGTCGCAGGGGAGCGCAGGAGATAAGCCGGGTACCTCTGGCTCCAGGGCAGCCCGCACACCGGCAGCAAAAAAGCCGGCTGGCATGTCCAAGCCTCAGCCGCCGCCGGCACCGCAAGCAGCTGAGGAGCCTCTTAAAGGGCCAGCTCCATCGGCACCTACGCTCCCGGTGCTGACCCCACCAGCCTCTGCAGTCACTCCTCCTCACAAGGAGCTGTCCTCAACACTGTATGCCTGCTTCATTACACTCAGCTGAGCTTACAACCTCGCAGCCTGCATGGCATGAGCGCCTAGCACCACAGCCTCCTATAGCAGCATCCAGATCAGATGTCCAGGCGATCTCTCTTTCACCCTCTCCAGAAGCATCCCCTCACCCGTCTACTCATGCTGACCACACAACGGAACAGAGGAAGTATTATAGACGCAGTACATCATCTCGTCATCATTACCATAGGGAGCGTAGCTGTTTGCATCACAGGTGCTCCAGATCTCGATCTCCTTCCAGGCACTCACCAATGCACTCACCACGGCGCATGTACTATGTCAGGCACAGCAGCGCTAGGTCTTCTAGACGCTCGTCACCTGCAGCCTCTGACCAACATTATTCGCACTATCATAGTCCCTACTACGGCGAATTTTCTCAGTATAGCCGGTTGCGCTCTCGTTGCAGGTCACCATGCTCCTGCCGGTCCATCAGCCTGCGTTCCGTACACTCCAGACCGCAAGAGCAGTCCTCGCTCAGACCTGCGCTGCCTCCGCGATCTCCGACCCTTCAATCGCAGCAATCAGACCCGGAGGAAGGGCAACTATCGGAGACGGAACCAGACATGTCCCCTAATGCTCGCTCCTCCGTGCCGTCGCAGGATGAAGCTGTAACTCCAGCCGAGACGTCACCTCCTGATGATCTCAAGTTGTTCCAAGACCTTTTTAGATGCGTAGCACAATCCCAAGAGGTACAACTTACTGAGACCCAGGTGAAGCAACATAAATTTACACCCGAAGCAGCAGCGGAAGATTGCCCTATCGATAGATGAAGCTATTATGGAGATGGCCGAAGAGATTTGGCAAACGCCAACATCAATACCACCTACTAACAAAAGAGTAGATAAGAAGTACTTTGTACCATCCAAAGGACTAGACTTTCTTTTTAATCACCCTCAGCCTAACTCGCTGATCGTCAACGCGGTCCGCCATAAGGCAAAGACTCCTCACTTCAAGAACTCCCTGCCTGATAGGGACTCTAAGAAGCTAGATTCATTCGGGCGTAAGATCTATTCTTCCTCAACCTTACTCCTCCGAATTGCCAACTACGCTGCCCTCCTGTCAAACCATAATTTTGACAACTCTTCCAAGCTCCCGGAACTCATGCAACACCTCCCGGACAGCAAGAGACACCTTCTAAAAGCTGTAGTTCAAGAAGGATTCACGGCATGCAGGACATCCCTCCAAATTGCTGCTGATGTAGCGAACACCGCGGCGCGAGCCATGGCAATGGGTATCGCCATGCGCAGCTAGGCCTCCTGGTTGTTGTCGGCAGGAGCCCCTAAGGAACTGCAGGCCAAAGTTGAGGATTTGCCCTTCGACCGGCAAAAGCTGTTTGCCTCCATGACCGACGAGATTCTTCACTCAGGGAAGGACTCATGTACTACCCTCAGGACTTTGTGTATGTACACGCCGCCCTTCAGGCGAAGGAGATACTACCCGTTCCAAAGGAGGTACGATTATTCGTCCTATAAGCAACAGCAACGCGGACCTGACCAGCCCAAATTTAGACAGTGTCCGCAATGCAAACGCCAACAACAGAATCGTCCACCAGCCCGACCTGCTTCTAAGCAGCAGGTTTGACTCCTGTGCCAAGGACTCGAACACGTCTCCAGTGGTCATCACACAAAAGCCTGTTTCCAGCATATTCAATCATCGGCTGAGGCCCTACCTCCATCAGTGGGCCAGCATTACGTCGGACCGATGGGTCTTAGAGCTGATAACATCAGGCCTCTCAATTCCGTTCACTTCAGTTCCCCCCACTACCCCTCCCACCCTGGCCCTTGTTGGGGACCCATCTCACAGGACCGTTCTTCGAGAAGAAGTCCTCCACCTTCTAAGCATCGGCGCCATAGAACGAGTTCCAAGGGAATTTTGGGGAAAAGGCTTTTTACTCCAGGTACTTCCTGGTTCCCAAAAAGTCTGGGGGCTGGAGGCCGATTCTCGACCTGAGAGGTCTAAATCGTTTCATCCGCAAGCAGCTCTTCCAAATGATCACTCTGGCCAAGATCATACCAGCACTAAACAAAGGAGACTGGTTCGCAGTCCTAGATTTACAGGACGCATACTTTCATATCTCAATACATGTAGCACACAGGCGATTTCTACGCTTTGTGGTGGAGGACGACCATTTCCAGTACAAAGTACTCCCATTCGGCCTTGTCTTGGCACCAAGAGTGTTCTCCAAAACACTGGCGGTCGTAGCGGCTCACCTACGCAGAACAGGAGTCGCAATTTTCCCCTACCTAGACGATTGTCTGATCAAGGGTCACACTCATGCAGAGACCTTCCACATGGTGACGGCCACTCGGGCTCTATTCAAATCCCTCAGCCTTGTTGTAAACATGGAAAAATCCCGACTACAACCGACACAAATCCTTACCTTTATAGGAGCTCGGCTGAACTCCCTCGAGGAGCGAGTGCACCTGCCGGTCGAGCGTTTCCAAGCCATAAAAGACTTAGTAAGAACAATCCTGCAGTCCCCAATACTACCAATCCGCGTATAGCTACAGCTCTTGGGTCATATGGCGGCTACTACGATCATCGTGCGGCACACAAGGCTACATGTGAGGTGCCTGCAGCATTGGCTGACCACGGTATACAATCCCATCAGACACAGTACTCGCAAAGCCGTGGCACTACCCGCGTGGGTCAAGGAGTCCTTGCACTGGTGGACCAACCCCAACAACATGCTATCAGGAGTCCCATTTCACGTGATGGAACCATCAAGAGATAACCACAGACGCGTCTCTCATGGGCTGGGGTGCGCACATGGGCACCGAAACGGCCCAAGGCCGTTGGTCCTCCGCGGAAATGATGTTGCACACCAACCTCCTCGAGCTGCGGGTGGTGTTTTATGCGTGCAGGCAGTTCAAGAAGCACATAAGAGGCACAACGACAAGAATCCTCACAGACAACATCATTACGATGTACTATGTGAACAGGCAAGGAGGTGCCCGCTCCCGGTCCCTTTGTGTAGAGGCGGTCCGCTTGTGGAAGTGGTGCATTCGAAACTACATCTTTCTCGTGGCTTCATATTTACCCGGTGCGAACAACACCATCGCGGATGCACTGAGCAGACACTTTTATCAAGACCACGAATGGGTAATTTGCACGGACGTTCTCCTACCTCTCTTCCACCGTTGGGGTCTCCCGGTGATAGATCTCTTTGCCACACGGGCCAATGCAAAATGCAGAGCTTACTGCTCCAGAGCAGGAGTGGGCGCTCACTCCCTGGGAGCTGCGTTTCTTCTTCACTGGGGGACATCACTGTTATATGCATTCCCCCCTGTTGTGCTCATTCCCAGGGTACTAGAGAAGATTGTCATAGACAAGGCATGAGTGCTGCTCATAGCCCCGGCTTGGCCCAGGCAGCCGTGGTATTCAACTCTCCTGCAGCTGTCGACGCGTACACCGCACCGATTTCCTTACCTACCGGACCTGCTGTCGCAACAGACCGGCTCCCTTCTTCATCCGAAGCTGGACACCCTACACCTAACAGCCTGGATGGTAGATGGTTCAGCATGTCCGAGAATCTTTGCTCAGACCAGGTGAAGCGCATCTTGCTATACAGCAGGAAAGACTCTACCAGGAAGACCTACCTGTCTAAATGGTCGAGATTCACGCGCTGGTGCGCTCCTAAGGACCTGGATCCTCTTATCTCACCACTGAATGTCGTACTGGAATATATTCTCCAGCTGCAGGCTACTGGTCTGTCCATATCATCTCTTAGAGTCCATGTAGTAGCAATTGCGGCTTTCCACCATCCCATCGAAGGGAGGTCGGTGTTTTCCCATCCCATGATGACAAGATTCTTTAAAGGTCTCGTTAACCTCAACCCACCACACAGACCCCCACCACCTACGTAGAGTCTTGACCTGATCTTAGATGTCCTAACACGACCACCATTCGAACCCCTAGCAACTGTACCGATGCCGGTCCTTACAATGAAAGTACTTTTCCTCCTCGCTATAACGTCGGTGCGCAGGGTGAGTGAGCTTGCAGCACTGATGTCATCACCCCCTTATACAGTTTTTACCAATGACGCCGTAACATTGAGATCTCATCCAGCCTTTCTACCGAAGGTCTGCACTGAGTTTCATATCAACGAGCCAATCATTCTACCATGCTTTTATCCAAAACCTCACACGTCTCGGCATGACGCTCTCCTGCACACTCTAGACGTCCGCTGGGCACTAGCATTCTATATAGATAGAATCCGCGATGTTAGGAAGATGGACCGTCTTATTGTTTCCACTTCAGGGCATTCTAGGGGCCAACGCATTTCAAAGCTCATCGTCTCTTGCATTACTACCTGCTACAACATCTGTAAGAGGCCGCTTCCATCACAGCCTACGTCACAGTGTTGACGTAGCCATCACTCTACGCGGGCAATGGCTACGTCAACAGCCTTTGTGAGAGGAGTCCCTCTACGTGACATATGCTGCGTGGCTACCTGGTCTTCCAACACGACGTTCTCAAGGCATTATGCGATCGTGCAGCGCCTGGCTTCTGATTCAGCAGTGGCCTTAGCAGTGCTGCCAAGCCATCAGAATCATGATTCCGTAGCCCACGTCTAGTGGATTACTGCTCCGGAGTCACCAAACGTGGAGCACCCACGGGGACTACCTGAAGAAGAAAGAGAAGTTACTCATCTCCGGTGCAGTAACGATGGTTCTTCGAGGTGTGTCCCCGTGGGTGTTCCACGACCCGCCCTCCTCCCCGCTACGGAATCTCGTTAATTTATCTCTTGCAGATGGGCGGTGAGAGGAACTGGCGGGGGCCGGATCGCGCGCGGCTGATCAAAGGTGCGAAAGCTGCTCCGGCCGATGACAGCTCTGGCAAGCTCCTATTCACGGCGCCGGGACCAGCCTGACACCAAACGTGGAGCACCCACGGGGACACACCTCGAAGAACCATTGTTACTGCACCGGAGGTGAGTAACTTCTCTTTCTCCTCCCTTGGCAGTGCTGCCGTTCTCTTTATCAGCGTCTCTGACTCTAACCTTATCAGTTGTAACTCCTCTCCGCCTCCCTCCAAGCTCCTCTTCCACTCTCCTCTTCACCCTCCCCCACAGGGAAGCCTTTTAAAGAGATCCCGTGGCAGCCTGAAGTCAGCTCATCTGGCCCTTATTTGCTGTAGAGCCGCCCTGTCTCAGCTGCCCCTAATTAACCAGAGCAGTTCCTATTTTAGAGCTGCCTTTCTCCCCCTTCTGATCAAGCCATCTAACCTGCCCTGTTATATCCTCTAGTTCTTGTGTTATGGGAAAGAGTAAATAACTCTTTGTTATTCATCTTTTACACACCAGTCTTGATTTTATGAATCTCTATTGAACCCCCTCTTAGTCTTCTCTTTTCCAAGCTGAAAATTCCAAGTTTTATTAATCTTTCCTCATATGGCAGGCATTATTGCCCTTTTCTGAACTTTTTCCACTGCCAAGATATCTTTTTTGGGGGATGAAGTGACCACATTTACATGCAATATTCAAGATGTGGGTATATCATGGACTTATATAGAGACAATAAGATATTTTCTTATTCTCTATCCCCTTTTAAATGATTCCTAACATTCTGTTTTCTTTTTTGATTGCTGCTGAACATTGAGTGGATGTTTTCAGAGAACTATCCACAATGATTCCAAGATCTTTCTCTGGAGTTGTAATAGCTAATTTAGTCCCCATGATTTTGTACATATATTTGGGATTATGTTGTTCAATATGCATTATTTTTCATTTATCAACATTAATATTCATCTGCCATTTTGTTGACCAGTTACCTAGTTCTGTGAGTTCTTTTTGAAGCTCTTCATAGTCTGCTTTGGTCTTCACTATTTTGAGTAGTTTTGTATCATCTGCAAATTTTGCCACTTCACTGTTTACCCCTTTCTCCCAATCATTTATTAATATATTAATATATTGAATAGAATTGTTCCCACTATGGGCTCCTGCTGGACACCACTAATTACCTGTCTCTATTCTGAAAACTGACCATTTATTCCTACCCTGTGTTTCCTATCTTTTAATCAGTTCTTTCAATCCATGAAAGAACTTTCCCTCTTATCTCATGACAGCTTACTTTGCTTAAAAACCTTCAATGAGGTTGGAAATCTAAATACACTAGGTCCACTATATTCCCCTTGTCCTCATGCTTGTTGATCCCTTCAAAAATGTCTAGTAGATTGATGAGGCATGATTTCTTTTACAGAAATCATGTTAACTTTTCCCCAATAAATTATGTTAATCTATGTCTGACAATTCTTTTCTTTACTATAGTTTCAACCAATTTGCAGCATACTGAAGTTATACTTACCGACCTGTAATTGCCAGTATCACCACTAGAGCCCTTTTGTTGTCAGGCTCATCCTGGCGCCTCAAATCAGAGATTTTTCTAGCAGTTTCTGTCTGGGCCATGCATGTGCGTGCAGTTCATGCCTTTGCAGTTCGCGTGTGCAGCCTGCCTGCCATTAGTTCCTTTGTTACTGCCCTTGATCGGAGACAGAGCTCAATTCCTCTCCTCTTTTCTGATTCCTACAGACAAGAATATAATTAGAGTTATCCTTTTAGAGTTATCCTGTTTCCTGTGGTTCTTTGTAGTTAGTTTTTAGTTGTTACTTAAAAAAAAAATTGTGTAAATAGTTGCCTTAACTTTCCTGAGGGAAGTGTGCCATTAGCCTGTGCCCAGCAGCCCCTCAGGCCTTCATTAAAAAAAACCCAAAAAACAGATTAGAAAAATTAGAAGTAGAGAATAGTACATAGAAAACCCTTCTTCTCTCAGAGGACTATGCTTCACACCATCCAAAATAAATAAATAAAACCCAAACCCTCATGCAGAGCGGAGCAAAAAAAAAAAAAGTGACAAGAAGAAGAGACAAAGACTAGCAACATGCCCGAGCTTCAAGAAATGTGAGAAATGCCGTGACCCAATGCCTGCCTCAAATGATCACTCATCTGGTATATGCTGTCTGGGTGAGGCTTACGTTCCCCAGAAATGTATACACTGCTGCAGTGTCACCACCAGAGCCCGCAATGAGTCTGAGGCTGTGTACATTGCTTTTTGACAAGGCTCTAGAGTCTCAAACTAGTGGGGATGAACGCAGCCAGTCTGAGAATGCCAGCATACTAAGGGCTTGGGCTCCTCGTTGCCCAACTCTACAAAGAACAGGGTTTGTAGTGAGTACGGGAGATAAGCCCAGCTCCTATGGCACTGGACGCCCCTGTGCTGCATCGGTAATGGACCCAAAGCCGCGCACCACCCAGTATGGCACTGCTGCCTTCAGCCCTGAAAAGGGCAGGTATCCAGGAGCTGGATAAGTCCTCAGCACCATTCAAGACCTCAGCATCGGCAAAATCAAAATATGCTAAGCCCTTGCCTTGCATGCCAAGCCCAGAATTGCAGCCTCCCCACTCCATTGGCATCGAGTTCCACAGAACCGCATGACGTTTCCTTCGGCCACCACCATTCTGCTGTGCACTCCCTAGAGTACCATGAGCCAGCACTGATTACAGCACCATGACTTAGAAGCCCTCGTGGCTCTCCCTCGAGGCATCACTCTCGTTCTCCTTTGTCCATAAGGAGCTCTCCACCTCGATCACCAGGATTATCCCATTATAGCAGCTACGAGGATGATCATAGGAGTGTATTCTCATCCCAACACTCATCTCCCACTAGAGCACATGTATCTTATGACTGGTACCCGGACTAGTTCTACCATTCCCACTACTCTCCCCACTATTGGCCACCCCTATGGCACTGACCAATGGCACTGTCAACATCAGCTCCTATACCTATCTCTCATCCTCTTAGTTCTCCCCAGTTGACTGAGGACATAGAGATGGAGGAGGGCCACATTACTGAAGATGGAGATGCAGAACAACCTGATGTCTCCCCAACTGATAAGTCCTCTTCCTCACCTAACAAGGCTATCATTCCAGATGACCCATTGCCAACGGATGACCTGAAGCAATTTCAGGACTTGTTTAAAAGAGTCGCCACCATCCAGGAGGTTGTATTATCAGCAGTCCAGGAGAAACAATACAAACTCTTGAAGACTCTCTAGGCACCTGCAAAAATCAAGGATCATGCCTCCGATAGATAAAGCTATCATGGAAGTGGCAGACGAGGTCTGGCAGGCACCAGCCTCAGCCCCACCAATGAACAAGAGGGCCAATAGAAAATATTTTGTTCCATCCAAAGGCATGGACTTTTCATTTCTCCAGCCACAGCCATATTTGCTGGTGGTGGATGCAGGACAACACAGGTCCAAAACCCCTCAATACAAATCCATTCTGCAGGATAAAGACCATAAGTGTTTGGACGTATTCAGTCGGAAAATGTATTCCTCTTCCACCCTGCAGCTTAGAATAGCCAACTCTACTGCATTACTCACAGTAACCACAACTTTGACAACTACACAAAACTAACCAAACTCAAGCAGCATCTCCCTGATGAGAAAAGACCTATCCTGAAGTCAATAGTTCAGGAGGGCTACACTACATCACGCACAGCCCTCCAAATGGCTCTTGACTCCACCGATATTGCTGCAAGAGCAATGACAACTTCTATTGTGATGAGGCATTCATCATAGCTTCAAGCGGCAGGAGTTCCAAAGGACCTTCAAACCAGGGTGGAGGATCTCCCGTTGGACAAAGAAAATCTTTTTGTCACCAAAACTGACGAGGTTCTTCATTCCAGCATACATTAAATGATTGCTTCTTGGAGCAGCTGGCTCTGGAACCCACAAGGGGAGAGGCAATTCTTGATTTAGTCCTAAGTGGAGTGCAGGATCTGGTCCAAGAGGTTAATGTAACTGGACCGCATGGAAATAGTGACCATAATGTAATAAAATTTAACATCCCTGTGGTGGGAAAAACACCTCAGCAGCCCAACACTGTGGCATTTAATTTTAGAAGGGAGAACTACACAAAAATGAGGAGGTTAAACAGAAATTAAAAGGCACAGTGACAAAAGCAAAATCCCTGCAAGCTGCATGGAAACTTTTCAAAGACACCATAATAGAGGACCAACTTAAATGTATACCCCAAATTAAAAAATACAGTCAGAGAACCAAAAAAGTGCCACCATGGCTTAACAACCAAGTAAAGAAGCAGTGAGAGATAAAAAGACATCTTTTAAAAAGTGGAAGTCAAATCCTAGTGAAGAAAATAGAAAGGAGCATAAACTCTGTCAAATTAAGTGTAAAAATATAAGGACAGCCAAAAGGGAGTTGGAAGAACAGCAAGCCAAAAACTCAAAAAATAATAGAAAAATGTTTTTTAAAGTATATCAGAGGCAGGAAGCCTGCTAAACAACCAGTGGGGCCCTTGGACCATCGAGATGCTAAAGGAGCAGTCAAAGATGATAAAGTCATTGCAGAGAAACTAAATGAATTCTTTGCCTCAGTCTTCACAGCTGAGGATGTTAGAGAGATTCCCAAACCTGAGCCATTCCATTTAGGAGACAAATCTGAGGAATTGTCCCAGATTGAGGTGTCCATTAGAGGAGGTTTTGGAACAAATTGATAAACTTAACAGTAACAAGTCACCGGGACCAGATGGCATTCACCCAAGAGCTCTGAAAGAACTCAAATGTGAAATTGCGGAACTATTAACTGGTTTGCAACCTATCCTTTAAATCAGCTTCTGTATCTAATGACTGGAAGATAGCTAACGTGACACCAATATTTAAAAAGGGCTCTAGAGGAGATCTTGGTGATTACAGAGTGGTAAGTCTAACATCAGCACCGGGCAAATTAGTTGAAATAGTAAAGAATTAACTTGTCAGTCACATAGATAAACATAATTTGTGAGGAAAAGTCAAGCATGCCTTACTAATCTGCTGGAGTTCTTTGAGGGGGTCAATAAACATGTGGAGAAGGGGGATCCAGTGGATATAGTATACTTAGATTTCCAGAAAGCCTTTTACAAGGTCCCTCATCAAAGCCTCTTAAGTAAAGTAAGTTGTCATGGGATAAGAGGGAAGGTCCTTTCATCGATTGTTAACTAGTTAAAAGACAGAAAACAAAGGGTAGGAATAAAATAGTCAGTTTTCAGAATGGAGAGAGGTAAATAGTGGTGTCCCCCAAGGGTCTGTTCTGAGACCAATCCTATTTAACCTATTTATAAATGATCGAGAGAAAGGGGTAAATAGTGAGGTGGCAATATTTGCACATGATACTAAACTGCTCAAAATAATTAAGACCAAAGCAGACTGTGAAGAGCTTCAAAAATATCTCACCAAACTAAGTGATTGGGCAACAAAATAGCAAATTAAATTTAATGTTGGTAAATGTAAAGTAATGCACATTGGAAAAAATATTCCCAACTATATGTAAGCAGGGTCTGAATCAATGTTTCTATTATAGCCAGCTGGAATGGGAAAGGAATCCTGGGTATGTTTATGTAAAAACACTTCAATCAGGTTGCTCAGGTCTGCTAGATGTTCAACTGTTAGAAGGTGCTTTTCCCATTGTAACCAATTTGACTGTTGTGGGGGGGGTGTCACAAGCTGTGTTAAAACTAAATGCAGGAATTGTAAGATATGACCACCAATGCTTGCAGTTATTGTGGAAATGCGCAATGCAGAAAAGTCAGACTGTGTTTAATTCAGTTAAAAGAAGAGACCCTGTCGGTATAAATACACTTGGACAGACAGAGGCTGGTCTTTCAGAGACCTATAGATTAAGCTGGAGAGGGAGGTTAGTCAGCAGGCTGCATGCCCTCCAGGCATGAGCTGTAAGACTGGCTCAACCTGTCTCTCCCCACTTTTCAAGGATAGAGTTAAAGAAAGGCTCCATACGGAGTCCCTTTTGTATGTAAACTTATTCCAGTGAATGCTGGAATCTCTTGTGGCTGGACTGTGCTTTGGGCCAAGAGTTGAAATTGCTGAGAGCTGAAATCACTAGGTTTGGCCCAGAGCCAAATCCACAACAAGCCAGCAGAAGATGCGATGAGCAGCCAGCATGACAGTGATGGAGAGGCATGAAGTGTAGCCAGCAGAGTGGCGACAGCGAGGGGCGACCGATGGAGAGGCGTGAAGAGTGGCCAACAGAGCAGCGACCTCAAGGGGTGACCAATGGAGAGGTATGAGGAGCGGCAAGGAGAGCGGTGGCAGTGAGGGGCAACAAATGGCCAGAAGAGTGGCGTCAGAGAGCAGTGAGCAGATGGATGGCAAGTGACCACCAGAGCGGGTGAGATGACTCTTACCCCCCTTCAGGAAGGGAGGGGAACTCTGGTGATCACCTTTGAACTCTGGTCTGCTCTGACCAAGGGCCGTGACTGAGTGGGATGCAGAGAAAGGTTGGGCCTGGATGTAGAGGAACTCCTAGATATTGAACCTGTCCCTGGCTGCTGCTGGTGTTATCTGGCAGAAGGATTACATATGCATACATATGATGGGGACTAATTTAGCTACAACTACTCAAGAGAGAGATCTTGGAGTCATTGTAGATAGTTCTCTGAAAACATCCACTCAATGTGCAGCAGCAGTCAAAAAAGCTAACAATGTTAGGAATAATTAAAAAGGGGATAGAGAATAAGACAGAGAACATCTTATTGCCTCTATATAAAACCATAGTACACCCACACCTTGAATACTCTGTACAGATGTGGTCACCTCATCTCCAAAAAGATATATTGGCATTGGAAAAGGTTCAGAAAAGGGCAACAAAATGATTAGGGGTTTGGAATGGGTCCCATATGAAGAGAGATTAAAAAGACTGGGACTCTTCAGCTTAGAAAAGAGGAGACTAAGGGGGGATATGATAGAGGTCTATAAAATCATGACTGGTATGGAAAAAGTGAATAAGGAAAGGTTATTTACTTGTTCCCATAGTATAAGAACTAGGGATCACCAAATGAAATTAACAGGTAGTAGGTTTAAAACAAACAAAAGGAAATTTTTCCTCATGAGGCACACGGTCAACCTGAGGAACTCCTTGCCAGAGGATGTTGTGAAGACTAGGACTTTAACAGGGTTCAAAAAAGAGCTAGATAAATTCATGGAGTTTAGGTCCATCAGTGGCTGTTAGCCAGGATGGGTAGGAATTGTGTCCTTAGTCTCTGTTTGTCTGGAAATGGATGATAGGAGAGGGATCACATGATGATTACCTGTTTTTCTTCAAGTAGTGTCCCTGTGGGTGCTCCACTGTAGGTGTTGGGCTTGTCCTGATGCCACAGATTGGAGATTCGTCAGCAGTGGTCTAGATGGACCACACATGCCTGTCTGGCGCCTTGTGCTGTTCGCGTCGTTTCTGAGAGCACGCGGTGCGGCTCCCGCTAGTTCCTCCTAACCATTCTTGGTCACAGATGGAGTGAACTTCTTCTCCTCTGATCCTGAGAGAAAATATTAGTTTAGTAGTTCTTAGTTAATAGTTGTAGTAATTTTGATAGTTCGTTCAAAAAAACCCAACCCTTTTACAGTTAATCACTTCACTGTCAAGTTTGCCGTTACACAGCAACTATGCCAGGATCTCCTGGCTTCAAGAAGTACAGTACGTGTCAGGACCCTATGCCTGCCTCTGACAGGCATTCCTGATGTATCAAATGCCCCGCCCCCCCAGCTCTGCTTCCCACCGGCCCATTCCTCTTCCTGATCTCCCTGGCCAGCACCGCTGCACACCCCCACCCCAGCTCTGCTTCCCGTCCCCCGCCCGCCCGCCCACCCACCCACTCACGGTCAAGTGTGTCCGGTTTTTTTGAAGGGGTCTAACCTGGTAACCCTACCGGCGGCAGCGTCCACGTGCAGAGCTCAAACCAGCTGAGAGGGAAGACGCTGAGGCTTCTCCCCTCTCAGCTGTTCCACGGCGTTTAAACACGTCACGCATGCGCTCCCTCGGCCCCACACAGTGCCCCGGCCGGCACCAGGGAATTTAAAGTGCCGGTGCCGGGCTCAGGCTGCGGCGCGCCGGTGCCCCGCGTATCTGCCGCCAGCCGGCCCTTCGGCGGACGGCCTGCTGGGCCAATCCGCCCCTGCCTCAGTCAGCATGCAGCCAGCCAGCCAGCCCCCCTCCCTTCCCTTCTTCTCCCCTCCCCTCCAGCACCTCACCCAACCCCCCTTCCCCTAGCACCTCACCCAACCCAGCCCTGACAGAGGGGAGGGGGAGAGAGGGGTGCTCTGCGGGGGAAGGGGGTGCTCCATGGGGAGAGGGGAGAAGAAAGGATACTGGCACAGAGCCGCCCAGCCAGCCTGCCTCACCTTATGCTAGGGGAGAGAGTCACAGAGGTAAGTTCCTTCCCCCACCCCTACTTGCTCCCCTTCCCAGAGACCCCAGCAGTCAATCCCCTTCCTCAGACTGTGCTCATTCGGCTCTCTCTAGGACCCAGCAGCCCTGCTGTTGTCTGCTCACTGCTTCCCGTTTCTCCCGGCAGAGTGGTGCCCCAGAAATACTGGTGCCCTACGCAACTGCGTACTCTGTATAGGCCTAAGGACGGCCCTGCTTGCGAACATGAGACCTTTCATTACCGTTTGTACCCCTTTTTTGATCAATGGGCCGCAATTACCACAGACCATTGGGTCTTAGAGATCATCAAATGTGGATACTCCCTGCCTCTTACCACCGGTCCACCAACCTCCTCACCCTCCCTGTCCCTCTTCAGGGACCCCTCTCATGAAACATTTCTTCGCTGAGAAATGGAACATCTCCTTCACATAGGAGCTGTAGAGAGGGTGCCCGAAAGATATCAGAGCAGGGGATTCTACTTGAACTACTTCCTTACAGAAAAAGAGAAAGAGTGGGTGGGAACCAATCCTTGATCTTTGACAGTTAAACAAATACCTCCACAAACAGCAGTTCAAAATGATTACACGTGTGTCAATCATCCTGGCACTGGACAAGGGAGTCTCCTTTGCAGATCTCAACCTCCAAGACACCTACTTCCACGTAACAATTCACCCGGCGCATAGATGTTTTCTTCAATTTACAGTCACCTCAGAACATTTCCAGTATCGGGTCCTGCCTTTTGGACTCTTCTCCGCTCCTAGAGTCTTCTCCAAGACACTGGCAGTAGTGGCGGCATTTCTATGTCACAGAGGCACCATGATTTTTCCTTACCTGGACGATTGCCTCATACGAGGCTTTTCCCGACAAGCCACAAAGAACATGATTCTATTTACTCAGAGGCTGTTCGATTCTCTCGGCCTCATCATAAACCATCAGAAGTCCACCCTAAACCCGACCCAAACTTTAGAGTTAATAGGATCTCACCTGGACTCCCTGGCAGTGTGGGCTTATCTTCCACACCACCATTTCGAGGCAATAAGAAGCTTGGTGTCCATCATATTATAAGCCCTACAGTACCAGTACTCATCTGTATTTACCTCATGGGCCATATGGCTGCCACGGCATACATGGTTCAACATGCTTGACTGCACTTTCGCTGCCTTCAACACTGGCTTGCTTTAGTGTACACCCCTTCCAAACACCACATTCGCAAGCAAGTCTCTGTACCTTCCAGGTCCTCACTTTGCTACGATGGTAGACCAGTCTAGATAACCTTCTTGTGGGTGTCCCATTCCACCAAGCCAAGCCGTTGAACCAGATCACGACAGATGTGTCTCTTCTTAGGTGAGGCACACACCTACCCCATTATTTTGCTCAGGGAAGATGGTCTGCACGTCTAATTTCATGGGATGCTCATCCCCACTACACTTATCCTCCCATTCCACTCATAGCCAGAGTCCTCAGAAAGTTTGAATGCCAGCCACCCCCAAGAGCACAATTGCCACAGGGATAATGACTCCAGAGAGTTAGGGAAACCAGGTCTGTCTGGCCAAGTCATCCTCATAGCCCCGTCATGGGTCAGACAGACCTGGTTTCCCTATCTCTCTCAAATGTCTCTTCGATCTCCTTACCCTCTTCTGACTCACTCAGATCTCCTATCTCAGAATGAAGGCACCTTTCTCCATTCCCAAAAGCTGTTCTACTCCAGAGTAGAAGACACACCACTCACAATACCTACCTATATAAGTGGAAGCGCTTCACACTCCGGTGTGTGACCTATTGCATTCTACCTCTTTATGTAATCCTCGACTATATCATGCACCTGAAAAAAGGCCTGTCAGTTTCCTCTCTAAGAGTTCACTTAGCTGCACTATCAGTGTTCCATCCTCTGGTCGATGGGGTTTTGGTCTTTGTGCACCCTACTTCCAAAAGGTTTCTTAAGGGGCTAATCAAGCTCAATCCCCCACGTAAGCCTATAGCCCCTGCATGGAATTTGGAACTGGTGCTCAACACTCTAACTAAACTACCATTTGAGCCCCCAGTGAAATGCTACCTACCTCTATTAACAATGAAGATGTTATTTTTAATAGCAATCACATCTGCAAGGCGAGTAAGCAAAATTGCCGCTCTCACAGCTTCTCCACCCTATATCATATTTCACAAGGACAAGTAATCCTTCAATCTCACCCTTCCTTTGTGCAGAAAGTTTGCTCCTATTTCCATATTAATGAGCCCATCATCCTACCAACTCTACCTGAAGCCTCATGCTTCCTGTGAAGAGGCCATTCTACACACCCTCGACGTATGCAGGGCTCTATTATTCTATATAGACCACACACAATCCTTCTGAAAAATCACACTTTGTTTCCCTCGCTGAACATTTTCGTGGAGCATCTCTAGCATCTCAGCACATTTCCAAGGTGATTACATCATGTATTGTCCAGTGCTACTCCCTCCAAGGCAGACCTCTCCCTGCGCCTTCCAGGGCTCACTTAACACAAGCTGTAGCTGCCTCATCTGCGTTCCTGAGAGGAGTCCCTCTTAAGGACATTTGCTGTGCAGCCACATGGTCATCTAACCATACCTTCATGAGACATTATGCAATTTCCACAAGGATGGCAATGACTTCCATGGTTGCCAGCGCAGTTCTTTCCCCTTCTTACAAGAACTAATCTGAAGCCCACCTACCAACTTTGGGTACTGCTGCGCAATCACCAACAATGGAGCACCCATGGGGACATCACTTGAAGAAGAAAAGGAAGTTACTCACCTTGTGTACTAATGACAATTCTTTGAGATATGTATCCCTGTAGGTGCTCCACGACCCACCTGTCCTCCCCGCTTCTTTGGGTCATCTTTATCAGATGGAGCGAAAACAAGAAACTGAGGGCAGCTAGGCCACGCGTGCAAGCTGCAAAGGCACAAATGACCCGCACTTCCTGCTGTGCGTGTGCAGCCTGACCAGACACTGCTAGAAAAATCTCCAATCTGTGGTGCCAGAACAAACCTAACACCAACAGTGGAGCACCCACAGAGACACACATCTCAAAGAACCGTCATTACTGCACAAGGTAAGTTGCTTTTATCATCCAGTCATTTGGTACAGAAAGTGATTTAAAGGATAGGATACAAACCATGATTAGTAAATTTCATTTTTGAGTTCTTTCTGAACTCTTGGGTGAAAACCACGTGGATCTGGTGACCTATTACTGTTTAGTTTAGAAATTTGTTCCAAAACCTCCTCTAATGACATCTCAAACTGGGACAGTCAGATTTGTCACCTAAAAAGAATGGCTCAGGTTTGGGAATCTCCCTCATGTCCTCAGCTGTGAAGACTAATGCAAAGAATTCATGTAGGGCATTTCTACACTAGGAAATTATTTCAAAATAACTAAATTCAACTTAACTCCCAATTTTTCAAAAGCAAAATAGCGTATCCTCACTATGGCAACGTTTTGAAATTAGTCCAAGGCAGAATCCATTAATGTGGACATACTATGTCAATTTAGAGCCCCAGAAATCACTGGGGAGTAATTAATTCAAATTATTCTGGGGAGTGGTTATTTCGAAATAGCAGCACTGGAGTGTCCACACTAACAATATTTCAAAATAACTATTTCAAAATAAGTGTTATTCCCTGAGGAAAGCAGGAGTACAGATTTCAAAATAAGCGGCCCATTATCATATATATAGTAGCCCAATGTCTGTGACTCTGTAACGCTGAAATGCTGGCTGTTCCCTCTGGGCGGCGCTGTTGCCTCCCGCCATGGCACTCGGCTGACTTCTGTGCCGCTCAGCCGGGCCGCCACGTGGGAGCAAGTGGCGCAAGTGGCTGTTTGGGGTCTGCGCTCCCCATGCAGCACTGGGGTGCTGCATGGGGAGCGTGGGGCCCAAACGGCCACTTGCACCACTTGCTCCTGCGCAGCGGCCCGGCTGAGCGGCGCAGAAGTCAGCAGAGTGCCATGGCGGGAGGCAACAGCGCCGCCCAGAGGGAACAGCCAGAGGGCGGGGCCTGGACAAGTGTGCGTCTTTGACTTCAAGAAAGGGCACCGGATTGAAAAGGAGGAAAGCGGAGCGGACGCGGAGGAGACAGAGAGGTGAACGGAGGAGGAGGAGAGGAGGTGGAGGACAGCAAGAGAGAGAGTAAGAGAGACGCAGCAGGAGGAGGAGAAGAGAAACACAGAGTGAGAGGCAGGAGGGGGAGAAGAGAAGGAGAGAGAGGTAGGAGGCAGACGAGATCTGAGAGAGAGAAAGGGTGAGGCAGTAGGAGGAGAAGAGAGAGAGGCCATTTGCGCCGCTTGCTCCCGCGTGGCAGCCCGGCTGAGCGGTGCAGAAGTCAGCCAAGTGCCACGGCGGGAGGCGAAAGGGGGTGGGGCGGTGTCGTACACGCCCAGGGGGCGGGGCCTGGACGAGCGTGCATCCCCGACAGAGACAGAGGAGAGTGGAGAGAGAGGGAGAGGAAGAAGAGAAAGAGAGAGAGAGGGAGCAGAGAGAGAGTGAGAGGCAGGAGGAGGAGAAGAGAAAGAGAGAGGCAGAAGGCGGAGGAGAGCTGAGAGAGAGGGGGGGAGGAAAGAGGAGGAGGAGAGAGAGAGAGAGACAGAGCGAGAGACCAGAGGCTCAGGAGAGAAGACCGATGTGGAGGAGAGACCTGAAAATCCCGTCTTATGACGGGCTAATTGGCTAGTTTCAAAATAATGGGCTTGGTAGTATAGACACTCCACTTATACATTCAACCTAAAGGGGGTTATTTCGAAATAACACCCTAGTGTAGACTAGTGCGTAGTTTCTCTGCAATGACCTTATCACCTTATCATTCTTGAGTGATCGTTAAGCATCTCAGTCATCCAGTGGGCCCACTGGTTGTTTAACAGGCTTATTTTTGCTATTACGTTTAGAGTTTTTGACTAGCTGTTCTTCAGATTCCTTTTTGACCTTCCTAATTATATTTTTACACTTAATTTGACAGAGTTTATGCGCCTTTCTATTTTCCTCACTAGGATTTAACTTTCACTGTTTAAACTATGTCATTGTCTCTCACAGCTTTTTTACTTGGATTTTAAGCCACAGTTGCACTTTTTTGGTTTTCTTACTATGTTTTTTTAATTTTAGGTATACATTTAAATTGAGCCTCTATTATTGTTTCCAAGCAGCTTGCAAGGATTTCACTTTTGGCACTGTAGCTTTTAATTTTTATTCAACCTAATGTCCTTATTTTTGTGTAGTTTCCCCTTTCTGAAATTAAATGTCACAGTGCTCTACTGCTGTGGTGTTTTTCCCACAACAAGGGATGTTAAATTTAATTATATTGTGCTCACTATTCCTAAGTGGTCCAGATATATTCACCTCTTGAACCAGTTCCTTAGGACTTCACTTAGTACTAAATCAAGAATTGTCTCTCATCCTGGAGTCCAGAACCAGCTGCTCCAAGAAGCAATCATTTAAGGTTTCAAGAAACTTTATCTCTGCATCCTGTCCTGAGGTGATGTGTACCCAATCAATATGGGGATAGTTGAAGTACCCCATTACTATTGAGGTTTTTAAAAATGTGTATAGCCTCTTTAATCTCCCTTAGTATGTCACATATAAATGTCATTGTATAAAATGTTAGTTTATACTGTCTTTGCTTGTGTTTTTTATGTAGCCTGTTGTAAAACTAGGCAAAATCTAGATGCATTATCTATCCCTCCAAGACCACTATATACCCCCAAGGGGACATGTACCCCTGATTGAGAACCACTGTTCTAGGGCACATGAGAAAGTCTCTGTCCACAGTGCAAAGTTGGTGGGCTACCAACCTCAGAATCAAAGTTCCTGGGATTTAGTCTATACCAGGATAGGACAGCTAGCTCAGATGTAAAGTGCTACCAACTTGCATAAGTTGTTTCTTTTTGTGTACAGAAGCAATAGCTGAAGAAGAGATCAAATTAACTCTGCACAGAAGATAAGCCTACACAGGTTTTTTCCCACAATAATTGGTTCAAGAAGTACCTATAACCAAATCAGTACTAAGTAGTAGTGACTAGTAAATAATAAAATCAATCATTTGTAGGAGAGGAATCATAGCAAAAACTAGCACTGTAACACTAACCTTGCGGAAGGAGGGTTTAAAAAAGAAGAAGAAGATAATCAAAAAGACTCTAAATCAAAATTAAGGGACAGAAAACTTTAGAAACAGCCTAGAGCCTGATTAAGTAGTTCCTATTTCACAGAAGTGATGCATTTCCCCAACCAAAAGAGGTACAAAGAGGCAAGAAAAAACAGTATGGTCAAATGATAAAGTTCAAGAGGTTATTCAAGCTAAATAAAGTATGAATCAAAAAATGATAAGTGAAGCTAGTAAAGAGATGCATAAATTATAGTAGCCAGGTAAATAAGATTATGAAGGGTTATCAAGAGAAAACGAAGGCTATATATATCTCAGAATCAATAAATCCACTAGACTAACAGGAAACAAAGGGTACGTCTACACTAGCCCCCTAGTTCGAACTAGGGAGGCTAATGAGGGCGACCGAAATTGCTAATGAAGCGCGGGATTTAAATATCCCGTGCTTGATTAGGATATTCCCGGCCAGTCGCCATTTTGGAAACTGACTAGCCCGAAGTAACTGCCCGCGTCTACACGCGGCAGAGAAGCGCGATTCCGAGATAAACCCCTTAGTTCAAATTAACAGTTAAACCTCAGTCTACACGCGGCAGAGAAGCGCGATTCCGAGATGAACCCCTTAGTTCGAATTAACAGTTAAACCTCATGGAATGAGGTTTAACTGTTAATTCGAACTAAGGGGTTTATCTCGGAATTGCGCTTTCATGGAATGAGGTTTAACTGTTAATTTGAACTAAGGGGTTTATCTCGGAATCGCGCTTCTCTGATGCGGGTAGACACGGGCAGTTACTTCGGGCTAGTCAGTTTCCAAAATGGCAACCGGCCGGGAATATGCTAATCAAGCGCGGATATTTAAATCCCGCGCTTCATTAGCAATTTCGGTCGCCCTCATTAGCCTCCTTAGTTTGAACTAGGGGGCTAGAGTAGACGTACCCAAAGGGAACAATTAAGGACTAAAAATACTGCTGAGAAGTTAAATGATTTTTTGCATCGGTCTTCAATCCAGGGCATCCAATCTCAAAAAGAGTACACAGAATATGATTTGAGGCACAGTTTCATATGAAAACCATAGAATAATAGGACTGGAAAAGACCTTGAGAGGTCATCAAGTCTAATCTGCTGCACTCATGGCAGGACCCAGTATGTAATCTATCCCTGAGAGATGTTTACAGTATCTTGAAGAGATTGGGATTGTTTAGATTAGAGGTGGGATTAATAATATAACACTTAACTAAAATAAACAAAATAATGCACAATAAGAGAAGCTAGATCAGTACTCCTATGTAGTCTGCATCATAAAGTATCAGGGGCTCTTACTTGAAATGTAAATTGGTCATGATAGATGATTACTGGGATTTAAGTGCCCTGAACACATTAAAATTTATGGCTGTTGGGTGTCTAAATCCAGTGTATATAATTTATTACTGAAATATAATATGTAATATACATATATATTTCTGTGTTCTAGACATGAATATATCAGTGGTTACTACAGAGTGTCTGCATATTTTTTCTCAAAGATAATGGCCGATCTAATACCCATGAGGACTTTACCAGGCATCATCTTTACCTCTATAAATTATTTCTTAATAGGCAAGTATCTCATAAAAGAAAGCTGCATCAAAATGAACTATGATCATTCATTTTTTTCCTTTGGCAAATAATACAGGTATTCATGGATGGTCTGTTTGCACTTCTTCCTTATCAGACTATGTTCCTTGTCCCATTTTTTATTTTTTCACTCCCTTTTAACACAAGCTTATAGAAAACCTTAATTCTGGGAGTAGGCGGGTAAATAAAATGCTTTGAAACTATTTACTGTTAATACAAATCTGAAGTTAGCTTTGATAAGGGGGCACATTTACACTGATTTATGTATTCCTCCCAAATTCTATGTGTCTTTTTATGATCTGTTCAATCTACTAGTTACGAAGCAAGAGAACTTGACTTTGCTACTGGTAACTATTCTAATAAATTTATTGGACCAGATTTGCTGCTGAGGTAAATTGGGATAGCTCCATGAATATTAATAGAGCTACCCCAAGTTACACCAGCTGAGGATCTATCCAGCTATTACTCTTCATGATAGAAAATATAGTACTATTGTATGGAGCTTAACAAATATTTAAAAAGACATCTTCCCTCTCTTTTTTAGATTATAGTTTAATACAATCAAATCAAAAGGATTGCTCACCATGAGTGAAAGTAAAAAAAATAATAAATCGTGCTCTAAATTAGGCAAGCATAGAAAACAGAAAGGGGTGGGAAGAAGGAAAACTGCATGCAAAAATGTTATACAGTAAATTATAGAATGTGATATTTTAAAGTATAGACCAAGGTGAGGAGTAGATAGCATGAGAGTAAAAATCAAGGGTAGAAATCAAGACAAAGGAAGTGGTTTTTGAGGAGGCATTTGAAAGAGTAAGGTTGCTTAATGAGTGGGAATGAGTAGGAAGAGAGATGTCTCTACTGCTCTTTCCCTGCAGCTGGACTACTTAATTTGGCCTTTTAATTGACTTCATTATTTGTACAATATGTACAGGTTTTCATTCTTAATTCCTAGTATAATCAAAGATATTTATTTTCTTTAAAGTATTATTCATGCACTGGGACAGTATATTTATGGGTGATGATACTCCTTATCTGCAAACGATGTACTGTGGTACTAAAAAAAAAGCTATGTGCATAGTACACACTAAAACCCTAATATAAAAAAGATAGACTGATTTTTTTCCCCCATTTCTTAGGTTTCAAGCCAACAAGTGGGGCCTTCTTTATCATGATGGTTACCCTTATACTAGTCGCCTACACAGCCAGTTCTATGGCGCTGGCTATAGCAACGGGACAAGATGTTGTGGCTGTTGCCAATCTCCTCATAAATATTTGCTTTGTTTTTATGATTGTAAGTAATAATTTTTTGCTTTTTCCCCTCAATTTTTTGTTGTGTGACAAAAATTACAATGAAATACCATTCATAATTAATGTTTTTAAAACTATATGCATTTTAAAGAATATCAGCAGAGACGTTTGGATTTTTAAGAATACTGTCTAAACCTTTTTAAGAATACTGTCAGCAACCTTTTCAAACCAGAGAGCCAAACTATATCAAAACGTAGAACAAGTGATCAACAAAGAGCCGTATAAGAATGCCTATTTGCATGACTGAAAATATACAACGTAATATTATTGATAATTGACATAATGATTAATAATAGCATAAATGAAACACTGTACTCACAGACTTTATTTAATGGGACTTCTGCTGCTGCTTCATCTTTTCACACATTTCTTTGAAGTTTCAAACTGTCTTTTGTCAATCTTATGGCAGAGGGCTGGTGATGTGGGGTTGCAGGAGTCTGGGGTGGGTATATGAGGGGCTAAGGGCAGGAGACTGGGGGTGCGTCTACACTGCAGCGTTTTTCTGGAAAAACAATACTGCTATTGAGTTCTTTTGACAGAAAGTCAAAAGAATGGAGGGGTTTTCTAACGGCAGTGAACTTCATTCTACAAGGAAGAAGCCTTTTTCTGAAAGGGAGTTCTTTCAAAAGAAGAGGCCTCCAGGAAAAAACACAGGTGCCCTGGTGGCCACTCTGTCCAGACTAATCACAATTCTATAGTTCCTGTCACCTGACAGCTCTTAAAGCTGCAAGCACCAGGGACAAGCCTTGTGGCAGGAAGCCGGCACTGGGAGCTGCATCTCACCATGCGGCTCTCCCTGCCAGGGCTGCCTTAAGCCGATTCGGCTGAATCGGGCCCCGCGCCTAAGAGGGCCCTGCGCCCCACATCCGGAAGTCGGCTCGGCTCCCCCTTGCCTGCGCACGCTGCCGGCGTTTTCAGGTGAGCGGGGAGACACCCGGGCGTGATGTGACATCACGACCCGGGATTTTAAAACTGCTAGGAGCAGGCGGTGCGTGGCGCCGTACGGCCTAGCTTCCGGTTCCCCTTCCCCGCCTGGAACCCAGCACCCTTCTGATCTGGCTGCAGCCCCCGGAAGAGCTCGCGCCGCACGTGTAAGCTGCCGGCGGCAGGAAGAGCAGCTCCGACCACAGCTTCCCCCCCCCCCCCTTTGCAGCAGCTGCAGGGAGATGGCGCCTCTGAAGTCAGTGGGGGGAGCTTCCAGAACTGCCCCTCCGCGCACTCCTGAGTCCTTCTCAGCCCTGCCGACCCTGGGAAAGTCGCCACCAGGAGGTGCAGGTGTGGGGGGATCTCTGGGCTCCCAGGCCCCTCCTGGAGCCAGGACAGAACCCAGGAGTCCTGCCTCTCAATTCTCCCTCCCTCCCCCAACCTTGGCCCTGACCTGAAAGGCCCCTGTTCCCCCCCACACACACACCTTGTTAAATGCATCACAAGGCATGTGCTGTGCCAAGCCTAACATTGTCACATTGAAGTGGTGAATAGGGGGGTTCCCAGGTGTTATTTGGAGGTACAAAGCATCCCCGCTCCCCCACCTCCTGTGATTTGGAGTCGGGGACACTGCCCTGCCAGGAGAGGCTGACAGATTGGGGCTTGTTCAATCTGCAGAAGAGAAGGGGGAAGTTGAGAGCAGCCTTCAGCTCCCTGCAAGGGGAGGGAGGGTCCAAAGAGGCTGGCGAGAGGCTGTTCTCAGTGGGGGCAGGTGCCAGAACGAGGAGCAATGCTGCAGTGGGGGGAGGTGTGGGTTGGAGATTAGGACAAACTCTTTCTCTAGGCTGGTGGGGAAGCCCTGGGCTGGGTTCCTGGGGCGCAGGAAGAATCTCCATCCCTAGAGGTGTTTCAGTCCCGGCCTGGCTGGGATGGGGAGTTGGGGGGGGGAGGTCCTGCTTTACACAGGGGATGGACTCCTGAGGGCTCTGCTCGCCATGGGATTCTGGGGCTCTTCTCTGCGTGTCTGTGAGCTCCATGGGGGAACAGGAAAGAGCAAACTGGGGGGGCAGCCTGGCAGAGTAACAGGATGCACGAAGAGGGGGCACCACTGCACAGAATGATGAGAATGCAAGGAGAGGGGAGTGACCACTGGCAAGGAGATGGGGGTGCATGGCACAGGGTCCTACCAGCAGTGGGGTGCAGGAGTGAGTCCAGTCCCCTGATGGGCAGCAGGGAGGCTGTGAGGGGGCTGTGGGACCCCGGCTTTGGAGTCTGCTCTCCCCTGGCTGGCAGGGCCGGCTTCAATGTCTCCGTGCAGGGTTTGTCTCACTGGGGTTTCACCTGCAGCCTGTCTAGCTCCTCACACCCTGGGAGGCGTCTGTGCTGGCCACAGCTTCCCGCCCAGTGGGCTGTAGCCGGGCTGTGAAGCAGGGCAGGAGCAAAGTGGAAGGCAGAAGGTAGGGGGGGGAATCTAGGGAGAGGGGGTGGGAGAGGAAGGGGCTTGTGCGGAGGGGGAGGGGGAAAAAGGGG
This sequence comes from Rafetus swinhoei, assembly GCA_019425775.1. Classification (NCBI taxonomy): domain Eukaryota; kingdom Metazoa; phylum Chordata; order Testudines; family Trionychidae; genus Rafetus; species Rafetus swinhoei. Next base: position 122,071,913 of record CM033449.1, read on the forward strand.
AAGACACCAAGAGACAGGGTGGAGGAGAGACAAATGCCAGGGGGCCAAGTGCAGACAATGAGGGAAAGGGCAGGAGGGGAGGTGTCAGTGGGAAGGGGGACGGTGATGCTAAGGAGGAAGGGCATTGGGGGATGGGGGGGCGGGTGCTGGGAGAAGGCTTGAAAGAAGGGGTGGGCATGAGAAAGGTGGGGATGGAGCAAGGCATGTGTGAGGGCACGGGCATGAGGGGAACAGGGGCAGAGCGTGGTGAGGGGATGGGCATCAGGGAAAAAGAGGGCAAAGGGTGCAGGGGCAGTGAGGGAAGGGGAGGCACCAGGAGGGTGCAGGGCTAAGGGAAGGTGCAGGTGCCAGGGGATTCTGGGGGGTGAAGCAGAAGGGCAGACACCTGCAGGGGAGAGACCAGCACCAGAGAGACGCAGGGCAGGTGTGTAGAGGGAGGTGTTAGAAGAGGGATAGCTCACATGATCAGAGTGGGCCCAAGGGGGAGAGAAGGGCTGGTGGAGGGGGACAGGTTGCAGGAGGGCTAAGGGCAGTGAGACGCGCAGGACTCAGGACAGCAGAGGAGGGTGAGGAGTTGGGGGGCAGCAGGCACCAGGGGAGATGATGGAGCAAGGAGAGGAGACATGGCAGTAGAGAGAAAAGGTAAAGGTTTATAAAATAGTTATTAATAACTTGGTATGCTGCCCTAAACCTTGTCTGGCCTGATTTGTGATTCTCAATCCAGTGGTGATAGATAGGTAACACCAGGCCGAATTTGGCTTCTGTGGGGGGATAGGCTTTGATTAATTGCTTAGGCTCCACAGCAATTGCTTACCTAAGTCTTTTTGTTTTTTTTTTTTTGCTCAACAAAAAATCCTGGGTGAGGGGGGGTTGGGGACCCCACCAAAACGGTTCACATTGGGCCCCGCACTTCCTAAAGCCGGCCCTGCTCCCTGCCACAGTACTCTGGACCAATGGCCCAGCCTCAAGACCCCTGAGACTTCCCTGGCTCTCACAGGAAGCACCACCAGGGCTCCCAGGTCCCAGCCAGTGGCAGCAAACCGCGTGCACCCTCCTGGTCTGGGGCAGAGATCCTGTCCCTCCTGGAGCTGTGGGGTGAGGAGAAGACCCTGCCATATCTCCACTCCCAGAGGCGCAATGCGGACATCTATGGCAGGATGGCTGAGGCTTTGGCCACGAGGGGACCCACCGGCCCACACATTAGAACAAGTGAGGAGCCAAGTAAAAGAGCTCTGTCAAGGCTATGCCAGAGCAAGGAACTGCAGCGCTTGCTTCAGGGCAGGACCCCACTGCCGCCCCTGCTACCAGGAGCTCCACCAAATCCTGGGGGGGGTGATGAAGCCCTTTCCCCACCCGTAGTAGTGCACTTGGGGCTGGAGATGCCCGTCGTGGCCTGCCTGGAGCTCCCTGCCAAAGAGGAGAAGGAGGATGATGATGAGCAGCTGCAGGAGGAGGAGGACACAGCCAGCACGGTCACCCTGACCCTGGAGCCGATACCCCAGGCCCTGGATGTCTCGCAGGCAGCCTCTGAGGGTGGAGAAAGGATCATCAGATGAGTGCTCTCAGTTTGTCACACACACAGGGTGGGGGAGGTTGGTGCAGAGGAGATGGGGTGCGATTGTCACTTGGCCTGGACATCGTGCTGTAGTCAGTGTGTGTGGAAGCATGTGCAGCACCAGTCTGTGCCATGCGGCCTCAGAAGGCAGCCCCGGAGCACCCCTGGGCTCCTGCTCACAGGCTCTGGGGAGGCCATACATCTGACCGCTGGGGGGGTGGGGGGGGAATGATGCCCCTGCCACCACCAGCCACCGCTGGAAGCAGGCTGGGCACAAGAGCATAGGCACGACCCCACACAGACCGAGCAGTGCCACAAATGGGCATGCCTGCACGTGCAAGGCACCACCCGCTCCCACAGAAAGCGCTGCCAGGTGCAGGCATGTGTGCAGCCTCCATGGAAGGCCAGGCTGCTCCAGGCCCCTCTTCCGCCCATGGGATCCCAGTGTGGCCAAACACTTCCCTTGTCTGCTTTTCCATAGGATGGGCGGGGGAGCGGGAAGCATGGTCTCTGGGGACCTCGAGGCGTCCGTGAGCCAGGGCCCTCTGTGCATGCCACACATGGCCTTGCTCCCAGGACATCACTATCCTCTGGCCCGAGGACTGTTGGTCGCTGCTCACAGAGGAGGGCACGTCCTCAGGGACAGTGTCTGCAGGGATGACTGACCCTTTCTCCCTCTTTATTCTCCACAGCCGGACCAGCCATCACTATGGGGCAATCCACACCATCGGAGGCAGCTGCCTAACCATGGGGGAGCCACAAGTGCAGGAGGATCCACAAGGCCCTCATGAGGGGGCATGCAACTGACCTGTGTGACGTGCAGCAAACCCTGGCCCAGAAGATCCAGGATGATGCCAAGTGGAACACCCCCATGTGGGACCAGCTTGTACGGCAGGGCGAAAACATCTGTGCCACCATCTAGGAAATGATGGCATACCTGGCTCCTGCCCCCCTCTTCTCCTGCCCCGCCCCCCCCACTATGCCCAGGCCCCACTCCCAACCCCCCAAACTATACTTCTGCCCCTCCCCTGCCATGCCTATGCCCCCTCCCCATGCCCTCCTGCCATACCTGACTCCACTCCAGCCCCCGCTCCTGCCCACTCCCTGTTGTCCCAGGCCCCACCCACCCCTGAGGTTGCCAAGGTCCCTGGACCTGAGGCAACACTTCCAGCCACATCACGTGCCACTCCCAGCCCTGAGCCCCCTTTCTCCCTCCCCCATCCAGATTCTCAGCTCCCTCCTTCCTTCCCCATCCAGGTTCTCAGTTCCCTCCTCCCCAGTTACTTCTATTATGAAAAAAATACTAAGTTTTTGTTATTCAACTCAAAACTCATGTGTTTATTGAGAGTATAGGGAAGGGGGGGAAGGGAGGGGTTGTGGTGGGAAAGGCATGGGGAGCAAGGCATAAGTGCCTAGTCGGGAGGCCCTGGTGTCTGTGAGAGAAACTCTCCCTCAGGGCCTCCTGGATGTGCACCCCTGCCTGATGGGCCCGGTGGATGGCAGCTGTCCGTGGTTGCTCAAAGGCCCTTCCCTCCCAGCTGGCCTCTGCCCCCCACCCTGGTAGGAAGGCCTCTCCCTTCTTATCCATGATGTTGTGGAGAACACAACATGCCAAGACCACCTCGGGGATATTGTGCTTCCCTACGTCGAGGCAGGTCAGGAGGCACCTGAACTGTACCCGAAGGCACACTTGACCTGTATTCGGGCCCGGCTGAGGTGAGCATTGAATTGGTCCCTGCTGGTGTCCAGGTGGCCCATGTAAGGCTTCATGAGCCACGTCATTAGGGGGTAGGCTGCATCCCCCTACAATGCACAGTGGCATCTGCACATCCCCAACCCAAAAGTCAAACTGGGGGAAGAATGTGCCAGCCTCCAGCTTCTGGTAGAGGGTAGAGTTTCTGAAAATGCGGGTGTCGTGCACCCTACCTGACCACCCAACAAAAATGTCAGTAAACTGTCCACCATGGTCAACCAGGGCCTGCAGCACCATTGAGAAACAGCCCTTGTTGTTGATGTATTGGGCGGCTCGATGATGTGGTGTGCGGATTGGAATGTGGGTTCCATCAATGGCTCCCCCACAGTTGGGAAACCCCAGGGCGGCAAATCCTGCGACGAAAGGACCCAGGTCCCCTAGGCGGATGGAATTGATGGCCCTCACCACCTGCAGAATGAGACAAAGAAACACACAAAACAGAGAATGAGAGGGAATGCCCATCCCCTCCCCACTCAAACACCACAGGAGCCACCCTGTATATAGCCACCATGAGGGTGGGATGGCAAAAACCCCTTGGGAAGGGGCTCCCTCCCACCCCCAGCGCACATCCCCACCCCCCCTTTCTCAAGGGTCCCCCTTTCCAGTACTTTCTCCCCCCACCCCCCACAGGGACTGCAGTCTGAGAGTGCCTTAATTCCATGAGGAGGGCCCCTATGGTGGACTTTCCAACGCCGAACTGGTTGCCCACCAACCAGTAGCTGTCTGGTGTGGTGAGCTTCCAGACGGCGATGGTGACCCGCTTTTCTGGGGGATGGTGGGCCACAGTGGGTGTCCCGTCATTGGAGGGCAGGGGCAAGACAGGCACACGGCTCCATAAAGGTGGCCATCCTCATGCAGAAGTTGTGGAGCCACTGCTGGTCGTTTCACCGCTCCATCACCAGCCGGTCCCACCAGTAGGAACTGGTGTCCAGCCTCCAGAACCTTCTCTGTACTGTGGGGTGCGATTGCAAGGGCATTGCTCCCACATCCAAGCAGAGGGTCTCACTGATGAGCTTGGACTCAAGCTCGGGCAGGACCATGAAGACAGTTTTCACAAAGTTCTGCAAAAGCTGCAGCATGTTATTGTGGGACGATCGCATGCCCAGAGGCAGCTCCGGCTCCATAGCAAGGAGTATGCTGTGGTGTCCAAAAGCTGGGCAACCAGAGCACATACTGCTAAAGCTTTGCTGTCCCTTGTAGAAGTAGGCAAGCATGCAGCAGAAGCAAAGAAACGGCTCTCCAGAAGTGTCCCTTTAAGCATGTGTTTCAGCAAGCCTTAGGCAACAGCACCCAGAAGCAACTACTGACCTAATGCCCTGCCTGAACTGGCTCTGGGTAGCCTGAAATACACGATAGAATCCAATCACTGTGGATGCTATCTTTTGAAACAGCAGATCACTTTTTTATTGCACTTTTGCTGTATAGACGCTCTCTTTCAAAAAAAGTTTTTCTGGAAGATCTCCCCATAGTTGGGGGAGAGGGGCAGGGAGGGCTGAGGTTCAAGGACTTAGGCCAGATTTACTCTTCTGCGGTTCCAGGGTTAGTGGATTTTATAGGTTCCTCTAGGCTCTGGAGTGAGGCCAAAAATGAGGGGTTAAGTGTGTGGGACAGGGCTGCCAGTGAATGGGATAGGGATGGGGGTGCAGGATCTGGGTGGGAGAAAGTGGGGTGTAGGAGTGGGTGAGGGTGCGAGGTCTGGCCCGTGTGCAGGCTGCCTTGCCACAGGGCAGGGGGCAGGAATGTGCTGGGGCTGGCTGGCCTGGCCAGGGGCCAGGAGGTGCCTGGACAGAGGGTAGGGGGGATTCTGGCCAGGGGGCAGAGGGTATCTGGCCGGGGCAGGGTAAGTGAGGATGTTGTGGTCTGGGCATGAAGGGGTGGGGAGGCACTTACTTGTTTTCACACCGCATGGCAGGCACCGGGTAACACGGCCTCCTGCTGTTCCCATTCCATGGAAGCCTCCAGGAAGGATTCACAAGGGAAGTCT